>OZ010669.1:15857835-17067808 GCA_963932185.1 Troglohyphantes excavatus | reverse complement strand
CGTAATAAGATAGCAAAGTATTTGTGACAAGGAAAGTTGTGGCTGGGCTGAGGGGAATTCCCCTTTCTTAACTGTGCCATGCAAAATCTTTTCCCGCTCATATTTTTAAAAAAAACCTTATATGATAGAAAAGGCCAGTCTTTATCTTTAATGTGGGGTGCAACTTGGCGACAATCTTGCGATTCATACCGATTCATCGGAGTTAACACAGTAGTCGCCGGATAATATCATCATGTTAAATGAATGTAATATTAAAACTATATTTTCGGTATTATTTTTAATTTAATTAAGTTTTTTGTTGAAATTTCTAAGGCAAAGCTTCTTTGTACGAATTTTTTAAATCTCCGGGAAAGCATAAATCAACTAATAACGTTTTAAAATACTCAGTGGTTATGTAACAGGAAATACATAACTTTAGTTTTTTATTAGTAATATTATAAACTTTGCTATTTTAATTTTCCAAAAAAAAATTGCGCTATTCCGGCAAACTATTCACTTACAATTTTGGGTGAGATATAAGCATTTTGAACGTGCAAACTTTTTCATTGTAAAAAGAATTGAAACAGTTAATGAATTTTACTATTTAATTTCAATAGATCTGAAGATATCAAAAGGAGGGAAAATACATTTAGGAAAATGTAAAGTTCTTAACACAGCATATATTGCAAAAGCGAATTATCGTTTATAAGGAATTGGAAATGGCATTTAAAACGTATTTTTACTAATCAGCAAATGAGAAACTCTTTTCAATATTTGCATTGCGTACTTACAGAGTTCTCAATAGATGGCAGCACTTATTCCTGCTTCCCTGCATATCGTGAACTTATAGTTATCAACTGCATGTTGAAAATCTACACGTAAAAGACTTCTATGAGAGGAATAACATTACAACATATTTTAATACTTTTATATTGCAAAGTTTTAGTTTCATTTGGACGCAAATATTTTTACGTGGAGGAATCGGAATAAGTACAATTGAATAAATACAGCGCGATTGCAAATTGCAACGTTTCTTTTCAATTAATTTTAAACTCTTTAAACGATTGCTTTCCCAAAACAAGTAGAATAAAAACTCAAAAGAGAATTTACAAAATAAAAAAAGACCCTGGTAAACTCGTTCTTGTGAAATTAATAAACATGAACAGACAAACGGTTGAACAGACATAAACATTTGTTTTACTTTATAAACAATTCCAAATAGTAAAATTTACAAAACATATTTTTAAGAACAAAACTAGACTTCTCATTCCAAGAAAATATGTGAAAGTTACAGGCATTATATTTTTAGTGAATAAGATAAATTCTAAGAATTCAACTATAAGTTTTTTAATATAAGTATGAAGTAAATAAAATAACCCAAAATAGAACCCCTAAAATGCTTCACATTAATACTTTAAAAAATTAGTAAACTGTAACATGCACAAAATAATATTATTGCATATTCGATGCAATTAAATATGAGTTACACACGCCAACTGTATTACAATTAAAATTTCTAGCAAGTTTTTGTAAAGTAACTCTTATCTAGGACTTGTTAAAAAAAAGGGCTAATTTTTACAAAATCGATAAAAATTCGGAATTGAAGTTTTATTTGCAGTTTTATATTAAAAATTTAATACAAATAAAAAAAAACACTAAAACTTCTCTATAAATCATATTATTTGGTGAAATTCTTTGAAAACTTAAGATTAAACTTTAAGATTATTTTTAAACTTAAGATATTTTAAAACTTAAAGATTTGGTGAAATTCTTTTGGCGAAATCTATTTGGTGAAATTCTTTTGTAATGAATTATAGATTTACAGTCCCTTAACAGAAACTCCTGTTGTGAATTATAATCTATTTAATTTAGTTATTCTTCGGAAACCATCTTTTCTCCTGTGGAATTTTTAAAATATTAAAAAAATATCTCTAACACCCCCATTTTTTTTTTCATTTTCTGTAAGTTTCAGAATAGTTATAAATTTTTTTTAACAGGTATTATTTATAGTCAAGAAAAACTATACAATAATTTATTATTTTATTGTAAAATATGTTATGGTTATTATCTGGAGTAAAGTTGTACCCAAAGAGAAGGAAAATAGCCCCTGTTAGCCCCAATGTAAACCCGCTCTAGTAATTTAAACGTTTAGCACACACAACTGTTCTATATTCAAAGCCATACAAAAGGGGCAAACATATTTTTTTGTAAGGCAAGAAGCAGCAATAGTATTGTCTGTGGCAAGATAAAGTAAAATAAATAAAAGCAATTAACCTTAACATGTTTAAATAGTTAAATAAAAAGTTACATTATACCGACGTTGCTCGGAGTATAATAGTCAAATTGTAATTGTATTTTGATTATCCAAACTTAGCGGAATGACTTATTGTAGGAAACTTTTTGAAAATGAAGTAAATGTGTTTACATGCCTCTTTTCTGTGTATAAATGTAACTTTTCAATGTGTGTTCACTTAATTCTCATGAATTATTGCATAACTTTGCATATATTACACATGTGAAATAATAATCTTATTTTAATTCTGAATAGATGTAGGCGCACCCATAATTAATATTTTAGTTAGTATTATTGATATATTTAATAGACAAGACCATATTTTGTGACAGTCTCTCCTCCTAAACTATTCAACCAATTTTTATGATTAATGTGTCATTTTAAAGAGTGAGCTCTAAATGTGCAAAAAACTACAAAATATTAAGCAAATTAGTTTATTTATAATTTTTCCCATCGTTCTTGACCAAATTACTCACAAAGCATTCGCACGCTCAAACAAAACTCTTTAAATAAAGTGATATGTTAGTTCTTAAATATCTTCACGCAGTCATCAGCACATGCTTAAGTTATAAGATATCAGAAAATTCTAAAAGAATGAGAGAATAAATCTTTAGAATTAGATTAATTCTATAAAAGATTCATTACAGCTAATCTGATATATAAAAATAAGTTGTTTTTTTTTTCAAAATGTCAAGCTCTAACTTAAAATCAGTTAAAACTTTGTCAGAATTGACAATATTGAAAAATGAAAACCCCCTAATCATCCCAAGAAAAGCTACTGTCCCAAACATAAGCAATTATTGACTGCTTGCAAATTTTTTTTAGAAGTAATCAAAAACATCTAATTAATATTGCATTGATTATTATCAGTAATTATATGCATTTAAATAAAATATCAGTCCGTGCCTAACGTGCCAAATAGCACATCCAACTCTGACTATCAAATAGCAGAAACTATAATAATAAAAAAAATGAAAAGAACGTGTTCGAGTTGCAAGGCATCTCGTGCAAACCCCGGCCGGGTTGCTTCCTCTCCCGAGGTCCCAGAGATGGAAGGGTGCAACGGAACCTCTTATCACTCGCACTTATCACAGTGAACGAATGGGGGGGAAAGGCTACTGGGGAGGGTCAGAACACCGACTTATCATATGCTCCGGCAGACGACGCAAGACGGAGCAACAGCGAAGCGTTGGAAGAAAAAGTTGTCTAGCCATGGGGCATGCAGGCAGCCCAGACAGACAAGGTGGGAGTAATTGTCGTGAAAGCCCGTTTTCTTCTCCACTGTGGGGGATAACGTGTATTTTTATTCGGATTATATTAGAAATATATCGCGTTTTTATATCGCGCGATGGAGCTGGAGCATGGAATTTTTTTTTTTTTTTTTTTTTTTTTTTTTTTTTTTTGTAGGTTTGGTTTGGTTTGGTTAATTAACGTCGCGCTAGAGCTGCACAGTGGGCTGTTGGCGCCGGTTCGGGGCCTATCTCGAAGGAAAGACCCGGGAATGATGCCTCGTATTTTTGAACCATGGTCAGATGACGAGGAAAAACTTGAACTGGCACCCAACGTCTTCAATAGACGTCGGGACTTTGGTTTGGTTAATTAACTTCGCACTAGAGCTGAACAGTGGGCTATTGGCGACGGTTCGGGGTCGATCTCGAAGGAAAGACCCGGGAACACATACACATTCACACACACATTCATACATGCACCTCGTTATTTTAGAACCATGGTCAGACGACGAGGAAACACCTGAACTGGCACCCAACGCCTTCAATAGACGTCGGGACTTTGGACCCCGATCAGATGTATCGTGCACCAGTCCCGTATACACGCCAGTATAATTTTGTTGGATATTCTGGACGACTTTTCTAGTATTTTTGTAGCGAAGCTAGCAACCCTCCGATCGCAAGATCACTACTTTTTTACTTTTCTATGTCAAGTCCATTTCACGGATTCGAACCACCAATCCTCTGATTAGTAGCTGAACGCCTTACCAACTGAGCAACTGGGGCTCGTCGGGACTTTGGACCCCGATTAGATTTATCGTGCACCAGTCCCGTATACACGTCGTTTATTTTTGCGGATGTTCTGGACTTTTTTTGTTGTAGGAGAAAAGCTTTGTCCGCGACCAATTACAGTTGTTAATGCATCAATATTTAATGTTACATTCTGTGGGATAACGACACAAGTGGTCTAAGTTAAGTCACAAAAATGTGAAAATGAACTAATAGTATTTTCTATTACTAGGCAGCTAGATCTGTTATTTGGTCCAGTGTTATGGCTCCAAGTTCATTAGGTTGTCCAAGAAAGAGTCAAATGTCATTTCCTTTAACATTATAGCCAAGGCGAGTTGTTAACTTTAAACGCTCTTATCTCGGCACTCTGGTTTTGGACTTGTACCACTCAGTCCATCCCTATGTCCTTAATATGAATTTTAAAATTTTGAAAATAAACAAAAAATTATATTTATAGAAATATTATAAAATTATATTCTAAGAGCTTTAATTTATAAAACCATTTAAAAAAATAGTAAATATAATCATTGATTTATGTAATTTAATGTTGGTTTTTACAGTAGAAGGTTTTTAATCAAATAAAATAACTTTTAGATGCTAATTGGCAAACATCACACACAACATATGAAATAAAAAATATATATATATATATATACTTGTTTCACGAAGAACTTCAAGAGCCCATCACAAACCCTTAACCCATCTGCCAATTTTTGGATTTAAAGGCTATATCTCAAAAACTATTTCAAATATCAGCTACGTTATTATTTGAAGGGCTTAGATGTAAAAACACTTTGCTACCCAAAATTAGATTAATTAAAGCGAATTTGAAAAGTGGGGAAAGGGGCTTTTTTCCTAGCATATCGAAACTTCATCCCTTTGTTCTACGACTTGAAAGTGGTTCTACCCCAAAAATTAATGGTGATAGTACTCCTCGGAAAGGTACAAGGTGGCACCTCTATCAAGTAAAGTGGTTTTAGCCCCATTTAATTAAAAGGCGTATATGATGTTAAATATGAAAATAGAGATTACAGGACTTCCTAAAAACAACGAACCAAAGGGTCTTCTTCGAGCCTTGATAAACAGCAAATCAAACATTTCAAAATTACACCAATTTCAATGAAAATTTAAACTCCGACGCCAATTTCCTAGGAAAATCGTTACAGAGTATAAAAACCTTCCCGAGGGAAAAACGAAGCAAACAAAAATGGCCGTTTGAACGTCCTTCCATAAAGTACGTCCACTCCTTTTGCCAAAAAGTCGCCTCGGTCGACCTTGACCTCGAGCATCCATCTTTTTCTGTTCCAACCGCTTTTATTTCTTCTTCTTCTTTCTCCTCGGATGATGCATGCACCTTCGGAAATTAAACCTGTTTCTGCATATTCGCAGATACATACTCTCGCTTTTCTGACCCGATGAATTATTTATCTCTTCCCCGAAATCGAGAGCTCTTCTGGGGAGAAAGAACAAAGGGACTTCGGTGCTCAGATGCATGGCCACAACGGATTCGGGAACTAGGAGGTATTCGAGTCAGTGGCGCAGACAGAATTTAATTTCGGAGTCGGTTTTTTCCTCAAGGAAAAAAAATATTTCGAATTGTTTCAAAACATGTATGAGGAGTACAGTTCTAGAACTTGATTTGCTGACGTCAGCTGTTTTCCACACTGTTAAAAATAGGTACTCGAAAATAAGATTTACTCATCCTTGAGTACATTCGATGCTTATAATGGCTCCGAATGCATAATTTTTAATTCCGGAAAAGAAAAAAAACATGTACTCAAGAATAAATACCATGAGTAAAAATGAGTATATGCTTGTCTTGTAAAAATAAGATTTGAAGTTAGATAATTCGAGGTTTTTAAAACGGCTTTAAACTAACAAAAATGTAAATAGCTGAAATTTAATTTTTTTAAAAATCACTTAATTATTTGACGTTCGTTAATTTTTATAATAAAATAAATTATTGTACTCGGCAATAAATATAAATTTAGTAAATTGACTTATTTTCTATTAATGTACAGAATAATTTAGCCGATTTTCAATTCCAAAAGATTGCAGACGTTTTTCGCTATGAAATGGAGAGAATATATAGCTGCTTTAAAAAAAAGCTGGTTCTATTATAAAAATATTACGAAAAGTTGAAAAAATCTTACATTAAAACTATTATATTATATCACATTGTGTTCCATTTACCGTAGGTCTACTATTCAGTGTCTCTGAGATATAAGGTCCGATGTCATTGTTTCAACAAAGTTATTTCATTAACATAATATCTGCATCCTGCTATTCTTGTCTTAGAATCATGTATGGTGTTATTTCAGCTCATACTAACCATAAAATTATTTTACTTTTAAGAGATAATTGTATTTTAAAGGAAAATCTAAATATTGTCATTTTGTTCATTAGTAATTGTATTCAATACGTTTGTGTATTCGGTTTTTGTCAGTATTTACCCAATAAAATGATTTTGTGTTTGCAATATACTTCTATATAAACGTCGCTTCTATAAAAAAGTCATTGGGGATTTTGTAGCGTGTTACAAATTAAGATGATAAATCAAGCGAAATTTAAAGATAAAATATATATCCTAAGACTATAACTAGGATAGTTTTCAGGATTGCAGGCCCGATAGGGATGTTTATATTCAAATGATGTAGCAGTGACTGGCCAATTTTGTTTACTGTTGAAAAAAAAAACTTTGTTAATCACTTATTGTTTATAGTTCTTAAACTAAAGATGTATTAAAACTGTATGAATAGCGGGTCTCAAAGGTAGCGTGAAGTAGCAAAAATTTATAGAAAAGATGTTTAGATTTCTCTCAAAAACTTTGGTATATAAGTCCTTTTTTTTATAGAAATCTCTATCTTTATAATGGGATGTTTGGTAAAGTACACAGGAATTTTTTTTTAATGTGACTGTTTTCTAACTGCAAACGTCTACCGTCACGTGACATAAAGGGGGGGGGGGGTAACTAACGTGATAGTGTGTGACGTAGGTGGAGTGGGGTGTACAAAAGAAAGAAAAATAGCGTGACGTAATAAATGAACGTTCCTAAATCAGATGCAGGATTTATAGAAAATGCATTAAAAAGAAAATATTTAATTATTTTCATATGATAATAAAAACCCAAAATGTTTGGAAGTCAGTCTAGGTTTAACAATTTTTTTAAGAAAGTGTGAGTATCTCAATAACATTTTAGTTTTTAACACTTGATCAGATTCATTGTTTTGTTTCAATATGAAAATATAGTGAGCCGGAGGGTAGTTTTGTATATGCATTTTGCGGAAAATTATTCATAACATGCATTGTTATCCAAAAATGGATACATGGACATCATTTTGAATACAAACTCCGATACTCCAGCTTCTAAGAAAGCAGACTTACGTTAAAAATAAACTTTTATTATCTTAACTTTGGTTGGAATACTTGAAAATAACAGAAGAGCCGTACTTTCGACTAAAGATAACCCTTTTTTATCTACAAAATTGGTACGATACGATAGACGCAGATATAGGACACATGTCGTAACAACAACTACATTCTGTGAATTAGATAATTAAAGTCAAAACAAAAGCATTTCCCAGAACTTTGTAGTTGTTGTTTATTGCTATTGGAGACAAATGCACTAATCCCTAATACTTTTATAAAATTTCATATAAACGTATTTAAACTGTGCCATGAAAGGTATTTGCATCGTCATAAATGCAGTGTCCACTTTTCAACTTGAAACTTCTTTCGAATCAGCTACATGGGAGATATCACTGTAAGAACATCCCGTTCCACTTTCGTGGCAACGGTCAGTTCCCTAACTTGAAAACATTAAGAATAAGTTTTTAGTTAGGTTTATGCGTTTTCCGGCTGTCTATTTCTGTCCTCGTATTAAGACTTATCCCGGCCGCACATTCACACACAAATTCATACTTTCACCACGTTATTTTAAAACTACGGTCAGATGACGAGGAAACACCCGAGCTGCACACCACCCCTTCAATAGGCGTCGGGACTATGGACCACCGATCAGATTGATCGTGCACCAGTCCCGTATACACGACGGTACAATGTCTTGGATGTTCTGGACGACTTTTTAGTATTTTTGTAGCTAAGCTGACAACTTTCCGATAACAAGATCACTACTTTTTTTTTTACTTTTCTTTGTCAAGTCCATCGCACGGGCTCGAAGTAGCAATCCTCCGATTACCAGCTGATCGCCTTTATCCACTGGGGTACCGAGGGCCCATAAGTTTTTATAGTACGGCATTTAGTAGCAATGTACGTCAATTTTGATCATAAAAACTCACTTTTCACGACAGAAATAGGTAATCTCTTTATGAATTTATTTTCTTAAATTGAATCATAATTTATTATAAAATAATATTGAAAATCATAAATAAAAGAGCATGTTTTCAGATACCCCGCAAGTTTATTAAGATTAGAGTGCCCGTGCGAGAATTCTCGCACGAACAAAACTTTTCTTTCAAACAACATGACTTTCAGAAGGTCACTTTTGCGACATTTGGTCGCCAAAATATCCGAATTATCCTAAGCTAATGCGCATACGTCTCTTAACATCTATATATGTTTAGTAAGCGCAATAAAATCTTTACATATCTATAGAAAATCCGCCTCCTTGATAAAAATTTATAAGTGTCAGCTTCGTAATTAATTTGTGATTTTTAGTGTTACATAAGTTAATATTTTTTTTAAATAGCACTCATTTCATTAGTATAATTGAGACTAATTGTTTCTTTTGACCGGTGGGAGATAAAGGATTTCATAGCCAACTTGGCATCCGTAAAAATATTCTATCGAAAATGACGAAATGACGATTGTTCAGAGATTACGTCACGTGCATAAAGTTTATTAAAAAAAATTCTAATGCGCGGTGTTTACTTTCACTTTTATATCTTTCCAAATACACAAAGAAATTTCCATTACAACGGACGAAGATAAATTTCTAAAGATTAAAGCGGTTGCCAATTTATGATTATTACCGTAAAATTATATATTAAGGGGGTCCGATAACCAAAATTCGCAAATAAAGTCATTTTTTTTTATATTTAAAAAATAATATTCAAACTTATCTTAATAACTCACAAAAAACTGCTTCAAAAAATTCCTATTACTTTTTTAGTTATGAATGTTTTAATGATGTGTTCCTATAACATAGTTGTATCATATGTAAACTTTAAAAGCAAATATCTCTGTTCGTGGTTTTGAAATTTAATGAACACTAAAAATGCTAAGGCTTTTTTACTATTATACTTAAAATCATAATTTTTGTGTGTATAGCAAGATAAATATATTTTAAATAGATGTATGCATTCAGATTTCCTATTTTTACCATAATTTGTTTTTTAAAACCACTTAAAATATAATTTTATTTTTTTTCGTCAATTTTTTTTCGAAAATTTCTAATATATTTTATTTTTTTAAAGTGATGTATCTGAATCAAAATTTGAATGCATACATCTATTTACATATTATTCAAGATCTTAAATAAAAAAAATTGCTTCAAAATATTGAAAAACAAAAAAAGAGTAGGAATTTTAAAATTGTTAAAAAATTTACTAAAATTTTAATTTAAAAATAAATGTGCAATTTAAAAAAAAATTGAGCGTCTTAAAATGGTTTTTTATGCATATTTAGAAAGAGAAAAAAAATTGGATTGTACAAGTATAAAAATAAAAAAAAAAATGTCGAAGGTATCGGACCCCCTTAAAAAAATTCAATTTTTTTGCAACGTTCTGAAAATACTATTCGTCACTGGTCTAGGAAATTCTCAATCTTTTGATACCTCACAAGTTAGAATTTGTCGCGTGTAACAGCCGTAAAAGGGATCTTTATTGCAGAAATAATATATATGATAGAGAGTGTATTGAAGGGAGTATATCATATTAATATTGTTTGTCAAAATGTAAAGGAAAATATTTTAAGTGATAATATTCAAAAGAAATTTTTATAAAAATATCCAAAAATGAACACCTTTTCGTGCTTCCAAAAATGTTCACTGAACACATATTATCAGAAACACATTCATATCTTTTAAGGTTTTTAATTACAAAAAATATATAAGAATGTTTTTAAAAAATGTTTCACGAGCCAACAAAAAGTGACCAGAAAGACACAGTTGAGACTGATCCTATAAAAAATTTTCTCAATGGTTTAAAAAATAAACCAGATTTTCCTTGATAAATGTAACCCCTTGGTTTCTCTAATTTGTTTTCTGAATAAAATAAAATATTAAAATTCGAAGAAGAAAAAACAGAAATCTTCTTAGAAAGACTTTGACTATATCAAAGTCGGAAGAAATATAAATTTAACTTAATAGTAAAATGAAATTAAAAACAAACAATAACATGAATTATACAAAAAGAAAGAGATAGGGAGAGAAATACCCCACAATCTGTACCGAGAATCTTATTACATGCTAACAAATATATCGCACTCTTTGCTTGCATTATTGAAAGAAATAAACTTACATTAAGAGATACTAAACTACTACACACGGCGCCTGAGGTGGTCGGAAGAGGCAAAAAAGTGATAGACTTCCTTTAAAAAAATGGACTTGAACTATATGTAGCACCAGACATTTCACCATTAACGAACATTATCGATACTTTTTAATTAATTGGCATTACTATTAAATCATCATTACTGTGCTTAACTATCATTACTCTATTTAATTGTTATTACCATTTAACTGTCATTATTACCAAATTGCCATAATAACTTATCGTTATTATTACTTAATTCTCAATAACTGTATTTATTTTTAGTGTTAAACCTATTTGTAACAATTATAACGCTATTTTTTTCTCAAATTACAATTATGGTTTGCAGTCATGGCTTGGCCACCTGTTAACCTTCGGTATAGCCTAGGGCAGTGGTCGGCAAACCGCGGCTCGCGAGCCACATGCGGCTCTTTGGCCTCTTGAGTGTGGCTCTTCCACTAAAATTAAAAAGAACAACATACAAACTTGACTTACCCAAGCTTTCCAAGGAGATGCAAGGCCATTGTTCACATTAGTGCTTGTCAGTCATCGTTTTGATTTAATTTTATGGATACCTTAAAATTTAATTTTATCAATAAATAATACCGTTATTTATTGTGATATCAAGTTTTATTCAACGTACCTATAGTTTAACTAAACCTTTAAGTAAAGTTTATTAAAATTAATTTTAGGGAGCGTTGTAGATTGAAAGAAGATGTAGTGTCGACGATTGAGAAATGTATGTTGAGATGGTTTGGACGTATAGTGAGGTTGAACGGATTGAAATAGACGAAACAAGTATACCAAGGTGAGTGTGGTTGGGAGGGTAGGAAGGGGTCGACCACGGCGAACGCACCTCAATCAGATTGAGGATGTTAATCTACATATATAGTTTAAGTTTAAAAAATATGGCTATTAAAATAAATTTCAATCGTTGTACAGTTGTTATTTGTCTCTGTTGACTAATGAGTTTGCCGTCCACTAGTCTAGGGGGTCATGACTGAGTAACATGTGTCCAAGACTCCTTACATTTATTTTCGATCTTATTTTAACTAAAATAAAAAGTTTCTAAAGGATAAAATAAAAAATAGCATGAAAAAAGAACGCATGTAAATGAAAGCGACTCGTAGAGTAGGCAATGGCTAAAGCTAACAGCACTTTTGCTCCCACTTCTGCAATTCATCTAAACATAAATTTCTATTCTTACGCCTTCTCCTCCTCCCTCCCCCTCCAAAACCGCGGGAGGTAAGAAAGACTTCAGTTGCAGAATTCGAACGCAACTTCGCACAGTTGGGTGGACCGCTAAAAAAAAAAAATTGGCATACTTTTTATTCTGCATGGGAGCTAAGTCCGAAGTGCACTTTTATCTGAAAAGAAACAATCAACTCTGGATGTTTTACTAGACGAGATTCGAAATTTTAACCCTCTGACGCCCGTGTACGTGATGTTCTCGTCCTAGGATCTCCAGGTTTTTTTTTTCCAGCAATGTACTCAATTTCGAAATTTATAAAAATACTCCATTTTACAATATTTTTGAAATTTAAAAGTTTTAGGTACAATTTACAAGCTATCTTTTTACAATAAATCATAAATTAAAAAAATAACATAAACTATTATGTTCAGGTAAATTAATTAAATTTCCAAACAGTGAAAAAATTTTACGATTGCCAAAATCGCTTGAGCGTCAGTCGGTTAACTTAAGCATAATTCATGCAATCTTAATTAGCATTAGTTAGAAGTTAAAGAGTTGTGCTGGTGATTGTATACCAAGCGTAGTGAGGGAGAAAATGTTAAAAGTAGGGCGAAAAAAATACCTTATTTTCACGAAATCTTTAGAGAACTGCTAAGTTTTTCAAAACGTAGGTAAGTCAATCGCCGCTAATGCGGGAGGAGCAACACAGTCAGATGATCGAAACTATTGTTAGAAGACATGAGGACATTTGGACCACGACAGATTTAACGTATACCACTCCGTCTACACAACAAGGTTCGGATGGACAATGAGGAAAGGGCTCGCAACCCTCCGAGTAAAAGCGCGTTGCTTTTACAACCACATGAAATTAACCCTTTGCACTCCGCTGTCGCCCCTCAGGCGCCAACAGAACGACCCGTTCTTTGGTTCTCTGTTCTTTAAAATAAACGAGAACAATATGATCTTGCGTTTAAAAAAAACATGATCTTTTTTCAACTTGTTGTCTTGCAGATACAAAATAAATTATGCTTTTGTTTTCCTCTATGAGCAAAAAAAAAAAATATATATTAGGAAAAGAACATAAAAAGGAATAACTGTTCCGTAAAAAGAACGCAAAACGCAAAGGGTTAAGGAGTATATTATAACCAATGTCACTGATATAACAGAATATACAGAGCATTTGCATCAAGTTAACGCCTAACAAAAATGGAAAGAAATTCTATTTCGTGAAACAGATGTAAATACTTCATTAAAAAAACTTGTTCATTGAACTCTGTTGTGTGGTGTGTAGTATTCTGGACCATGATAAGTGGTGTCAAATTACACTATCAGATTATCACCGAGTATGTTGTTAATTTCACTGATCATAAAGTTATTCACCGTCTGCCTTTGAAGCCACGCATTGATAAAGGGTTAAGTGGAATTATGTTGATAAGGAATTTCATGAACCCAGATTTTAAAGTCATTAAACTTTATAACTTTGCGATATTGGGCTAGTAACAATATGTTTGCTTATTTACAATATATGTTTGCATGTATTTTGATGGAATGAAGATGTCGAACAAAGAAAATTTTAAACATACTTTATTTTTTACTTTTGACACATTCCTCCTTTAAAAAAATATGAAGATTTTATCCAGATCAATCGTAAAAAATCTCACCTAAATACATTCCAATATAACTTTAAAAAAAAAAAAAAGAGCGTATTTAAGTAATACCTAAAAAATCTAAATAGAACATTGGCATATTTTCCCACTATTCTATTTCGAAATTCTACGTTGTTTTAGTTTCTATAGACCAACAGTAAATTACATCTTAAATAATACCTAACAAATCTAAATCGAACATTGCAATATTCTCCTCAATATTCTATTTTGACCTCAAATTTGTTTTAGTTCCTATAGAACAACAGTAAATTGCATCTTATCATCTTAAATAATACCTGCACAATCTAAATCGAACATTGACATATTTCCCTCAATATTATATTTCGAAATTCTAATTGGTTTTAGTTCCTATTGAACAACAATAAATTACACGTTATCATCTTAAGTAATACCTAAAAAATCTAAAACAAACATTGGCATATTTCCCCAATATTCTATTTCGACCTCAAATTTATTTTAATTCCTATTAAATGATAGTAAATTACATCGTATCAATCTTATCTTGTGGAATTTACTAGTATCGAAATGTACTCAAATTTTTTCTCGAGATATTTTATTCCCAGACACAACCACAGACCACTTTCCAAAACAACTTTTTTGGACTTAAGTTACTTAAAACAAAACAATACTCTCAATACCCTATATTTCATAAAAAGCAAACAAAAAACAATATAAACAAGCCCCCACTTTTCTGGGCAGACATAATATCCCATCTAGAATATACAGACAGAGGGGTAACAGCTCCGTGCCCGGGCAAGAAGGTAGATAGGTGCATCGCTCCTTTGATGGTCGCCCGTATCAGGTGAACGGCCCACGGCAGGGCCCGTTCGCTTTTCAAGGTCAAGAACAAAGGCAGAAGAAGTATTAGTCCAAGAAGACTTGGGGCGGGAAAATAAACAATAGAATAAAAAAAAAGATGTGGCAAGCTCCATTTCTCGCTTGATATTCTGCCCCCTTCCCCTAATATTTTTATGGTTTGGTGTCTGGTTTCTGTTTTTTTTTCTGCTAAGACATGCAGAGAAAGAATAATTATTATAAGGTATTGTTTTTTTAAATGTGGAGTCTTTGGTGTTGAAGTAACTTGATATTATGAAGTGATGATTCGTGGTTATCTTTCAAATCATAATACAGATAATAATTGATTTGAAAATTGTGATTATATTCGCCAAAGTTATTTTTTAATAGTTATTTCCTATAAAATCAATGAACAGGTACTAAAACATTTTTGTTTATTCATATTGGTAAAATTTTTTGAACTATCCCCTTTTAAAATCAGGTATTTTTTATTGACTTTTTTTTTGAGGAATTTTCGTGTAGTTTAACATTTGAATGGGTGAGTCTGTTTTTCCATTCAGTTGCAAGAGATGTGGATAGTGGGATATTTTAAAAGACAATATTCAAATGTAATTAAATAAATTAAAACAATGATGTCATATAACAACAAACATTAACTTTCAATCTGGTCTATTATTCGAAACAGTAATTGATGATAAACTACTTTTTTGAAAAATATTAAAAGAATATATTTTGTATTTTAAAAATAAATACGTACTGGTGACTTTTTGGCTACAATATTATATTGGATAAGAATGCTAGTATGCCTCTATCAAAAACTAATTAACAATGCTTACTTTTAAGCAAAATATGTCAGGTGTTCAAAACTATCTCCAGTTCAAAGTTTCTCTCCTCTCCTTTACATATTTCAGAATTGAAATAATGTTATTTTTAAAACCACACTGTTTTAGTATTATTATTATTATGTTATTTTTAAGATTTTGTATCATAATAATATAGGTATAGTCAAGATAATATCTATAATTTTTAAGAATTGATACAAATCTTGAGCATAAAAGAATAATAGACTCCAGTCGTTCGAGGATTAAAACTAATTTTTTAAAAAGTGATAGCATTTTAACACATGTATTTCCTAATAACAATTAATAAAAAGTGGAAAATTCGTTTATGCTTCCAAACTACAGCTCATTTTTTATTAACATATAATAAAACAATGTACCACGTAATAATTCTAAGAAATTCTATATAACGAGCTATCTGTAAAATACATTTTAATTTTAACCAACATAAGCCTAATAATTTTAAAAGAAAATAATTTTGAAAAAAGTTTTTATTTTATTCTCCATTCTGATTGGTTCACGGAAAGTAAATATATTTTATTTGATAAAGGTCATGCTTTTATTTTTAGATCTCGAATCCCTTATCCCATAGTTTGTTTAGTCTATGAAGAGGAACTGTGCGAACATGTAAACCGCTTATCCTCCAATAGTCTGTTGTTATTGAGTTCTTGAGCAGTATACTTCAGAGTATTTATACACTAAAGGACACTAGTTGGACCAGAGATAATTTATTAAGAAACTTATTCTGAAAACCCGTTTCTTGAAAGTGAATAAATTTTTCCTATCTGAATTTTTTTAGGTAATAGTGCAATTTTTAGCAATATATTCTTCAATAAAAAAACTAATATTATTTTAAAATACGTTTTCTAAGCCCATGTAAAAACCTTAAAAAATTTTAGATACAAGGTCGACATACGAAAAGTTAACATACAAAAAAATGTCTCAATGGTTCTCTTATTAAAAGTTATTTATAGAAGTTATATACAAATTATAAACTACAGTACAAGCCCACATGCCTTACACGGAAAAATATTTGGGAATTTTGAACTGTTTATTTTAAAAACCATACTACAGATATTTTTTGAAATTCGTTTTTTTTTTTATGGAATCGGAATCACATAATGTTAAACATAATTTTGTTCACAATCCATCCAAATTTCATTTCGTTTTAAGGGTTATTTTTCGCAGGGAATGTTGTGTTTAGTGCAGAAACCAGGCAAGCGACATTAGATAGCATGTTAAGCGAGAATGCAAAGTTGGATCGTCTGCGGACTGGTTTCGGAAATAATAGAAAAAACAAATGAATTTTTTTTGTACCAAACAAGAAACTCATATGTAAAACATATGTTTCTGTGCACAGTCTGGTTAACTGCTAAATTACCTTTAAATTTGTGCGTTTTTATATTAAAAACGTATTTTATTGCAGAAACCAATTAATTGCAAAATTAAAAAAAATTAAAAGAAATAATTAATATGATAACTTAATTACAGGCAACATCCACTTTGAGGGGATGCAAATTATAAATCAAAATTTTGTTAAGCCAAAATCTATATATCGAGAAATGTTTTCTTTGTTTCCCAAATATTTTAAACCGTACACTTATAGTTGGATTCTGAATAAACGGTTCAATTATGCTTCACGTGTATTGCTTGGACTGTTTAGAAATCAAACAACACTTTTTAGATTTTAGGTCTCGCCCATACTTCACGTGTATTCTAGATTTTATGTCCTGGATCCAGTTCATATTGCAAGCCAAGTATGTTTATACTTGAGACTCAATCAGATAAGAAATACTAGTAAACGGATTTAGGTGGAATTACAAAAACGAAAAGTTTAGAGGACAACCTCAAATGTATGATTCATTTACCCCTGTCGTAAGTATCTGTGGGATATAAAATAAAAAAAGTAAAGTAGAGTTCAAAAATAATTTTAACTAATAACTTTAAATATAACAAATAAATTAAAAAATAACTTTATAAAATATATTAGGAAATTTTGAAGAAAACTGGAAATTAAAGATAAACAGTAGCTACTAATTGGTCATGATTATAAGGCATACACACTAAATAAATTTAAAGGAATGTTTAAAAAAATAAATTCTTTATAACCTTAGTTTTACGCTATTTAGAAAATGTATGAAAATTATAATTAGTATTTAAATTAATGAATATTTTGCCCGGTTCGTTTTTATCTAAACCCATATATAATATTCAAAATTGTAAAATTTTCATGAACATTTAAATGAGTGAAAAGCTTTCATATGTTTGAAAAACATATTAAAATGCTTTGTTGAGGAATAATAATAAAAATACAGAATACATACACTTTTCGAATATTTTAATTTTCTTAAATTGAGAAAACTTTATCAAAATCACTTTTATTATCAAAAAGAATATTTCATCTATAAATAACATTATGCTATTTAAAAACTCTTTAAAAATCTATCACCTGAAATTGGTTAAAAATAAAAAAAAATGTGAGGACATAGAATAGTTAAATAATTCATTATATTTATTTAGTAAATTTTATGAAGATGAAGGGCCGTCCTAAGAGTTTTTTAAAACCGAAAACAATTTTAATTATGAGCAATACATTTTCCAGAGCATGAAGTGCAATCAAATCAATAAAGTAATTTTTGGCATGAAACGAGATGATTTTTACTTTTCCAAGAAAATATAAATGATTAGCATGGCTGTGAAAATCACAACGACATGGCTTAGGCCAAAACTACCCTTTGCTAGTACACCTACAACTTTGCAGGGATTTCAAGTTTCTGCTCTGATTTAAATTAAACTCCGTATTCAGTTTTTTTTTTAGGATTATTCACAGATTTCGCTACAATTTCAGAAGCTGTATTTTATATGAGAAAATATGTTTTTTTTAACAAATTGTACAGCGGCAGCCCAAAGTCCAAGCGATACAAACAGGAAAACGTGGGAGCTAACCTTTTCAAAACTGGAAAAATTTTCGAGTTTTTAGTTAAAAATTTGGTTGTTTGTAATCGAATATTTTGATATATTTTTGGTTTCTAAATTAAATTAAATAAAACGTCTAAATTAATAAAATTAATTATTTGATGTTTTTTATTATAACATTTACAGATATAATATTATAACATTTATAGATATCTAATATATATGCAGACTAAGGAAATCCCTCGCATTTTTTAATTCGGTATTTTAATTTTCTGAGGGTTATGTAAAATATAAAAATTGTAAAGTTTTTTTCTTCTGAAATATAGTTTACTTAATATTTCCAAAGCATGTAATTTATATATGGTATTTTTAATTATTATTATTTTAATAGAAATAATTTCCAAGATCCACCCCAACGCTTTAGCTGTGAAAAATATTTCAACATCGAATATTATGAAATGAGGCGTCAGTTGTAAAAAAAAAATATATCCACATATATCGTAAAATCGTTTTTTCATATTTTCACACGTTCTCAATGCACTACATCGCATTGCAAAGCGGTATTGACTAAAAATGTCTCAATCATTTTTATTTCAGAAACCAGTCCACAAACGATTCATTTTTGCTATATAATGCTATTGAAACATTTACTGTAAAAAAATAACTCATAAAACGGAATTAAAATTGGGTGGATTATGAACAAAATTATGTATTTACCATATGAGATTCCAATTCCGTAAAAAATTTAGATAAAATGTATTTAAAGTCAAGGGTTTGTACCTAAAAGTACATGGCTGTCAATCATTTTGGCGTCACCTGTTTAATATATGACAGTAAATCTTTCTGGTTTTGAAACTAGATTACAGTTCAGAAAGACAAACTAGATACTAGACAATGTTAAAGTTTATGTGTTTGTCTAGAATAAACGGAAAACCATGGACGTCCAGCTAAGTTAGAAGGTCAAAACCAGAATAGGTTTTAAATTTACAGAGTTAGAAAATTCCAATTATAAAAAGAGTGAATACAGGCAGAATCCCTTAAAAACTTATTTGTGGGAATTATAGTGACAACATCATGTTCGTTAGTGTTGTCATAGTTCCTTGAACCGCCTTTGCTTACATAACACATTAATGAGAAATAAAATAACCAATTATAACGTTATAACTTAAATCTTTCTTTTTTTATTTTGAGAAACACTGTATAAATAAGGTACTTAAAAATGAGTATCTGAAGATACTCATTTTTCTTTGAGTACAATTACAACGTAAATGAGCGATGTCTCACATTTAAGTAAAATTAAGGACTCAAATTTAAGTAACCGTACTTCCGCACAAGTGAGCAGTTTGAATTAATATTACTAATCTCAGCTTTTGTTCAAGTCATCTTAACAAAGCGATTTGGTAAACTTAAAATAGTTGTTCAGAAGATGGTTCTCTACATTATTTGATGTCGATTGCTTAAATAGAAACCGAGTTATTACAAATCAATTGTCTTACTTTCCATTCTTTTAGCAACCTTTTTAACATTTCTTCTGCTTATAACTTCTTCGTGTCGCCCTGGTAGTACTACGGATAAGGTACTGGATTGCCGTGCCTGAGGATATGGTTCGATTCCCGGTAAGTCTTGGTTGTAATTGTCGACATTTATTGAAAGTGACTTATGAAGACAGTCTATGTATGCAAGCAACAGCTTTTTTTTATTAATTTTTACTCATTGTACCCATTTTTGAGTACATTTCTTTTTCAAAAATGAAACTATATATATTCCGAGCTATGATAAGCATCGAATGTATTGAAAATTGAGTATATTTTAATTATTTTGAGTACCTATTTTTAGCAGTGACTGCGGGCCTTTACTAACCTCTACTATAACTCAAACGTGCGAATCCCGGGAGGTCTTTGGGGCTTCTTAATTCCGCGTTCATCCGTTCCTCTCCCCAACTGTGTCATCTTGAGAACGAGACGTTCGAAGTGTGTATCACGTGTCGTCGTCTGGGTCAAAGAAATGTGAACAGGAAGCGAGCGAGACACGTCTAATATTCCGCATGCCACACACACAGAGGCATATTGGCCTTAAACGACAAGAAACGTATGATATGGGATCGAGATAACTTATTGCAATTAACACCTCTCCGGTATCAACTGCTTTCAGTATCCGACGACACTTGTTTGAAATAAAGTTTCGACTATAAATATTTAAGTTTTTTTTAAATTTAAATTAAATAAATCATTTACTTAATTAAAAATATTGTGTTTCTTTCATAGGAGTCGCGTGTGTCCGTTTAAAGCTTCATAATTGAAGGTTGGTTGGTTGATTGGAGTTTACTGGCACAAGGGCCAAATATGGCCAAGCTGCGCCAAACACTAGATTTTTAAACCAACATTAAAATTCTAAAATATACACATAAACTAAATAAATTTCAAATTAAAGGCAAAAATCCTGTGTAATTTAAAAAGATAAATAGTGATGGATGATGTGGATGATTCAATAAATAGGACACAACTAAATTGAACCCACGAAACAATACTGAAATATAAATAAGGAAAACCCAACAATCATAAACAAAGGAATAAATGAATGTTATAACAAAATACAACAACTAAAAATCGTGCACATGGTAGGGCCTTAACTAAAAAGGAAAGAACGAAAAAAGCTAAGGCCCAGCTAGGGTACCTCGGGGTTGCCAAGCCCGTAATCACAAGATGTGAGCCCCCTGAGGGGCCATCATAATTGAAGGAGTAAGTGGATAAAAGAGATATGGAAATTTTTTTTAAAAAATATAAAATTTTGTATAATATAAATATAAATTATAAAATTTTGAAATCGAACTCGCATGGAGTGGGAAAGTTGTGTATCCTGCAAAAATAGTCAACACAAAAACCAAAAACAATTTTGAAATTGAAGGTTTTATGCGGGAAATCTAGTTTTGAAAATCTATGAAATTAAAGATTTTGCTAAAATATCCTTTATAAAAACTGTAAGATGTCTTCAAAAAACTCTGCAAAGGAACTTCAATTTTTAATCATGAAGGGAAGAATGCAAATATTTTAAAGGTTTTATGCAGGGAAATTATAAACTACAGATTTTTGTTTCAATATCCTTTGTAAAACTTCAAAAACCTTCAATTTGATAACGTTGGTAAAGGTTTTATGTTGACTTTTTTGCTGGGTATTGATTTGAAACGTTTGGATTTCTTTTAAAAATCAAAATATATTTATACACTTATACACTCCGCTGCCCCCTCAATTAAAAATAAATAAATTTTATTTATATATTTTTCTTATCCGATTTTTATACGCCTGCACAGAAAACTATTGTATAATAAGAACCTTTGTTTGTAAAAAAAAAATATTTTAATATCGCATAATATTTAACTCCTCACCCGCCAGAACCCCCCCCCCCCAAATTTTTAAATATCTTTAAAAATGTACTGTTTTTTATAATATTTACTGACCAGATTTTTAGTAGTCTGTACTGAAAATGGTTGTACTAAAAGACGCTACGTTTAAAAAAAATCATTTAGTATAAAACATACAACTAAAACAAACTAAATTTTAAAGAGAGGGGTGTGGGGATGTATATGTGCTATAGTATACTAAATTTTTTTGGGTAAATGTATGGTATAATTATGCAACTATTTTCAATACAGCCAACTACAAATCTGGTTAATAAATATAAACAAATATATATAGAAATGTGAAATTATTACTAAAATTTTAAATAAGGGGGAGGGCACGGAATTAATTTTTGTTACATACGTTCGACATCAATACACAACTTTTCCCATCTATTTATCCTTTCAATTTTTTAATTTGATTTATTTTGTATAAAAGTAAAGAGATGTTTCTGTATTGCGTTCGATTTGATCCCAGGCGAGTTCCATTTCAAATATTTATAAAAATAGATCCACCCCTAGTATGTATTGGGCTGTTTTTTAGCACTGACATCAGCACTTCTGTAAAAGCCTTATTAACAGAGATACTAGTGTCATGAAGGAGGTATCTGACCACAACCAAACACGGAATGAAAACTTTAAGGTCAAATATACCAAAACTTACTTTTTGTTACGTATCTTCCTTATCCATTTATCCTTTCCATTTGATTTATTTTGCATCAAAGTAAAAATATCTTTCTTTATTGCGTTCTGCTATTTTTCGACCTTTTATAAGACTGACTACCTCCCCCCCCCATATCATGTACTGTCACGTTAGCCTTATATTTCACGCTAATACATGCTAAGTACGTGCTTATGAAATGTTGACTACAGTTTTCCAATTATATTTGCAATGATTAGGGTAACGATTTTTAATTTATTTCCTAAAGTGTTATTACTTGAGTTAATTAAAGGTTCCCTTATTGAGTTTATCTTTGCAAAAATTTAGTTGAAATAACTTTTTACAAACTATATATAATTCTTTATTTAATTTTAAGCATTTTCGCATTGTTACAAGATTGTTTACGTAAATAAAGTGCGTGATCATTTTAGTACACTGTAATTTTGAATTTGGTGGTGTGCAGGATAATTTTTCCAATATGTATATGTTTGTAAAGGTGCCTATTAGAAAGATCTGGAGTTAGATGAAAAGGTATTCAAATCAATATTTGTGAAAACAATTTGAGCGTTTTCTTCAAAAAATGCTGGTATGTCACAAAACCGCTTAGTCCCCCATCTACCATGATAAATCAAATAGTCAAGTTATATAGACTTACTCCTTCCCAGAGGGAGGCGTCGGTAGGGAAAAGAATGATATGTTATCTGATATTTAGGCATGCCAGGGAAAAAACAACAGAGGCAGGAAAGTACTAAAAAATTTACGTTTAAGCATTTTTTACAAAATTCTTGGGTTATAGTAGGTATGGCAGACAGATGCCATACCTTACATATAGGTTTAGACGCCATTGTTCCTTCCCCAAAGGGGAAGAGACGTAATAAATGAAAGGTCGCAAAATAATATCGCCGAATTCTGGAAGCTAAAAAACTATATATTTCCAGCGCTTGCAACAGATTTTAACTATGTCCCTAGGTGAAAAAAAGGTATAATTTTTTTTAAAAGAAATGGATTTTTAGGGACCTGAAATTTTTTAAGCAACATATAATTTTAATGGAAATTACCTTACAGCAAAATGATTATTTTAAAAATGAAAAATGCCGATAAAATCATCAACTCCGGTTAGCTGATTATAATCGAGTACCTAACTAATCTAATGAAACTGAATAGGGAAAAAAGGGACTTCGGTCACAAAAAAGGGAATTTCAGAAACTGTTTTTAAAAAAAAAGGAACTTTTAAAGAAAATAGGGACCTGTTGCGAGGCTTGTAATTGTTCATTATTTAATTATTAGAACTATTATAAATCCTTCATTTCCAATATTGTGTATTCTTCAAAAAGTAAAAAAAAAATTGGTTTCAATCACATTCAACGGTCAAATAAATAACGTTTGTCTATAAAGGAATAGTGTAGAATTTCAAGTTTTTCTTTAATTGTGAAACGTATTGTTATCGGAAGTATTACAAAATATATAAGTTGTTAATAGTTTTCAACTACTGGAAATCACGATTGAGTTTCCTATACACAAATAAGATATCAATCTTCAAAATGGGCTAAAAAAGATTAAAATAAGCGAGGGAAATATTTTTTCCACACATTTCTAATTATTTTTTTGCAATTTTAGATAATTCAAAATGAGGTAGATGCACTTTATTTGAAAAATGTTAAAAGTTCAGCAGAAGGTCAGAACACACTGTTTCTGGAAATCACAGTTACTCCCATTTCTTTCAGAACTCATAGTTTCTAAAGCTTTAAAATATTTCATTTTATTTTACCGGACTTTGGCCTATTTTTACAATCGTTTGTTTAATCAAATATTTATAATTTAAAGAAAATTTTGTAAAAGTACTTTAAATTACTTTTATGCAGAATATTTTAATTAAAAGCATACTTTATATGAGGATACTTATTTTACAATTTTATTAGAGTTAGAATTTTATTTTTTACTAAAGGATAGATTAATTCTAATTCTTCAAAAGATTGAAAATAACGCTATCGTTTTCTACTTATATGAATTTTAGTTTTCAAATAGTATGTGATTATTTAACTATAATCCAAGTGCAATTTTTAATAGTCAAGAAACTAAATGATTTCCGATCAAGCGTCAAAAACTATATTAATTTAAACTTGTTTCGTTGCAATTGATAAATGATCGAAAAAGAAAATGCAACAATTATTATCTTGGTGCTTTACTACTTTAAATATGTCGGCACAAAGGAACTGAAATATTTATCAAAAGTACACAAATTGTCTTCTATTTACTTTAGGATAATTTTGAGATGGTTTCGTTTCAACATTTACTTAAGAGATAATTTAGGATAAATCCAATTCTATCTCTTGTTGAGATGCATATTTTATCTTTATACAGATTTTTTTTGTTGCTAAGAAGTATTTAACTATTGCAATATATTTAATATTTATTAAGATATATTTAGATGGTAGAATTTGAATTAATTAGATGCAACAGATAAATAATCATGAATAGAGATAAAACTAAATTCCTAACTAGAAAAATAAAACATAATAATTAAAATGTTATTGCATTGGTGAACCTGTATTTAATTAATTTTTCAATTTAAACTTTAAATCGCAATTTAGTTAAACGCATTTAATTTAAATCCTTTCTTAAATAATGATTTTTAGATGAGCAACAGTGAGTATTATATAAGTTTTAAATTATTAAGTTTCAAAAGCATAAAAAAATATCTAATAAAATTAATAACAAATTATAACAAGTTTCGAAAATCCTAAATTTTTTCAGTGTCTTATAAACAAATTTATTATATTATTTATCAGTAACAATGAATGTATTAGCTTTTTATATACGTAGCATTGAAAATTGTTCGTGATGTTTTGAACCTCTAAGTATAAGAACCTCTAATTATAAATGTCCATTCACAAATATTAAAGTCATAAGTTTTTTCAAGTCGATACTTTAAAGAGAGTAAGACAATAGTATATGGTCTATTGACAGGAAAAATTATTGTACCAGATAATTATATTTCAGTGACATGGGGAGACTGATTATAAAATGAATAAGTTAAACAAAATCTATCTGCATGTTGAATACTACTACAGGTAAAATAGTGTTTTTCAATGACAATTCACGAAACTTTGGGAATTACTTCGTTTTAGAACTAGAAATGAAGATACAAAACTCTACTTTTTAAAATATGGAGAGTAAGGTATCCTTTTATATGTCATTTTCAATGCTGAATCGAATGACGCTATTTTCAAGTCGATACGATCACTTGTTACAAAGTTACGACAGGTTTTGTGAGAAACAAATCGAAAATTACATTTTATGAGAAAATACAATTTTATTAAATTTATTTCACATCCCCATATACTCGCTTAACAAGTCATCTTGATATTTTTTACGGTGATTCGAACCGAAATTAACACCAAGGTAATCAGAACCTGGTGAAGAGCCCATAAAATTATGTTATGTTGTAACATAATTCAGGTCACATAAGATATCCGAAATATTTAGAAATTAAAAATTACGAAATATTCATATATTGTGTACTTCAGATATATTTAAAAACATTTCTATGTATTTTGAACATCTTAGAGTGTTTCAGAAGGTAAAACTAGCTGATTGAAGTAATTTAAAAAAAGTTCATTTTTTGACAACGGCATAATTAAGTAACCAAGTATTTTTTAAAGATAAACTATCCAACCAAAATTATACTCTTTCCAATGCGTTATTAAATAGATATCATAATATTGTTGCACATAGTTTTTGTCTAGTAAGAAGAGCCTAATAGAATGCAGAATTTTTAATAAGGAAAGACATCAAAACTCTAAGATTCAAGCAACGATGCAAGCACCAATATCGTTTAACTTTCTCAGTCAAGTTTTATTAAATAGAAGACAACAAAACAAGGAAAACTAACGCTCACTTCCACTAAAATTTGAATGCAAGTACTAAATATTGAAATAAGGATATTACAACGTCTAGTTGTCCAATTACATATTTCATGTAACAGGGCCTGATTTAAAAGATTCAATAATATATGCACGGTAAGGCCCTCTCTAGTAAAACAAAACCTCGAAGAATGAAAAATATCGCATATTAAGTTAATTAAAAAAATAACAGAAATTATAATTTTGTGGAAGCATTATTGAAAATTTACGTTATTGAATAATAACGAATTCTTCAAAGTATTTTTAAATTTTTAAACAATTTATTTGTAATTAAATTTGGGGCCTCTAAAGACAAGGAGCCTTAGGCCCGGGCCTTAGGGTATATGAGGTCCTGCTTGTTAATTATTCGAAAACAATGCTAATTTAACTATCTCGATTAACAAATTAAATGTTTACGTTTTCATTTTTTAGTGCAAAATTGACGTTTTTGATTATATATATATATATATATATATATATATATATATATATATATATATATATATATATATATATATATATATATATATATATATATATATATATATATATATATATATATATATATATATATACATTAAGTTTTAACAATCTATTTTTAAATGTACTCCGCTTTTGAAACCCATAAATTAATGAATCAGAACTTTAATATTCATAATATTTTTTTTTAAATTGTTAACTTTTGAAGCAATTTTGTATTTAATAATTTTAAAAATATTTATAGATGTCATATGATACCAAAAAGAATAATCTTTTAAAAATGTAGATTTTTTTAAAAATTTATTTTTCTGTTTTACCTTTTGATAGCTTTATTTAACATTTAAAATAAACTTGTAAACATTAAAAACTTCTTCAAAATTAAAAAAAAAATGAAATTTTACATTCAAATAGTCAAACAGTAATTGATATCTTCGATCCTCAAATATTACAAAAACTTTTGTTTAATAAAATATTTAAATACATCACGAGAAAATCAAAAATTCCACATTTATGTAATTATTTAAAGTATTTATTTAACCTAATTTTTAAAAGTAATAAACTCGCATGAAAATCAATTTTGAAGAGCCCCAGCTTTATGTTACCTTTCTAAAATTCTTGTATAATAAGGTATACACGTTTTGATACAAAAATATCTACACTTACCTATTAAAGCATTAAAATTCCAAAATAGATTCCTTAGAATGAAAATCCTTTTATAAATTCATTTTCGATTGAAGAAGCATAGCAAATTCATTGAACACTCCCACATATGTCACTAAAAAAGAAACAAAATCTTATTAATACTCTTATGTCCAAATGTAATGGGGGTACTTTAAATACAAGCTTAACTAGAAAATATATAAATAGCAATAGAGAAACTATTTGAACATTTAACTAATGATATTAGTATCTTCATGCCTCAAGAGACTAACTACTCCTGCGTATTCACATCATAAATTACAATACATTTTACAGTCTAATATTATTGAATTTACATGTACGATTACAGTAAACAACGTTATAGTTCAAAATGTAAAACCATCCTAATGTTTCATTGAATTTATTATTAAAAACCTAAGAAGTTTTTTATAGTTATGTTTTATTGTCAATTAAAATAAATTTCTATAGTAAAACATTTCTCTATAAATTGAGTAATCCAGATGCAAAAAAAAAAAAAAAAGATTATGTGCACTTTTACCTATTTTGAGAAAATCACGGAAAACAGTTAGACGATGTATTTGGGGTTAATGGTGTGGAAGTTTATTCTCTTGGGGTTTTTGAAAGTCAAAAAATATTTTTTTCTTTCATCGTTAGGGAAATATTATGCCGAAGTGATAAGATAGCTAAGAATACCAATATATAAATATTTTTTAACGTTTGTATGTAACTTGTTTTGCATCTGGGCTACTCAATTGTACACGAGAACTCTAATTATCCGGATCAATTGGAATCAGATCCCATCCGGATAATTAAATATTTTACGAAAAAAAGGTAACTTAAAAGGTAAAACGAATTTTGCTTTAACATGTAATGTAATTGAATTACTATTAAAAACAATATCATTCACATTTAAGAAAATTTTAAAATATGGATTTTGCTGATTTCTTTTTTTTTATCGAAGCGATCCGGATCCAGATTAATTGTCGATCCGCTTTGTTTGATCTAGATAGCTGGAGTTCAGATAATTGGAGGTCTACCATCTTTCGTGTCAATTTCCCAAAATATTTAATAATTTCATTTTTTTATTAGGCAGAAATTAAAAGCAAACGATAAGGTAATGCTATCTGATTAAAATCAGAATAATAATTTTTTTTAGAAATCTCATATTTGTAGGATATTACTTTTTCATGTTACATATTTTACATGAGTTTATTTTAAGTTAAATTCTATAATACGTTTCTGCAATGTATTATTTAACTTAAGCCTCACGCTGAATCATGACTTAACATAAATTCACAGGTCTTAAAGTACTTGTCTATACAATTTAAATACCATTGGCAGTTTTTACGCTGTGAAAAGAGTATTATTTTAACACTAAATAATTATAAATATATCGAGAATTATTATTAATATAGGAGAAACTGGGATAACAAATAATTAACATTCAAATTATCTTAAAAAAATCTACTTCAATTAATAAAATGTAAAGAAGATTTTACACAACTACACAAAACGAGCAAAATCTGTTTTCCAATTTAGTTAATATCGCAGTTTACTTACTATTTATATTTATATCATTTGGAATATTATTTGTAGCCGTTACATTAAAAAAAAATAACATCTAAAAGGTATTTTTTACAATTATACGTTTCACGAGTATCCCAAAATATTTTTGTAGGCATTCCCTAATTATTTTTTTAAACGAAAAGTCGCGAATAAATAATATTTAAGCACTTTCTGTTATAAATGTACATCTCAAGAAAATAAATATTTAATAGTTTATAGCAATCTATCACGAATGAATTCTCTATAAATCACTTTCACCTTATTATTTCCAGAAAGTTTACGTTTCATTAATCGCAATAGTAATTATTAAATGATCAAAGAAAAAAGATAAAATACATATCGCACCAGCATTCATTCCACTCACCAATATCTCCAATGATAAATGAAAATCCGAAAATAAATAGGAATGGGAATTATAAAATTACATTTTAGATTCCAAGAAGACAAATCTCCAAGATTCAACCCAAATCTCTTGAAAATGAGACATGGATGTTAGAAGAAATCCCTTTATAACACGTAGTTGGAATGACCGATTGTGAACGTGCATGTGCATTTGACCGGTGGAACGCCGGTTACACAGAGCTCGTCGCTTTTTCGATTTTTCCTTTGCAAACGGGCGGGAAACGGCGCATCGGCGCAAGGAGGATCAGATTTCGAGTTCTTGCGCACGCAGTTTGCTTACTTGGGTCTGAGTCGCCGCTAGGTGGCACTGCGAGCGCAATCATTGCTCCTCTTGGAGAAAAGCCGAAGAGCAAGATCAGATGCATTTTGATCGCGGCTTGTGAAAGAGATTAATGTGGGGCTACACATGTGAATACATATAAAGTATTTCAGGCGATTCTAATTCGTTATAAACTAAAACCTTTAACTTATTAAAATATAAACATTTTTAGGTTTAAAATTTCTTTCAAAAATTATAAAGGGCTCCTTTGAGTTGCACCCTTTTAAAACCGTTGTAAAGAATAATGAATAAAAATTTATAAGAGATATTTAATAGGCATTTTTTGTAAAGTATGCTGTGTATATAATGCATTACCTTAATAAAAAATTTTGTCTCCTCTTTAACGGATAAAATAGAGAAACTAAATAACTTTTAAAGGTAGCTTAATTAACCGATTGACAATAATAGTTGATTACTTGCTTTTACTCCTGTTGATTAATTCTGTACATGCTTTCAACATTCGTACATATTTGTAATTATTTTTAATTTTGTCTTTGTTTTTATACATATATGGTAAATTTTAAATTATTGGAATTTTTAAAATTTTAAATGTGAAGTCAGAGGTAATTATATATATATATCTATATATATATATATATATATATCTATATATATATATATATATATATATATATATATATATATATATATATATATATATATATATATATATATATATATATATATATATATATATATATATATATATATATATATATATATATATATATATATATATATATCACAATTCTAAAATAGGAAATTGTGGAAAACACGTGTTTAAAAAAATCAAAAAGTGTAACTTCACTGGTTCCTAAAACCCATCATCAATTTAAAATACAAAAACTGTATTTATTCCCTGAACAAAACCCTTCTACTTCATCCTTGCAGTTTTCTCTGAATATTATATGGAGATTTGGCTTAAAATCAATATTTTATTATTTATTTTAATTGCGTTAAATGTGTTACAGAGTGGCTTTGCAAATGAATTTGAAAAATATAGTTCGCAAAGAAAGTCTTTTACGATTTTAGTGATTCAATTCTCAAAAATAAATAAAAATACCTTGACATACCCATTTTAAATCCTAATTAATTAAAACCATTTTTAGGCATACTAATCTAAGAACTTTATTCCTTAATTACAGCCCATTTTAAAATGTTTTATTTTTTCTTTCCACATGTTCTTTATTGAATATATATTTTTTACTTATACAATAATCTATATGTATATATAAAGAAGAGTATCTGTGGGTTTGTTTTTTATACAAATCTACTGGTTTTTTCCAAGCTTGATGAAATTTTTCATACTTGACCTTCAAAACAAGAGAAAGGTCTTCTATATATTAGAATAAAAAAAAAACACCCCACTCCCCTTTTCCCCTTAAAACAGTAATGACTTATTACTAAAACCGACAGATGACGCCACGGTGAAGACATCGACTCATAGAATCAAAAGATTCTCCCGAAGAAATTGCTGAGTAAGCCTGGGCAACGCCAGTCCTCTTTAGCTAGTTTTATAAATAAAGATCGTAATCTATTATAATTTTAATCAGAAAATATATACCAAAATCCCCCAAAATTATTTTAAATTATAATATGTTACGTTTAAAGTTCTTCAAAAGTAAAGCTTTTAGAGCTCTTTTCAATTTAAGCAACTATGTTTCAATATCCAAATGTAAATATAGCTTTTAGAATGTTACAAGGTTATCTGCTAAAATTAAACAATAATATGAAGACTTGTATCTTAACTTTTGTTATGAATAAATAACAAGAAGAATAGAGAGAGAAAAAAATACAAAAAAATGGTACCATTTTTCTGTGTGTGTGTTCACCAATACCTGCCAAACGGCCATTGTTCTCCGAGAGAAACATCTCACGGGAGGGGGAAGAGGGGGGGGGGGGGGGGTCACGAGAGAACGATTTCGATTAAATTTCGCGCTGGGGCGTCTCGACACGTGCTACCACCTTCCGCGAAAGGATCTTTCGATGCAAATATGTCCCTCTTCTGCTAGACTGGATTTTATTTTTGGTTTTCTTTTGAATCCCTTTTCTTTTTTAAAAGAGGCGATAAATCTCGCATTTCGAAAGAAGGTCGTAAATGCTTGTTCTAGATGGGTGAGGACACTGTTGACGTGATGTGTGCAGTCTTGATGAGACGAACGGATTTTTTTAGGGACCATCACAAATGGGTGATGTGCAGAAGGAGCTGAAGTTAACACTTGTAAGAAGTTTGGAAACATAAAAATGCGAATATGTAGGAGAAGGAAGTTGTGCAAATTCAATTTTCAATATAATATGATTGTAGATGTCTTACACGCATTTGTATCGTAAATTTCAAATGAAGGTTTCGAAATGAAAATTATAAGACCCGACTTCTTTTAGAAAACAGAATCTCAAACCTGTTAACTGCAGAAATGTTCTTTTATTCTACATAATTATAAAACGGGAAGAATGATGAGTGTCCATAACCCCCATCAAAATATCAGAATTCTATGTTTATCACTGATACATGAAACTTTGTATTGAGCTCACTACTGAACCACTCCAGATGGACCATTATCATTTTTCTCCTGAGCCCTTTAAATACTAATTCGGATTTTTGTACTCCATTTCAAATGTATATATGTATTAATAAAAAAATATTTCCGAATCGAATCCATTTTCTTGGAAAACTTGAACATCGTATTAGCATTTAAAGCTCTGGCAATTACCAACATTCATAAACATACCGTTCTTCTTTAATGTGTTTCTAGTAACAGTTGCCAAATACCGGATGTCATTTCTATACCAGAAAAGGTCTTTAGAAGAAGAAAAAAAAATACAGCAAACCAAGTGAGGACAAAGAAACAGAGTTGTTTTTCCCTCGGCGTTCACCACACTCATTAAGCAGCAACGCTCATCCAGAAAAAGAAGGCAGTTTCGGGTGTGGGGCTCTTGCAAGGGGCCGTGACCAATAGCAAGTTGCGTGCGAGGGGCCTTCTTCGGAGAGTGGGGAGAGGGCAGGATAACGACCTCTCTTGCAATTGGTGTGGCCCCAGTGGAAGCACCCAACGGCACGGAAGAGAGCTAACGAAAGTGAGGCGTCTTAAGGGTCAAGTGCGCAGGGTGCGTGTATCGGCATGGATTCGATGTTTAGAGGCGACATGGGTTGTGGTGACAGAAAAGATTACTTATTTCACGTTACCTTTACTGTCAGCCTTTTAATGAAGAGTCAAATTAACGTATTTGTCAATTGCATATCTTTTGTCAAAATATCGATGCTTTAGTGTACACATGCGTTTTTCATAAATTTGAGGTGTTAAAAGTTCGTTTGAATCCTCAAATTGTTGTGGTAAGTGAAAAGTATTTATTTGATTGGCTCTGACGATTGTTGTTTTCCAATACTTAAATGAGCTCTATAAACTTTCAAATGGCTGTCAAAAATTAACGAATTTTCGAGAGGGCATCGGCAATGTCTCTGTAGAATTAATTGTTATGTACCTCAATAGCTAGTTTTTGTATATTGCTTATTTTGATAATAAACTACATATTGACTAATTTCTTAATATGCAATACAAGCAATCCAGGGGTAGAAGTAAGACCAAATAAAATGTTTATTAATTTTCCAATAATCTAGTGTTAACTAATAATAATTTGTCAAAAAAAATATTGATATATTAAAATACTAACCGGGCTAATATTTATTAAAAAATACTCTTACTCAATACAGATATTTGAAAATTTTATTGTACATTTTAGTTAAATTACTTAACATTGAATGCTCCAAATTAATTCTTATAGTTAGTGCACCTTGTAAGAAATATAAAATACATAAAAGTTATTTACAGGCATGCAATCATACATAAAGCATGAGATTGAAAGAGGTATTCAATCGTGACTTGTGTGGCATTAAAAAAACATTTCTCAACACATTTCTAAATATTTTGACTTTAAAATAACTGCAATTTTGAAAACAACAAATTGATATGTGTGATCGATGTAGTAGTATTTAATTAATCTCACTGGTGATTTTTTACTTTGTATGAATACAGATATATAATTTTTTTTTTATTTCACGTGACATGTGTGACTCATTTGCTTATAAATGGGTCACACATGTCACGAAAAATTAAAAATTTATATCTATGTATTCATGCAACGTAAAAAATGTCCCATGAGGTCTAAACACATCAATGACTGATATCAATTTGTAATTTCAAAAATTGAAGTTGTTTTATAGTCAAAATAATTACAAATGTGCTGGAAAATATTGTTTGAATATCGCACAAGTCACGCGGTAATGCACCAAATACTATTTTATAGTCTGCTATCAATAGAAGTACTTTACTTAATTAGTAATGAAGCACATAGATAAACTTTAAAAGGGGATTAGTATTTCTATAACATGACTTTGGTTAAAAGTAACTTTAAAACGTTATTTAAATTTTATATAATATTTCAGAACATGAAAACTATGTGTGCTACGGATAAATACAAAATTAGAACAAAAACTAATATGTATAGAAAAAAAATACTATAGGTCTAAATAAATGTTTACTTTTAGAAAATATTTATTTGATAAGCTCGTCATATACTGAAAACATATGGAAATACTAATTCAACATTAAAAAAAATGCCTGAAAAATTGAAACTGTTTAAAATAAAATATTGATATTAGAAATTGTTTAACATTTAAATACCAAACCTTTTCCTACTATCCTACAATTGTGATTAATGCGTAAAGTATGCATTTATAATAAGTTATTTCATACTAAAAATAAAAAAATGTGCTATGAATAAAAAATGTAATTTTTTTACCAGTAAACCAAAATTTTAATGAGAAAATTACGACGAGGCAATTAAAACAGTTAAAAATAAAGCACCCTACTTTGTAAATATTTATGCACACAACAAAATATATTTATGGGAAACAGTTTGTTGATAAGTTTAGAAAAATTATAATTAATGCAAATTAAAAAAAAATGAATGCGGTCGTCTTTAAATACTAACAGTATAAATAACATTAAAAATTCTATTAAAAAACAGTAGAAGTTCCGTAAACATATTTATTTTATTAGCGCGGTTTCTTTTTCCACAATTGTGTTCGGAAATTTTCTCGAAAAGTTTTAGAATATCTGCAGATTCTCACCCTCAAGCATTATCTTAAATTGCTGGGTCATAAATACGACCAAATACCACAAAATTGCAATCACTTAGTTGACACCCATATAACATATAACTATTATTATTGTAAATAACTATACATTTGATTTATGAACCACAGCACCACAACTCAGCTTTTTGTGGAAATTTTGGTTTTGAGGTTATGGTTTTGAGGTGTCTTAATTGCAAAAGAGTATATAAGTGTTTTAGTTACTACAAAAAAATCCGAAGAAGTGGATGACCATTTACCCACTGACGCCATGTTAGCAATTTTAAAGTTGTTTACACTATTTGGAAGGCTACATATTTTTTCCAGGCGTGCACTTTGATATTTTCACCGAAACTTTAATTCCTTGTAAAGAGATAGCTTTTAAGTTATACCTAAGAAAATCAGATTTTAAAAATATTGCAAAAATTAAATATTTTTATGAGTCCGAAAATGGAGTGCATGGATGGAAAAACTGGAGATCCCTGGACGTGACGTCACGTGCATGAGCGTCAGAGGGTTAATCCAGTATCGTTACATTTTTTATATACCTAATAATTTAGTTTTAATTACTAATTAAATTGTCTAATTTCAATGAATAAATTGTAGCAAATTTTCTCATGTATATATAAAATTTAAAATTTAGATAAAATAATACGAGTTCGTATTCATGTCTTTAACACTACATTAGTAACAAGTCATTATACTTGCAAAGAGAACGGCCTGGTTTAGAAATTTTAATACTATGGGCACATTATCACTGACGGCCATTTTTCGTGAATTTGAGGTTAAAGCAGATTTGAATCCCAAAAAGTAATCTATATGTACCTAAATGTGGTATAGGTGAAGAACAGCTATTTTAATTGGCAGAACCAATTTATATTATCTAACATTACCTTAGAAATTTTCAAATGACTTTCTTAGACATGTCAGTTATCACATAACTGGATAAAATGTGACAACCATATTTTTTAAGAATAGGCAATTTTTATATAAATTATCTAGGGGTGGGGGCGAGAGGGGACGGAGTCCTAGGCCTGGGCCTAACGAAAACTCAGGCCCCGAGTTCTTTTCAAGAAATTACGCTCTGCTTCCATGCCTCTTTTCGAAAAAGAAGTGCACCACCCCAAAATAGGTGGCACGCTTCAACCCTTCTACTCCTCACCCAAACCACTGCCAAGAATGCCGTGGCTCCACGCCACTGGAAAAAGAGATCTTCGGAAGAAGAAGGGAAACAACTGGAAAAAGAAACCGGGAAAAGAAAAGAAGAAGTGTGTGTGCACGTGAACTGTGGGAGTTTGGAGGGGGTAAGTGACCGACGTGAACAACCTGTGCTCTTCGGGACTCGGCTCGTGTACTCGGTAAGAGTCGGCATCGGATCGTTATTTAACCGCCCCGAGTGGAGCTTTCGACAACAAAAAAAGGTACAAAGTCGAGGGATGTTGTTTGTTCCGTTTCAGTTGGGTTTCAATATGTGAGGGGGTGGGATTCGAGCAAGAGTGATTTTTTATATTGATTGAAAGGTTCGGGAGCAAAGTAACCTTATCGTGGATTTAACAAAAAAAAAAAAAAATTGTATTATAGTAATAGGATATGCTGATGAAAATTAAGTTAAGATAAAAATTAGCAGAAAAAGCTTTAACATTTGTTTGATGTAGTTGTAGCCGCTAGATCTTAGCACAAAAATCACCTACATGAGGGTATTAAGATAGAAACACTTTGTTATGTTTTAGAGAGATCTATTCCGATAATATAACTTCGTGGCAAATAGCTCGATCGATATGAATTTGATCTCATTTGATAATAGTAATATATAAGTACGACTGGCCTGATAGACACGCTATTAATAACTATTTTTTGCTCATGAAAAATACTATTCATAACTAAGAAATAAATTATTTTCGCAATAGAAAGCATTAAATACTTAGTCCAATTAAATACTTAGTGGAAGAAAAAAATATTACTGAAAGTGCCAAACTTATAATCCAGTACCTATATTTAAGTTAAGCAAAAAAAAAAACATTTTAAATAAGTTCAGTTACAGGATAGTTTGCACAAATTACTCCAATCCCAAAACTAATTTCTTCCAACATAAAAAAGGAGGATTGTTACTGGATGCAAAGCAAACAGCCAAAACAAACACCTGTCTAATAAATCTCAATCACTTGCACGTTATATAACCCTTCGCAATTTTTCAGAGTCCCTTCAACCCTTCTAATGTTGCCAAGTGCCCAGACAAGAAAGGATTAAGCAAGCAACGACCTTGAAGTGCAGCAGGACTGGAATCATATAGTTGGTCCAGTCTGCGAGGGCTTCCTTTTGCGAAGCTCCCTTTCCCCATATCCATTACCATAAGAGATATTATATCTGCTGAGGCTCATCTTGCATGGAAGTTATAATGGAGCATATCTTTGCAGGCATGCAGCCTATCCTATTTTTATAGATAATTGGGGATAGCGGGCCCTCGGCTACCTTGAAAACAAAATAATAAGCACGCGTCAAAAGATAAAGAAAAGGCATTTGTTTTAACAAGAGTGGGCAAGCAAATACTCTTGACTTTTCGTTACGGATGATTTTCTTGTTTAAGTTTGCTTTAGAAGAATCAATGAACTCTCGATTCAAGGCAGGGTGTACCAAACTTTTTTTGTGTGACGGGATTCTTAAACATGTAACAAAAATTAAAAAATAATTAAACCTCGATCTTTAAAGTCAAATTTTGTTCGTACCAATTTAAACATTTATTGGACTTAAAATGCAAGTGCATAAAAAATACTTTCGATTTTTCAAACCACCTTTTTTTAATGTTGATAGGACATACATTTTTTAATGTATGTGTCACCGGTTAAGTACGGAAGCAGGGCATTCCGTGGAATGCTTGGCGTTTTCAGGTAAAGTATGAAATAAACGAATTCTTTAATCTACTTAATTACTTTGCCTAGGCATTTTAGTGAATGCCTAATACTATTTAGGCAAAGTAGGACATGAGATTCTTGATGATCGTAATTATGATATAAAACTCAATTTATGCTTTTAGGGAGTTAAATTCCGACAACATAACTCCTATGAAATAACACGATTGACAAACTATTTTAATGATTTTTCTTACGAATGACTCACTAATTTTTTGTTAGCTGTTTTGATAGAAAATTAAACGCCGAAGCGTGCAAAATCTTGAAAATCCATCTTTTGAGCAATCATTTGGAACTACTCATCCCCTCCGAGATGTCGGTTTTGGCATCGGGAAATGTCACATTTCTTTAAAACAAACAAACATTCGAGCAATCATTTGGGGCTACTTATCCTGAATTACAAAGCAATGTGCCATTGCTAGGTAGCAAAAACCAATGCTCGGAGAGGATAAGTAGCTCCAAACGGTTGATCGAAGGAGAGATTTTCAAGATTTTGCATACATTGATACTTAATTTTTTATCGAACAGTTAATAAAGAATTTTTCATTCGTAAAAAATATCATTAAAATATGTATGTTAGTCGTGATATTTAATACGGAGTTATATTGCAGGAATGCAACAAGATAAAATCATAAATTAAGTTTTATATCATAATTATCTACGAGCTTCAACAATCTCATTTTATACTTTGCCTAAATAGCATTAGGCATTATATAGAACGCAAAGGAAAAATATATATTAGATTAAAATAATTCGTTTATTTCATACTCTGCCTGAAAATGGATGGAAAACGATCCAGGAAAAACGAAAATTTGAAAAAGCGCTATTATTTAGTTGTTTTTTCTCAGTTAATTAGGGCACACGCTTATTTGAACAGTGCGTCGTTTTAATTGACCCCACGCAAAGAGCCATTGCTATTGTTACAGAAAATGATCCAAAAAGGTAACTGATAAGGTCATGCGCTTTTCATCTCACTTTAAACGAGATCAAAATCAAGTTTAGCGACCCGCTAAAACAACAAAAAAAAAAGAGTGAATTTCACGATCTTCCAAGTCGCATTTCTCCCCGATCATTAAAGTCAGCAACTTATCCCCCCCCCCCCCCTCCCCTCCTGATGGAACCTGATTACCCAAAACACAGAAAGAAAAACCCGAAAAAAGCACAACTTCTGTAGTTCTCGCAGTCGCTGACTTCTTTTACGAGCAGATAACATCTAGCGAGAGCCCTAAACACGCAAGCTGATAAACATCTGAAAGGGCTTCGTCGACGGACGAATGTCTTCGGAGCAGAGCCCGAATTTTAGGTAAATTTTGACTAACGATAACCACGCACGTTCTTTTGTGAGCAGATATGGGCACCTATACCAACCAGGCGGATTTGCATATCAGAACAAAGGGCATGGGGATGTTGATTTTGCGATGGTTTGTCACGGTATCATTAGCACGGAATGATATTTGTCGCCATTGGGAGTAGCTGTGGCCAAATGCGATGTTGCGAAATGGCATTGTTGGTAAGTAATGTGGGCTGAGTGTTGACGATTCAATGAGCGCATGCAAAAAATATGGGCGTAAATGGTCACAGCCGTAAACTGTCGGTAATTCATTTTATGAGGTATGGGCTCGTCATTTAATCGAAATTGCAACACGCGATGTGTAAAAGAGTCCATTCGAGTCGTTCGTTTAGTGTGAATAGCTTTCACATCTAAAGGAAGAATTCAAAAGAGAAAATATAATTAATTAAAGCTAAAAAAATCGTAACTCCTGTTCATGACACTGCACTTAAAAATTTGTAATTAAATAATACAATTGAAGACGTCGGTGGAAGAACCAGGCAGCTCAAATTTTCAGAACTGTTCAGGAAGGACGAAAAACACTGTACGTTTCCTGCATCGTATAATACAACAGTACATCTCATTTTCCTTTACATCTCTTATAGCCATCGCTGAGAGCTGCCGTTCTTGCTCCAATATTTAACGTTTTTTAAGACATATAAAATTTTGGTAAAATATAAAAAATACCTTCCTCTGTCATAGTCCGGTTTCAGTTTTATTTTATTGAAAAATAAATAAAAGGAGATGTCTTTTTTTACACCTAACATAGGAATTATGTAGCCAAGCTTACCAATAAAATCCTTGTAGATACTTCTATGAAATCACCAAGGTAACTGTGAACTTCAAACAGCAAAAAATATTAGTTTCATTTAATTATTGCATAATAAACTACATATATATGGTCCAGCTCTGAATGTCACCATTTTAATGGAATTTCATATGTGTAACACACCTTTTAGCTGGTTAACAAAAAACACTTTTAACAAACGAGTTTGGGAAACGACTGGTTGATGCGACAGAGAAAGCGATTTAACCAAGCGATCAAACTTTGAACTCATTCGTTGCAAAAATAAGACAGCTCCTGGAGCTGAACTGTTGTCTCACACGGTGCAAGAATCGTACATCTCATTTTCTTTTATATCTCTATATGTATTGCTTACAGCCGTCTGGTTCTTGCACTAATCAAATAAAGGATTTTTTTATTATTTATTAGGAATAAGTGATAAAGTATAAATCAGAAAAAAGTGGAGTTGTCTGGTTCTTCCACCCACGCATTCAATTGCAACAGTAAATAATATTTTAGCTCACAAGTAAGAAACCTCTAAAAGGTAATAAAACACCATGAGCAGTAAAGTTGGAAGTCGAAAAGTTCAAAATTAATTAAATTTATATAAAAAATGTGTAAATCTTTTACCAAAAAATTCAATATTGACAAACATTTTATATTCCGACTAAACTAGCTTGCGTTATAGGAATTTTTTTTAATGAAGGTTTGCAAAAAATGTAATAACAGTTCAATGAATAAAAAAAATATACAAATGCGTTATTTATGAATTTTAATGGCGGAGCAGAGTAATTAAAAACAATATGGAATATTTATATATTACAGAAATAAAAAAAAATGGACATTCTGTAATATGGATATATTTTTATATTACAGAAATAAAAAAAAATGGATTTGAGCAAAAATTTAGCAGTCAGACATACATATTTTTTTCATATTCAATGATCGAACTTTTTACCAAGATAAATTACAGTTAATTAAAAGTGCATAATTTTGAAACTATTACGATTGTTTCTTACTGAAAATATTTTCTTACTTCGAAAAATATATTTTGTATTAAAAGTAGAAATTCAAATAACTTTATTTAGTGGCTTATTTTTTGCAAATAAAATTATTTGCAAAAAATAAGCCACTAAATATTTTGTAGACATTATTTAGCTATAATCATTAATTACTAAACTACAAACTTTGGAAAGCGTGTTTGAAGAATAATAAAGTATGTTTACAATATTCAACAGTTTTTACTTGTACCATGTTTCAATGAATAATTGAGCAATCTAGTTTCAAAAGATTTTTTTTAGATAAAAAGTTGATAGATTCCCATTTTTGTCAAAATAATTTTTTAAAAAGATTTTTTTTTACTAGTACTTAAAGCTGAAAATGTCATTGACAAAGCGTTATTCAATCATTTTTGGTGTCTCCTGTATGTATCGATATTGTTTGAAAGCTATTAAAAAATAATTTCTTTAAAATATTGAAATAAATCAGTAATTTTTACACTATCTTCTTTACCGTTTTAAAGAACTAAACTGATCTTGAAAAATTTCTGATTGATTGTAAATAAATTTCAAGTTTTAATTCGTATAAAATATGCATAGTCATTCGTGTGTCTCTAACTACAGTGCTTGTTGTATAGAAACTGGTTTATCGATATAATAACTTTCCCAATTATTTGTTTCGATTTTGCAAAATACGTTAATAGCTAAATTATTTAAAACAAAACTGTGTATTTAAATTAATTCAAATTACGACTTTTATATTTAGTAATGTTCTTGTCACCTTAAATTAATCACAAATAGCAAATAATGTTATGTCTAATCCTAATAACTTTGTGTAAAAGTGATTTTTAAAGCTTCTAAAAAAAAGAAATATAAAAATATTTTATTTTTTCTATAATTTTGAAACATTTTCTCTTTTTAAATACACCAAATTAGCGATTTAACGATACAATAAACTTCAGTATTCTATTTGTCCTTTCGATTAGTTGATTAACGTTATATTTGAGTTTCACAGTGGTTATTGACTATAACTCATTCAGCAGAAAACTTTTTATTATTGCCTCGTAATTTTAAATCCCTTTCAGTTTACGAACTTAACACCCTATTCTCCAAATTTCTACCCCACGGCCAACTTGGACAAAAGGTTTCATGCCTTCTCTACACGACAAGTCTTAGTTTAGATAATATTAAATCTAGATATGGTCTTAATAATTTCAAAGAACACATACACCACCATAGGGGACTTAGAATTATAAATATGTGTTAAAAAATGATTTCATTGATTATTATTTTCGAAATAATTTTTTAATTTTTTTAAAAAATCTCTATTTGCACACATGCCAAAATAATTATTAAAAAAATTATATATTGCTAATCCCTAAAGACAAATTAAAGTAGTGTTTTAAAATTTATAGTAAAAATGTTGGAAGAGTTTCGTTAAATAGATCTGATTTTTTTTTATAAAAAACAAAACAAAATATTTTTGTTTTGATATTTAAATGATTTTGTGTCTCATACCTCTTAAGCTACTAACAGGCAGCACAATTATTAATAATTATGAAGCATTTAAATTTTTAGATGATAAGATGTTCAATAAATGTAATAGCGAATCCTACAATTCCACAACTAGCTGTCACTCTCTATCATAGGTCTGAACAGTCTGCAAAACTAACTTCACTTGACCTAACGAACGTGCATTACCATCGTCTGGTTCGTTTACACTATGCGAACTGTCTGGGGTTCCAGACTGTCTTGACCCTCTCCCTTATCAAGTGGTCTGAACTTCAGGTCATTTGATGTTATCTCAACACATAAATCCATTTTTCTTTTCTGGATATGTCGTGCACCATTTTCTAGCGGACGGGACTTTTGAATATCCGCGTTGCAAGATCGTGTTTGAATCCTGGACAAACTCTGAGTGTGTGACTATAGTAGCTGGCCTATTTGGTGATGGATGCCTATCCAGCATGGCGTCATATCGTTTCTTTACATTCTTAGAAATAACACATTTATTTTTGACAATTCTGCAATTGTCAAGGCTATTTTTCGTTATATCAATAGTTTCGTTATTGAATCACGAGACATTTAACGAAACAAGAGGCCTCAAATTTTGAAACCAGAAAAGGGTCTTTTCGGCCTTTTTCTGGGTCATCAGCTCATGTTTGGTTCTTATACTTACATAGACGTAAACTTGTATTGGCCCCATGGCCCTATCCCCCCAAATATTTTGAAAAACTGGCGAAAATTTCGTAAAAATAATGACTTTTATTAAAAGTTAGAGCCATGAGCCCACCTCCCAATAATTTTGATAATTTTAAGCCTCTGTATACATATTTAGTCAGAATTCTAACTAGTCTTCTTGGACGAGAGGGTGGAAGGATGAACTCTGGATGGAGAGGTCCGCGGTTCGAGTCAGCTCGTCGATATTAAATAATTATAATATTTAAAATCGTCCTCATTTTTTACGATTTTTTTATTTCGTTAAAAAAACGACAAAATGAATTTTCTCAGTTTGACGAAATATTTAATCGAAGCATGTAGATGGCGTCTGTTTCGTCAAAAATGACAAAAGTGTCGTCAAATACGAGAACGCATTTTTAACAATGCAATAGAGATGAAAGTCTAATTTTTATCCATACGGATAAACAAATGGCAGGGTCCAGTCCAGGGGAAGAAATGACGGTCCATCCCGAGTGATTTCGTAAAAATGTCTTATAGACATAGATAGCATTTTGATATTTGAATGGGTTTTGACAGACTATCATCGATCTTACCGTTTCGCAACTTGATGCACATCTTGGAAGTACATCTCTTTAGCTAAAACAAGGAGTTCAGATATTAATTTTGACAGTGAACTGCCATCGTCTACCACTGGATCTATCAATGGATAATTGATTAAATTTTTTTTAAATAATATTTAAAAAGAAACAGTATATATATATCAAGGATATTGAAATAACTTAATCTTTATATCTGATCTTTCTTGAACAATTAAGCATTTTATATAAAACTAGGTATGAAACTGCACTTGCGAATTGCAGAAATGAAATTAGTTATAATTTCAAGCGGGATTACCAATTAATTAATGTAATGAATCATATTTTAAAATATCAAACGTAATTTTTATTTGGAAAGTATAGAAACATTGCAAATTGTGTTATGCAATATTGTTTACACAAAAATAATTTTATATTTAAATATTTAATATTATTAATTAAATAATAATTAAATTTAATATTTAAAAAAAAAATCCAAATCGTCATTAAAATGCGCAATGTTTTGTTTAATGATCGATTATTTTTATATTACGTTTTCTTTGACTTTTTTAAACCACAGAAATAATACTCTTGAAAATAACCATTTCGTTCATTGGAAATATTTTAAGTATAAAAACACTATTTTTTGGAAGCTTTCGACTCAAATGAAATTTTATTTAGAGATGAAGTGTTTGGGGTGCAGCTTAAGTCTTTTGAAATCAAAACTACTTTATATTAATTAAAGCACCTATGATTTGTTTAAAAATATAATGTTCCAAACCGTTTCATACAGGGTGGGCCATGTGGGTCAACCGTTTTATACAAATTGTTGGGCAATGGTCAATGTTTTGCTTTTTAATTACGATTAATAACTAATATTTTTTGCTACATTTTAACTACTTTTTTTGTTGCTACTAAAGTGACTTGTTTGAAATATAAGCGAAGTGGCTGTGCAAAAACAATGACCATAGTCTAACAATTTGTGACCACCCTGTATAACTTCATTCAATTTCAAACAAACAATTAATTCAATCTACGAAATCATTCTGTTAGAAAAGAACGGGTGTGTGTCGATAAGATATTCAAATTTGAAAAGAGAATCTGCACAAAACTTGCCTTAACATTTATCGGAATTTTAAAAAAACTAAAAAAATTAATGGGCACACAAACTTTCTTAAATTTAAAAAAGAGTGCAGCGGCCAGAAAATCAACGAAATGGTAAAGTTGTTTTCTCTGTAAAAGAGTTTAAATTATATTTTTAAACAAATTTATTTAATTTTTCAAAACCTGTGTTCGTTTATTTTTAAAGAGATAACATTTAACTTATTTAAGATATTTAGAAAAATGTAATTAGAATATATATATTTAGAAAACAATATTTTTTAAAGTGTTTTTATGATTTTAAAAATGTTGTGTATTGCTGGAAAAATTGGAGTACCCACAACGGAAAATTCTGAGATAGGCAACCAGAATTCTAAAACAAAATTTAGAATATATTTTTTTTAATATTCCTTTAATACTCTATTTATATATTCATTATTAATAAATATACAAGATAGAAATTCCGTACAGTTAAATCAAAATAGAAATGTTTAGTTTACTTTCAAAATAAAAATTTATTTTTTGTTTTTCAAAGATGTTTGCAATCTTAATCCCATATAATTTTCCATATCTTAAAAATTATTTTCAAAGAATATTTTATTCATTTTGTAAAATAATAACCAATATTTAAATCTACTTAATTCAACAAAATTAATCTGTTTTAAATATTTAAAGTTTAAGAATATAAAAGTTATTTGTAAATCTTCTATAAAATGTATTTTTTTTGTTTTTTAGACCAAATTAAATCAAATGAACGTTCCTATAGCAGTTACAATTAATTGTTGGGTTTAAATATAAAAAAAATGCAGGGGGAGAGAATAGAGAATAGTGGTCCATCTTTATAATTTCATTTTTATTGCGCTAAGTGACACTACATTTTAAAATGTAGTGCCATTGGTTTTAATTTTTCTTGAGCTTTCTAAATGTAGCGTAATTTTTTCTCGCACTTAAATGACATTTTATTTAAGTGTAGTGTTATTTAAATGAAACTATAAAAAAAGACCACTGCTCTCTATCTTATCCCCTTACAATTTGTTTATGTTTAAACCCAACAATTAATCGCAACCTCAAGAACGTTTATTTGGTTTAACTTGGTCTTAAAAAAAAAAAAAAACTTTATAGAAGACAGCATGAAAAAATAAAACTATAACAAGTGAAAATTAAGTTACGCAACAGTAACCAGAACGGCCGCTTTTCATAACGGATATTATATTGTGATATAACGTTGGAGCATTGGGAAATCCTACATTTTCCAAGAATGCTTTGGTAATAGTCTTTTCGTTTCTCGTTCGACAGTTTTAAAATATGACCTTCAATTTCATGCATATATGTTGGTATTACAAGTGCAGGCACAATTTCAAGATAAAATCGATTACAACTACCTTGAGGACACAAATTTCATGGCATCCTAAAACTTTTCTGTACGTATAAAAGAGAAGTAGTCATGTAACTTAAAGAAGAAAGAACAAGTTCGTTAAAGAATGGCCATAAATAAATCGGAATTTTTAAAACGATATTTCAGAAAACATTAATCGAGCAAGGATTCCTAGGAATTTTTTTTTCTCAAAATAAATAAGTATAATTATTACGTTAATAGTATTATGTTAATGGTTATTATTGCATTAATGGTTCTTATAAAATATAAGAAGAAAAATTTACAGACAGCAGACCTATCTGGCTTTTATTAAAAATTAACCCTTAAATGCATAATAGTGTTACTTCAGAGTCACATATAAATGATTTTAAGAATCTTGTACTTTCTATTGATTATTTTTTTAAACTTTCTGTATTGGTTAACTAATAGAAGGGTGAACTGTTTTAAACAATTAACTAGTAAGTTGTAATTTGACAGTTATAAATTGAAAATTATTTTTACGATAATCAATGCCAGTTTTTTTTACTATTTTCTCTGAATTATTATAACAAATAATGACAGTTTTTAATAATTTTAAAAAAGTAATGAATCATGCATTTATTGTTAAAGGATAATATGCTTCTGGACCATTTTTCAATTGATGACATTTCACATCAGATTAATAAATAATATATAAAAGGTATTTTAATGAATCATTCCAAAGTTTAATTTTTATTTTATATTTGAATTAAGTAACAAATATAACAAGCTCGGTATATATTTATATTATTTTTATATATATTTGGTTTAGAGTTTAAATAAAATGGTTAAACTTAAGGTATATTTTACTTTATGTCCCTTATGAAATCTTACAAATCCTCCAAACTAATCCAAAAATGCTGACCTTTCAGGATATAGAGGCCAACTCTAGAGTCTACAAGGATGGGTCTCGCATACCAGTTGAGGAATTTCCTTCCGTGCACAAAAACCTTTCTTTTGCAAAGCCTCTCCCTAACTCCTGGCAAAATGCAGCATGGTCTATTTTCGGAAAAGACAAAGTTCGCAAAAGGGGGTGTCTCTCTGGAATCAATTCAACCCGGCGGATATCCAATGAGGATCGTGTAATTCCGACGCTGTGGCATTTACAACTACATCCTCCTCCGAGTCCTCCCGTGTAAACACTAACTAACAAACGAATCCCCCCCTCCCTCCTCTCTACGAAAGAGGCGGGGTCAGGCGATATGCTAATGCAAAAGGGGACGAACCGCGGGTACCCGGATGAGAATGAAATTAATTATTACCGGAATTTCTAGGGCATCATTAACATCTAGGAGGTAGGATGGGAGAGGGGGGTAGGGGAGTCATTTTATGGGAGGGAAGGGGGAGATCGGGGAATGCGTAGCAAGTTCAAGGTAAGGGTGGCCCAGTTGCGCACCCTCGTCTGCAGAATGTAGGTCACTGTCATAAAGTTTTTATAGGTTCCTGTATGTCGTTATGCGACTGTACAGCAATGCAACTGTGATTCCAAGGCCCGTGCAATAAATGCATACTATTGAAAAGTTAACCACATGGAATGCAATCGCTCGCTAGCGTTGACAACTATCTTTTTCGTTTCGTTATTTTGGACAAGGACATCTTTTTCCTTTGCTTTCTTTATTTTAAACTTGTCCTTTTCTTGTTGAAAAACCAATATTCAAAATCGAAGACGTGGGTACAAGAACAAGGTAGCTCCACTTTTTTTTTTAATTTATACTTTTTCACTTCGTCCAATATATAAAAAAAAATCCTCTACCGATTAATGCAAGAGCCAGACAGCTCTAAGCAATGGTTATAAAGATATAAAGGAAGAGGAGCTGTACCTTTGTGCAATACGATGCAAGAAACACGTTCAGTGTTCTTCGTCCTTTCTGAGCAATTTTGAAAACTGGAGCTGCCTTGTTTTTCTATAAAGATCTCGTATCTTCTAAAAGATAATCTAGCAGGGAAATTAGTTGATTGAGTAATGAAATGTCACAAAATAAATATGTTTTCATAAAGTTAAACACATTTAAAAAAATATTATGTTAATTACTAATTACTAAAAAAATCATTACATTTAAAATTACCCGAGATAAAAAAAAATCCATTTAAAAGTGAAATTAAGGGCTTTTTTCTGTTAATTTTTTATATGAATCCCACGTTAACATTTAAAGTCATCTTGCATCAAGACTTCTTGCTATACAAAAAAGAAAATATCTGCTTTTTTTTTTATAAAGAAAGTAAAATGATATCAGAAATTAAAAAAAATAAATTAAAAATTGAATTTTAATAGCTGGTTATGATTGAAAATAAATAAGTAACGGATTTTTTCATGAGAAAGTAGATTATAATTGTAGTTTATGCTCAAAGTATTACAATTATTTATGAAAAATCTTAGCAAAAATGTCCAATAGGATTCATATGTCTTAGTAGATAGGCTAAGCGTTTTTTTTTTTTTTTTTTTTTTTGTGAATTTAAGGTTACTTGCTCAATTGAATCCTCAAATTGTAATCCATATAGTACCTGATTATGATATTGGCTGAAACACCTGACGATTGTTGTTTTTCATTACTTATAATAACGCTACGCATTTTAAATGGCTGTCATGAAAACAATAGTAAATTGTCACTTTCCAAATCTGTGAACTAAAACATGGATATGCAATACATCGTGTTTGATACTTTTCCGTTATTCAATTATGTTTCAAAGAAAGACATTTCATTAGCCATATTATGTCTTAATAAGCTGCCGAAATGGGGTCTCATTTATCTGAATAATTAGCATCATAATTGAAGAGGTGGGGGGAAGAACCAGTCAGCTCCACTTTTTTTCTGATTTACATTTTTTTCACTTATTTCTATACAGAGAAAATCTTCTCTCGATTGGTGCAAAAACAGGAGAGCTCCAAGCAATGGCTATAAAGGAACATGAGATGTACTGTTGTATTATACAATGCAAGAAACGTAAAGTGTTTTTCGTTCTTTCTGAACAATCTTGAAGACTAGAGACTTGGCTCTCTAATTGGTCAACAAAACCACGTGGTTTGAATTAAATAATCAAAGAGCCATTCTCAAAAGCTTGATTTGGTTAAATAACGTCGCACTAGAGCTGCATATTGGACAATTGGCGACGGTTCGGGGCCTATCCCGAATGAAAGATCCGGGAATAACGCTTCGTATTTTTGAACCATGGTCAAATGCCGAGGACAACACCTGACGCAACCTCATTAGGCGTCAGGACATTGGACCCCGATCAGATTGATCGTGCACCAGTCCCGTATACACGTCAGTATAATTTGTTGGATGTTCTGGAGGATTTTCTAGAATTTTTGTAGCGAAGCTGGCAACCCTCCGATTGCAATATCAATACTTTTTTACTTTTCTTTGCCCACCGCACGGGCTCGAACTAGCAAATCCTCTGATTACCAGCCGAACGCCTTTATCCACTGGGCAACTGGAGACCCCTCCATTTTCAAAATCTAACGTGCCTTAAAAGCATCCGTGTAGAATGGCCTTAAATTTTAACAATTCGTTTAGTTTTAGTAGCAACGTCAAAAAAAATAATGTTTTAGTCAAGGTGTCGTTATGCAACCAAACATTGACCATCGTCCAACAATTTGTGACCACCCTGCATAATTTAAAATATCAATAAGAAAAGTTAAATCGCTGTGGTTCGGACACGAATCATACCAATTCACGTTATTTATTGATTAGCCTTTTAGACAATCCTTTTCCGTTGAAGAGTGACACTTGGACGAGCCGTTTAAAATCCCCTTCGGCATGCCATCAGAATATCTGATGTGGGCCCAACAGTCCTAAAGAGGTTAAAGTGAAGGAATTGGGGAGAGAGGAAATACCCCATGCACGTATTCCGGAGATTTGCATACGGAAAACTGGATTTTGGCTTTATATTTATCCTGTTGCAACGAACCTTCTGCGCTTTTTTTAGTTTATTTTCTTAAGAGTTTTTTTGGCGAAGCTTTATGATGCAGTGCACATCTGACACGAAGTGGAGAAATTTTCAAGTTTTGTACACGTTTTCGTATTAAAAAGAAGCTGTGATAAGGTATTTAAAGATTGCACATAATATTTTAAAATGTATGACTTATTTCTGGACATCAGTTATACACGGGCACAAGATGTTAGGCGATGGTCATTGTTTGGCTGTTTAACTACATTTAATAAATATTTTTTTTGCTATGATTTTCACTATTTGGTGTAACTAAAACTGAGCGACTTGTTTAAAATATAAGCAAAATATTTGGGTAAAAATAATGTTTTATTATGCCAAGGCCTTGGGCAGCATGCTTCTTTCACTATTTTTAATAACTTAAAATATTATCTAGAAAAAAACTCGCCTACATTGTATGACTACTATTAATTGGCGATTTCCAAACTGCTTTCAGCGAATCAACAACTAGTTTGGACGAGTCCACCTTTGTGACGTCATAATGGCCATTCAGAGCCACACACTATACTACGAAAGACGAGATCAAGGAATTTGAATGTGCGGGCTTCTGTAATGTTACTTTTCCCATTAGAATGGTTGGTAATTCGAATTTGAGAATTTTAAATGTAAAAATTTACTATACGAGTACGAACGTTCTTTTAGTTTTAATAATTAAAAAATTACTTCTGGATCATTTGAAAAATTAATTTTAGTATTTTACAGTAGTGTTTTTTTTGTGAATGATTGTTTTTGATTCCAAAAATTCTCCCCATTTGCACTTAGTATTAAGGGACAGATCGTGAGTATAAAATTATCATAATTCTAGAAATAATAAAATCAACGGTTCAGGTACAAATATTTAAGGGAAAACTTGAGTACAATTAACCAAATGTACGTTTTAAAAATATTTTATTAGGGGACATTCATAATTTGAATGATTTTGCATTTGTTACATCTGATTTATTTTTTAAATATTCAGTATTTCCAAGTGTTATCAATCTTAAAGGTATATTGATAATTTACATTCGTTCTTCATGCAGTTTAAAAGCAATGAAATCTCTTAACTTCCAATACTTGTAAGGAAATCGATGTATTTAAAAACTCAGTGTCTCTAATTTAAAAATTAGTGAACGCTATATTAAACCATGCAACTACGTTTAAAAGGCTTGGACTGTGTATTTAAAATCCAACATATTAAAAAATATACCAAATCTTTTTTCTAAAATAATAAAATAAAACTTGAAAATAATAATAAAAAAAATTCAAATTCCTGTTTTTTTCCAATTACAAAAAATAATTTTTTGAAACTCAATTTTACGCGCTGAATTTATTTGATCTTTTACATAGACATTTCATTCTGTTAACATTTGACTTCTATTTTCTATTTAAATATTATCCGTTCAGGCATATGGGCTTTCTATAGTAAATAATTTTAAAACCGAATCTAGAGTAAAAACAGTTAGGGCCTATTAATATATTTTAAGGATATTTTTTTTTTCGTTAAGAACAGAGTGAGTATCCGTGTCAGTATCACATCAACCCTAAAGAATTTAAAAAACGTTTCATGCTTCATTGTCTGACCTTCTACCATGGCGACTGAATCCTAGAGAAGAAAAAAAAAATCCAACCGTTCATCTCGACGCCTTCTGCCCTCCCCATCTCGAGCTACAACTCCAAACCCCAGTATTCGAGCTACTGCAAATTATCCGACCCTCAATATCTATCATTTGTCGCCAGCCTCGCATCCATTCCCGAAGGAAACCTTTCCTATACTTCTGCAGTACTGAGAATACGGTAATTTCCAAGGAGCTCGACTCCAGCTATTACGATTATAGACTCTCTGGAGCCCGGGTTGGATGGCTGTAAAGAAAATAGAAGTTTAAGAAGGTGACTTAAATCTACGCCCGTCTGCCCTTGGGACAGAAGGTCAGCTGGGCCCGAAGGTCAGCCCTCCCTTCTTCGCCAATGGAGACGCTGGGATGACCTTTTTGCTGGCAGCCAATCCTTGGAGTCATAGGAGGATCGGATGCGAAGTGTGGAAGAGGAGGCTATGGTAACGCCAATCCCAGATGGTGGATTGTTTTTGGTGGGTTTGGTTTGGTTAAATAACGTCGCACTAGAGCTGCACAGTGGGCTATTGGCGACGGTTCGGGGTCTATCTCGAAGGAAAGACCCGGGAACACATACACATTCACACACACACATTCATACAGGATTGTTTTTGGAAGAGGCTCTAGCCGAGGAATTGGATATCGATGCTTTAGTGCACATTGCGCAGATGTGTTAAATGCAGAGGTGGATATACACTGTAAAAAACAGCTGCTTAAAAATGAGTACATGAGCGTACTCGTTTTTTTAAGTATAATTGTTTCGTAAATGAGCGATGACGTACTCACAATTAAGTCATCGTACTTTCACAAAAATGAGCTGTATGATTTAATATTGCTAATCTCAGCTCCTGTTCAAGCTATCTTACCAAAGCGACCTGACACACTTAAAATAGTTGTTCAGTAGATAGTTTTCCACATTATTTAATATCAATTGCTTAAATGGAAATTGAGTATTAAAACTAAATTATTTTACTTTCCATTCTTTTGGCACGCCTTTTTAATATTACTTCTGTTTCTAACTTCTTCACGTCGATCTGGTAGCTTAACGGATAAGAATCTGGACAGCTGTGTCTGCAGATCTGGGTTCGATTCCAGGTAAGTCTTTGTTGTAATTGTCGATATTTATTGAAAGTGATTTATGAAGGCAGCCTATGTAGGCTAGAATCTGCTGTTTTTATTTATTGTACTCATCTTTAAGTGCATGTTTTTTTCAAAATTGAAACTTGTAATCAGATCCATGATAAGCATCAATCGTATTAAAACATGAGTAAATTTTTCTAATTTTTGAATAAATGTTTTTAATATTGTAGCTACATGGAAATAGGGGCAATCACCCTTTTCAATTTTTTAAACTTGCACCGCATAAAACGGATTTTTTTTCAATTTTGTAAGATTTTTTTTTTAAATAATAATTTAACAGAAAAATTTATAGTGTAATGAACTTAATTTTGCGAAACTTTCGGAAATACTGCCTCTTAATTGAAATCCAAGGACAAATATTTGGGTGGGTTGAAATAAAATAGTTTTTGCGTTTCAAAACGCTTTTGTGCGAAATAATTTCTTTCTACAGTAAAACGAAAAGAGTTGTAAAACATTTAAAATCGGTTGATATTTCCCGCTTGCGCATCGTATTCAAAGTTTACAGAAATGGACGAAATTAAACAACTTCCGCCAAATTTTTTTTCTGAAAACCTTTTTTTAAAAGGAACTGACGTTATAACTATTTGTACAGGCAATATTTTTTTTGTAGGCAATACACATTGCGCGACAGGAAATCATTGAAATAATGAAGATAAATTTATTTAGCTTTATTGAACCATAAAATACGCATAACAAACTTATGTCGATCGTAGAATTTTAAGTAATATTAAAAAAATTACGACATTTTTGAATTTGTCAGTTTTTTAGTACGATGCGCGAAGGAGAGATGTCAACCGAATTTTATTTTTTATGTCGTTTTTTTTTCTTACTATAAGGTGGCAACTTTTCCGCACTAAACCTTTTCGAAACACAATTTTTTTTTTTTCGATCCACCCTAACAAATATATGGTAGGGACAATATTTGACTTCCTATCCCGTTCCATACCAACTTAAACACAAATAACTACCGACTAATTAATCGTGCAACAAACCTCTCTACACAATCAGTAAAAAATATATTTATTTCACTCTCAAATATTTTGTTTTAGCTCGCTACTATATCTTTAAGGGGGGAAAAAATTCATACTAAAGTTGCACCATTGTCATGCGATTAAAATATGAGTAATTTAATAGATTTAAATGAACTAATGGTAAATATTAATTAACTATCAAATTTAATAATTGTTTTTATTAATATCAAAGATGTATAAAAATTAGTATCGAACCTCCCAGTAATAGCAAAAAGAAAAAAAAGATCTAACTCTAAAAAGCCAAACTTTACAAGAAGCAAGAAAAACCAAATGATTACCTGCATTAAAATTTTGATACTTTAAAAGCCTTTTATTGTCTAAAAGTAGTCGTTTGCATGTAAATTTTTTTATTTTGGTGATAACTGTATTTTCTTTTACCGCGTAAATTTACCGTGTTTTTCTATGTATAACTCAACACGTATTTAGGGCCATATGTCATATTCTTGTCATATAGAAATTAGAGCTTTCATTTTATCAAAAACCGCTTTGAATTGGAGTTGGGACCAATATAAATTTTCCTATAACTCACCATTATATTTATTTATGGATTTTTAATGTCATAAAAAGGTGATTTTTTTAAGTACAAATTAGATAGGCAAAAAAATTAATTTTGTCAAATTTGGAGTTAGAGCCCATTTAACGAATGACGATATGGAAAATCACTTTTGATATTCTTCGTTGTTTTATATTCCTTATAAAAAAACCTACAAACTTTGAAATGGCGGTCCTAAAAAAAAATTAGTGACGTAATAAAGTATTCGAAGAGTGTAGGAGAAAAACCACGATGGTTCACTTTCAATTGAAATCGGAATGGTTTAAAAAAATCCACAAAAAATGCTGAAACGTATGTCATTTTCTCTTGTTATATCTCTGTCATTTTTTACATGCCAAAACTATACTATATAATTTTGTTTCTTACACTACGTTTGAAAACTAAGTTTCGAAGACACTGTTGCTGGCTACCATTTTTGAGCATTCTTTGCACAAATTGAGAATAGAACGATGTTGGATCATAAAAAAAAGCATTAAACAATTAGAGAGTGCATTAAAACATTATTATATATTAGAAAATATGTCTATGAGACATGGTACTCTGTTTTTTGCGCAAAATCAATTTGGATGGACACCATCATCGTCTATCCCTTGAACCCTTCGTTTGCTGCAAAATTGCTTTTAGACAGTTTTTATTTATTTTAGTAGTAGATTTTACTGTTTTACTGAAAGATTAAGGTAGGGGGGGGGGGTAGGGGGTCTTTATTTTTGACGGGGACCAAACTTTATTTTTGACATTCAAAGTCCAATTTTTCATTGGGAAAAAGTGGTACAATTACAATTGTTTTAGAAAACCGTTTACTTATTTATTGGTAACACAATCGTATGTTTCTATTTAATTCTGAGGTTTATCAACATTTTTAGTAATTATTTTTCTAAGGTAACCCCACTGCGGTTCATAGATGGGGTAAAATGGGTACCCTGTGGGAATTATGGAATATTTAGTATAAAAGGGTATTATTAGAACAAACGTTTAATTCTAATTAGTAACTTGAATAAAATATAATAAATAACCACCTTAAATTCTTAAAACGTAATACATTTGATTATTAAAGGACCGCTTTTCTTCCTATAAGCAAGCTGTAATTCGAAGTTTTGAAAATCAACTATATTGTATTATTTATATCCTTCGAAATAGAACACCTGCCAATATTAGTCTTGGTTTGTTTTAATTCAGGAACCTATTGGTGTATTTACGTTATTTTTTTCGTTCCGCAGACGATCTTTTATTTCATTTAAAACGTTATATTTAACTTCGAATAAAACCAGTAAATGGTGGTCATTTTTGTATCGAAATATGTTCTTTTGTTAGCAGTTTATTTAGAAAAAAAGGCATGTTACTTCATTATAATAACATATACACAGTGCTAAATATATTGCAGTTAGTTCTTGTCATTTATAAGCTTCGAAACTCATATTTTTTGTAGAATAATGGCACTATTGCCGAAGATTGTTAAATTTTTACGAATTTCCTATTCTTTAACATTAGTAATTAAAGTAAATTTTTTCGCACTTTGCTGAAAATATATTAGAATTTTTTTCTAATTTTTGGTTTAGAATTAATTTAAAGGATTCCATTCTATGCGAATGTCAGGAATATTCGTAAGTAATTCAACTTTTCTAGTTTATACAAAGAAGTTTTCATGTGTCAAACTATCGCAATTTTTTTTTGTATACTGAGACAAATCGACATTTGGACTTCAACTTAAATACCCAGAAATGTAATTTTTTGCTTAAATGTAATTTATTAACGAAGTAAATTATTTACAAAAAAAAGAACGAGATCAAAACATAAGTTTAACATAGTGTAATTCAATATTTAATTTAAAAAAAACATTTTACTCCAGTACTTATTTTCTCCTACCTTACCCTATCCAAGCGTGACACAAACTTATTTTTTAGGTAAGCAACATATTTCAATTTTTTTTTAATATTTGCCACACCACATTTAAAGACTCTAAGAAAACCATTTAATTTCCAAGTATGAGTTAAATCGATGCAAAAGTTTTAGAGGAGTAAAACGCTAAAAAAAAAGTTGAAATAGAAAATATTGAGAGGGGAGTTCATTTAGACATGATCCAGAGCCCCTCCCCTGGGTTCGACAATGGTTTAGACAACTAGTTTTTAAAACAGGTTTTTATACTAACAACCTTTAGTATAAACCTGACGAATATACAATAAAATAAATGTTTGAAAACATATTCTTAAATATCAAGATTTCTTTTAGAATAAATTAATTAGTTTTAATCTCCGTATTCTTAGCTTTGCGAGCAGAATATTATTCAAATTGTTTAATAAATAGATTTTATAAATAAATCATAATTATATAATACGGAAAGTAGAAATTGATAGAGTGGATTTGTATGTAATTATTTTAAAACCTAATTTATAACTAATTTTATTTATAACTGATTTAATGGCCGTATTTTTATTTCTAAATAAAACCATTGTCAAATTTATATAAAATATAATTAAATATATTTATATAAAATATTATATAAATATAATTAAATTATATATAAAATTTGTCATTTAGAAAAAAACGTTGAGCCATGTTAACATGCCTAAACATATTAAGATTAAATAAATTACTTTAGTTAAAATCTTTCTTCCTTTCAATACATTGATAACAATCATTTAAAAAAGTTTAACATTTTTTTAGGTTGAAGTTGTGTATATTGATGAAATAGTTTAGTTTAGAATAAAGAACTGCTTTGGTATAATAAGCAAAAGTTAACTATTTAACTACTGTTGTCATAAATAGAATGTATTCAATTTTAAATTATTTTGTGAATTAAAAGTGTCAGGGTATTTCTTGGGAATTATATCTATTAAATTAATAATAATTAAAATTATACATCATTTAAAAATTAATATTAAGTAAACTAATTTACAGATAAAACAACTTTATTTTTCTTCTCTTTTTCTAACCACTCAGAGGGTTAAACCGATTATGCCAACTTATCTTGGTAATGTGCTCCTATAGAGACATCAGGTTCATCTTTGATTTCGATTGTACCATCTCTCAGTACACTGTTAAATATGTACTCACATTTTTGACGAAACTTTCTTCATTTTTAAAGAAACCGACGCTTGCTATATACTGCGATTAAAAAATTCGTCAAACTGAGAAAATTAATTTTGTCGTTTTTTTTAACGAAATTTATTTTGTCAAAAATGAGGCATGCAGAAGAACCAATCATGAGTTAATGCCCCAGAAAAGGTCCATAAAACAACTGGGTAAATTACTTTCGTTACAAATTTGAGTATTCTTGTTTTCCCAAAAGTTAAGTGATTAAATGGCGAAACTATTGTCAAATATGACGAAAGTAGCATTGACGATCGCAGTATCCTTAAAAATGAGAGTTATTTCTAAGAGTGTAGTTATGCGTTGAATGTTATTAATTGTTTTGCGAATATTTTAATGCTGGATAAAGTTTCCTCAGTAAAAACTAATAAGTGATTTTCAGATAAAATAAATGAATATAACCGAATAAATCATCGAATATTACACAGAATGCATTTATAAGTGCATTCCGGGTCCATTTGTCAACAGTCCATTCTTTTACGGCGAACAGTGAACGCCATTTTTTTTTTTTTTTTTTTTTTTTTTGCAAGTATAAGAGATTTAAAAAAATCGAACATCTGTTCTTTAATTCGGTTAAATAATCAGTTTTTGAGTAAATTTGCGTACTTAATTTTTGTATTTGTATTTCAGTTTTAGGCTAATATAATATGCAATTTTAGAGAAAATAAATAATGAATTCCATACCTATTAAAATGATTGAATCACTTAGGCCGATGATTTGGTGTTGCTGCATGTAAAATCCAAATAGGAATCGTGTAACTGCCCTGTAATAAAAGATAAAATCACATTATATATAAAACAACCACACTATTTCGATTTATATATGTCTAAATTAACAGTTTTGTCATGACAAGTTTTGTAATGATTTATTTATACTTAATTATTAGTACCAATGATTTTTTTTTAACTATAACACATTTGAGTTTATTATTATTTAAAAATGACATTCATATAAAATTGTTAGTATTTGAAAGTATATTTTAATCTAGTACAAATAATATTATCCATGTTATATTGAAAGTAGCTAATTTTTTGGGATAAACAAAATATTAAACTTCTACAACCTAAGTATAAAATTTATTTACCTTGAAATTATTAAAGGAAATATTTAGAGTTTTAAATTTGTATTATTAATAGCGCAATAATTTTTTTTTAAATAATATTCGGAAATGATAAGAATTATAAAATTCTACAAATCTGTTAACACAAATATTTAGTAAAATAAGATTTTCATAAACAATGTTTTAAAAAATTTTAATAAAAAAATCTGTATTTTTAAAAATCTCAAAGTACTATATAATTTCTAAAATATATCATATATCAGGTAAAGAGGAAATAGATTTTTTTTAATAAATTAAACATATTAAAATTATTTAAATATTTAATTTACGTATACAGAACTTCCAATTTTTATTATATGTTACTTATAACATCGATGAAAGTAGGTAACATACAAGCTTCAAAACGTACATATCCAATCCATTCAGTGTGACCCACAATAATCTTAATTAAAAATAAGGTAAGTTAATTAAAATGTTTATATACACCAACACAAGGCGAAATTGCTCATGAACAATTTATTAATTAACATATTAAAAAAATAAAACAAAGCACTTCTCTTTTAATTTTTATAACCGTTTCTCATGTTGCTAGAATTTCCGCAACTTATAAACCTATTTACTTATATAATTAAGAAACTTCATGACTTTAAGCATATTATAAAATTTGGGAGCCATTTTTACAAAGCAATCTAAAGTAATCAAAATTATTATTTACTCCGCCTTACAAATAACATTTCCAAAGAAGCATTTCGATATTTCGTGCACGTGTTTTCATATATTGCAATCAAAACTTTAATAAATTATTCTGAGGAAAGAAAATTAATTCCGAGAATAACAATTAAGTAAATCAAATAAAGCAGGGGGAGGGGGGAGGCGAGTGAAGTTCCAAACAAAAATGCACAGCAATAATATTTTCCTTTTCACATTATAAAAAAAAATTAACTTTCCATAGTAAGTTGTAGTTTGCGTCGATAGATGGCGCCCACCTACAATCGACACAGCTACAGAGGGAAGCAACCACTTCGAGCGCAGGTAGGGAAAGATGATTTTTTTCGCGTCCCCTCCCGAGTGAAAATGAAATGAGAAAAGAGTCGGAGCATGCGCGGAAAAGAACGGGGTTTGGAAGAGCAGGAGTCGAGAGGAGAGAGCTCATTCGCGATTTGGGAAGAGAGGACAGAAGCTCTCCGCGATGCTGAGAGACGGTTATTTACAATCACAATTATTTTTAAAATAGAGTATGCGTAGAGTTTTTAAAGTTTTCACACGTTTAGTGGAATATTGAGTTAAAAAATAATTCTTTTAAATAGACGTGTACTTTTACTATGTATTTTTAGTATAAATAATGATACGATAATAATATTCAGTTCATAATAATAGGTTAATCATATTCCATGGACAATGACTGTTGCCCAGGAAACGTTGTGGCGAGGATGACATAAAAACTGATCAATCTTAAAGAAGGGATATAATTCTTTCAATTTGATAATAGCCGGGGAAAAAAACGATTTCTTTATAGAAACAAATTCGCTAAATGTTCATGTGATTAAAATATAGAGAATTAATGCAGTTATTGTCAATGGGTGTAATAGGTTGATGTAACTCACTTAAATTTTTTTTATGTAACTCTAGTTCGAAGCAAATTTGTTATAACGAAAATATCAATACAAAAAATTATCAAACCTTTTTATTACACGATTTGAGCAAAATTTTAGATGAAACAATGTGTAATAAAAGAGGGAAGTTGGACCTTTTCGATCAAATTCAATTTAAACGCTTTCTGTCCTTAAATATTGATACTGAGGGTTATGCACATTTATAAGTAATGAGCAATGACAAAGTAGAGGTTTCATTAAACTATTGGTAACATCTCAGTTTTTCAAATGGAGATGGGGGGGGGGGGGGGAGAATCAGTGTATGTCAGACTTTTACTAATGTAGCGGTTTACATTGGTAAAAGTCTACCAGACACTGATTTACAATTGTTTACATTGTTATTACATTAAATATTTTGTTCATGTTTTTAAAAATATAGTAATATATATATATATATATATATATGTTTTTAATTTTTGCAAAGAGAGATACTAGAGAAACACCTCTGGATTGAATGAATTTCTTATTAAGGTTTAGGCTTTTCGAAGCAAACAATTTTTAGCCAAGTGGGGAATGTTTTATTACTCTGCGATTTTTGAAGTGACAAATCTTTTTTAACTTTAGGGAAAAAGTTTAATACGTTAAGTGGGTATCCGTCTAAGTTTAAGAGAATTGTTTATTGTCTTGATACTGTTTTAAACAAGTATTGGGTATCAAATAAAAAATAAAGTATTTAAATTAAATTTATTAACAGTTGCCAATGGTTTTTGAAAACTAATGAATTAAAAGGGGTGTCAACAGTTATAATTTTTATTCAGTTATTTCTTATAAATCAATTGATTTTACATTTAAAGCCCTTTAAATATTGGGCATGCTTAAATTTATTTCGGAATACAACTTTTAGACAACTTTATGTGATTAAACTTGAGATTCTTTAATTTAAATAATTAATAACAACACGGTGATAATAAATTTAAGGCATAATTTATTTAAATGAGGAATAAATTTACAATATAAAATTTGTTCAAGCATGGGCAAACTCGTGAAATTTTAACAATCATAACTGAAAGCGCGCATATTTTTAACAAAATAAGTTATACAAATAAAATTAATCTAATTCTCCAAAATTTTAAGAAATTCTTTTAAGTAATCTGAAATAAATTTATACCACAAATACGCATTTCGTATTGAAATTAGAGTATTTGAATAGTTTTAAAGATACTATACACACATTTAATAAAAAATATTATGATTATGAATATCTTAAGACTGTGTGCAAAATGTTTAGATAGTCTACTGCAAAGATATAGATTATCCATTGTAATTATTGTACATACAATTAATAATTTCATAAAGAGAAGGGCTAACCAGGGTCCCAGAAAATATAAAATATTTTATTGGAGATCAAACTTAGAGTAAGAACCTATTTTTAATTGCTCTGCAGTAAAATTATTACTTGAATTAAATATTTAATATTATTAAATAAATAAATTTTAAATTCAAATATTTAATATAAATTTGAATTTAAAGATCTAAATTTATAATAAATACCTTAAGTTATTAAATAAATTCATCAATAAGATATAAAATAAAGCTTAATCAACATATTTCCCAGAAAAGTTTTAGAAAATTGACAAATTGCTTTTGGTGCATAGTATGTTATCCTTAATTATTTAAAAGGCTAGTTAGGTCAGCTGGTAACGCCACATTTGATTATGATGCCAAAATATTTCAATGATGAATAAAAACGTGCATATTTATATATGAATAAAAGGACTATTAATGAAAGGAATTATGAATAATATAAAAACAGGTAAGTTGTTCTTATTAAACTGACAGGATTTGAAAGAATTACACAGACAGGCTGACAAATAAGACAAAAGAAAACTTAATATATTAATAAGTTGACGCCAAGAAAATGATTGGCTGTCGAAATATAAAAATGCTTAATCTATCAATATTTTAATGAGATGTTCCAGAAAAGAAAATTATTTTAGTTTGAAAGACGTAGCTTTGAATTATCACACACAACACTATAAATTTTATGACAAATCTTTCATTTTATATTAATTCGTGTACTAGTATTGTTAAAATGCACAAGAAAATTTAACTGTATAATTGTGTTTAATAATAAATTTTAGTCTAGGCATTGTCTTAACCCTCTGAGGGAGCTGAATGACTTAAGTCGTCCATGAATTTCCAGTTTTTCTAGCAATACACATTAACTTTAAAATCATAAAATATTCGGTGTTGATATATTTTTCGAATCTTAAGCATTGGGGTGTTTCTTGAAATCTATGTCTATTAAAATAATATTTTTTTAAAAAAACATATGATATACAGGCATTGGAAATATACCTTTGTGTTGAGAAAACAACTTTACAATTTTGCCCTTTGTCTAACCCCGCAGGCGGTTAAATTGTCTGTCATTGCAACGTTTATGCAATTTGCTTCTTTATTGGAAAGTCGATATTTTCAATATCAATCAGCTAAGTAATAAAAAGGTAAGAAGTCAGAGTGTGTTAAAAACTATTCTAAAATTCAGTTTAAAAAAATACGAGTTAGGGCAAGAAAATTTTCATCGAAGTTATAATTCTTAAAAAGTAAATCCCCAAAGTGAATAAAAATCAAAATGAACGCTGTAAAGTATAGCAAGAAAAAAAATTCGATGAATTAGTCTTTAAACACACAATAAATATATTTCTCTCGGATAAAAATATTTTAATACAAAATCGGTCCTCATCTGGAAAATAGAGAGTTCAATTTTATCCTACATTAAACATTCCCATTCTTAACATCCTGTACCGTTCATTTAACACGGTCACAGATAACAATACATTCTCAAGAAACCCACAAACCACGTGCAATAAAGACATAAAAAAAGGACCCCCCTTTCAATTTCTTTTAATCTGTCAATAAGGAAAAAGAGAAACAACACTTAGCCCCTCCCCCTCCGAAAAAAAAATCATTTATCCCTCATTCCAGTTCAGTTCATTCGTCGATATGACTGCGTGTGCATCGCCATTTTCTTTCTTATTTTTTTTAAAAAAAAAAAGTAAACAAATAATCGTACGACGTAATATTTTTTTTCGCGCGAGGGGACAGAAGCATGCTCTGTTTCACTGTCACTGTAACCCACTTCCGCGAGAGGGGGGAGGGAAGAGAGATAGACAGGGTTGATAATAATAACAATAAAAGAACGCGCGGGAAAGGGGAGTAAAAAAAGGCGCGAAAAAATGGTAGAAAAAAAATGTATCAGTCACGAGCCACATGTTGGAGTTGTGTTGCTTTAGCTGATGTCGGGTTTTATTGCATCGACTACAGTACAAATTTATGTTGTGTAAGACACTGTCTCTTCGTTTTTAGTCTTTCTTGTTTCTTAAGGGTAGATTGCACTATTCATGTATATTTATCCAATTTATATCCAATTACCCAATATATTTATCCATGTATATTTATCCATTTTATCCATGTATATTTATCCAATTAATTCATGTATATTTATTCAATTTATCCATGTATATTTATCCAATTTATCCATGTATATTTATCCAATTTATCCATGTATATTTATCTAATTTATCCATGTATATTTACCAACGTATATTTTCCAACTTATCCACGTATATTTTCCCATTTTTCCATGTATATTTATCCAATTTATCTATGTATATTTATCCAATTTATCCATGTATATTTATCTAATTTATCCATGTATATTTATCCATGTATATTTTCCAATTTATCCATGTATATTTTCTCATTTTTCCATGTATATTTATCCAATTTATCCATGTATATTTATCCAATTTATCCATGTATATTTATCCAATTTATTGAAATGTAAAAAAAAAAATTCTGAAATACATTTTAATTTATGGAAATACTTTGTATTTCAAAGTCGAAATTTTGAGTTTAGAAAATTACCTGTTTAAAAAACCGCACTTTACATAAATTTCAACGCGTAATGCGATATTTCTATAGTGTTTGTACTATGAATTTGTGTGTGTGTTTAATTAAATTATAATTTACAAATACTACATCATAAAATAAATAATTGCATAAAAAAATAATTTTTAAATTATTGTCATCCGTTTTCATAAATCAATAACCTTTCCACAAACCCAAAAATATATATTATAGGGAAATGTTGAGATTTCAACAACCATTTAATAGTTCCCAAAAATTATTTGAAGGCTAGTTTTTATATAGTTTTATGTTCTCGCCAAAAATTATGATTAAAACTTGAAATTATTTACGATTCACAACAGTAAAAAAAACCCGTAACAATCATTTGATACATTTTCAAATACTATTTACAGAGAGTAATTAAAAATAACACATATGCTTGATAATTTGCACACGAGGCTTGTATTTTTTTTTATTGCAGTTAAAAGGGGAAAGGGACTTCCGTTATTTTAAAAGTTTAGTAACTATAGTTTAATACAGTGAATGAAAGTGAAAATAAAGAAAATAGAAATGAGCTGATCTTTGCTAATTTATAAATGTTTCAACATTTATATATGAATAAACATTTTTAAACTTTGAAACATTTTAATTTCTTTAATTTGATTCCACCATCTGAAAACTGTCACGTTACAAGTAATTGGAACCAATATTGGAAACAGTATACCCTTGGTATAACGACGCCCCATGGGAACAGTACGAGATGTTCGTTATAACGAAAGATCACTCAAAAGAGTTGAAAAAAAAAATATTTCAGAAACTTTATAACTGATTAGCTAAAGAGCCCGGATGATATTTTTACAAATATGATGATATTTCAGTTCAGTTGGGCGATATATATCTTTTCATTTAGAGAATTTGTTTTATAGATTTGTCATTTTTTATTCGTTTGGCGAAATTTTAGCGGTATATTGGCGATGTTTACTAATCAGCCAAACAGAAGGCATCGCTAATATATCCTCATGGCTAACTATGAAATATATGTTACATTGTTAAAATACTGCACTGTTACAGCATTGCATTATTATAAATAGGTATTTTAAAGAAAACAAGTAGGGTTAAGGGGGGGGGGGGGGGGGAGAGAGAGGTGTTCGAAATTTCATGTAGATGTAACCTTGCCCTTGCTTTGAAGCTCACGTGTGCAAAATTTCATCAAGATCGGAATAAAACTGTAGATTTGTATGAAGTACACATACATATGGGCATTTCTTTACACATAGATTTTGACTTTCGATCCTGTCGTAAAAACGAAAGAATTGCTATGTCATGAGGTCGTTGTAAGGGTCTATACCGTTGCATATTTTATTAAGGGTAAACACGTGCAAGTCGTGTATCCGTAATGATTTATATTGAATATATTGCGATATTTCTTTAAAATTTTATATCTTTAATTTATATACCTTATTAAGAGGACACAGAACCCAAACATTTTCAAAAAACGTTTTAAAAATAACTTTAATGTTTTTTTTTAAAGTTTAAATTAAAAATAAATAAAAACTTATGTAATTTTGCGAAAAATATTTTTTTCTTACATAAATATAAATAATATACATTAAAATTTTATTCAAAAAATAAAAACATTTAAAAAAAAAAGTTTAGATAGTACCGTGTCTTTTTAATAACTCTCCAAATGTAGTTTTATTATATTAATCTTATCGAAAACTAATAAGGCAGTTTAGTTTATAATAAAATAACAACATAAAAAACATTAAAATGTTTAGATATAATTCATATGAAAATTTAATAAGGCGAAAAAAAACAGAAATCAAGTATTGAAAAATAAAGGGAATCGCTAAGTTTACAATTTTTCAAAACTACTGTACATAATACATATTTTTACAAACTATGACGGCAATCTATTTAAAATTGGTACAAACAAGATTTAACATGCCTCATTCTCAAAAACCACGCAACAAAGCCAACTCCTGACCTCAAAAAAGCAATACTCTCCTTAACCAAATCAACCGGATACACACATGCCGGACCTTTTCTGCTCCCAAGGACCATAAAACGAGTCGCAACGGGGCTCGCAAAATAAAATATCCAAACACAAACAATTTTAAAGAAAAGGGAAGAACAGGACCACCAAAAAAAAAAAAGAGACTCGCTCAGCAACTAGCAGAGATCCGGAAATTTAATATAAGATCCCTGCAAAATAAAAAAAAATGGAAGAAGACGATTCCATTTGAGAAAGAAAAATAGGTGGGTTCAAAAAGACCACCGCTTAAAATGCAAGCTATGCAGCACACGTAGATAGACCGGGAGGGAATTCAAAGCCCCCTTCCCCCCTATGGAACACATGTACAGCCCCCCATACATATCCATGCTGAAAGGCTGCTCTTGAGATGGAGGTCCTTTAGTATGGGCTATCTCCCTTTCTTCTTCCTTTTCAACTTTATATTATTTTTATTCCGTTTTTTGTTTTCTTTATTTATTTATTTCAAACATCGATCCTTCCATTCCTACATCACCTGAAAAAAAAGCGAAATAGCGCGGCAAAGGACTCTCTAAAAGCTGAATTATTAACGAAGCTGCGTTACATATTTATTTCCTGTGAAATAGGGAAGAGAGAGGGAGAAGTTTTTTTTGTGTCTTCTGTAAGAACGATGTGTGATGTAAATCTCCGGATCGAGTTGATAGGAAAGGGGTTCAATTATATTGCATTCATTATTATCTTATACAGCAATCATATTTAAGTTCTTAAAAAATGACTTATTTAAAATAACATCAATATTTGTGTTTTATAGTTATAGTTTTAGGGCAAAGCTATTTTAATTCTTTCAATACTCGATTCGAGTAACTTCAATACCTTACTTAGATGACAGTAGAGAAGTACTGCTTATTTAAAAAAGTATCTAAATTCCTCTTTTTAATGTTTAAAAACAAGAACCTTTTTATTCTTGTTAATTTTAAAGATTACTACGCTTATTTTTACTCACAAATCCTCAAACTACTCTTAAAAAGTCATAAAATTTAACTTTACTGTCTGAAAATAACAAGTATGTTTTTAATAAACTAATTCACGCATTCTTCGGATTTTATATTTAGTTTAACACGATATTTATCACGCAACTAATATGCACAATATAACTATTTTATTCGATTTAAATGAATACATAATCTCGATTGCAATCCCGAAAATTTCGAATAATTTGCAAACTGAGCAGCTCTAATAGAATTTATTTGCTTCCGCTATTTAAAAATTCTTCAAGTAGAATTAGTCCATTTGATCAATAACATACAAATAATTTATAATTAGCCTACCAAAATTTTAGAAAAGGAACTCATTGTGTGTACCTATACTTTCATCTTAAACAAACTGGATTTTAAATCTAGTGCTTCTTAAATCTAGTGCTATTTTTTTCTTCTTTTTATTACATCTATATTTCTCTGATCTCTTTTATAGTTATTATTTTAATATAGATAGTAGGAAAATATTTTAAAACAAACTTATTGTTCCACAAGGTCCTACATAGGTTAACCCTTACTAGACACTATTTAAAATTTTAAATATTTTTTGCCCTATAACTTATAATATTGTTTCTCTTTCCTCAAAGTTTATCGCCACATATCTATTTGTCTGGTTGGGGACAAATCGATTTTTATTCAAGTCAAATGACTCAGATCCACCATTAATCGATACTATTTGTTTGATAAAAACTTATTACATTTTATTTTGACATCCATTTCCTTAAAAACTACTTCATTTATCCTTTCACAAATTACCTTTTTATTTACGAAAAAATACTACTAAAAAAAATACTACTTCAACTTCAAAAGCAAATTGACGGCAGTGATATATTGTGCAGTATTTTATGCAAAACCTCTTCTTACAGATGGAGAGAAATAAATGAAAATTACCTTAATTTTTCATACGTCAAGCTAAACAAATGAATTTTTAAACGCCATTCACAAGCTGTATAAGACACTGAATAGGGGTATTGTTAATCACTTCAAATTGAAAACTAAATTTTCACATAGCATGTGTATCTCAAGTAAGATTGAATATAAATTATATACTGCGATTGTGTTGTGTTTTAACTGTTACTTCAATTAAGGGTTGCCTATGTTGCGAGTGTTTTATTTTATGTCATAGTCATAAAATACATTAAGTCAGCCGTTAGGAACAAAACTTATTCTTACGATTAAAAATAATTTTAAAAGAATGAATGTTTTGAAGACTGGAAAAAATATATTCGAACAACCCCATTTTTAAAAAGTCAAACTGCTCTTTGTATAATATGTTTACCTTACAGTATAATTTAAACTTTTAACTTTAAAAAAATCATGCAAGCGAAAAACCTTTTAAGGCAAATATAATAATAGAATTTTAATCATATTAAATATTTGCTTAAAGCAAACATAAGTGAAGTATAATATTTGTTAAAGTTATTTTGATATAATACATTTAATATTTGCGAAGTCTTAAATGTATCATGAAAATTTACTTAGAAGTTTTAGATTTTCAATTTAGTGAAATTAAAATTTGTGCAACGTGTTTATTTCAAAGAGAATACAGTATTATTTAAATCAGTAAATTAAATATAACTATATAATGATTTATAAATTAAATATAAAATAAAACATTTAAAATCGTGTTTAAGTCTAAAAACAGACTTTGTTTAAATGATTTAGGGTTTGTTTATGATTTTTTTTTTTATTTATGGAGTTAGTCACCTTTTTTTTTATGATTTTTATACACTACTAGCAAAATTACCCGTTCTTCGCACAAAGATAAATAAAATAACATATGATCTTCGTTTTTATATAATTTTGTTTTTCATTTCATCAAGAAGGGTTTCATTAAATTGCGGTTTTAAAGCAATAACTTTAAACGTGAATTTTAAGGAAACTTCTGAATCAATTTCGATTTCGAAATGTTCTGAAGCCGTATGAAAGTGAAAAAGCAGCAAAAACAGATAACATATTTTTTAAAGATGATCAAATTAAGAAATTTGATCAAGAAATTTAATGATTTAACTTTCAAAACGTTCCAAATTTTCCGTTTCCCAGTATTGCAATTTTGATTTGACTATTTCAAAAAGCTCGTTCCAATATATCATTTAAGCTGCATCTTTGCAATATCTTCGAACAATTGCAAGAATAAATCCAAACGTATTTTGCAAATAAAGTGCCTCAAATTCGTTATCAAAGTGAGAATAGAATTAACAGCCCGGCATAAATACTTAATCAAAAATAGTATGTTTTGAAATAGTACTCAACTTTTTTTTTACTACGCCCAAATTTCCATGTTTTAAAGAATTTCCATGAATAATATTATTACAGAAGAATAGCCACTTATTTTATTTTTAAGTACATTTTTTTATTTACGGATCAGTGTATTAAAAATTCGGTATTTACTCATTTTGTTAAACCATTTTTCCTAAAATTTTGATTTTGTGATAATATTATGATTGAATTCGCATCGAAAAATACCTGTCATACAAATATTCAGTAAGTTTCCACAGCAAATTACAGCCAAAACGCACTTTATACAAAGAATATACTGTTATAACTTGGCGATAGTTTAGCAAACGGTGCAGCATACTATATAATATCACCATGTACTTTCAATAATTCTACATTTAATTATGAATGATCGCCATTCAATGTTTTAAAAGGAAATATTCATTGGTACATTAAAAAAATATTTTATAAATTATCAGTTGGTATCTGTGAAATTTTATTCTTTAATAACATTAAAAAGTCTAATAGAGTTGAAAATTCACAGTAAAACCAAGCTACGTACATTTAAAATAAATACTTGCATAAAATATTTTTCAAATAAATAAAATGGACGTTCATAAACAAATTACTCCATTTTGGATAAATTGTTTTAAAAGTTCGATTTAAGATAATTAAATATAGGTACAATGGACCTGTATACAAAAAACAAAACAAAAGAGATAAAACAATTAACATTTTAATACAGTTCTAAACCATTTGCCTAAGATAAAATTTGGTTGTTTAAATTTTTGAATGGCACTGTATTGTAGCAAAATGCTCAAAGTGCAGTCGTTTTTCAATAATTATTAAATCAAACAAAACCTGTGACGTCATTTTTATAGAGTAAATAACGAAATATTTTATTTTAAATTGCAAACGATAATTTCATCCATGTTAAGTTAATGGAATACATTAAAATAGTTATATTATACGAATGGAACATCGTTGAAACATAAAAATTACCACAAAAATGCCTAATTTTTCATGTAAAGTGCTCTGTAAATTTCATAAAGCTACGTTTTGTAGTTATGGAGTATTTCGTGTAAATATCGGCACTCCAATTGATTAAAAAAAATTATATTACATTTTTGCTTTTCTCCGTTGATTTTAACAGATTTTACCGTTGCCACTTCATGAAACTTTGCTGGGATACGCTAAAAAATGTCATAACATTCGAATGGAACATCGTAGAGACTTGAAAATAGTCACGTTAAAATTCTTATTTTTTTAACTAACTATTCTGTGAATTTCAAAGCTCTGCGTTTTGTAGTTACGGAGTCTATAAAGTACTGACAAACCAACATCCGGACAGATTTTGGAGATTTCAGCTTTACATATAAAAAAAAAATTAAATTTTTTTTTTTTTTAATGATTTATAAAAATAGATGTTGCAGATTATACCACAATGCAATAGATGTAAAAAATTTCAAATTAGAGTATTTTTACAAATTTCAATTTAGTATGCATTTCTGGAAAAATTAAAGGTTTCAGGTAAACCACAGCCAATTTTTAAAAAAAATTATACATACACAAACGGAACGTTGAAGATTGAAATTTTTTATACGTTAAATCAAACACATGACCAACAAGAAAATATAATCGATGATAACTTTACACGGCGTAAGAACGTTGATCTACTTATGTTGTTCCCACCCCATCATTAAGGCCAACTTTGTAGATGTTGCGAACACAACCAAACACACGTGTTAAACTCCCAAGTCTGGGATTCCTTTTAACACTGCAAAGAGAAGCATTGCAAAAGCAAGAAAAGAGCCCAACGTGCATCCCCCTGTCTGTGAGAATGTTTAATCTCAGCCCATACGTCATTCACATTCATCCGTGCATCCATCATCCTTCAGAGATCGTTTCCAGGACATGCAAAAAGCACGCCGTGCTTGGCGAGAAACCGTGTCGGGCATGCAGCACTGGGTTGTGCTGTGGCTGGCTTCGGCTGCATGCCAAATTGGCTGCTTTTTGTTCGGTATTGACTTTATTTCTGCTGTGATGCTGACTTGTTTTTTTTAAAGGGGCTTGTTAATGGATGGGTTTGAATAAGGGGAGGGCAGTAAACTTTCACCGAGACATTTTGGAGTTACGTGGGGTCTTTGTGAGAATTTGAAATTCTTTTAAATGTTATACAAGAGTTCAATTTAATCATTTTCGAATATTTCAACAGTTTTTCTCCTTATGAGAAATTGCATTATCTTATTTAATTTAAATTTTATCCTTAAATTAAAAAAAAAAATATTCTACTACAGACGACAATTTATTTAAATATCTCTCATGGAATGCAGACAACGAAAGATCGTTGTAACTAGTTAAGAATTTTAATATAAATCGATTGACCAGTTGGCACTTTCAGTGGCGGTCTTCAGAAGGAAAGGGTCGCAATATCCTGGGATTGTTGTAAAACCTGCATTTTAAATGAAATAAAATTGCTATCTAACGGGTAAAATTATAAAGGATTTTTTTACGAGATAAAAATGTTCTTATAATCAAAAAAGGGAGAGATATTTCAATATTGGATCAAAGTGAAATTGAATCATTGTCGAATGTTTTAGTAGTAGTTTTTTCCTTAATGAACAAACGTCAGTTAATTCTAAATAAGTTAATTCTGATATATTTCAATATTACTGAAATTATTCATTAAGAGTTATATTAAAATTTAAGTGTGGACAAAAAACTACGATAACAAACAGTTATCTAAAGAGTAATATTGTAGTAATTTTTTTTACAAGGCATACATTTTCTTATTGGTTATCGAAATTATTTACCAACTTAAAATAGAGATTAAAAAAAGTTCTAAATAAAATTGTCTTAAATTCTTTAGAGGTAAATTATCATATCGTTTGCTTTAAAATGCTGCTTTTTGATCATTAATAATCGTTTTCTTGGTTTTAAACTTTTTTTATATATATAAAACTGTATTTAAAGAAGTGTTATTACAAATTATGTGCTATGTAAAAAAGAAATATAAAGAAATTATGGGAGAAGGTTATTAGATAATCCGCATTATGAGTTGCGGAAGTTAAAGAGTGATATACAGTAATAATTTTTAAACATACGACATTAAAAGTGCAAAATTAACTTAAATGAACTTTAAAACATCAACTTGGATTACGTTATGATTTGAAAATATAAAAAAATAGGATGATTAAAACTTCCGATACTAAAATAGATAACTAAAAATTTGCTATTGAAAGACAAAAAATTCATTCCTACTATACTAATTTAAAAGATAAGTTTAATAAAATACCTGAAACTATTTATATATTTGATCAATAAAAATACAACGATTACATAAATTAGTAAAAAAATGTCTTCAATAAAAATTTCGGCAATTGTAAAAATAATTCATAAAAAATAAAAATTTTACAGACATGTTTGAGAAAATAATAAAGTGGTAGGTTTGTAAATTTATTTTGTACTTGAACAAAGAACATTTATTTGGTTTTGTTATAAAACATGAATCAAATTCGTCTTGTTTAAAGAAACAATTTTCCTTTTGAGAGAGGGAAATGTGAAATTTTATTATATTTTCACAAGTCAAATGCTTTAAAATTGTATGATGTTTTCTGTAAGGCTTCATTTAGTAAATATATTTTAAGATAAAGTTAGTTAAAAAAATATATATACTAAATCTGGACATAAAAGAAATTGTTAGGTTTGAAAATTTTCTGTTATAAATATTAATTCTTGAAATTTAATTAAAGATTATTGAAAACAACCAAGTTATTATAACTATCCATATAGATAAAAAATTATTTAAATGTATTTTATTAGAATATTATATATATTATGATCATCTAAAATACACAGAATGCTAAGTAACTTTACACCTGACTTGAAATTTGAAATATTATCATAAAACAACAATGGGAAAAACAGTGTTTAATTTACGTTTTCAAGTTACACTATTTTAATTATTTACAATCTGCAATGAGACAGACTATCTCGATGTTTAATTGTCTATTTTAGGAAAAGTCAATGAAAAACTTTTGAAACTAGAGATTTTTGTACTGCCTGATTGCTGCTTAAAAGTAAGATTATTTATTGTTGTTCATGGTTAAAAATATGCCAAACAATATTTTTTAAAAGAATATTAAGCATATATATATATTTGTAATTATTCAGATATAAATGAATGCGATTTTTTGTGTGCAAACATACATAAAGTTTATTTATATTATCACAAAGTACAAGGTGTGTTAACTTATTTATAAAATATGTCTAGGAATAATTCTTCTTTTAAATGCATTTCAGGAACAAATAATATTTTGAAATTTTTTCCAGATAAAATTATAGTTTTATTTACAATAATTAAAAAAAAATACAAAAGTATCAATTATGCACGCTTCCTACCCCACTTTTTAAATAAATATATTAAAAAAATAGTAACAAATAAAATTTGACAAAGTATGAAAACAAAATTTCACTTAGAAAAGACTGTTTAAAATTTGTGGGGCAAACGGATAGACGTTACTTTTTTTCTTCTTTTTTTTAAAGTAATATATTGAATCTAGGTATGTCAATAATATTAATGCCTTATAAAAATATAATAAACAATCCTCTAAACTAGCTTTTATACTTAGAGTGTAAGTAACACAAAGTGCAGGCGTCCCGAATAACCTGAAATGAAATGACTCACAAAAAAAGGGGGACAACGTCTTGGAAAAGAATGTGCATCAAACAGAAGCTAAAGAGGTGGGAAACCTATTTGGGCAGCATCCAATGATGGAGACGAGTTTATTATATCCTTTGCTCAGACCCCCTACCCATTTGAATGAGTATTAACTTTCAGTCTCATTCAGGAAAAAAGTATTCACTTTATGTAAATTTAAACTACTTATATCTGTGAAGTTGATTATGTATGTATAAATATAATTTACATGTAAATAACTGAAATTAGTTCAAGTGTTAATAAAATAAAAACAAGAAAATGCATATTAAAATTAAATTACAAATAAGATTATGTATAATTCTAATCAATTTATGTTTACGAATATTGAATGCTCGGTATTATTTTTTTTAGAAGTGTTGATTCTATATGTTTAAAAGGAGGGGGTGTTAGCCTATATCTCAAATCACACTTTCCAATTTCAGTTAAATACTAAAAAATAAAATAAATGTAAGCGTTAAATGAAAGTGTCGTTCGAAATTTACCCTTTGCAACAAACAACTTTTTCTTTTATTTTCTGATTTTGAAGGTGAATAAAATAATAGCAAGTTATTGAGTTAAAAAAAACATTTCTTTTGCTAATTTGTTTTCTCAATATCTCCAAAACAGATTATTATGCTTTTCATTCAGAAGAAAATATTTTTTTTCTTTTGGAAAAACAAAAGAAATGCTGATAATTATTACGTAAAAGTAACGTAGTTAAGAAAATACATTCTTAGAGTGCCAAAGATTAACATAGTTAATTTTTACTATTAATTTATATCGTGATTTTTAGGTGTTTATTGAGCATAACTTAAAGGCAGTACTTTGTATACAACAATAAAAAAATGATAAACAGCAGGGAGTATTTTCTGCAGTCAAAAAGGGAAAAAAGCGAGTTTTCTATTTTATAGGAAAGAATTGGATTTTGTGAGGAGATTTATATTTTCAATTGAGGGAAGAAATTTCGATCACCATGGGAACATACAAGATGTACAGTATTTCCCCTAAAAATTGTTTAATAAAAATTCCAAAGAATGAGCGACCATTCTTGCATTTTCAAAATTGTTTCACGCACTTATTGTTCTTTGAAAGCAACTTAAATATAAATTACATCGCAAAAAATTTAATTTGGAATTTGAAAAATAATTAAAATAATTTCCTGATATAATTAACTATTTTGTTGGTTAGAACATAAAAGTACAGTAGAACTTCAAATAACTGCAACAAATAACTTCAATTATCCGAACTCCAATTATCCGAATCAAATAAACCTGATAGCCAATTATCTGGATCCGGGTTGCTTTGGATGGGAAATAAAAGATATCAGCAAAATCCACATTTGAAAAGTTTTTTATTGGTGAATGAGATTGTTTTTAATAGTCATTAATTTACATTACGTACTAAAGAAAATTCGTTTTTTTTACCGAGGAACAACATTTTGTGAGAATTATCCAATTATCCGGATATAATATGTTTCTAATTGATCTGGATAATTAGAGTTCTACTGCATTTATTGTTACAGACAATTAAAAGTAATATTCTTTAGAAAAGTCAAATACAATAATTGTACTTGAAAATTACGTTTTATTTTTTAATGCAACATATCGAAAGGAATATTGTGTTAATGTAACATACTAAAAATGTGTTAATGTAACAACCTAAAAAATGTTTACTTTTATTTATTAAACTTCTCAAAATTATTATTGTTTCCGACATTTTCCATGGAAACTATTGTTATATTTTTATATTTCTTTTATGGAAAATCAATAGTCTTTTACAGTCTATCAGCTTGACAAGATTGCCCTAGCTATAATGTATTGAAGAACGTAACTTTTATAGATTTTCTTAATTTAACTTTTTACAATAGAATTTGAACTTAAAATTAAATTCTTTAAAAAAAAGACAAAATTTTCTGCTATTATCATATTAACAAAATAAATGCGCAAATGGTGATTGCTTCCACTTATAAACAAAATAATAAAATGTTTAAAAAAATCATGAACCTTGAAATGCAGTTATCCTTGCGAAATATCAAATCAATTAACTTTCACAAAACAAATACTAACTGTGAAACTCACCTATTCTCAAAAATAAGTTTTAATAAATTATCAAACTAAAAAAAAAAAACTCAAATGATAGTCTATAACATCAAAAGTATATATAATAATAAGTGTTAATAGTTTAAATTCCTAAATATCAATTCCTAATTCTACTTCCTAAATATCAACGACGTTAAAGCATTGGTTAAACTAAACATTACGAATCCAGGGTGCAAATGATCACCGCCTCGTTTTGCGGTTGACATAAATACGAGAATTTAGGGGCAGGCTGACCCCTCCTTGCACAAACAAAACCAGCCAATAGGGGAGCGGGGTCAGTCGATTAACATTTATCAATATCCGAGAGTCGTCGCGATTTGAAAGGTGGTGACATTTCGCTTCGATCGACGTTGCAGGAGGAAAAAACTAACCTTGAACTTGGTTGGCGAGATAGAAGAAATGGGTATAGTTATTAATCAGTTTGTTTTGTCCAAATGGTACTTAAAGCATAGTAATAATATAACAAATTCTACTAAAAAACTATTTAATATTTTTTACGTCAACTCCCATTGCACGTTAGTCACATGATTCTTTTTGTTTTATTGTTTAAAGTTAATTTGTATTACAATTGAAATCTCTACTGTAGCTGCCACTATATTATTCGCTATTGTCAACGATAAAATTGAAGGCATGGGTGTAAAAACAAGGCAGCTCCACTTTTTTTTTATATAATTTACACTTTTACACTTATTCATAGACAGAAAAAAAAATCCTCTATCGATTAGTGTAAGAACCAGACAGCTCTAAGCAATGGCTATAGAGATATAAAGGAAAAGGAGTTGAACTTTTGTATTTTATACGATGCAAGAATATGTTCAGTGTTTTTTCTCCTTCCTGAACGATTTTGAAAACTGGAGCTGTCTTGTTCTTGCACCCACGTTTTCAATTCTTCTGTAATTTTTTTAATAATAGCTATTTAGATATTTAATAAATTAGTTGTGTTCCAATCTTTTAGTGTCGTATGAAAATAAAAATATATAAGTAACTTGTAATGATAAATTTCTACGTTTATTATTAGAAAGTAGTTAATTTTCGTTTAAATTTTTTTTTTGTGGTACATTTAATATATTTAGAATATTGAAAGAAATGTATTATGTAATTAACAATTTAACTGTACTTTAAAATGAATCAATACCGGAATATTTACAAAATAAGAATAATGTCGACGATAAGTTTAAGATAATATTGCGGTTGAATGTTCATGTTTTGCCATGTTCGAATTCATGTTTTTCACAAATCCCAAAATCTTAAACGGTAGCCAAGATCTTTAATATAAAAAAAATGGATATTTAAAAAATCAAAAATAATACAGCACACAAAAGAGGTCTTTCAACATTAAAAATATATTTTTCGAATGAAATTTTAAAGCGAACTAGAATTTTAGAAAAAACAGTTATATTTTTATTAATCCATTTTAATATGATATAAAAAGACCCTTTCAAAACATATTTCCGGGAAAAAAAAATATAAGGAAAGCTAAAAAATTAGAATGAGAATTGAAAGTGCTTCAGTAAAAAACTAGAGACAAAATATTATGACCATAGCATAATTATTTATAATCTTTTTTAATATATAAAGTATATATTAAGTTTATTTTTAGATATACGCTTTATTTATATCTCAATACGTTATAATAATCAAATTTTAAATTTGAAATATATATAGTAATAATTATATATTTCGATTATTTCACATAAAATTGAAGAAAAAACACAAACTTTTATATCTGAAAACTAAGCCATGAATTTCACTATTTATATAAATACAAATATATTTTATACAAATTAATCTTTCAAGTATGTTTTTTGTGTGCTGTATATATGAATAAACAAGGAAGTGCAGATACAAGTATATTGGTAGAATGTAATTATCGAAATTAAAATAATTTCTTATATATTTAACGAAACTTTAGTGCACATTAATGAATAATGTTTTGAGTAAATACAAATATATTTTATACAAATTAATCTTTCAAGTATGTTTTTTGTGTGCTGTATATATGAATAAACAAGGAAGTGCAGATACAAGTATATTGGTAGAATGTAATTATCGAAATTAAAATAATTTCTTATATATTTAACGAAACTTTAATGCACATTAATGAATAATGTTTTGAGTAAATACAAATATATTTTATACAAATTAATCTTTCAAGTATGTTTTTTGTGTGCTGTATATATGAATAAACAAGGAAGTGCAGATACAAGTATATTGGTAGAATGTAATTATCGAAATTAAAATAATTTCTTATATATTTAACGAAACTTTAATGCACATTAATGAATAATGTTTTGAGTAAATACAAATATATTTTATACAAATTAATCTTTCAAGTATGTTTTTTGTGTGCTGTATATATGAATAAACAAGGAAGTGCAGATACAAGTATATTGGTAGAATGTAATTATCGAAATTAAAATAATTTCTTATATATTTAACGAAACTTTAATGCACATTAATGAATAATGTTTTGAGTAAATACAAATATATTTTATACAAATTAATCTTTCAAGTATGTTTTTTGTGTGCTGTATATATGAATAAACAAGGAAGTGCAGATACAAGTATATTGGTAGAATGTAATTATCGAAATTAAAATAATTTCTTATATATTTAACGAAACTTTAATGCACATTAATGAATAATGTTTTGAGTAAATACAAATATATTTTATACAAATTAATCTTTCAAGTATGTTTTTTGTGTGCTGTATATATGAATAAACAAGGAAGTGCAGATACAAGTATATTGGTAGAATGTAATTATCGAAATTAAAATAATTTCTTATATATTTAACGAAACTTTAATGCACATTAATGAATAATGTTTTGAGTAAATACAAATATATTTTATACAAATTAATCTTTCAAGTATGTTTTTTGTGTGCTGTATATATGAATAAACAAGGAAGTGCAGATACAAGTATATTGGTAGAATGTAATTATCGAAATTAAAATAATTTCTTATATATTTAACGAAACTTTAGTGCACATTAATGAATAATGTTTACATATATTTTAATAAATTAAACATAATACTTAAGAACTTCTTTGAGTATATTTGATTGTGTAAATGTTTCCCTCTAAAGGTTTATAAAAATTGGCAATTTTAATTCGTAATAAATTATGCTAATACATTTATAAATGCCGTTTCTCCGGGGCAAATTATATGATTCATTTATACGTATAACATCAACATTTAAAATTATATAAATTAATTACTCGAAACTATAAGCCTAAAACTTAATTTGAAGTTTAGATTTTAAGACAAATAACACATCTAATGCTCAAGGCAGCGGTGACAAAAAAAAACACCCTGACAGATCTTCTAATGCAATGGAAAAATAACATGTGATTCTATAAATATTAATTTAATGTTTTAAGTAAATCATTAAGAATTGTTAGTTCTTTAAAATTAACCATTAATATTATTATAACCCTTAATTATGATAATATAAATATTTATTTTAATATAAGAAATCGAGATGGCCTTCAAAAATCTACATAGATAGCAAAATAATAACGGACTGAAATTACTTCAATTCCTTTCTCTGAAAAATAAAATACAAAATCCCTGAAATTTTCAAGCTCCACGTGATACGTTTAATTATATTCCCCGTCCCCCGAAGAAATTAGCTCACGGCATAACTTATTAAAAATTTTAATAAGCGACAATAATAAGGACCCAAGAATGTCTTTAACAAACAGGGAATCTCTTTTTCTTAAGTTTCTTACGGATTTTTTTTATTACTTTGCAACAAAGAGAAAAGAATCTGGAGAAAGCGAGGCTGATAAAATCTCTACAGAGTGCAAGCAGCGACACTGGCATTCCAAGAATCCCTTTTTCGTCTGACACGAGTCCTCCCCCCCCCTCAATGCTTCTACTAAACCCCCTCCCCCACTTTTTTTTTTTTAAATCGGAAGTGTGTTTCTAAAGTGCGGTTTAATGCTTTTTAATGGTGTCATTTTTTTACTCCACAACAGCTTCTTTCTTATATACTCGATAGTTCCTTCTTTTTTTTTCTTTTGTAAAGGACAATATTTCCGGGGGACCCATAAGGCGGAGGTATGACGAAAAAAAGCGGTGATATAGGAAAATCCGGAACGAAAGAATACAACCCTAAAAAAAAATTGTAAGAAGAAAACAACGCGCGCGAGTGTGGCACAGATAAAGAAAAAACTCTTTAAAAAAAACTCACTTAAAAAAACCGCACGCGAAGGAACTCAATTTAAAATAAAATTTTATTTAAAAAAAAAAACACTCCCCTACGCGTGCATGTCGCGTTTTGATCTAGGTCGATTTTTTTTATACACAAACAATATGCTCAACACGTCAAAAAAAATATTCTCCCCCTTTAAAAAAATCCCTAAGAAATTTCCCTTCACGTTAGACTAACCAGTTGAAATAGGGAGGGTAGGAGAAAGAAAGAAAAAAACGCCTGCTGAAATGCTCAACTCTTTTGTTGGTGCGACCCGGGACATGGAAGAGTTTTTTCACGCATCCCCCTTCTTAACAATACCTTCTAAAAAACAGTATCCGGGGGGGTCGGGGGATATCGAACGATCCGAATCTGGAGCTCCACGTGGTTTAAAAAGGTTCCGTGACTTTTACACAGATGGCACGGGTACCTGCTGCGGGCCCCCCTTAGGTACTGTACAGATATTCCCCCCTTTTTTTCGGTCTCTTGATGTACTGGATGCATTATTCGGGTGCTTGAGATGTAGCCTCTTTTTCCTTATGTAGTTTAAGAGGGCACGCGTCTGCCCGAGTTGGATGGCGGTACAATGAGGAATCCTGGTTGAGGATATTGCAGGGTCACTAGGGAGTTACAGTTAGTTGTCCCACTGAACGATTTTGTGAGTGCAGATGGCGGAAAATGCAACGAGTGTTCAAATGCATGTGTTATTGTATTAAGAAATTAAAAAAAAATTAAATGGATATTTATATAACATAATAACATTTTAAAGAAAAGGGGGAATGAGATACCAAAACCTTAAGAAAAATGCATTGCGTAATTGTACAGGGTGGTCATAAATAGTTGGACGATGGTCATTGCCTTTTTAACTACTACATAATAAGCCATTTTTTGCTATAGTTTAAATACTTCGTTATGTGCTACAAAAGCTAAGCGACTTGTTTAAAATATAGGCGAAGTAATTAGTTAAAAATAATGTTTTATTATGCCAATACCGATTAATGTGATACAGTCAAACAATGATCATAGCCCACCTACTTGTGACCACCCTATTAAAAGATAACACTTCCGGAAAGAGACTTGAACTGCATATTAAATTTAAAAGCTACACTCATAAAACTATTTTATTAAGATTTATTTATACGTCGAGCCATATAGAGAAAATAGGACACTATATAAGTTTACAAAATAATCCAAGTATTTTTTTTTTATCTTTCAAAAATATCATTTATAATTTTGGGCTTCTTCCTTTTCGAAAAAAGCCAATATTTATTACGGAAATAAATAACAAAAGTTGTTGCATAGATATGGGTAGATGAACATTTAAATTAATTATAAGCTTAAAATTTAGTAAAGTGGCTTTTTAGTATTTGTGAAATTTACAAATTATTTAATATTTCTCAAGAGAACCATTTCTAATTGCTTACTCGCTTTTCATCACAGTATTTTCTATTTTAAATAGTTAATATATTTAAAAAAACTATATAAAATATACTACGAAATGGACTTACGATAATAACAAATGCGTTTATTATAAATGATACCTTAGAAGGAAATAATCTGATTAAACACTTTCGGAAGTATTTAAAACCAACGTATCTTGAAATAACGTTTCAATGTTGCCAAATAATTATTCTCATATAATGTTGCATTTCCAATAACAATTATAAGCACATATCTTTTGAGTGCCATTGACAGTAGAAAATTAAAGTATAATGCTTCCCATTCAATTTATAAAAAAATCTTAAACGACACGAAATGAACATTTGATTCATAATTATAATAATAGTGGAAATACTTTTATTAATAAAATGCATTTCTTTGAGTATAGATAATATTTCTTAATTACGAAAGAAAAGCAAATTAGTTTCTTTTGAAGAATGAGTAAATGAAGATAATTAAAGAAACTTTTATTTGATATTTTAATAACACATAAAAGAAGTTTTTATAAATGTGGTTTAAGTAACATATTGAATTCAAATTGTTGCAAAATTAATTATATTACATTTTTACTTCATTTTGGTATTCTTTTAACGCATTAAAAACGAACATCTAAATTAATTTAAAGCTTACATTTAAAATTGATGAAAACGTGATTAAGAATTTTAGTTTATTAAAAGATTGGCTTGCGATAATAAGAAATTGGCAAATATCATTGAAGTTTTAACAAATTGATATCAGATTGTGACAGTTACAAAAAAGTACTGAAAATCCATACGTGTAGACAAGTTTTAATTTTAAATTGAATTGTTTAATGAATAATAATTAGTGTGACTAAAAAATATGCGAACACTGCTTATTTTAAACAAAAGAGTTTCCAGACACTCCGATATAAAAATTTAATTTAATTAAATCAAAATGATGTTGCGTAAATGCTTCATCGACCTCTCTTTAAAAAACATATTTATTCAATTAAAAAAATAGAAACAGAATATACTCATTTAATATACTGTTCTTTCACAACGATACATTTTTATGTATGGAGTTCAAACAAAATGCCGCAACTGTTCACACTAAATAGGTTTTTGCACATTTAACCCTCCGACGCCACAATCAAAATAAAACTTTGTACAAGTTGTTTTCGATGCACAAAAGTTTAAATTACTTTTCCAGTACAAACTTTTTTAACAAGTTTTAATAATCTTTAATTTGTTTACGAGTGACAGAATTTTAATTTGTACCGAAATTCAACTGCTTTAAAATATATTATACAATATAATAATATTATAAATTTAAGAACGGGTGTGAATTATTGAGAAAATTGGAAAATAAATCACTTTCTGAAGCACAAATGTAGCACTAAACCGATTTTTTTTCAATGGTTCCCATTAGTGAATCAACGTTAAAGTTTTATTTATATCCGTATTTGCATGACCTCTTACTTTTAATGAAACTTTTTACTTGTATTTCTTAAATAAATAACAAAAATATTTTTTAAATACATTAAAATATAAAAAGACAAGACTCAACGTATCTACATATTACTGGCAGGGTTAATAAAAGAGATGGAACTTTATTATTTACTTTTTAGTGTGTTAAATATTTTATGCATAAAATAACATTCCCCATGTGTTTAATGTTCCAGGTTAACTATTAAATTAATAGAAACAAATAAATTTAAATAAAAGCCCTGTTTCGAAACTTCTGAAAGAGTACTCAAATAATATTCTACCACACTGTCGCAAATAACACTCCAATTTTAAGAATTCTGTGATCGGCAGGGCTACTTTCGTCTTATTTGACAATGGTTTCGTCATCATATCACAGGACTTTGACGAAATGAGAATTCTCAAATTTTTAACGAAAGTCATTCACTTCTATTCCTTTGCGGGTGATTCAGTTCATGTTTGGTTCTTATACTTATATTGTTAGAATTCAAACGAGTCTTCTTGGTCAAGTGGATAGAGCTATTCGAATCACTCTTTTTAAATTTATTCACAATCGTCCTCATTTTTGACGAAATAACTTTCGTTAAAAAAAATAAACGAAAAAATGAATCTCCTCAGTTTGACGAAATATTGAATCCGGAGTATATAGCACGCGTCAGTTACGTCAAAAATGACGAAGGTTTCGTCAAATATGAGCATGCAATTTTAAGAGTGCATATGAGCCGATTTATTATTAAAAAAATATTCACTAAATACATCTCAATTAAAAAAAATAAAGAAAATATTCCATTCCTCTCTTTAAATAATTCACCAAACATTCCCATCAAAAGGATAAAAAAAATCCATCACACCTCTTTATAATCTGAACAGGAAAAAGTCTCTCCCCTTTCAGAGTATCATAATCTGCTGCTCTCCACACATTACAGAAGAGAAATGACACAAAAGTCACCAGTCTCGCCCCTGAGTAAAAAGGATGACTGTCTCCCTCCTCTTTCTCAGGTTGCAGAGGCTGTTCTTCCGCCTCCCCTCCCCTCCCCCCATTCTGTCTCTTATTTGCATCGATTAAATGCCAGGGCATTCTCTCGTGGCCGGATCTGCGCCCCGAAGTGTCTTCCATCAACCCAGACAGGGCGCTAACAAGGGGCGGAATTTTTTTTTATCATTGGAAAGGATAGACAGATTATAAAATGCCGGGGTTCTTTTGTAGTTTTAAATTAAATTTCGTTTCAAAGTGCTAGTTACTATTACCTAAATTGTAAAAGTTTTCTCTCTATGTAAAATATAAGGTAAAAAGCTATCTGAGGAAAATTTATACACAGGATAAATTTAAATAAGTTTTATATAAAAGACATTTTGTTTTGTTTATTTTATTAAACATTTTGTTTTGGTTTGGTTTTGTTAATTAACGTCGCACTAGAGCTGCACAGTGGGCTATTGGCGACGGTTCGGGGTCAATCTCGAAGGAAAGACCCGGGAACACATACACATTCACACACACATTTATACATGCACCTCGTTATTTTAGAACCATGGTCAGATGACGAGGAAACACCTGATCTGGCACCCAACGCCTTCAATAGACGTCGGGACTTTGGACCCCGATCAGATTTATCGTGTACCAGTCCCGTATACACGCCAGTATACATTTTGTTTTGGTTTTTTGGAAGATTTTTAAAATATTTTTTACATGGATTTTACGTGAATTTTGTTTACATCCGTAATTTTAATTTCCTTTGAGTTTCTTGGATGTCATTAGGGACCTAAGGAATGGTTAGAAAATGCTGGACGATGGTCATGCTTTGAATGTATAACTATACATAATAAATCATTACTTGTTGTTGTAATTTAACTACTTTGTTGTTTTAAAATCCAAGCTAAATGTTTAAATTATAAGCAAAGTAGTTGGTCAAAAATAAAGTTTTATTATGCCAATGCAACTAAATGTGATACAGCCAAACGACGATAATCACCCAACAATTTGTGACCACCCTGTAAAAAAAACAAATTCCTTAGTAACTTACAATAGTTCTTTTATTTATTTTTAGCTCAAGCTGAATGATACGAATTTTGTAATTTTGCATACGATTGGAGATTAGATTTTAAACCTTTAATATCACATCGAAAATTGGATTTAGCAAATATTGATGCATCCATATTTAATAATAACAAAAAGGTGTGTTACAAACAATAGAAGCAAAACAATTTTAATTAAAAATATATTTATTTAGAAGAGTTAGAGATAGTTTATGTCATATTTGAGATGGAAATATTTCTTAAGAAACTTTTAAAGTCATCTGACAAACTAAACTAGTTTTAACTTAGCCTTTTTATATTTCAATATTATTAAAAAGTTTTGTTTCTGTATTTGTAAATAGTTACTGAAGTTTTCTTTTAAAATGATTATAGTACCTAACGATAAAGCTTGCTCAAATTTTTCTTAAAAATGTATAAATAATAATACAGCTAACAATATTCAATATTTTTTTGCAAATTTAATGTGCGTTTCCTTTTAATTATCTTTAACATAAATTGGATTTGTTTGTTCAAATATGACATCCAACTGGTTAATTAAAATGTCATGGGGGGTATGGCCACAGTGCGCCAATATAACTTGTATATTAACTGAATTAATTAGGCATCAAACTTATATAATTATTACTTATATAATAATTTAAAGCGATTCCTTAAAATATAATTTTTAAATTAAAATATCAAGATTAAAATTCCCCTCGTTTATTATTAATATAATCTCTTCAATTTAAAGTAAAAAAATCCTTCTTATCATTGTCAGAAACTGTTGAGCCGAGGGTCAATGGAAAATCATGAATATTTTATGTTTAGTTTTTGAAGAAGCTACAGAATATAGAAAGGGAAATATTCTGCTCGTATTTAATATATTTTATCCGCTCGCAGAAGTTTTGGACAGGAGGAATAAATGAGAACATCCATTCAAGCGAGGAAAGTTATTTCACTACGAACACATTCTTTGTAGATTTTTCGTTCCATACAAAAAAACCTTTCAACGTGTTTTTACTAGTTTAGTAAACCGGCTTGGTATTGTGTTAGCTGAATTACTTAAGATGGGACACAAGTATCTGTGGAAATCTACCCAAAGGATCTAAATTATTATAAAAAAATAATCTAAAATTATAATTATATTAATCTATAAATAAAATATAAAATTATAATAATTTTATTTATAAATGTTGTTTAATAAAACTATCAAAGATAAAATAGTTTTATTAAAATATAGATTTACAGCTAATGCAAATATAAAGCTTTGAATACTTAAAATACAAATTTAAAAATAATTTAAATAAAAAGTATTAAAGAATCTCAATCTTTTGAGTCATTTAATTTACTGAACGTAATGTGAATTTAATAAAAGGGAATATCACTGTAGTGATTTTTAAAGGGAAGAATTGGATTGCAAACTAAAAAAAATGCTTGTTTTATATCCTTCCTCCAAATATGACTGAAACAAAACAGTTTTAATTTGAGATTGAAATTGTCAATAATGAGACTGCGATTTAGTAATTTATTAATAATCCAGCTTCATATCAAAATATCACTAAGATCAAGTATTTTTTTTAATAGAAAATTAAATAATTTTGGTTGTTTACATTAAAACTTATCTTTTTAGACACTATTAATTGCAATATAAGATTCGGTGCAGAAATATAATTTAATTTTATGAAGAGTAGTTTAACATAGTCCAGTCATTTCAATAAAATAGAGGCGTTCATTATATTATATTTCTTGTTTTGGGTGGGTAAAATAAAATAATCCACACTTTTCATTTTCTGAAACATTTATATACTTATTTGTTGTACAAAATACTATAAACAAATTATGAATAAAATATGTATATATATTGCATTGTGCACTCGTATAAGTATAGGAAATAACTATTTCTAAATAATATGAATAAACGCCTCACTAAATATATTAAGCGTAGTATCTTTCTAATATTCTATTAAAATCAGTAGTTTCCATATACAAAATATCATTTAAGAATTCTTTGCGGCAAAAAAATACATTCAATGTTTGTAATTAAATACATGCGGCTTTTATACGTAAATCAACTGTATCACCCTTTGTGATAGCTGACAAATGCACGGACAGTTTAAGAGGTTATTCGGATTCAATTATTCAAAAATTATAAAAAATCCTTTCACCACCCCAAGAGAAGAAATATTACCTTTGTTAAGAAACAAGTGGGGGGGGAAAAAGATAAAAGTGTATCATTACCTATCAAGAGGAGAGATGAATAATTCTTTGAAAAGGGGGAAGAGGGTGAGATCAAGGTTCCGCCCCATTGACATTGGGATAAAAATATACTGTAAACGCCTACCAGGGATCCTGTTGCGAGGAGTGTTTATACAAAACCGTAGCCCCAAGGGCAGCCCCTGCTCTCTGGCTGAAAGGTCAGATTAAGAAATCCAGAAATGATGGGGCGTGACGAGATTTCATTCGAAATAAATAGGAATGGCGTGGATATGTTTGAAATGAGAAATATTGCACGAGTATCAAAAAGGTTGCGTGGAATGGTCTTTAATATTTAACAGTAAATGTGGTATTTTTTTTTATCTAAACGAAATGCATGTTTTGATTAGGTTAAAGGTACATATTGTAGTGGAAATAGAGAGATCAAAGTTCATATAAATCTATTTTGTAATTTTTAAATAATCAGTTTAAATTAATCGACCAATGCTACATGGAAGTGTTGGTAAGTGTATAAGTAATAATCTCCATTAAAGCTGACAAGGAAAATGGCATTCTTACCATAACACTAATTTAAGAGAAATTTATAGAAATAACCCCCATTACATTACTGTTTACTTCCAAGAATTTTTGCAATTTTTTTAAAAACAAATATGTTAAAAAAATTTCTTCAAATATCTTATTCGAATGTAATGGGGAAAAAAGTATATTTTCAGATTTTTCTTCTTATATTATGATATGAAAAACTAGCTATTAACTTATCATAAAAAAAATTACTCCAGCACACGCAAACACAATTTGCAAAACCTGTTTGAATCGTTCAAAGCCATTTTTTGAATAAAATGATTTTTGAAAATCACATCAAACGTCGCGGCCAGAAGCCTCCCCCCAAAAAAACAAATAAACGGAGTAAATAAAATATACCAGCATTCAAGTTACGGTTCGTTCCTACCGTACTTTGTTTCCATTTTGCGAGCAGTAAATTCGACGGACAACATCGTAAAGTTTGAGCCTACTTTTTTTTTTCTGCACATTCCGCTCTTTTTGCCTTTGACTTTTTCCCTTTACAATATTATTATTATTATATTTTTTTCTTCGTTTCCAGAAGTTCCGACGACTGGTGACTCCAAATGTCCAGGGGCGTAACTGCGTTTTCTCCACCCCCGCAACCCCCCCAGATGCAAAGGAGTGGACCCTTCTACAGTTATTTTGCCCGGGTGTATATATGTATACATCAGAACAAAAAGTATCTCTCCTTCTCTAACATGTATAAGATGGACGTAAAAGTGCGCTGGAGGGGGGACTGAGGGGGGGAGGGGTTAAAAATATATAAAAACGAAAAAAAAAAAAAAAAGGAGAGCACATAAAGAAGATAAATAAAATGCCGAAACGCATTCTGTCATAGCAATCGCAGTTTATATGATACCCGGGTCATTTTTACAGCGGCGCGCAGAATAAACTAGGGACGAAATCGATGGTTTGGGTTGAGAGGAATTCGGTATAAGAAGTTCTGATCTGAATTTTTCTGCAGATAGATGAGGACGAGACCCGGATTTGTATTCAGGGAGGTGAATTGACCCTCTCAAATCTTATTTCGACGTTTTCTTTTATATCAGGTTTTTTTTTGTGGATGCACTCGAGGATGCTGCATGTTGAGATGGAATTCAAATTTTATTTTTAATAACGAACGAGGATGTTTTCCCCCATCTCTCCAGAGTTGCACTGAAGGGAATTTTTTGGAGCATTTAATGATTCGATAACATCTCTCGAGAACGTTTTCTGTTTGGGAGGATTCAAAATGCGGAAAGAACATGTTATTTAGTTCAATCATACATAACCGTGTATTTGCGAAGATGCAGTAAAATCATTTTTATCTTTATCCTCTTGAGTGATGAAATTAGGATGAAAATTGTAATTATGTTTAGCATACCTATGCATTGTTGTAGTAAAATATAACTTTTTGTTAGAAACATACAGAGTGCGAAACGAATTTAATTTATGATTTGTGAGATATAATAAACCCTAAAAAAACGTACAATTTAATTATGCAAGTGTAATATTTGTAACTTAGAACAAGAACATCTAACGTTGCATGAGTTTTGTATTCGACATTGGTTGTTCTTGTTCTAAGCCACATATATATGACATAGACGTAACCAAAATGAAAGTGTAAGGAATGGAGCTGCATTTCTCCCAAATTAAATTTATAACTTTTATATTTATAACTAAAATATAACTTTTTGTTATAAACATATAGAATGCGAAGCGAAATTAATTTATGATTTGTGAGATATAATAAACCCTAAAAAAAGGTACAATTTGATTATGCAAGTGTAATATTTGTGGCTTGGAACAAGAACAATCAACGTTGCATGAGTTTTGTATTCGACATTGGTTGTTCTTGTTCTAAGCCACATATATATGACATAGACGTAACCAAAATGAAAGTGTAAGGAATTGAGCTGCATTTCTCCCAAATTAAATTTATAACTTTTATATTTATAACTAAAATATAACTTTTTGTTATAAACATATAGAATGCGAAGCGAATTTAATTTATGATTTGTGAGATATAATAAACCCTAAAAAATAGTACAATTTGATTATGCAAGTGTAATATTTGTGGCTTGGAACAAGAACAATCAACGTTGCATGAGTTTTGTATTCGACATTGGTTGTTCTTGTTCTAAGCCACATATATATGACATAGACGTAACCAAAATGAAAGTGTAAGGAATTGAGCTGCATTTCTCCCAAATTAAATTTATAACTTTTATATTTATAACTAAAATATAACTTTTTGTTATAAACATATAGAATGCGAAGCGAATTTAATTTATGATTTGTGAGATATAATAAACCCTAAAAAATAGTACAATTTGATTATGCAAGTGTTATATTTGTTGCTTGGAATAAGAACAATCAAAGTTTCTTTAGTTCTTCATTCGACATTGGTTGTTCTTGTTCTAAGCGCCACAGATATATGACATAGACGTAACCAAAATGAAAGTGTAAGAGCTGCATTTCTCCCAAATTAAATTTAATAGAAGGGCGAATGTGAGCATTTTATTAGTAAAAAATATGGAATAATTGTATCAACAATTTAATATTTAACTTTTTGAGTTATTAATTTTTAATTATACTACTTTGTGAAATCATATATATTTAAAATTTTAAAAGCTTTATTATATTTTTAAGGTCGTTTGTTGGTAAATAGACTCTCTTCAATACAGGGGTGCCCATCCCCCCCAAACCCAATGGCGCAAATCCCCCCAAAAATTTTCTCTACCCTTCCCTCCCCAAGGAGGTAGCCAAAGGGGGGGGGGAGGACCGGAACAAAACATATATAAACAAAACATATGAGACGTGAGGGGAGGGGGTGCGGTGAGGGACCGCGGCGTCAGACGAAACAGCTTGTTTATCTTACGTCTGTTGGCGACCAATCAATACAATCAGCTGTAATGACATGAGTTGATGAATTATAGTATAAAGTGACAGGCCTTGTTTTTGTAAAATTTTGTTAGACATGTATTTCAGATCAAAAGGTCACAACGTGTTGAAAAACAATTTAAAACAAGAATCTTTTCATTTAAATTACAGTTTTTAATGCTTCTATTTGGTGCTAACTGAGGAAATTAACTATTTAAAAACTTTTATAGTAACATTGTTTAATCCTATAGACTATTATATGTTAATTGTTTTATTTCAGGAAAAATATTTTCGTGATGATGTCAATTTATATTTTGCATTTAAACTCTTAGAAGTCTTTGTGGCATTAGAAAATTTTATCAAAGGTATTTTAAAAGTAAAAAGTATATCTGTATTGAAAGTATTGTATTTATCAGAAAATAAATTATCGAAAGTTAAATAAATAAAGTATAATTTTGGCCAGGCACGTAGGTATAGATTTTTCATGGGGGCGGGGAGGTTCAATGACTGAGCAACGGATTTCTTTAGGTACTTATTCCTCCTAAAGGAATCCGTATCCATCCAGGTTTATTTTGTTAAAAACAAAATTAAATTACTCAATGAATAATGTATATTTTTAAATTAAACGCATTTAAAAAATTTATTTCACAAAGTTGTAAATCATATATAAAGTTTATCAACCATATGAGGTAATTTTGGAGGATTTTGGGGTGCCTCCTAATATTAGTTTTTATTTTAAAGCTTATTATTCAATATCTAAGCATTATTACACGTTAAAAGGTAATTTACAAAACCTTTACAATTTTGTAAAAGTTTCAATGTCAAAAAGCTGAGAGTTATAATGTACTAAAAAGGAAGTTTTTGAGCTGATTAACTGCACATAATTTTATAAACAGTTTTATAAGAGGCTACGAAAATAAATAACAAAACTATTTTCTTTCTTTTCCCATCCCTGAAAATATTTTTGCTCTTCCCGGAAATATTGTTTAACTACAAACCTGTCTTGAAGTTGAACGAGTTGTGTCCCTTTTTGAACACTGGAAGAAAATTTAGCTCCCCCGTTCTTATATTTGGATATTTTAAATATGACTATTAAATGCAAAAACTTCATTATATCGAATTTTAAGAAACCTTATAAAATTAAACTTCAATTTAAAAATGCCGTAAAATAGTTATCCACTTACCACTACAGTTTCTCAAACTCAGAAAACTAAGGTTTTTCCTTTTTTACAATTTAAATAATTGTAACTTTGCTCCACATTTCAACAGTAAGTTCAGAAAAACTAAGCATTCTTGTTGACTGAAATATATTATCTGTTCTTTTGCTGTAACACCATTGAAGTTATTAAAACTGAATCGACCGGCCAAGACGAAACCCAAATACAGTTAAATCGTCTACACTTACTAGTAAACAAACGTATGGAATGGAAGTAATTAGTTTCTAGTGGAGTTGTATATAAAAATCGTAATTTATGTTATACGTGTTATTGAGATGAGGAGACAGTTTGCTTCTTTGCAGTTTTTTTAAAAAACATATGCGGACAAAGTTAAATTTGTTGCAGCAATTGCTTAGATGTTTTGCAATGTAATCGTAATTTATGATATAAGGATATGAAATGAGATTCCAGTTTCTGAGTTTGTAGCACTCTTCATATTTATTATTATTTATACATTCTTGCTAATGGAAAATTTATTGTCTCACAGCGTTTTTTAATTTCAATCTCAGCACTGAAGTGTATTCTGAATGTTTGAACCGGACAAAGATGAGTAAACGTGTACGTAATTTTTTTTACAATGTCATCCAGCTTATGTGCCGAAGAGGCGTTTCTCGAATTCGCTGGAAATTCCAGTGATTGAAGGCACATTATATAATGTATTATACTTATTAAATGTTTTTTTCCCCAAAACATTTCCCCCCTAAAACAAAATAATAATAAAAAAGCTATGTAAAAAAATCCCCCCCAAAAATTTTGATGGCGCAACTTGCGCCATGTTCCCCCCCTGTGGGCACCCCTGCTTCAATATAAATACCTCTCAAATGTTTCCTTTTTTTTCATCTCCATCAAAATGAACACATTCGTTTTAATGTCGCATGTTCTGATTTCCCATCACCTCCTCCTTATCGTATTTGATATAGAACTAAATTGCTTTAATTATATTATAAACTAAAAATATGTACTTGGATTCCATTGCCGATTCCGCGTATAAAAGTGGAAGATGCCCTTTGCCACATTAAAATGATTATTATCTGTATAATAACTTACACATAAACCTTTTCTCAATTTCGAAGAAACAAATGGTTTGAAATTAAACAAGTGTGCTTACCTTTAAGTCTCTTACAAACCAATAACCGTCGTTGAATTTAAGAGCTATCTAAACGCATAAAAGGATACTTAAGACTCGTTGAAATTTCGAATTGAGAAGCCTTAGAAACTGTTTCCATTGCCAAACAGATCGAATCAATTCACGAGCTTAACTGTTTGGAAGTCAAAGTAGAGAGGGTGACACAGCCCCGGGCTTGAATACGAAGGAGGCAGGAAAAAACCGTATCCGGTGAGAAAATAAATTTAAGCTTTTTCCCGAAGTAACGGTTTAGAAGCTAAGGCATTCTTTAATAGCTTGAAGATGAGAAATAAATAGAAAGAAGCTGGGAATCAACAAAAAAAGTTAATCACACATTTGCTTCTTAAGTTAAAAATAAAGTTCTGGAAAAGTGGTATAATTTGCGTTTACAAATTCAATATCTATAGAAATCGTAAAATAAAAACTATATTTTTGTACCCATTATATTAGACACTATTAAAATATAAAAATAAAACACTATTCTATTTGAACTTCAAAATTGAAATTTATCTATCACATTTATAAATTTTAATTTAGATATATAAAAACATATCCAAAATATTACCATTATTATTAGCCAAATTATTATAAGCAATAGCAAATATTCTTTCTTACTAATATTAACCAAGAGAAATTCAGTAGATCATCTAAGAATGCAACAAGGACCCTACGATATTAGCGACCACTACCTTATAACGAACGCTACTTAAAGTCTCAAGTCGTGAATTAATTTCTCATGCATTATTTTTTTACATGCTACAACGACCTTTTTGTAATTAACGAACTCGTGTTTTTCCGTCAGTTATATCGAGGATTTACGTAATATACAGAATGCATGACTTGATGTTGAGATTAAAAAGCTGACGATAAACAAAAATATGTGACAGTAGATGCCTCTGTGATTGGTGACTAAACACTACACTCTTGTTATTCATAATTCACAGGGGTATTATAATACATGTGCTATTTTTAACAGTCAGCATTTTAATTTCGACGCCAAGTCGAACAGTGTCCATATTCATTCTCAAACTTTTAGAAACTAGAATACATTCGAACAAAATGTAACGCCTTCTAATACATTTATTCTAAAATTGTTACTATATTCCCTTAACTTTATTATACAGCTCTAAATTCAAGCACAATAATGTTCTGGTCGCAATTTCAAGTCTGTGCTTTAAAAGTTACCAGCCTTTTCGTTCGCTTTCAAGCCTAAATAAAAGCAACTTAAATTCACAGAGAAGACATCATTCGATTACGAGTGTAAAGCAATGTCCTCTTCTTTCAAGGAAACAGCGACAACGCCCAAGCAATTGAAATCGAACTTTAAAACTTCTTGGAATGCGAACTATTACTTTTCAGTGCGACCAAAGGCAAGATGACTCTGACTCGCACGTTTTTATTTATCCTCAAGTAAAAAACTATTCAGCACTTCGGTTGCTTAAAGTAAGGGAAACAACATCAAGGTATATCGGCATTACTTGACAAGTTTAAGGACATCTTCATTTAATCAGGTATCCCTTGTTGAAAATTATTTTCGTTTTCACTTCAGATTGATAAAAGAAAAATGCAGTTCGAAGTTTATTTTCCATTATGTGCTTTTAAAAAATTCTAATGACTTCTTGTTTTTAATAAAATTTTAAGGGAAGTTTTAGGTCTTATGTAAAAGAGGTAGCATTTTTTGTTAAAATAATGTTTTAATACTTTAAGGAATTAGTATTATGTGGTTCAAATTAAAAAAAATAGAATAAAACCTTGTTTCTAAACTAAATATATTTCTAGTTAGTTATCGTAGCTTAGATATAATTTGCAATGTCCCTTCTTGAAATTAAGTATGTATCTTTTAGAAAATTATGGATAAACTGTTCTTAAACAACCTAATTGCATGCAATATCATATTTTATATATGCAAATAAAATACAAAAAGCTAAAAAGTTTAAAACATTTTAATTTTTTTTTTTTTTTTTTTTTAAATATCCCTATGATTCTGAAAACGTTCAGAGGTTAAATGTTTTGGATTTTTTAATTTGTATCGATATTCCTACTTTAATCACTGATATCGATGCCTTTGTCCCCATATGTGTTAAAGTTATGTATTTTTTTTACCATATTCTTATGTGCTCTAAAGCATTGATTTTGTTATCAATTAACGTCATATTCTATTTACACAATGCATGGATTTTATGTACAGGGTGTTTAAGAATTATCTTTACAGCTTTGACATGCAATAAAACCTAAAAGTTATAAGATAGCTAAATTATGTTGCACGTACTTGTAACAGCAACACATAAAGTTTAATTTCTAAATATATTTTTTAAAGTTTATCTAACTGAGAACAAATAAAACTTCGTGTGTTGCTATTATATGTAAACGCCACATAACTTAACTATCACATTTTTTTTAGGTTTTATAGCGTGTCAAAGTTGTAAAGACAATTCTTAAACTCCATGTATTTTACCAAAACATATTTCTATATTACTTATACCAGTTACCGAGTACCATACTTGAGATACAAAGTTAATGGAATCAGGTATTTTATATGGTTTTGGATTTGGTTATATAAAATTTAAAACAGTTTCAATTGAATAAACAGTTATCACTTAACCAGGGCCACAAAAAACTCTGAAGTTAGACTCTCTATGAAGTATGAAGTCTAAAACTATGAAGTTACAACTCGAAAGATCGATTATTAGTGAAGAATGTTTGTAGTTCCGCCTACTTGTCAGCGTGTGTTTGGTTAATTACCCAAAAAGTATACCAAATAAAAGCAAACAATATCGTAAATCTTTAGAACTGTTGTTTCCCACGAAGAGTTAACAGAAAAATCATTGTGGCGAGTAAGCAAATAGACGAACCATTCCTCCAACCAATCGAACCTCCAGAAAACGGTTCCAAGGAGACTGGCACTTCTTTTCCCATCAATCACCAATTCCGAAATTCCTTCCTTTGTGGGGAGTAGTCTGTGTGGTAAATTCTCTTCCCTTCGTTGTCACCTACCGAAAACTTAACAAGCTCCATTATTCAATATCATGAAAAAGATTCGTTCCCGCCCGAAATTGAAAATCGATATCTTCGATAACTTCTTTTCCTTGATAGGGAATTTCTGTCCCATTTGTACCAAAAATCGAATCCCCCCTCCTCCTTAAGAAAAGGGACAAGGAATGTAAAAAAAGGGGGAAAGAATTGCTGCTGCTGTTGAAGAACTGGATTTTGCGATTCGTAAAGGTAACTGAGGTTGGTAGAAAATGTGCAACGTAAAATATTAAGGAGTTATTTTACTTCACAGATGTACTGAACAAAATGTAGTACATATACTGAATATAAAAAAGTAAATTTTAAAATGACGAGTTTCTTAATTGTCTAAAAGTAGTTTTGAAAACCGTAAATAATAATTTTAATTTACTTTTTATAACACGAAAAAAAATTCCCATGTATAGAATGAATGAATATTGATTTTCAAAATCGTATACAGTACAAAAAATAAAAATGTAAATTAGAGTTTTTTTTTTTTTTTTTTTTTTTTTTTTTTTTTTGAAATAAAATTTTATTTTCATATTCAAAAAACACGAAAAATAATTTTATAAATGCATAAAAACATGTTGTTAGGAAATTTATAGTTTCTAATAATTTTCTTAACCAAACTGAGAAAGTTAATGTTCTTTGTAAAAATCGTTAATATTTTGCAACGTTTTTATAAGGTGTTATGATGGATTGTATTCGGATTTTCAAGTTTGATATAAAAGGTCAATCCCAAACCAATCATCTCTTGCATTTTTAAAATTAATCCTTATTGATTTATAATAAAATGTTTTAATATACATGATTTTTCGAACAGATAATTTTGTTGAATATAAAGAGTATGAAAAGAAAATAAATTATGAATTTTAACATAAAATTAAAAATCCAATATTAGGAATTAATTTCCGAAATAATATAAATGAAAAGTCGTAGAAATGAATTAAAATACGAAAAGATTGATGCTAGTCAAACTAAAGGGAAAACCAACATACTGGGAGAGAAATACTTAGCTGAAGTGTACAATTTATATTTATCTATACACTTGAAATTCAGTAGTGGTTCATTGATTCCAGAAATTGAATAGGTGCCTTAATCCTCTGACCGTTCAGAAAATTAACCAAATTTTAAAGTTGTTTTCTCTTTTAAAGAGAATAAATTATATTTTAATAAGTTTATATAAAAAAATTAAAGAAAAAATTTATTTATTCCTAAAGAGATGGATTTGAATTTATACGCCAATAAAAAAACCTTGGAAAATATTAGAAAATAAAGTATTTTAATGAATTTAAAATGTGTGGGTATTGCTGGACAAACTAGAGATACAAAGACTCAAATATACGTTTGTAGCGGTCAGAATGAATAGAGAAAGTTCGGAAAAAATATTTATCTGACAAAAATAATTTTAGGAAAGAGTAAACATTCATGTTAAAAAGCAGAAAATCCCTTGATAAGTAAAAAGCGGGATAAGTGATTAAATTTGAATACACTTCTACAATTTTGAAACGGTAAAAAAATGGATAGTCCTTCAAAATAATTACATTCAAAGATCCCAATAAGTGCATGTATACGAGAAATGAAACTAGATATTTCTTTTTTCGCACAATCACCAATCATTTTAAATGGACACTAATCGTTATTCCTCTGTACCTTTCAAATGCATCTGAGTTTGAAACAATAAATCTAGTTTTTATTGTCCCCTTCCCTCTCCCGCCCCCCTCCCTTCCACAGAAAGAGTATTTAGTGAATATTTTTAAACGTGACATTTTACATTTTGTTAGCTTCTTCTAAATCCATGTCTCATAATGAAAATTCTGATCCATCCTAAAGGTGGGTTTACACTAAGTAGCAAAACAGCTATATAGTCGAGTTATATAGCAGTGATGGAAATTTTGAAAACACCACCAAACTATATAGTAGAAATCAAGAGCTAGAACGGAACTACTCATTGGTTCTCGGTAAGGTATATATATATAGGTAACTGGGGCTATATAACTGGGAAGATGCGCGTTTTTTATATTAGCACAACTATATAACTGTCGCCCAAAGACGTGCGCATGCGCTCTGAAAATAAATGTCATTCGAAGTCAACTGGTTGACTACATCGAGTACATGTTCGATAATATAGCTACAAAATAATATAGCTACTCGGGCTATAATCGTTTCTAGTTATAGATCCATAGCTCACATATTTATAGCTTGGCTACATATAGGTGATGGGCACTGCAACGTCACAGGCTGCCGCGCAGAGCAACGAGGAAAATCTAAAGGCAAAACAAACAGAATTCCGTTGCCTTTCGCTATGCTTGCGTCGCGTTAAAAGGCGGTATTTTGTTTTAAACTCAAAATAAAAGCACACGATTAGGCACAAATACAAGTCCAATTATAGTTTTAGTAACATAAGGATTATAAAAACAAAAATTTCCAATAATTTTATTTTTTATATTCGAACAAAAAAAATACTGAAAATAGACGATAATGAAACGTAAACAAATGATACATTAATTGTGCACTATTATTTTATATTTGTAGCAATAACTTATAAGTTTTTGTGTCAAGTTTTGTTTATGAGATGCCATCATAGGTTCATTAAACACAAATAATTGAACCTAACAATAATGTTGTTACAACTATATTAAAATATTTTTTTAAATCCATCGGCGACTTTGTTGGATTTCTGAAGTTGTAAATCATTATTTAATAGTATAAATATATAAATCGTATTACTTATATTGAATTGCTTGTATACTAATCCAATAAATATATGCATAAAAACTTTAAGCACAAAAAATATTACACATAAATGTATTAAAAAATGACTTCGATTCTGCAAATATGTTTTCTTGTAAAAGTAGGCCCAAATGACACAATAAGTATTGTCTCATGGAGTGATGGACTAAGGAGGGTGCAAAATTTCAGTGGAAAAAGAAAAAATTAGAAGATTTATTCGAAAAATTTTAGTCTACATTAGGATGTTTTTAGATTGATATTTTTTATTTTAATTGTACATTACATTTGAGTAAATTGATAATATTGAGGTTCGCAACATTATCCGTGTATTATTTTAAGACGGCTATATATTGCTTGGATTTAGTTTTGAAAAATGCATGTTTGACACTTTATAATATAGTAATTTCTCCCAAATTTTTTGAAATTTGGCGTCTTCATGAAACTAATAAAAAAAAATGACATGCAAAGTTAGAAAATTCCTGTATTTAAAATAAAATACAGCAAAAACAAAAATTAGCATAAAAATTCATCGAAGTTGTGAAATTAAAGGTTTTAAACAGGCTAATCTTTAAAAAATGTAGCTTTGAAGATTTTTGTTCCGAATTCCTTTATAAAACCTTCAATTTTCCAACTTTGATGAAGGCTTTATGCTGATTTTCTTAAACAAATTTGTCAAATCATCTATAAAAGAACTATATATATTTATGTTGTTACCCGGCAAATAAAACTAGCATAAAACATAATTAATTTGTGAAATTGAAGGTTTTATAAAGGAATTTGAAAAAACTGCACTTTTTTTTATAGTTTTTAATTTTTTCATGAATTAAATCTTTAAAAATTCTGCATTTCCCTTTAATAATTTTAATACTTTATAATAAAAGGTGTTTTAAAGGCTTTATTTCATGTTGTATAAGGAATTTTTAACAAAAATCTTCATTAAATGCAGTTATTTTTAGATTTTAATAGCATTTAAAACTGGAGTTTTGCTGCATAAAACCTTCAAGTTCGCGCCTTGAAATTTGTATGGTGATTGTTTTTGCTTCACCTTCAATTATGAAGCAAAATAATTTTCGTTTGTGCACAAACATCCCCTGAACCGCTGTAATACAATTCCCATGACGATCTTTTATAATATATATGCATTTAATAATTTGATGTTTTTAAAAGAAATTATTAATTACAATTATCTGCCTGATATTTTAATATAAATACTAATTATGGTAATGTTTTAATCATTCTTAGAGAAAACAAAACAATGAAAAATATTTATTAATTTATATTTAAATATGTGGATATTATTAACATATAAGTATTTTTTTAATTTGAATTTTACGCCGAATAAAACAGATATTTATTTTTTAATTGTATAAACACTTTAATTGTATAAATATACAATTAAAACTAAGTAATTTTGATTTAAAAAAATTTCGTTGAACTTGTATACACATTTTTCTTAACATTTAAAATAAGCAGAAAACCCCAAGAAATAACTAAAATGTCCTTAAAATAAACAAAAACAGTAATAAATATATAACTTTATTTTTAAGTTATAATTTTAATCAGTATAATTAGTTTCAGGTAATCCTTAAATGAAGTATTAACGAATAACGCATTGGTCGATCGCGAACAAACATGCTAAACCCATGTTAAACGCTGACCCGCGAACGACGTTTCTGCCTTCAGCTTTTCCGAGAAGCCGGTTTGTTTACAAATACGCCCATCCCCTATACTCAGCTATGTACTTCGGCTACAGTGTAATTCCGGATAAATATAAGCAATTTGCACCCAAAAGCCAAAAACAAAACAGATTGAGCTTTTACAAACAAGGCACCCTATTCGAACCACCGGACAACACAACACAAGCCAAAAAACAGCGCGTTGCATCGCATTAAGCAATACTTTTCGCGGGGCATAATGGTATAGCTGTTACGCTTTTTACTGCGGGGGTCGCGCGGGCCGAGGTGGGAGCCCCTTTGTAACAAAGGGGGCGGCCAGGAGGGACATAGGAGAAAAAAAAGGGAACCACGAAAAGGGGGTGGGGTGCACTTCAAAAATCAGGTCAAGGCCTGTGGGCCCGATGCAGGCCGATTAATTTTTAAGCGGCGTATGAAAGGATTTTTGGCAATGAGGGGTGTTTTTTCCATAAATGTGACACTTGCGCATGCGCCGCGCCAAGTGATAATGGGGTGGTGTATGGGTAGATGTAATTGTCGACCCATATTGGGTTGTGTGTGTTCCACAAACTGTTTGCACGGGTTGGATATTTGTGTGTGTGTAGTTCTTGTCGAATACTTAGGTTTTGAGTGCTATTTTGGTAAGTCAAAGGGAACTATACAACTGGAGCTTGTATTAGCAATAAAAATGGCAAAATCATGTGTTTAATTTAAAAGGTTGTTCCAATTAGATATTTTGAAAAATGTGACGTCAATTTCAAGGTCAATCCCTATTCATTAAGGAACGTAGTTTTCCATGATCCAATTACTGCAAACTTAAAAAAAAGGGTTGCCGTAATGAAAATTAAAATTTTTTAATTGAGAATTTTTTTCAAAATTATTCAATTAGTAATTATATGCAGGTTTGGACTGTAACATACATTTTTTATTAATTTATTTATATCTTCAGGAATCCAAACGCATTCCTAATACTCATGGATTTATCACAAAACATAACTTATTAAAAAATCTTACCAATAAATATTTAATCAAATTTTGATTAATTTGAAAAAAAATCGATAATATTTTATAAATTAAATATTCTGAAGAATTTATATGTTTAATTTTTGTAAAACATGACCTCTACGAAGGCAAGGACTGTTTTCATCGTTCCAATAACTGGTTACTTATTTTGAGCAGAATTTTTATTTTTCAAATATATGAAGGATAAGTATAAAAATATGAACCCGAGACAAATCTTGAGAAAATGGAATATGATCTATATTCCAGAACGTTACCGCTCAAAAGAAAGTCAACGAAGTTGCCCAACTTTTGATAAGTTTTTTTTTCCAGAAGCACCCCCGCATATCAAGATGCAACGTTTTTTGAAATTCAGCATATAAAACTGAAAAGTGCATGGAATTCAGAAAAGTCTTGTGCGATCAGCAAAACAAATTTTTTAATGCAAGTATTTATTTCTATATAAACATCACAGGATATGTCACTACAGAAAATATTTTTCATTAATACTGGTATTTTAAAATGAGTCCATTTATTTCCCAGATAAATAATATTTTAGATTTATTAAGCGTTTTAATACACTCTGTAAAAGAAACTAACTTTAAACCAAATTTTCACTTGGCTTTAATTTAACAAACTATATAATTCAGGGTAATCAAACTATATAATTATAGGATTCAGACGGTTATTCAAATTTCTGCTTTCTTCAAAACTGAATAATTTCAATTAATAACAAAAGTTTTAGAAAATAAATATATAATATTTTATGTGGAAAAATACAAGAGAAATTTGTTAACCCTACTGTCTTTCGAATTGATACTATGTAAAAAAACAAGAACATCTTCCTATACCTCAGAGGTAGGAGTTATAGCCATAATTAATCTATTCTAAAGTGAGCAGGATCGGTTAAATAAAGATATTCATTTCTAAGAAAAAAATATAAATGTTTCAATAAAATATATATTTAAAGCTTACTGCCATAATATGTATATGTAACTATAACCTACGTTTTTAACAAATTAAAATGTAAAACTATTAATCATATATTTTTTGAAATTTAGGAAAAAAAATAAAGGTAAAAACAACTTATATTCGTAAACAACTTAATGTTTTCCGAGTCGACAAATATTTATATACAAGGTCTGTTTTTGCTCTTATATAAATCGATAATTTCTACTTTTAATCAGATTTTACAAATAATTATAAGATAGAGCGAACTCGCAGAAAGTGTTATTTCATTAAAGAAACTCAGAATTTTGGTATGGTTCTCAATGAAGAGGCAATTCTTTTGAGATAGATTCCGAATCATCTCCCAATAGCCCATTGCGCATAGTGCGACGTAATTCAATCAATCAAGCAGAATTATGGCTGCAACTCTACAGATATGAGCTTGCTTTGATATTAATTATAATTATCGAGTCCCAAAATAAAATGTCCAGTACAAAATTTATCTGACATTAAAATTTAATGCCCTGCTAGCAACTTTCATGTTTCACGAGTAGGAAAAATTAATGAAATAGCTACAATTTATAAGATTAATGAAAATTTGTCCAATGGTTTATTTTGCATTATGTGTTCTTTAATAGCAGCTATAAATGCAAAAAAAATAAACACTAAATAATGTTTATTAAGCTATGGAATATAAAAAATAGTCGACATTTTAGAAACTAAAAGGAATAAGTTAAAAGGAAACATCCATATCTTGGGTATATTGGGCTGAAATTAATCTACATAGTCCTGTAATAATAAGAGCTTTGGTTTGCCACAACAAGAACCTTAGTTTGCCACTATAAGAGTCTTAGTCTATCACAATCAAATACATTAAAGATAAGAAATGAATCACTTGATTTTAAAAGGGGATTTATAACATGTGGATTTCCTATGTAAAAGTAAGTCCAGTTTTAAAATTAAGTAATTCAGATATTTTTCAACCAAAAAATGGTATAAAATGGTAGAAATATAAGTTAAAAATTACATAAAAGATCATCTATAAGCGAGTATATAATAAATATATAGGCATTTAATAACGAGATCCAAAGCCAATCTTTTCATAGTAGAAGCTTACTAGACTGTCTGTCTATAGTAGAGGAGTTGCACATTGACAAAGCTTCATTTTACATGCATCGCGGGAGAAAAAGGAGCAAAGAACCGGTTGCCAGGACTCGACAACAATACACAACTGGATAAGTGGATAAATCAGATATCCTCAGATTGCGTAATTAATTACGAGGCACATTTATCCTGTCTGTCTGGGCCGGGGGAAGACTCCCGAAAGAGTTATTAGAGGTCGAAAAATTGGCCACAAAAACCGGTTCCGTTCTTTACTTCTTTTTTTTCTCTCTCTCTGCTGCCTTCCGTCTTCTGCAGGTAATAAAATTGGCCCACGCAAAGGCGACTGCGAAAAGGCCGATAAACCGTGAAAATTTCAACCTGTTTGTTAAATCGTCCGTCGCGTTGATCAAGCCCTTGTGATGTATGGCACCATAAAATGGATGGGACGTGAAAGTGCAAAGCTATATATTGCCTGACAGCGCTTGGCTTCGTCTCAAGTTTCCTTCTCCTTTCCCTTGCAAGAGGATTTCTTTTTCTGCTTTGTGAGGCTCTGTTACTGAAACGCAGGGACTTTGGGATCTTGTTGGAAGACGAAACAAACGGGTAACCGGTTAACTTCAAGAAACTGCTTTTAAATTAAAAAGAAAGAAATTAACCTAATAAAAATGTTCTATGTAGTTTTACTTTTCCAAATAAATTCGCAGAAGTTTGATATAATGCTGCCAGTTGCAATATGCAGCCTGCTTGCGCTCTCACAAATAACACTCATTTTTAAGAATGACATGGACTTGACTTTTGCCGAAACAAAAATCCTGAAATTCTTAACGAAATCAATTCAATCCTATTTCTTTCTGGTGTGCCAGCTCATTTTTGGATTACTTGCAAAATTCTAGAATGTATATCTATGTTTTTAATGAGTTATTTGAGATTTGATACTAAATGTCATGTTTTTCAAGGAACGAACACTTTTTTAAAAAAATGTCGGTGTTTTGTTTTCCTAGAAATGTATAATTTTTTAAGCATATCGTAAAATACGTTTATATTATAAATTAGCATTTGAATTAGCTCTATGCGTAGTATTTTTTTTAAATACTTAAGTAACAAAAAATTTAGTTATATGGAAATTTTTAGTGTTAATATGAATAACTATTTATATAAAAATCAAATACGTGTAGCACTCAAAATTTTAATGTTAATTTGATGCAAAATTTTAATTAACTTATCTGTTATAATTCAAAGGATCTTAGTAAAAAAAACCAAATATTTAAAAAAAAAAGATTTATTGTTGAAAATAAAAAAAGCTTTAAAAAATTAAACAGTTTAAATTTCGCAAAAATACAAACAGTTATGGAATTCTGTGAAATATTGTTCTTTTATATAAATTTAAATAACATACATTAAAATTACGAAGTCAAAAATAAAAATAATAAAAAGTATAGATGGCAAACTGTACCCTTAAACGCGAGTTTGAATGGAATGAATACTGAAGTACTGAAAATAAAGATAAAATAAAAAATTGTGTATAATACAAGTAAACTATAAAACTAAATTTATTTACAAATTGAAAATATCAATACAAAATGCGTTTTGATGTACTGTTTACATTTTATATACTATCTAAAACTACTAGTTAAACACTTTAAATAAGTAATCATACTCGACTTCTAATAAAATGTTATGTGTAAGCATTTTATTCGCAAACATTAAATAAAATTTTGAAATTTACTAAACATATGCCTATTTTTAAATGCCAAATCATGTCATTTTAAAGGAATAAGTCTGCGTAACGCTTACTCACAGAAATCCTCAGACAGTCTTATGATGTTAGTCACCTTAATTATCTTAATTACGGAAATAATGAAAACAATGTTTCATGTGCAAAGAAAAAGCCACCTGTGTCCCAGTTACTCTTATGAGAGGGAAAAATTCCAATTTTGTAACTTAGTGCCATTATACAACCAGCTCCGTCATTCCAGTAATTCCAGCGATAAATACGTTGCAAAGGTGAATAAACTTTTCCCGTTTTGGCCTGTCTTAATAATGGAGATGCTTGTACGATGCACATCGAATTGCGCAAGACGGTCGTACGGTTTATTGAAACTAATGAGACTCGGGGAGAAAGATATACATGAGAGATATTTTTTACTGTTTGCTATCCCAACCATTCGATCTTGGAAATATCCGAATGCTTTCTTAATGATGGTTTGTTGTCTGGTGTCATTTGCAATGTGAATGATCGGACGGATTGAAAGTGACTTCATAGGATTGGGAAACTGTATGTGATCGGGTATTGTCAGTTCAAAAAGGTGCTTTGGTTCTTTAAATAGTATATTTTTTACAGTTTTGAAATGCATGACTCGAATACTGAATAAGTGTGCAATTGTTGCTGGTTAAAATTGTTTTATCAAGATTTTAATTAAGATAAAGGAAGTTTCTACATGCATAAGAACTTTTTAATACAATTATTTTAATTGAAAAATAATTAATTTAGTTCCGGAGGTGTACTGATAACATGTAAAGATTAGCTGTTTAATTTCGCTCATGAAAATGAAGGAAGTAACACTAATATTACTGAACTTTAAATAATTTATATATTTAAATAACCATCATGTGAATATAAAAAAGTTTATCTGTTACATGTTTATTTTTAAGTGTATCAACCTTCACACTACATAAAAAAGAAGCCTTATTTAGGACTGTTTTAATTAATACATTTAAAATATTTACTTGATATTTCTACACTTCTGTCATTTTTTTTATTTAAGTTTAAAATATTAAAAAAAATATTCTAAATTATTTAAAAAAACTTTAAAAAAATTACAATGTTTATTTTTATTCCGAATCAAAAATGAGAATATAATTAAGGAACATGAATTAAATGAATTTAAAAAAAATTGCTATTCAGCATTAAATTTATTGAAAATTGTTTAAAAAAAACAATACAAATAGTTCCGATATATACATTAAAATTGACATTCATAAGAACAGACTGGTGTCTTTACAAAAAAAAAAATTATATTAAGGCCGATATTTATTTTAGTTGTTACTCTCATCAATTTAGAGAAGTCTGGAGAGAAAAAGGATTCAAACCCATTTCGATCATTACCCTTTATTCTTACAAAGTTCAGATACATTTTATCCCACGAAACAACCCAATTCATCCCAACAGTTCACAGACCACAAAAAAGAATTTGCACCTCCTTATCTACCCACATGCCAAAGACTTATCTTAACAGCAATCACATCTCATGAGGCCTGTTCTCCAACAACCACAGACCCAACCACAAAACGGGGTTCTCGGGTCTCTCCTTTGACATGCTAACGAGCCCCTCGAACAGCACCGGCTTCACGGTCCGCGACAGGTACTCGCTGCCCAAACGATAGTCCGCCTCCATCAGAGTGCCCGGGAAAAAAAATCGAATGTCCCTGCTGGCTGCCTCGACGTCTCCGCTGGCGTACAAAACACTAATGCAATTGGCCTGGTCAGCTTGACCAATGAGCTCTAGCCATCTGGACACGGCCTCCAGTCCCCCGATGATCAATACGTGAACGGGTCCGGTGGTCAGAGCGGCTTTTAGGTTCTCGTTGTCCACGGAATTGGCTTTTTGGAGGACTCGGTGGACCTGGTCGTTGCGTAGGTGGACCTTTTTTTCTGCGAGGACGGCGAGGCTTGACGATTTTATAATGGCCTCGGTTTCGCGGAGAAGATTAGGGGTGGTTATGGCCAGTGTTTTTTGGTAGGAAGGTGGCATCGCGGTCACCTGTTGAGACCAAAGCGTAGAAGTATTTAGAAACGGAAATATTTCATTTGAAACGCTAAGATTAGGATTGATTTTTTTATGGAGTAACAAGTAGGAAATAAAATTTAACTAGCTTGAAGTTCAGCTAGTTGTTATTTAAGATTAAAACAAATCTTATTTTCATCACCTGTACATAGAAAAGAGAGGCTATTGGCTTCCAGCGTTTTCTTTCTTCAAACACTTGTCTTAAAATTGAATGATTTTAATATACGATTGATTAATTACAATTCGTAATTCAATAGGCATTTTGTGAGGTTGGCCAGTGCTTTTTGGTAGGAAGGTGGCATCGCAGTCACCTGTTGAGACCAAAGCGTAGAAGTATTTAGAAACGGAAATATTTAATTTTAAACGCTAAGATTAGGATTGATTTTGTTTTATGGAGTAACAAGTAAGAAATAAAATTTAACTATTTCGAAGTTCACCTAGTTGTTATTTAAGATTAAAACAAATTTTATTTTCACCAACTATTCTTTACATAGAAAAGAGAGGCTGGTGGCTTCCGCCGTTTTCTTTCTTCAAACAATTGTCTTAAAATTGAATGATTTTAATAAACGATTGATTAATTACAATTCATAATTCAATAGGCATTTTGTGAGGATGTAATTTTAATATGTATTAATAGTTGCTAAATATTTTAGTCACCTGACTTCTTTATTACAAATTAACTAAAATAATATAATAATTAATAGTAAATAACGTATAATTACAATATTAGTTATATATAATTACTAATTAAACAAGATAATATATTAAAATAATTATTAGAATTAATTAAATAAGTTAATACCGAATTACTGAAAATGTTTTTATAATATAATTATTAACTAACCCTGGTAAACCCTTGACTAAAGGTATTTTACATTTGTGTGATTAACATATATTCAAATTTAAAGATATGACAGCGCAAAAATTGTGTTTCGAATATATTGCTACCTTACAGCATGTGCTAATTTTATATATAGGAAAAACATACACTTATCACATTTGTTCACCATTCTATCGATTCTGTCTTCGTCAAATATATACAAACAAAAATTATTTTATTTACGATATCTCTTTATTATTATTATAAAAAGCAATGAATACCCAAAGTATCGATATTTCTAATAAAATTGCATAAAATAGTAAATATATAAAAAAAAAAATCGTAAGATGCATTGCTTTATTTACTTTTAGTTTTAAAAGATTTTTTTTTTCATCTTGATACATTTTAAAGCACGATTAATTATTAATCGTATTTTAAAATGAGGTTGTTTTAAAGCACGAATTTAAAGAATTGAATTACAATGTTTCAAAATTATTGTATCATTAGTTTAAAATTTAGTTATATTCAGTTTTTTAAGTAAACAAAATAAACGATATGGTATTGATACTTTTTTTAGTAAAAACGTCAAAGGGAAAAAAAACAAAATTATAAAATAAAATTATTTGTAAATCTTAAACATTTAATTAATTTTAAAAAGTAAGAAAATAAACCATTTGGAGTAATAGACATCGACTTTTTTGAGCTTTCATAAAATTTTCCCAAACAAAAATTCCAAGAAATAGAAAACATATATTAAAATTGTTATTTTTAATATGAAAACATGAAAATTCAAAAAACAAATTAGAACTTAGAGTGTTATCATTGTCTTTAAAAAAACTGTAATAAATGCTACTTTATACGGTTAAAAAAATCTCAAATTTAGAATTCTTTTAACTTTAAAATGATTTTTTTGTAAAAAGAAAACCAAACAATTTAAAAAAGTTATTTGAGGGAAAATTAAAAAAAACGATTTAAGTACAATTTACAAATTTTAAACTTTTTTTAAATGAGATATTTAGAGAAAAAAAAACGCTCTTTGTAAGTTAACGAAACGCGTTATTTTTTTTAAAGTCTATAAATCTACTAATTAAAAATTAGGCTTAATAAAATTTCAATTCAAACCGTTCAGAGAAATTTTAAACCATGTCAAATAAGTAAAATATATACTTAATAAAGCAATTAGAAAATTATCAAAATAAGTATAAAATGAAAAAATTACTGGAATTTTTATTTAAAAAATTATACTTTGTTTTCATCGGCAGTGACATCAGAACACTAATATATATATATATATATATATATATATATATATATTTTCAATTTTTTAGGCAATTTTTCAATTATTTGAAACAAATGTAGTACCTAGGTTATTTTTGAAATATGCAGATATAAATTAAAATTAAAAAAAAAAAATTAAACGAGTTAAAATATTGCTAGTTAGAAACTGTATTTTTACATGGCTTGTATTTTATTTTTAACAATCTAGAATGTAAAAATTGGAAAATGAATAAAATATTTAGAAGTATTCGCTAGACGTTTTTTTTTTTTGTATAATTGAGCATGGGCAATGAGGTTTGAATTAACAACATAATCAAAAATGATAAGTAAAAAAAATACGTTTTGCTTAGATATTTCAACACGATATGTACGATTCATTCCTCAAACGATATTTTCATATAAATAATTTTTTAATTAGAATTAGGTCGACAAATGCATCGACGTAAAAAAAAACTATTATTTTTAGGATTATTTAAAAAATATTTACAAATGTAATTCTTGCAACTTTTATGCAAAATTTTCATTAAGCTGACATAAATATGCTAATTAAATTTTTTCGGATTTGTCCTCGAAGTACTAAATGAAGCATACATTGAATCTGATGAAAAATATACCTTATAATTAATTTCAGTATTTCAAATGTATTTTTTGCATCAAGATAAGATTTAAAATGACCCAAGAGGTGAGGATACACTAAGAATAAATTTAAATAACTGAGATAAAAAACAACAACATATTATTCAAATGTCGAAAGTAATACCTTCAAAATTAACATTAATTCATATACAGACGGAAAACATTAAATGCCAAACGTTTTAAATATCAGCTTGTTATTGATTTTAAACATCGTAAACATATAAAATAATTTTTTATATTGAGGGACGACAATAATTTTAGTTGCACGAGCTAATAAAATGCATTAAAGAAATAACTAATAAAATGCCAAGAAATTTTTAAGTAGTGTTTGAAATCAACTCTAACTGTAACTTCTGGAAGGCTCCAAATTTATTTCCTCTACGGGCGCGTTGTACCCCTCAAAATTTTTTAAGTGATTTAGTGGTGTTTTTTAATACCATAGCATTGCATAAATATTAAATATATATAAATATTATATTTTCATCTTATAGAGTTAATTTTTATATTGCCAAACATAAAACCCTTGCTTTTTAACAACTTCGACTTGCAAATGACTTTCTATTTTAATAGCAGATTACATTTAAAAGGGGTTTCAAAAGAAAACGGGAAAAAAAACTCAATCAAAAGCAATACATGTCGGCTTATTTTAACCTGAAAAATATACGAAATATTATGGCAGCGATGAAAGAGTGGTACAGTTGTTACTCTTTCAATGGGCTCCAAATCAACAAAATATCTTGCTCAATCCAGAAGTTACAGTTATAGATCAGTGTATCAAGCTGTTAGAATTACGAAGAAATTTTAATATTAACAACAAATTCAGAAGTTTAATATAAATCCATTTTTTCGCAATATTGGTGTTTATTGGTCTGACTGAAAATAAAAATAAATATATCAGTTTTACATGGGAATCAGTATCTTAAATACTGTATACGAAAGTCTGTGCAAACCGTAAAATAATTTATTTGAAATTGTTGCATTATCCAAGCCAAGCGAATGAAAAAAACTTACATTTTCATAAATACCTTAAATTTAAAGCCGTTGGGTTATATACAAGTTCATAATTAGGAGATTAAAATAGTATTCCCGATTAATTTTTGATTGGGTAACGCCCCTCTAAACTGGATTACCAAATCTACAAATGAGTTTACCAATCGACGTACCAAAGCCTTGTGACGTCACAGCCGCTTTATACTACAAATTCTCAAATAAAATTTTTTGAAACACATATGTATATAATTTCTTTTTGAAATGGGTAGTTTAAAAATTACTTAAGCATTTTTAAAACGAAATTCTTTTTTAATTATGCGAAAACTTGAGAACTGATAATAACATATGTGTAATGTATAAACAAAAATCCATATAAATAATAATAATACAAATAAAATTTATAGAATAACAACTTTATTCTATATTTAAATTGAACAGGATTCATTTAAAATTTTACTAAAATGAACATTTATTGTAAATATTGTAACATTTTTTTTTATTTATTAATTGTCGTAAAAATTAAACTCATATTTACAATAAAAAAATCTTAAACATCAATGATAAAAAAAGTCACAATTTAATATGGTCATATTTTCCCTTCTTTTCCTTTTTTATTTTGAAAATTATTTTAATGCAAATATTCATAGATTAGAAGGTCGTATTAGGAAAAAAAATATGATTTTAAAATGAAAGTAACAAATATTCACAATTAAAGGGTTTTGTGGTGGAAGCACATTTAATAAAGTTATACAGTTAAGCTAATGCAAATAGAAAATTTAAATTGACATAAAATTATAAATTAAAATTCTAGATAACTATAAAGTAAGAATCCCATTAATTGTAGGGATCAGAGTAGAAATTACACCGAAGTATAAGTTATCGTTATGTACTTCGGTGCAAATTAACGTTAAAAAATAATTTTAACGTGAAAAAATACAGGCAAAAGAAACCAGAAGAAAAATGTAACTATTAAAACGATTAAAACTATTTAACTATATTAGCTGGTAAAATTACACCCTGACCATTTAATATTTTCTTTAAATATTAAATAATTCAATATCATAACCAAATTAAAAGCAAAGAATCGATATAAATATTAATAGTATTTTAGTAAATGTATTTAGCATTCGTATTCGATAAACAAAAACTTTTCAAAAGGCATAGGCAAATTAAACATACCAATAATATAAATAAATGAATTTTCTATATATATTTTTAGGTTGTTTATATTTTCACATAGTGAGATTCTTAAATGTAAATTTGGAACTAATATTAAATTTTCTAGCTTAATTTTACCCCTGAATTGGCGCTGAAATAATAAACATTTCCTCACACCCTTTAGATTATTTCTGTAATAAATACTGAATTTTTTTAAATAAAAACATTAGTTATAATTACAAACAAAAATTGGGAGTTAATTTAATTTTTTTCATAAAAGTTAATTATAAACTTTTTTCGAATTTATATTTTATTTAGTTTTTGAAAATTGAAATCAAATGCAATGCTTAAAATTTTTTTATCAAATTCTTACGCCAAACTTAACCATAGTGAAATATTTTTTTTCCAAGGGAAAAAATCAGTCTTGTTTATTTCAAAATAATAAATCGTATAGTAAATCAAAATAATAATACCATAAACATTATCCGTGTATTGAGTTAATCAAAATAATAATCGTATAATAAATCATATATAATTCAATATGCAAGCGTACTCAATGATTTTAATAATTTACGTACATGATTAATTTAATTTTAAAGTACATTTAATTTTATCGTACATGATTTATTTCGAATTTATACGCAAATGATTAAATTCATTGTTTAAAATAATGATAATTTGTTTGAATTTTGTTATAGTAGGCGAAAGTAAACAAGCGTTTAATATTTATCCTTTATTTTGATAGAAAATTAGATAAGGGAAAATTAGCAAAAAAGCACAAAATTATTGGCTCTTAAAGGTACACTTATTTTAGAAACTATATGTGGAAGGTAATAAATAATGGAGTATGTATACTAGTATATTCACAATGGCGAAATTATATAAGTATTTTACAATAGATTTTTTATATATATAAATTGACGAAATACCAATACTATAAACACTGCGTGTATTGAGCCAAATAATTAAAAAATTACAGTACAAAGAATATCATTTATAAAAGGTAATTCTGTATCGAAATATAAACAAATACTCGTACTGTGTTTCGTAAGGCAGGAAGTCATATTTCCTTTCCCCAAAATATAACTGTTACAGCACTGGCATGTAGTCGTAATACATGTACTTACAATCACTTTCAAACTAAGCAATAAGTAATGGGATTGTGTATTAAACACAAAAATAATTATTATTAAATAATAATGCAGCGAGATTCTTTAATAATAATTACTGTGCATAATATGGTTTAATCGTATTATTGTCAAATAATGATTTGCTAAATCTAAATTTAGGTTATAGGTCACGAGATAGAATGATTACAATATCGCATGTGATCGTTGTAATTTTAAGCTCAAGAATAAATAATACTTTTTTTAAAAATATTTTGGCGAAACGTTATGGAAACCTTACAAATAAAATAATGATTCTAGTACCCAATATAACTACTACATTTTCTTTGTTGGCAAAAAGTTAGAATATTATTGTTTATTATTTGAGTTAAGAAAATTTTCAGTAAACATTTTTTGGTAAGTAAATATACAATTTTTAATATTAAAGTGACTGAGATATGCATAATTATATTAGTATTTTATCGTATGCGCTTACTAAGATAACTTTGACTTAACTGGGGAATTTAAAGATGAATTTGACCTTCTCCATTTATGGAAAAAATGCAAATACAGTATTATTTTTCAAAAAGTGAAAACCAACTGCTTTAAAAATAGTTCGATTGGAGTATAAAATTCTTATACACTCCTTTATTGTGATATGACGAAAATAAATTATTTTGGTGAATTTCAAAATAGCAATAGTAACATAAAGTGAATGTTATTTTCCAAACTACTTTATAAAATGAGCATGAAAATACTCAATTTAAAAAATAAATTAGTAGGAGCTTTTAGATATGCAATTGGATATAATTCTTATATTTCAATCTTTAAAGCATTAAAAAAAATTGTTAAAATAAGTCGAATAAATTTTGAATGTGAATAATCGTATTGGCTTTTGTTTTATGGCGATAAAGCCCATCAAGTTTAGATAAATGCTGTAATTTTTTTTGTGAACTTATTTATTTGAATGAGTTATGCATATCATATTTATTTGACTGTAATAAGTATAGTGCGAATAATTTACCATTACTTTCTTAATTATTCATCTATAAGGAAATGTACACATATTTCAAAACACGTGAACCATCAACAAAATTTAATAGTTTTCAGTGCATTTGAAGCACGACTTCTGGAGTGTCAAATCGTATAGAAATATTAAATGTTTAGATTTGTGTTTTCTACTTATAGAATTAATTAGCATGTCGCCAAAAATATTGTTTTTGCTTATTTACTTCTTATTATTGGTTAAAATGGATTTTAAAGAATTGGCATTCAAAATGGGTTTCAAAACTAAATAAAAACAGCCAAAAGCACTACAATTCGGCATATTTTAGCATGAACAATATACGAAATATACAGGTGGAAATGGAAGTGGGGTACATTGTTTTAACCTTCAATTGGCTTCAAGTCAACAAACTGTCTTGCCCATTCCAGAATTTACAGTTATATATCAGTGATTTTAAACCGACGGTTCGTTTTAAAAGTTATTTGTAACTTTTAATTTTCGGATTTTATCGTCACATATAAAAAATCAATTCGCATGGAGAGTAGATTTCAAATTTAAATAAATAGACATACAAATTGATTTAAAATTAATAGAATTTAACGTTTTAATAAATATTTATATTTTTTAAAAAGACGCATGTAAAGGGGAAGTTATCGCTGCTTTACATATACGAAGATGAGATTTATACATGAAGATTTGATTTGAAGATTGAAAATAAAGATTTATTCATGGAAAAGAGATAAACAAAACACATTTTACCCTTTATAAGTTCCCAAAGATATAATCTAAAGAATATTAGTTATGCTCCCAACTTAAATATCCAAACATAAATTCAAAAGACACTCATGTAGCTGTGCTTATAACGGTTTTTAACTGTGTAATGATAGCAAGCAGCGTCGTAGCTCGATGCACGTGAAAGATTGCCGGCGCAACTCAAAGAACGTGCCGCTCAGATACCAGTTCACGCCGCGTGTTTTAGACCCAATTGCATGGTAACCGTATGCGTTGATATTTTTCATTGCGCATATATAAATTTATAACGATTAATTTCAGTTGTAAGTGACATATTTATGATTAAGTTTTGCTAAATATTTCTTATGTTTCACTTTGAATCACTTGAATTGCAAAGTGTTTTTATATCCTGTGTCTAGACTTTAAAAAAAAAATCTATAGCATATGTAAATCTTGTTTCTATAATTCTATATTTGATTCTTTCTTGGTGAATATTTTGACTTGTAAAAAATAACGCCCACATTTTAGCAGTGTCATTTAAAACTCGATCCATTTTATTATTGTAATCCAAATTACGTTCAATCGATTTTGTAAATCCTTTTTTCCAACTTATCCACCTTGCACATCCCAACATCTTAACCCACTTACCGCAGCGACGTCCACTAAGCCTAAAGTACGGCAATCCCCACCGGCCGAGCGAGCGCCACACCACCGGCCACAGAGTCGAGTAAACACGGCCACATGACACACAGAGTATCCGTCACGTTGCGATTCGGTTTCGCTGCACGGAGAAAAATCCACTCAGGGGCGCACACACACACGATTTCTTCGCAAAGGGAGTGTAGCAAGGAGTAAACGAAGATCCAGGGAGTTGCTGCACTACCTGTGGAGCATCCATCCCTTTCGATCGTTTGCAGCCGCTGTAGGCCTAACTGCAACCGCGCCAGCGAGCACTGTGGCAGGGGCTTCGGGGTGCTGCGATGCGAGGGTATCTCGTTGGCGCTGTAGTCGTATTCGGCCGGAAAACGGAGGGAAAAAAATCGGTCGTCTGCGTCGGTCGCTCCCCGCGGGCTCCGCAGCTACTCCGTTATTAAAAAAATAAAATAAATTTCGAACACCCCGTCCCCTGACATGACTGGAGTATTTTTTTTTATTGTTGTGTTTGATTTTATTGCCCTATTTTTTTTTTTTATGAAATGTCGTACTAGATAGAAATAATAGATGTTGCATTTTTTTGTAAGGGGTGATAATATGGAGTATGGATTTTTTTTTCTTCTGGCGTTTCTTTTATTGTAAATTTTTTAATTTAAAACAATTTTTAAAACGTACATTGTTTATAAAATATTACATATTTATATGTACCGTTGCATTATTAAATGTACCTATATTTCAGCAGTCTGTTCATAATTTCATATCTTTTTTTTTAAATAGTTACATGTTTAGTTAATTTAATTAAATAGAAAAATTTTACTTCATTTTGTACAGGTTATGTATTAATATTTCTCCGATAATTCTGTTGCTCCTTGCTCTCCAAATCTGTTAAAGATCGCCAACTTGGCGAGAGAATAACGATTGAATATCACCCTTGTTAAGAGAGTTGTTGAAAAGTGGAGTTGTTCTTATTTTTTTAATATATGTTTATGTTACAGCTGTTTAAATAAAAACTAACTTCGGTAACAACAAAAAAAACCACATAAATGATCCAATATTTTATTTTAATTTTATAAAGTAGGAGTTATGGTTCTTAATTTGAGAGTTTTGAACTCCGTATTTTTAGTACAACTCCAATTATCCGGATTAATTGGGACCATATCCTATCCGGTTAATCAAATATCTAGATAATTGGATAATTCACGAAAAAAAGGTAATTTCTTAGTAAAAAAAACTAATTTTAGTTTAGTTTGTAAATGTGATTTAATAATTATTAATTGCAATAGCATTCACTGATCAGCTGGATTTCGCTGATTTTTTTCTCAAAGCGATCTGAACAATTGGCGATCCACGTTGTTTTGATCCGGTAACTGGAATAAAGATAATTGGAGCAGGGTGGGAATTATGAAGCTAGATAAATTAGATATAGTTGACATGTAATTTCCAACGCTTTTTTAACATTAGTTTTCAATGCTCTTTCAAACATTATTTGGTTATTTCAAATCATAAAGCTTTTTTAAAATTCGAAGTTGGTATTTTTATGAAAGTACACAAATAGTTAAAACAAGAAAAATTAAAGATACATCAATTTTAATCTCTATCAGTTTCAATATAAGTCATTGAAAAGTGAAAAGGATGGATGGTACATAACACCATAAATTCTTTTGTCATGGATATTAAATAAAAATTAAATTTCGCTTTAATTAAAAAAATATTAAAGTCTTAGTAGAATAATAAGAATTGTCTATATTTAGCGTTTGTTTTTCTCATTTATTATTATAAAAATAAATTAACACAATACAGGAAAGGAAAACCAACCGCCAACTTATCAGTTGAATATCAAACTGTTCGAACAACTTTTTAAAATATTAAAGGACATGAATGATACAAAATTATCTTTTAAGAATTAATACATTTGCATGGATTTAGTATTTTTATATTTAAATTTATACATATTTAATTTTTAAAGTGTTTAGTAAATGCAAGGTTTAACATAAAATGTAAAAAAAATATGCAATATGCAAAATTCCACGAAAAATATGACATAACAATTAGATTATTAGATTATTATTACTCACATACTATCCAATTATCGATATTTGAAATCGAGTAGAAACACAATCTAAACTTAATAATTCATCCTTTCTGGAATGTTTTACAAATGAAGAAATGATCACAGACTGCATTTAACACATTTACTCAGTTCTCTGTTGTATATTTCCCCGTACCAAATATCACTTCAAGATTAAAGCCCCGTAGCAACTGTGAAATCAATTTCGGAATTATTCCCAAGAGGGTCCTTTTTCAACTCTGGTATTCTCTGTACGTGACGAGGTATACCTGTTGGGAAGACCAAAATATACGCAGGTGATTTTAAGTATTTCGCAGAAATGTGTAATGGAATAGGCTAATTGCTTAAAAACATGTTTACTGCTGGCATCTGAAAAATTTCGCAGCTAACGGTGCATAGCAACGGATAACAGTTATAGTTACTTAAGTTTTCAATTGGTTATCTTTTGTTTTTATATTATAATATTAATGTAAAATTTCTATTTTAAATATAAATTTTAATAATACGCTATTTAATTTTAAAAAAAACTTTTTCATTAAAACCTAAATTAAAAATAAGCAAAATTTGTTTAATTTTCAATAAATCAACTCTTAGTATTAAGGTGTTTTTATAACGAAGTTTTATTAGTATAATGAGTATTAGTAAATTTTTAGTAGTAAATAGCAGTAAATTTTGACTTGTAAGTAATATTAAACTTTTAGTTTGTAATAGTAAGTTGCAGTACATTTTATTAATAAGTAGTAGTAAATAGTAAATTTTTAAAGGATTTTACGATTCAGAATTTGATATCATTTTATATTGATTAATCATGTTTGTATACATGAAGCTTTGCGATTTGTAGATTCATTAAAATGGCAACGCTTCTATCAGCAAGTGTTATAAAAATCTGCTAATTTAGCGATGGTATTATACATCCCCAATTAATAATAAAAAACAAATCAATACAATTTCAAATAGGATTTAAACATGTAGAAAAACAATGCACAACATTTTTTTAATAATGAAATGGTGTAATTCAAAAATATTAGCTATGCTTCAACCAAATAGCTTTTGACACTATTTTGTATTATTTTAAACCAAATTAACACATTTTATTTGCATTTCAATTTAAAATTTAAATAAATAAACTTATTTTAATAATAATATTCTCTTTTAAAAGTATTTAACAAATACAACACGTGCAAAAATAAAAATGGGGTTTTATAACACTCAAATTGATTGAAATTAGAATTAATTCAACGGAAAGGAGTAAAGGACAAAACCACACACCTTCTGTTTAACCTTATATGATGTGTTAACCGCTTGGGCAGCTGATGCTGTTAGGTTAGAAGTGGTAGTAGTATATTAATATTAGTTACTGAAAATTTAAGATAATATTAATAAAAAATACATTAATAAAACTTTATTTTTAATATGTACTAAAAATTACAAAAAATAATAATAATAATAATTGTTTTTAATAATCAAAATATAAAAGATTGGACATTCAGTAAACAGCTTTAGAATTTCATTATCTAATTATTTTGAGTAATTTAAAATCAATACCTTTTTTTTTAATAAACTTTTAGTATATTTATCAAATACATTAATTTTTTTAAGTATTTTTATTTATATATTTAGTATCCAGATTTTATTAGGAAAATATTTTTTAATATTTCAAAAGTATTCGAATATAGAGTTTCATTCAATATTTAAGAAATAATAAAAATATAAACAATGCATTTTTGAGATTTTATAATATCGTACTAAATTTGCAGTTTTATGGAAAAGCAAATATTATATATATTTTTTAAACATTTGGCTGATAAATATATATATATATATAAAAGTATTTATACATATAAAAAAAGTTCAGATGTTGTGTTTACACGTTTTTTTCTTCTTCTTTGGAAATTCTATATCGGGATTATATATATTGCTTAAAAGTCGGTGCAACAGATTTCATTATTTATGATTTTTATTATCTATGTATCTGCTTATCTCTTTATATAACAGTTCGAACACTGTTTCAAACACTTGGTGACTGACAGATTGTCTAAGTGATTTATAAATAAAATACCAAATTGCGTAGGCTGCTCTTATATTCTGTTTAGTACTTATGAAACTTGAATTCATACGACTTTGATAACAAAGCACAAACAATTCTTTTAAAAAAATCGCCCTAAAAATTACTGTATCTAGTTCAATCTATATTTATTTATTATTCTATTAGTATCTATTTCAATCTAGATTTATTTATTATTCAATTAGTATCTATTTCAATATTTCAATCTAGATTTATTTATTATTCTATTAGTATCTATTTTGATTTTTTTTTTACTTGAATACGTCTTTAAAATCGATCCAGCTACGGTGGACATTGGCAGAAACTTGATATATATATATATATATATATATATATATATATATATATATATATATATATATATATATATATATATATATATATATATATATATATATATATTAAAACAATAAAAAAAAATATATATAATATACATGCATTGAAAATATAAAGTAAGCTATTTTTCAGATAGATCAATTTGACAATTTTCTCTTTTTTCTATCCGCACAGAGGGTCAAAGTAACTTCAGTTCGTTTGACTAGTTAACAGAATTTGCGTGAACTGCTTTTTTTTAAAAAAGCAATTTGATAGAAAAAAAAAATACAACACGTTTTTTATCCGGATTTAACTGAACGTTATATTAAAGATTATAAACAATAATAATTACAATACCAATTATAGAGAACATGGTATGAACCGTTTTAGTGAAATATGTTAAAACCAAGATTTTACAGTAAATGTACACACGCTGTTAAAAAATGCATGCTCATGTTTGAAAAAACTTTTGTCGTTTTTTTCCCACGCAATTTATTTCTTGTAAAATAATGACGATTTAAATAAATACCGACGGGTCGAATCGAACCACAGACCTCTCGGTCCGAAGTCCAACACTCTACCGACCATGCCAGAAAGGTGAGCTTGAACTGTGGTAACATAAGAACCAAAACTACCGGAAATAAATCTTGATTAAATTAGTTTTATTACATATTTAAAGATTCCTGTTTCGTCAAAAGTCAAGTGCTTCAATGACGAAAAGAATGTCATAATTGACAAAGTAACCTTGAATATCGCAGTATTCTCAAAAAATGAGAGTCATTTCTGTCTCAGAACTGTCTCAGATTGTCTGCAGTCATGGACCAATCGGCTTATCCAGATCATGTAAACAGTGACATCACAGAAGACATCAAATCTTATGTGACGTCACAGAAGACATTAAATTTTATGTGACGTCACAGAGGATATTTAGCCAGATCCGAACTATATATTACTCTTCTATAGCACTAAACTATTTTCTAGAATATATTTCTGCTGCTCTTTTAAATTCAAATTAATTTATTCATAAAATGCTTTGTGTTTTTATATGTTTATTTGGTACGTTTGCGTCCTACATAGGTTCCGGGTTACCATATTTTTAAAGAACAACTGTTTTAGCGCCCTAAAGTAGGGTTCCAAATTGTAACTCTATCTACAAGTTCCGGTTTGATGACGTAAATAATAAAAATTCATCTAAAAATTAAACGTTAAGTACAGGACCTATGTAAGTAGATATTATAAATAACAAGTTATTGATTGTTTTTGGATTTAAACAAACTAATTTAAAAAAATTTAGATCAAGTACTGCATAAATAGATTAAATATTAAAAAAATAATAACCTAGGAACTTTTGGGTGAGATAGAAAGTATAATATTCTGTTAAATATATAATATTTAGATGGTTAAATACACTCTTGCCTTTTTACCGTTTAGCAAGGTAAACATATAAGCTATAACATAAATATTATAATAAATAGATTAGAAATGAAGTTTTCCTATTCAGTTTTTAGATATAAAAGGAACCACGTTTTTCCTTGAAATTGGTATCTTAACACCTGATTTTAGCTTTTAGATATGTACTACCATTAAAGAGAGCTTTGAAACGGAAAAAACAATAACATTCTGTCGAAAAAAACATAAAAATATAGGAATCTGGGGTTACGAATGAGACAGTTTTTCTTCGGACTAAATATTTGTTATACGAATAAAGAAAATCATTTCTGTGGCTATTAAATGAGCGCAAAAATTTGAAAGTAGGGCTTCCTATAACATGAAAAATATATACGTCATTTTAATGACTTCAAGAAACGTTTATGCCAAATTTGAAGAAAATCTAACAGCACGTTCGGTCGTAACTGCGTAATAAACAAATTTATAAACAGACGAAATGCTGAAAGTTAAAACAGAAACCTCGCTAACGCTTCGTCAATTAATCTCCGCACTCATTCTATTTTTTTTAAAAATCAAATTTGATTTTTTTTACATCACAATAGACCATGGCAAATTAATATTCAATCAGACCTCTTCACAAAGAATGTTATCCCACAAACTTTCGATCGCGAGTCTATTATCCAACAATGGCCATCATATTCTTAGATCTTTTATTTTTTTCCCTCCAGATACGATTGTTGTCTTCGAACATGAATGGACTGTAGTAGAGCGAATATGATGTCATAATCGTGAAACCAACATATCAGACCGAATGGCCTCAGACACGTGACTTCTTTTCAAAATTATGAATTGAAAAATACTCGCGATTGGCTGATGAATTGGGAAATGTGTAACAGTGAAAATTTATGAATGGAATGACGTAATTAACACGTGTCCGAGGCCATACACGTTAGCCTCACTTTGATGTTAACGAGATTATAACATTATGTTTTATCTACTATCCATGCTCGAAGATTGTTGTTGAATCGTTTTGTTTGAATGCATACTGGAATAGCAAATTTCCCTAGGTAAGCAGAGCCGCTTTAAAATTTGAAATTTGAACGAGATTATAACATTATGTTTTCTCTACTATGAAGGATCCATGCTCGAAGATTGTTGTTGAATCGTTTTGTTTGAATTCATACTGGAATGGCAAATTTCCCTAGGTAAGCAGAGCCGCTTTAAAATTTGAAATTTGAACGAGATTATAACATTATGTTTTCTCTACTATGAAGGATCCATGCTCGAAAATTGTTGTTGAATCGTTTTTTTTATGCATACTGGAATGGCAAATTTCCCTAGGTAAGCAGTGCCGCTTTAAAATTGAAATTTATTCTCAGAGAAGAAATCTTGGAGAGAAGTACCGTTAAACCCAAGGCCAAATGGTCAGTGATTCCCAACGGGATCAGCGCAGTACCTCAAACACAGAATCCAATTCCCATAGAAGATTTGGAGAACCTCTTTAATTCGCAGTGTTTTTTACGCACAAAACTGGGTCACCGGGTAACCTGCTGTGCGGAGGGGAGACGTACAAAGGGATGTCCAAACTAGGCCAAACATTTTTCTCACATCTCAGAGAGCTCAGGTAGAGAAAAGGGGAGAGAAAAAAATAAGTAGGGGAAGGGTGAACTTTCCTTTAATACGGGGTTGGAAAGAAAGGGGTGCACTACATGAGATAGACAGGGTGGGAATTCTTTGGGTTGGACCCTAACTGTGAGAAAATGGAAGGTGAGACGTAGTGTACACGTAAGAAATGAGGACAGGTGTAATAGATACTGTTCTTAAACTTTAAAAAAAAAACGTTAAAAAAAAACAATTCGTAAAAAAACTAATTAAACAATGTTTACTTGAAATTTTTAAGGAATATCTTTTTTAATAATTTATAGGCTGTAAAGGAAAAGGTGCTTAAAATTACTCAATTTATTCAAACAGCGTACTCAAATTAAAGTAATCGTACTTTCGCAAAAACGAGTAGTGTCATTTAATATTGCTAATCTCAGCTTCTGTACAAGCCATCTTAACAAAGCGACCTGACACACTTAAAATAGTTTTCAGAAAATGGTTTTCCACATTATTTGATGTCGATTGCTTTAATGGAAACCGAGTTACTACAATTCAATTATCTTACTTCCCCTTCTTTTGGCACACCTTTTTAAAAATTACTTCTGTTTATAACTTCTTCACATCGGTATTGTAGATTAACGGATAAGGCTCTGTAGAGCGGTGCCTGCAGAAAGGGATTTATGAAGGCAGACTAGGCTAGCATCTGCTCTTTTTATTTGGTTTTACCCATTGTACTCATTTTAAAGTACATGTCTTTTTCAAAATTGAAACTCACTTATTTAAAACCTTGAAAAGCAGCAAATGTATTAAAAAATGAGTACGTTTGAGTTATTTTTCAATATCTTTTTTTAACAGTGTGTACGCTGTTAAAAATAGCTACTTGAAAATAAGTAAAATGTACTCATTTTTTATTATATTCGATGCTTATCATGGTTCCGAATAAATGAGTTTCAATTTTAAAAGACAATAAAAAATGAGTAAAAGCATGCCTACATAGGCTGCCTTAATTAATATAACTTTTAATAAATATCGACGATTACAAAAAGTGTCTTACCGGGAATCGAACCCAGATCATCAGCAACGCAGACCAGTGCCTTATCTGTTAAACTAACAGGGCGACATTGGGGTGTAATAAACATAAGAAATGTTAAAAATGGTGTTCCAAAAGAATGGGAAGAAAGGTAATTGATTTGTAATAACTAAATTTTTATTTAAGAATTGACATCAAATAATGTGGAAAGTCATCTTCTAAACTACAATTTTAAAGTTTGTCAGGTTTCATTAAGATCGCTTAAACAGAAGCTGATATTAACAATATTAAATTAGACAGTTACTTTATAAGTAAGTACGATTACCTGCATTTGAGTATGTCATATGCCTGTTTACGATGCATTTATACGAAAAATGAGTAAGTTTAGTTACTTATTTTAAGTACTTTATTTAATAGTGTAATTGAATTGTTAATAAAAAAATACGAGAGTAGTGCAATTTGTAATTAAATTGCCGATTTATTGAAGTACCAGACAATTCATAAATAATCTCCCTTTGTAGTTGTTAAATTAATGTATATCAATCAGGATATTTTACACATCAGCTTTGCTTCATAACCTATAAAACTAGAACCCAGACAACTTAGCGAAATGATATATCTAGCTGATTGGTAATGGAAAATGGTGGTGTTTTATTAAAAAAAACTTATACAATTTTGTCAAGGTCAAATAAAAGCATTCTTAAAAAAAGCATTCTTAATCAAAATCAACTAAAATTAAGATGTTTAGTATAGTAAGGAATAAATGCTATATATATATATATATATATTAAACAAATATAGCATAAAGAAAGTGTGTTAAAATTTATTAATGTAAATTCTTATTCAGCATTGTGTTTTATCGTATGCACAGAACAAATGATTTTTTAAAATATCAAATTCTACGAAAACTTTCAAAATTAATATTTTCATTACCTTGTTCTAATGATGAAATCTTTCACACAATTATTTTTGAATCGAAATTCTCCAATGATTCTGAAATTGCACTCGGAACAATAGGCCCTTACCATCATCGCACACAATGTGAGAAACGTTTTTTTTTCTTCTAAATTCGTAGATTTTTGATCTTGAGTTCATTTTTAAGGACAAGGACAAGAAAAAAAAAAGCGCTAATAATCACAAACCATTGCAGAAATCTGTTCATTAATGGTGTATGTTTTTGTTCTTATGAAACTTATTATTTTCTTATTTGTTTGAATTTTAATTTCAATGAACTTTTATGCATATATATTTTAATTATAACAATTCTTGTTTCGGGACTCAAATGGATATGTATTTTTCTTGTTTTATTAAAAAAAAAATTTTATCACCCCCTCCCTTTTTATTTTCACACAATATATGGATTTGATCTAAACAAAAACATCATAAAACTTTTGAAATAGTTTTCAATACGCGAATATCAAACAGATTGTGTTTCCCTTATTTTAATAAGCATTTACATGTAAAAGCATATTTAAATAAGTTCAAAAGCGTTTAAAAGTTATTAATAGAGAGTTTGAACAATATTGAAATATTATTGCAATCAAATTAAATTTATAATTTCTTTATTTCGTTGGCTATTCAGAGATTTGAGAGCTTTGTCATAATGTGTACAGACAATTTTACTGAAATTATATGTAATAAAGTTTGGGTCTTTTCATTTCAGATATATTGAATTTTTACATTCGCATAAAGTGACATTTTTGCATCCATCAAAATGTCGCCAATAATCTTTCTGCAGATGCAACAGACAAGTGCTGTGCCAATATTACTTATTAAAAAAGATTGATTTTTTTTAATGGCGTTATAATTTTTTAGCTATATTATGTTTTTGAAGCTGTATTATATTTTGCATATTTATTGTTACAATACAAGTATTAAAAAATATTGATTAAAGTAAAAAATAAATGAAAAAAAATTTAGAAAATCGTAAATAATTGATTAAAAATTAAATATTAAGTATTATTAAGTTAAAATTGAACTTTTGAAGAAATATCTTATTTTTCATATACATACTGAATAACAATCCATTTCACAGTTGATAAGAAAGTTAATTAATATTTTACAAATATGTATTTTGATTCCTTTACACTTTTAAAGATTTTTTTAAAATTTATTTTCACAACAAAATAGGAGTATTTAAGAACTTTAAGTACAATTTTTTCATATTTACCCAGCCAAAATCTTATTTTGATAATTTAATACTTACAAGTGCTTCTTCGCATTTTTGAGAAAAAGTGATTGATCAGCAAAGATCATATATGATAAATATAATGAAATAACTATCATTTTAAACTATGTCTACTTAAGTACATGCAATTTATAGGATTCGAGACAATAGTCGCGTCTGGATAGAAACGGTATTTATTTGAAGTACATATATGCTTTATTTATGTCCGATTTTTGTTTGTTTTCATAAGGTTCTCAGTAAATATAAATATTAAGTATAGAAAATTTTTGATGTTATCAAATTTATTAAAGGAGATTTATTTTCAATGTCGTCTTCATTATTTAAAAACTTGACAATCACATATTTTAAAGTTTACTATTAAATAATAAAATAGTGAGTTCCTTCCTTTTTTGGGATCCATTGGAGGGAAAATATTTTTATTTTGTTATTGATAGATGTCATATTCACTAACTTTTCTTTAGAAGCAAAGTTAAAATAGAAATTGTTTATATCAGGTTTTAAATTTTAATTTGAAGACGTTTTTTAGTTACATTGAATTTACCGTAAACTTTTAAATAATAATAAATAACACGCAAGTTTATTTGCCAGTAACACGCAGGATACATTGATATTGTTTTCAGATTGCTATTGTCAAACTTACTTGCAACTAAGTTGGGCAATATCAATATGCAAACGGTTGCGAAATTAAAAAATATATATATATATATAATTTTTTTAAATTTATTTACTCATTTTTTTTAATTAGAAAAGTAGCGATATATATACAACTTGCATCATTCTCAAAAATCATATAAACAAAATTTTTTGCATAAATTTGTTTAAGAGGTCAAGCCTATATATGTACAGCCGCGGAAGAAAAAAAACGAACCACCGATGATTATTTCGTTAGTTTTTATAGTAGAGCTAATCTTAATATACCATTTTGTAGGGAATAAAATCTACTATACATTGATATACAAAAAATTTGCAGAGGGGTCTATCTTCATACTTGAATCCGCACCAACTTTAACATTTTCAATAGCAACACCTACTTTTGATAGCGCAGAAATGTTCCCCTCACTCAAAAAAATCTAAATATAAATTTTCATTAAGTTCCTACATTTATATGCAGAGATATTAGACGATATGTATCTATCTTATTTGAGGAGCTACTTCCACATTGGACAAAGTATTAGTGAGACTTCAAAATGAAGTACGCTGGTAGAAAATGTTTTGGCGTTAGCCGTGGTTCTTCTTTCCTTGTGGTCATTAACTCCCCCACTCCCGTATACCCCTTGCCTTTATATGAGAATTTAGAATTTTATGCCAACGCGATCACAGCGCTTTTAATTCCCAAAATTAGTAGATTTCTGTTAAGTTCTGCAGATTTTAAATTTGTGTATGACCCCTTAAATGATCATTTGATACACATTATAATATAGCCAAAAAACTACAAAGAGGAAAATCATGAAATTTTAGATATGCAGATAAAACGTTTTTCTGAATCCATCACTATCAAAATATAGCATGATTGCTATTCATAAATTTTATGAATATTAATATCCTACTTTAAATAAAATTAAAAAATATACATATGAGTAATGAAAGTTAGTGTATTTTATTTGGGTTGTTTAAAAGTAACACAGATAAAAATATCAGTTTAATAAAATTATTATTTCGAAAGATATGATTAAAAGTTTAAGAAATTCATTTAACATTACGAGTTCTAAACTTTCGATATTCATAATTAAAAAACTACTTAATCAAATGACTTGCAAATTGATATTCAACGATGAATTTTGTCGTAGATTCTAAATATTGAATCAAAATTGGGTGTTGCTATCGGAAATTTTAAAGTTGGTGCTGATTTGATTATGAAGATAGTCCCCTATGCAAATTTTTTGTATATCAATGTGTAGTAGACTTTCTTTCCTACAAAATGGTATATTAAGTTTAGCTCTTATATAAAAACCAACGAAATTATCATCGGTGGTTCGTTTTTTTTTTTCCGCGGCTGTACATCAGCTATAATTTATCGAATTTAATGCTTATAAAATAATAAAAATATTTTATATTTAAAAAATAGAATATAAAGAGTATTTATTACATTTTGAGAATTTAAGTAAATAACTGTTCGTTATTTATTATTGTAATTAATTTTTAATGCAAATTCCATGTGCGTTAATAATTCCATATATATGAAGCACAGTATGGTTAGCATAATAATATTAGTGTCCAAGAATTTGTAATGTAATTTAGTTTATTTTACTAAATTCTAAATATTTTTACTAAATTCTAATTATTTTTACTAAATTCTAAATATTTTTACTAAATTCTAAATATTTTTACTAAATTCTAAATATTTTTACTAAATTCTAAATATTTTTACTAAATTCTAAATATTTTTACTAAATTCTAAATATTTTTACTAAATTCTAAATATTTTTACTAAATTCTAAATATTTTTACTAAATTCTAAATATTTTTACTAAATTCTAAATATTTTTACTAAATTCTAAATATTTTTACTAAATTCTAAATATTTTTACTAAATTCTAAATATTTTTACTAAATTCTAAATATTTTTACTAAATTCTAAATACATATATTATTGTTTAAGAACTGTGAGATGGCGAGGAAAACAGGTGCATATAAATAATATGCACCCGTTTACGGATGTTGAGCCATTCTATAGCTCTAGCGCTATTTCAACCAACAGCAGATCAGCATGTTATTTTTTTTCCCACTATATTAAATGTATAGAAATTCGTAATTTTCTGAAGATAAAATACTTTTTAAACGTTATGATTTACTAAGTTTACTTTAGTTTAAGTCGACAAAGATACATTAAAGCTTCATATAATTATATAATTGCTCTAACAAATAAAAATCTCCACCGTCGATAAAGGTATTATTATTATTGAGAGATGTTAATAGAACGGTCATAGTAATAACAATCGGAGTGCAAGTTTTAATTTTCATTTAAGCTTTAAAAAAAAAAAAACGATTACGATAAGATGCATCTGTAACGCTCCTATTTCTATCTGTCCTACTTCCGCAATAAAACGAGAGACAAAACCGCAACCGTCAACGTTACATTACAATCAACGTTCAAAATTCCGTTCCGCGAAAAATTTCAAACGATAAAAAAAAAAGTCTGCGCGATTCAAATCTCTTGTATGACCGATAATAAATAATCAAAGAAACGCGATATCCAGAATGAACGAAAACACGGATTACAGAGTTTTTTATGAAGGAAAAAAAAAATGTCGCTAGAGATGAGACGAATAAACGAAAAAATAAGTATAATAATCCAAACATGTCATCATCCACTGCTCGCGAGTGAACTTGCAAAAAAAAAAAACACTCAGCTTGGCAACAGCGACCCAGACAAGTGTAAAAGAAGACAAGTAAAAACAAAAAAAAAAGAGCGGAGAAGTGAGGGGTAGAGGCTAAAAAACGGCCGCAAAACGTGGAGAGAAAGGGTTATTGACATTGTCGAGTGAGGCAGTTCAAGGTTACGTGACGTCATACGTCTCTTTCCAGGCAGGAGACGCCTCCCCGCAGCATCGAACATAATCGCATGAGCAGTGACGTCACAGACTCCGCCTGCCCTGTCGTTCGTATGTGTGTATTCTGTCTGTGCATGACCGTTGCAAAGAGCAGCAATTGAGTATTAGGCGTAGCTTTTGAAGGGGGGATTACGTTTGTACATTGTTTTCAAGGTCAGGTTGTACTGCGGCGCGAAGCTGAAATTATGTGCATCAGGATAGCCAGATGTCTGTTAATTATTAATTGAGAGACTGTAAATTATTAAACAAGGGAAAAGCAGGGCCTGATTAAAAAACAATAGCACTATGGGCATATTTACAAATCTCTTACCTGGGGGCTCAGCACATTTTGCCCCCCCCCCCTCCTTCCTTCATGGAAGTATATGGAATTATTTGTGTTTTGCTTACTCTTATTTGCCACATAGTAATCCTATTCAACAACAAACAATAGAAAAAAATATGCAAAACATGACACATAGAAAATGTGTACATGTATTTAAATCAAGTAGAGCAATATATTATGGAAGAAGAAAATAAGGTATTTTTGAATTTGATTGTATTTTTAGTAAACGTCACGATTTTTTTATAGCTAACATTGGGTTTCTTCCAAAATTATATATTAGTTGGTGCGAAAGTGTTTCACAAAAAGCTAAAAATCAATTGACGGTACAGAAGTGGACGCGAATAAAATTGAATTTACCAAAAAAATCTTATCTATAACTGCATTGCTAATTTTATAATATTCTAAATGTGGGTTGTATAAATGTATGCAACCCATATTTATTTTTTGCAGCAGACAATTACCCCAACCCTCGCCAAATAAATGCTCTTTAAATTACCTCAAGGATATTATTAAAAAAAAATATGAAGGAAAAAAATACTTAATTTTTTTTACCAGGGACCAGGTTATATCAGTTAAAAACCGGCTAATAAAAATGGATAAATTGTTAATCATAAATTTATTTTCAAAAACTGCCCCGAGCGTCAAAGAAATTTGTCTTTTTATTTAGGATGGGGAAGGCAGAGTTTAGGTTTTTGTCAGCTAAAAATAGGCTAATATTGGTATGAGTAAATTGCTGTTCCAAAATAACTCCCAAAAACGGCCCAGAGTATGAATTTTTACCACTACAATTTAGAGAATAAAATAAACGCAGGAAGTACGAAAAAAAAAATCCACTTGTTTTTAAACGCTTTTCGCACTGCTTCCAATCGAATTGGCAAAGCAAAAAAATTAGGAGAAACTGACAGCTCGTGATATTTGCCAGCTATAATGGTGCCCAATCCTTCCTGTTATATAAAAAAAAACTTCCGATAAAAAATATAGTGAAAATAAGAGAGGAAAAAGGCGTTCTCTTTTTAGATTTTTAGAAAATAGAACAAATGGGGGAATATATAAATTCGATTGAGAGAGCAGAGACGCATCTACGAGGTTCATCTTGAATATGGTAACGCCGCCGTATCAAATTTAAGTGAAATTTATGGTTTTCGATTTTGGCTGACAGATACAGGCATGGCTTTTCCGACTGCCCTTTGCTGATGTGCTTATTCAAAGATTGAACTGGAAATGACATATCGGAATTTAATATATCTACAATAAGGATTATCGGATTTGGGAAAGTCACATGAAATTTTGCGGATGCATGTTTGATGTAAAAGAATTGTTGAATGGTCAAGAAAAAGAGTTGGGATGTACAATGGAAATGTTTTATGAAGAATACTTTTTTAAATATTATTATATGGTTTTTAGTATTGAATTTTTTTATCTTATGTGTCCCACACAGACTAGATTGTTTAATTCTTGAGGTTCATGATAAAATTTTATATAATCGGGTAGTAGCTTATTATTATTTTTTAATTTGGTGCATGCTTTTGATAAGTATTTTTTCTTTATTTAATATCAACAGAATAAATTAATTAAAATCGACAGATTCTCTAAACACAATCTGGGAATAACTTTAAATTTTAAGTTTATTTACGATTTTTTAGTATTGATTATTTGTTTGATTTATAAATATTTAATACTTAGTTAAATTTTTTTGTACCAAATTTGACACATTTTCAAAATACTTAAATGAAGATGTTTAACACTAAAACATCACTCCACCCGCTATTGGTTATTTAAAATGTATTTTTTTAGTTAAAAATACTTATAAAAAAATCCCTTGAAGGATATGGACGTGTATGTCCTTCCGTGTATATCTAGTTTTCTCAACAGTAAACATAATATGTATACCATAGAGTAATAATACAAATAGAGGAATAAAAATGCTGATTTCCGTGTGCATCATTGAAACCACGTGATAGGTGGAAATGCCAATTCACTCATGCGCCAATATTACTTGGCAGGCCTTGGCGACTTTCAGAACTAAGCGAGATCGAAGTGTTTTAATATGGTTTTGTGTTTAATTTTGTATTTAAATATCGTTTTTTTAACGAGTGGCACAATTTAAGGGAGTTTAACAGATATATTAAAGATATTTTTCTTACTTTACCATAAGCGAAGTTCTTTTAATTGTTATTTTGTATAGTTCAATAAGAAAATATGAACAATAAAACCGGAGAAATATAAAGAGTTTCGGTTTTTTCGAGTATTGAACACAAAGAAAATTATATTTTCGTTTCGTTAATGAAAAGGAAATATTTAACGCAAATTGTTTGAAAATAAGGAAATACCTACATATATGTTAAGAAGTTGAATACGGACAGAACGCCTTATCACCAAAAAGAAGAAAGTGCACCAAATTTGGAACTCCTGCAGATGTTTGAACGCCAAATGTGACAGCGCTATAACCACGTGATGTTGGTTTTTCTTTTCAATGTTGACACCGCGGCCTTACGAGAGTCTGGCATTGAAGGCGATCTCTATTTAGTATAACAACTCTCTGATGTATACTAGCATAACCGTGCGATAATTATCGCACGAACGGGTTAACGGGTTCCTTAGAGATGCAGGGCCAAATAACTAGGACCTCACAATGTAAACAAAAACACAAACATATCCTGTCGAATACCACAGACACTCCCCCCATCACACAATTTCAAACACAGAACAGCATTCACAAAGAAGAAGAAAAAATCAGTGGCGTTGTTATCACACCGGACGAAAATTGGTCCATCCGTCACGGCTTGGAGACACCGAAATCAATTAACGTGCGACACAGACAGGGAGCTGCACTGCATCGGGTCTTTGGACGTCTGTAACGACTTTGCATGTATCCCGAACGTGTATTAGATACGGTCTGGTAGAGCCCTCGTCAACGATACATCCGGCCAAACACAGCGACTCCTTCTTACGCTACTCTGAAAATCACTGCGAAGTCATTGACAGGACTCGCGGAATGACGTGCTGAGTTGTTGAAATGTCACAAAAAAGTGCCCCTGAAATCGGAAATGGAATTTTTTGAATTTCCTCATTGTTGGCGCGAATGGAATACACTTGGTTTCATTCTAGTTTAATCGATTCATAGGTATACAGTAGAATTATCAATTATCCGGATCAATTAGGACCAGATCCTAATCGGATAATCGAATATCCGGATAATTGGATAATTCACGAAAAAAATTTATTTCTTAGTAGAAACAAATGAATTTTGCTTTAGTATGTAATGTAATTGAATGACTATTAACAACAATTTCATTCACCAACAAGAAACTTTGAAATTGCGGAATTTGTAATTTTTTTTTTCTTTTCAAATGCCATTTTGTTTTTGATCCAGATAATTGGAGTTCTTCTGTGCATATTATTTAATTTTTTGTGTGTGGTTAGATTGGTTTAATTAACGTTGCTACACTATGGGCGATGGACGACCTTTCGGGGTTTATCTAGAGAGGAGGACCCGAGAACACTGCCTCGTAATTGGGAAGCACGATCAGATGCTGACGAGGATAACTGTTCAGTTCCCGAGTCAAACAAATGAACTTAGACACAATCTGTTATCAATTCCATTATATTCGAGCAATGACAAATTTAATGTGCATCAGCCCCACATGACTCTCATTAATATTTCTAAATTTAAACCATGTTAAATCCAAAGCATCTTTTGAGGAGTACCAAGTGCATTTGAGGAGCGCCTAAGAAGAAAACAAAAGTCAGACCGATAGCAAATTTCAGAAAACCGCAAAAACGTTCGGTAAATGCATGCTTATTTATGGATCGTTTCGTTTTAAAATGCAAGAGATATTTTTGGAAATATTAAAAAAAATTTACAACAACGTCCTTTTTATAGAATTTAAGGCTAATCCCATTAAAAAAAATATTTTTTGACATGTTTGGCTTTGCATGAGCGCTCCTTAATTGTTACAGTGGATTTTTCATGCATATTTTATGAAGTATCATACATGAATTTAAACTTTTTAAAACTTTTAAACTTCTTACATGCAATAGTAAAAAAATTAACATATATTTATTATAATATTAAAATAAAAGGAAGCATTCTGCTAAGTTTTTTTAATGATACAAAAACTAAGTAATTAAAATAGTAACTATACAATTAAAAATCACGTTCGCATTTACAAGCTATTAAATTCCCCGATCTGGGTCATATTTTCTGGGTCATCAACTCATGTTTGATTCTTATACTTATATTGTCAAAATTCAAACGTGTATTTTTTTTTGTCAAATGGATAGAGCGTTGGACTGTGGAACGAGAGCTCCGCGGTTTGAGTCAGCTCGTCGGTATTTAATTATTATATATTTTTAAATAGCCCTCACGTTTGACAAAATAAATTTCATTAAAAAAGATACAAAATGAATTTTCTCAGTTTGATGAAATATTTCATCGGAGCATACAGCACGCGTCTGTGTCGCCAAAAATGCAAAAGTTTCGTTAAATATGATAATGCATTTTTAACAGTGCGCGAGTTTTATTTTATATAAATAATTGAAACCCAATTGTAATAATTGTCTTTTATTAGTCCTTGAAGGTGAACGAATAAATAAAAGGGTTACGGTATCTATATACGAAATCCAACCATATCAACATACAGCTTTTTTTTTTCCTTTTCACAAATGCAATCCTGTTTGTTTACTCACTGCCTGATGTCAAAGCACTTAGTCACACAAGACACATTTATTGCGGTACGTTAGACGTAATGCACAACAAACAACGTGCGATTATCCGTTACAAAGAAAAGAGGACGAAAGGGTGATGGAGAGGGCATAATCGGTTTAATATGAGCAAGGTTGAAGTATTTGAAAGCAAAAAACAAGGGGTTTTCGGAAGCGATAAAGGCCAGTAATGCAAATAATACGGTGCCCTACTTTGTGGGTTTGCTAGATTTTATGTGTGTGGAATAATATAATAATTTGTTATTGAATTGATGTCATCTTTAGGGCAGACTGGGGCAAGTTTGGTACAGAGACAGATTTACACAATGTTCGCAGTTCATTTATTGTTGGCCACAGCAGTGGCGCTATTTTTTTTTTGGATTTTGCCCCTTAACGTTTTTAATATTACACTTTAAAAAAACCCATTTTTTTTACTGCATTGCCAAACAAAAAAAAATCGTTCCCTTACCCCTTCCCACTACTACAGACGATGGACGCAAACCCATTCTCCACATTTGTACCGCGCATGGGATTTTCGGGTCAGTTTTCAATTCCGCCTCTATAACTCCACGTGGAATCAACAATCTATGAGGATAAATGGCATACCATCATGTGAAGGAAGGTGGGTTGCATCGACCAGGCTGATTATTAACCCCTTTCGTCCGCTGACTACCGGGTGGAGGAAAAAGTTCAGTTAAATCTCGATGATAGTGTAATTAAACAATTTCTTAGAAGGAAGCCAAGACAGTTATTATTATTTTTAACTTTAATAAGAAATATAAAATCTGTTTTGTTGTAAAATAATTAAAAAAAGATACGTTATTAAATTTTTTTTGCTGTGTATTTTAGTATTTTATACTCAAATAACAAAAAGTGGTGCGTATAACAAAAAGGGCAATATTTATTATAATTTTTATTTTAACAGTAGGAAGAGATGGTCCACATTTTTAATTCCCCCCCTCCCCCTACACACGCTTCCCCTTGATTCCCCCCCCCCCCATTTTTAGCACAGCAGGTTGTCGAAAAGGAAGTAATAAAGGTAGGAAAAAATCCAAATTGTTATTCTTACAGACACACATGCAAGACATACTATGAAAAAAAAAGAATAAGTTAAAAAAGAGAAAAGAAAAATAATCCAACAATTCCTACAAAAGAAAGGACAGCAAATCCCTCTAGAAAATTATTTGTCATGAAAAGGCAAAAGCAGCGAAAAGAGTAAAATATGATAATAATAGAGGACTTAAATCAAAAGTATGAACCTACATAAGAAAAAAAATTCGATTCTGATGATGAGTACGATGATGAAAACTGTATTTATATTTTAGACTATACCAAAAGACAAAACAGTCGATGCTGTTACTGTAAGAGGTCACATAATGGGTGCATTACAGGTGATTCAATATTCTTTGTTTGCAAAAATTGTGTGTGAATTTGAACCGATGACGACTCATCCAAACTGATTTGTATAACCTTTTGAAATAAACAAAAGGAATTTTGAATAAAATTGTATTTTATTAACAATAAATCTTTTGTTTCACAGTTTTTAGTGGTGTGTAAATGTGCCCCAGTCATTCTGTAATCCTGCACAGATGACATTACCACTCAAAAACAGTTAAATGTAATAAATATAATAATTTAAGGTACTTTAAAGGCACCACAATGTAGCTTAAAGTTCAGCAAATGAATTAATATAAAAAAATCAACAACAAAAATTAGTGCAAAATTTAAAAATACAGAAATAATATTTAAAAAAAAAGCTTGTAAACCTACCCCAGTCTACCCTACATCTTATCTACACTGGACAATCACTGCAATTTTTTTTATGTTTTAAATAGTACGTTCAATTTCGATGGAATTTTGTAATTGGCTAGAAAGTAGAACAACGATATACAGTGAGATATAAAGCTGAAATAAAAGAATATTGACTGTTAAAATAGTTATAAAAATTTAAAAAACGTCACTCACTTTTTAAGAGGAAGAGGGATGAATATCCATGGCAACCACTGTTTAGACAAAACGGTAATAAAATCATTGAAAATGTTTCCAATAGCGAATACTGGCTTCTTTGCTTCTCGTATAAAAAATACACAGTTGACATCCTAAAGAGTCTTTATTTGATTAATCTTCATCTGTAATGCGAATTTAGATTGTTTAACCGTGAATACCAGACATTTGTTGTTATTGAAAGCACGTTAAACACACAAAAACTAAACACACACCAATTGAACATATTTCCTGAAGAACATACGCACGGTGGTCACTAAATTATTGAGCTTGTGGTCATTGCTTGGTCGTATAACACACATACACATAATAAACAATTCTTTTGGCTAGGCTTTCACTACTTTGTTGTTACTCTAAGCGTCTTGTTCAAATGTAAGCGAAGTAGTCGGACAAAATACAGCTAAACGTGATTCAGCTAAGCAATGACCATCGTCCAACGGTTTGTGACCAACCTGTATATTTTCGGGGAGAAAATCACTTCCTATTTTGATAGTAACGCGTCTCACACAAACGATACTCGGCTTCGTTTCAAAAAATCTGCTCGTCAGTAACCACCCACTTTTTTTCCCTGCCACCCATTAACCCCTCTCCCCCTGCTTTTGGCGACCTTGAAACTCCCTCTTCCCTCCCCCCTTCCCCCTCCAGTTTGTTGCGTAACAATAGGGGGAACACCCCCCCCCCCCCCTCTCTGTCCCACTGGCCTAGTGCGCTCAAGCCAATCGCATATGCATGACGCATGGCCGAAATCATTGTCAACCCCCCCCCCCCTCAAAACACCCCTCTACGAAAAGGGGGGGGGGGTAATGTTAGTAGTGAAGGGAGTAAGGTGGATGCGGAGCTTTCGCATTTTGCTGACTTATTCCTACAAATTCATTGAACAAATATCTGGTGTTTGTATAAGTCTCTTGCATTTGAAGAGTCCATGGAAAGAACGATGACTGTTATATGAAGTCCTTTTGTGGAAAACGCAAAATAGATATTTATATCTTATTGATGTACGTAGCATTTTCCATAAATAAACACTTTTTTTTTTGACGATCTATAATCGTTATTGTAATTTCTTAATTTGGTACAATGGGTAATAGAGAGTGGTGTAGATAATATAAAGGGTTTGTATACACGGACAAGTTTTTCAGTTGTTGGAATGTTATCGTGAAAAGGAACCATCTGAGTGCTGTGACCTTGAAAGACCTCGTAATGCTTCTTGGTACATATTCGCTACTCGTGTAAACGTTCGGTGTGTTTCTCAGCTAGTAGATGGGAAATAACTGTATTTTGTAGACTGGTATTAATGTACTGATATCTTGAGTTCAACAAAAAGCGTACAGAGCGTTTTTTTCCCCCATGGCCCGACATTTGTAAACAATCCTATTGTGTTTATATTAAAGAATAATCGGACTGATTTGCATAGCCTGTTTTGATTAATTAACGGATGGGTTACTTCTTTTTACTCTGGTTCCATCAAATTAACAAGAGAGTTTCATAGAATTGACCAATTGGCTAATCTGAAACTTGTAAACAATGTGACGTCACAGCTGCCATTTAGCCGGAGCCGAACTATACACAGAGTTGTGTGAAAGTAATGAAAATGGAAATTTAAATTGTACATAATTGGTTAATGTAAATGAATTAATATTTGAAATTTTCAACGCAATGGGGTGCGGTTGTTGACAATGTTTTTAGTCAACTGTCAGTTTGCATAATTTTTCGTTAAAAAAAATTGTGCGGCCACAACGGTTATAAATGTGTACATAATGTATGCAATTTTAACTGTAGCATACATTCTGAATAACATACATTCAGGTATTTATTTTTCAAAAGTAAAAAATTATATACAGTTGGTTAACAATACTAAAATCAACTTCAGCGTCCAAATAGTTTCTAACTTTCTGACTTTCATGTATTTCCACTCTATCCTGATCAGGCCCATCGCACCGGGGGAGGAGGGTCGCACCGGGGAGGGGCCGTCGCCCCCCCCCCCCCCAATAATCTGGAAACCCTGAAAGTTGGGAATTTCAACTTCTAAAACCCCGAGTTGGGAAAATGCCTGAAGAAAATTAATATTATTAACAAATGAAAGCTAGGGAAGATTAGAAATCGCCCAACTTGTAAGATTACATTTAAATTAGACCTCAGGACGGACACTGCAAAAATCTTATACTAAAAATTATTTTGTGTATTTTATCTTTGGTAATTCAATTAAGCTTTTAAAAATTAGGTTGCAAATTACAAAATAATGTTATGTTAATCACTTATTGTGTTTATATTAAAGAATCAGGTAAAATTCTAAAATTGTATTTCTGTTTCTTAGAATGAAACCTTAAACCTTAATGCTATTGTAATTCAAAATAATCATTTATGGGGTTGAATTTTAAATGCTTTTATTTTTACAGCAACACAGTTTTAGTACAACCAGTTGTAGGTTTCAAATAATACCTATTGTTGCATTGGAGAAATAAAGAGTGCGGTCACAAATATGGGAGATGTTCATTGTTAATTACACATAATAAACATATCCTTTTGCTATGGTTTTAATTATTTTATTTGTGACTATCAGAAATAAGCGAGTTGTTTAAAATATAATCGAGGTAATTCGGCAATTTTTTTTATTACACTTCAACAACTAAATATGATACAACCAAACTACAACCATCCTCCAATAATTTGTGATCATCTTGTGATTCTGTTTTTAACCTCGTATCTGACTGTGTGACAATAACAATCCCATTCCTGTACCTCAAGAGCCAGACGAGCCTAAGTCCAAATTTGGCGATTTTTATTACAGATTATGCCTTAAATGTTGGTTATCTATCGAACCGTACCATCAGAATTCACTCACATTTTTTTTAAAGCATTTAGCAATAGCTATAAAAGCCTAAATTCAAAGTTTAGTTGAGAATAGGAAATGGGTTTAATTTTTTTCCCTCTCCTGTAAAGTTGACCAAATGTGACTTAGACTCGTTTGGTTCTGAGGTGCAGATTCAAGCCCAAGTTTCAGGAAATTAGCTGAAAAAAGAGAGCCCGGAGAAAGCCTTGACCCATCTTCTAAAAGAGAAGTATCTTCCTGCTCCCTGGGAAAGATCACACCTCAGAAAAGATCCCGAGGTGGAGAGGGGTGCTCTTTGGCACTCTTGGCATAAAAGGGTTTCCCCTAAACCCCTCAAGGTTGTTAGGGAACAAGAGAACCTGCAGCCTCTTTAGTTTCCTTGAAAACATGGAAACTCGTTTCGTGTAGACCAGCGATTCCCAACCCGTGATACGCAAAAGGGTACGAAATGGTTCGTCTAGTATTGTCCCAATTTTTTTTTTTTTTTTTTAAAGACAAGATATGTATTGGTGTACTGTAGAATCGGGTAAATAGAAGCAGAAGGTGAATAGTAGCAGTTTTGCGGAAATAGTTGTTATAGCGTTACACTGTTGAATTTATAAATTAAAAAAAACAAAAATACTATTTAATCTATGTGATTTGAGAGTCAGAAATAATTTATGTGCACAGCTGATTAGAGGACCACATTTACAAAATTTTTTTTCAATATACATTCATGAATTTATTTTTCGACTTTACCCAAACTCATCTTTCAGAATTTGTAAGTATATATTTTTTTGACATTTTCCGTGGATTTAATATGCACCTTTAAATATACTTAGCCATTTTTTCGGGTGAATAGAAGAATTGCTTCTAGTATTTACCTAAGGAACCTATTTAAAGGCCGTTAAAATTATTTCTAAACACTAAAGCAAATTCTTAATCAGTCACGTTTTTTGTGTTCCAACATTGTTTTCGTTTTGTTAAATATTTTTTTAAGAAGGAAATGCATCAATAAATGAATGAAAATTTTTCCTGTGGCGGTTGCGTTTTTCATTCCAAACCCTGGATTAGTTGGTTGGTTATTTCAATCAACAACCAATCCTGCATCTCGGAGGAGAGAAACGCAACCACCACAAAAGAAAAACGAGAGGACATATTCCCTATTGTTAATATTTATTTTAAATCTAGGCAAATGGTTGGTTGTTTTCCGAACGGAATAGCTAACAACTTCATAAAAGTGAAAATCTCTCCCGTCCATACAGACCCTATTGACAAAAGTATTTTCTTTGTAGTGAATGACTTGGTAATAAATTGATCATAAGATTTTGAATACAGTTTTGACTCCAATTCATCATTAGATTCCTAATATCGTTTCACCAATCAATCTCGATGATCAATAACTCTCTATTGAAAGGTTTCATGTGTGCGTACTTTTCTTTAAAATTGATTGAATTAAAAGAAAACATCGACGACAGCTAATGTCCGCTAATTAACTTTCTTTTAGTCAAGAATGTCAACTTGCCATTTTAGAGTCTTTACTTTTGCCCATATTAAAAAAAATTGAGTTTCCCAAAAACTTTAAAGGAAATTTAAAATGTTTTTTAAGGATATCAAAATAAATTTCTTTTTAACAATTTATATTTAAATTTATACTTAAATTAATATGCATAACAGTGTATTAAGTGTGCTTTCATTTAAAAATATATAAATTAGGAAATAGTAGTTAAATAAAATGTAATAAGTTCGATAAACTAATGTGATTTTATATTATCTGTACTTTTTTTTAACGAACAAAAGTTTTTTTTTTTTAATAGACAAAAGTATTTTTCAAAGACAAAATCTTGTTTAAATATAGAAAAAATGATATGTTAGCTCCAAAATTAAAAAGTTTTTTCATTTTGAATTGAAAAACAAATCCTTCTTAAGGTCTTTTGGTACAAAAAATAAAACATTTTAAGTAATAATGGCCACAAACAACAACAAATACAAATAAGGCGGCTCTAAAATTCTGTTAAATGATGCACCAGCTATCCAAGTGCATGAACATTTATGCAGATACCTTACCTGCATCCGTACCTGTCTGACCCACCACCTGACGCTACCCCAACAGACCACCAGATTAACCTATGAGGGTCCTTCGACCCCACTTAGGCCGAAGATGTATTGTAAGCAAAGCAGACTACCCTTACCTCGGCCCAGGCCTTTTTCACCGCCCTCCCTCCCCCTAAAAAGCCGACCAATCTTGTGCTGGGCTTCAGCAGCCATTGAACCCTTTTGGGCTAGACGGTGAAGGAACTCTTCGCCTTTGGCCCGGGGCCGGCCAATATCGTTCAAGCTATCGCTCGGTGGCTTGTCTGGCAGCACGTGTTACTAATGCCTTTTTACTTGACCACAAGGGGAGGTAAGAGTGTTGCGGATAGTTTTTACTTAAGTAGAGCCAAGAGAGATGGAAATGGGTGGTTTTGAACACAAATTATATAGCAACGATATTATATCTATCTATCTATATATACAGTGGTTAAAGTATTGTTTTAAATGGATTTTTTTATTTAAATATAAGCAGCAGTGCCGTTACATAAACCAGAAATTTCCCAACTTAACGATTCGAGATTCTCAACTCAACAGTGTTGAAAATTCCCAGTTACAACTTATCGACATTTTCATCTTTTTATATATATATTTTAGGTAATATTAAACAATTCTCTCACAAGCATTGATTTGTTGCACCCATATTCCAATGCAGTGTCTGTTCTGAGGTCTAATTTAAATGTAAGCTTACTAGTTGTTCGATTTCTAATCTTCGCTAGTTTTTATTTGTTAATAATATTAATTTTCTTCAGGCATAAATATTCCCAAATAAATTTCAGGCAAAATAATATATATATATATATATATATATATATATATATATATATATATATATATATATATATATATATATATATATATATATATATATATATATATATATATATATATATATATATAAATAGAGGAGAGTCCGACCCCCCTCCACCACCGGTGCGACGGGCCTGATAAGCAGCATACATATACCAGAGATTATTCAAATTGGGAAGTTGTAAAAGAAAACTAATAGTCGTGGAACGTAGCAAGTTTTGATGTTAATAAAATTAAAACATATACAATTAAGTTGATGGGGTAAATGGATATGATTACAGAAATCGGAATCTTTGTTACATTATTAACCCTTTTACTTTCGATAGGTAATCACCTATCGAAAGTACGAATTCTCAGGCACCACTTGGTTTTATAAGGTTCATTAGTTGTAAGAAATTAACCGAATATGCGAAAAATCGACTCGAGTTGCTGGTTCGCTCGAGCAAGAAAGGGCTCGACCGAAAATAGTTAAGTTTTCTATATTATTTGACAAATACGGGTTAAACAAAATTTAATGTTTGCCGTCCATTAGATTCTCTATGCGTGAGACAGACTATTCAAAGGGCAATTGAATACTACTTCATTTTGGGTGTTCAACGGTGATCAAAGAATTTCAAAATTAATTGAATTTGCCGGTTTTTTTTAGAAAACTACTTACAGTTGAAGTGGTATATTGTTGTTATACATTTGAACCGAGTGTTTGATACGTAAAAAGTTCAGTAAAATAACACTTCTTGTGCAACGTGTTTTTCTTTTTAACAAGTACAGTTTTTAAAAAATAATATACGAATAAAAAATAAATTAGAAAAAATTAAACACATCTGTAAAAAAAAATTGTGTATTACACTTAACTTTTGAATTGCAAACTTCTTAATTTGAGTACTTAATTGGGAAGTCGTCAATTTTATGTGCTTAAATAATGCTTAATTTTTTGAGCAATTAAACACATCCATGTATTCTACTTAAAATATGCCTTGGCAGATATTACATGCAAGATATTTTTGCATATTTTAAGTTTTAGTTGTGTTTCAAATGATTTTAAATGCATTCAAATCATGAGTCCGTTTAGGTTTAAATTAGCTGAAATAACTAGATTTTGATGCATATTTTAAAATGAAGTTTTAGATTACTAGTAACGATGGAAATCCTATTTAGGAAGATTTTAAGATATTAGAAACAAAAATATTTGTATTTAATGACAAATCTAAAAATATTTTAAGTCCTCTCATTGGGAAGTTTGGGGAGCGGGGATGCCACGTCAGGTGTCCTTGTCATCTGAACTTCGTTAAAAATTTCGGTACATGGTTACCATGTCTTTTCCCTCGAGATCAGGGGTGGACTATAGGGCAATTGCCTCTCCGACAATTTCTAGCTTGCTCTATACAAAAGGGACATTTTTTGTATTTGACTGAATTACAAAGAAATATGATAATTAATCCTCTATTATAACAAACTTAATTTTAACCACTGGAATTTTTTTAAATATTGCCTCATCTAGGGCTACGGACAAATCCTAGGGACAATACCAGAGCTTTCGACCCGTTCAACAATTTTCCACGCGAAAACTAACGCGAATACAAATAGTTAAGACAAATTAAACGTGCACTAATCCCCTCTACACATTAATAAATATTACGTACCGAAATCTTATTATGTAACTCTTTATTTTATTCTTCTGAATAGCTCGTTTTTATGACGATATTTTCGAAAATTATAATAGCATTTTGTTAAAGAGCTATATAAATTTTTTCGTCTTATACAAGTTAACTATAATTATATAAACAATTTTACGTTTGCCTTAATTAATGATAAATATTAATTATGAAGTTTAATAATTGAAAATAATAAAAAAAGATGTACATAGTTTTTTTTTATTTATTTATTATTTAGTATCTAACCTCCCAATATTACCAAATTATTTTTCAATGATTACCTCTCCCGAAAAAAAATCCTTGATCTGAATATGGTCTTGATTGATCTGAAACTGTCGCCTTTAGCCCATAGTGCAGCTCTAGGCAGAGGCGGTTTAAGGCCCAAGTGACACAAACGGCCGCTAGTGGCGCTGGACTAAGAAAGGCGCCAAAGGTAAGTGAAAAAAAGGGAAAATATAAAGTATTTAATTTGGAAATATTGAACAATTTGTAGGCTTATATTTTAAATTAAAATGTATATAGAATTTAATGTATAAATTATATATATATTTTGAGATTAATTTATTGCAGTATTTATATTATTTTAAAGCGGTTATATAGCTATATATAAAAGTAAAATTACACTTGACCCTTTTGATCTCTGAATTCAAAATTTCGAATTTTTCACTTTTAATAAAACCAATAAAATCATACTTAGTTGGCATAGTTCGAAAATTGCAATATTAAAAAATTTGACCCAAGTTGTAAAATATCAATTAAAAAAATTATTTGAGCAAATTGGTGTGCCACAATCATTTTCGCTTGGTTCACAAATATTCTGTGAGCCATTCATGAGCTCTAGTACAATGGTAATCAATCAAGATAACATATTAAAATACGTTTAGTCATGACAGTTTCTAGTAAAGATATATCCAACCGAAGCCTCACAGTATAGAGGACAATGGCACATATATGTCTATGTCCTAAAGTATGTCCTTACGTTGCAAGTGTCCTCGTCATCTGCTCAAAATAATGAGTCAGTATTCTCGGGGGTATTTACTTTGTGAAACTCACTCATAGCCCATTTGTGCATCCCTGTTCCGGCGTGCGTCGATCCAGCCAACCGTAAAAATACATCGCAGGGACGAAATTACAAGTTTGTATCTTTTTATCTTGACATCCATCCTTTCGTCACCGTCTGCAATGCATTTTTCCAGGTCATTGAATCTTTATTTACTCTTGACAGCCGCGCCGGTCCGTCAACTGTTCTTACGGCATCTCTTGTTTGCCCAGGAGTCTATCGTATTTCACTATCGGGAAAGGCATCTGCGAGACTTGGTTACATGAAATTATATTTTTGTGCGTAAATTTCTAAGATTCCTAGAGGATTAATTAACAAAAGCGAAAATAAATAAATTTCGTAGAGAGAGAATGTAGGAAAGAGTTGAATGATTTTATATAGGTCTAATTTTAATTTATACTCGTCATGAATATATTATGAGTTGGTTATTTTAATTAATATCGATATTCAACGGGCTATAGGCGACGGTTTGCGAATTATTTATCAATTTATGAAAATGAAATGTGAGATTTCATTTTATTTTCAAATAAAAATGTATAATTGATAAGTGGGAAAATCTTTAATAATCGTATATGGGTATGAAATATGGAAATCTAAAAAATGTAACTGAAATATATTTTTTATTCTGAGGAGTTGTTTTGATCTTTTTAATATAAGACCAAATTAATGTAAATTCTTTGTGGTAAATATTTTTTATCACGGAATAGTTAAAACCTATATTTATCTTTTATATAAAAAATTTATAAAGTGCAGAGATAATAGTTTTATTAAATATTATTTTACTTAAAGGTATAATAAATTTAATTTCCTTCCAAGCATTTTTTCCAATAAGAAATACTTGTATGAGAAAATGAATAAATATTCTATTAAATGTTAGTATATTATTAATAAGTTAAATAAAATAAATTATGCTCTACTTCTAATTAAACATACTTCTTAATTATCGAAGGTTTTTCTATATATTATTAAAATTTTAAAGTGTTTTGATAAAAAGAAATTAATAAAGTATGATTGTAGACATACATATTTTTATGACTTTTGTAAGTAAAGCTAATAATTGTAATAATGATTCACATAATATTAGTTTAATTAAAAATATTTTTATGTTATGAACAAATAGACCGGAAAAAAATCCATTAGCTTATTAGCTTATCCCGATCAACATCGTTAAAGGTGATAAAATTATACTTTTCTCCTTTTTTTTTTCGCTTTTTAAGTATTGAATTTATTTAAACTTACAACGTTAAAAAAAATTCAAATTAAACACAGTTTTCTTAATATGAATTAATTAACGCTTTAAGTTTAAATAAATTCAAAAGAAAATAAATAAAATTTCGTTAGTTATAAAACCTCCTTTTTTAAAAAGACCCGCTTAAAATAAATTAAAACACTGAAATTTCCCAAATATTTAAACAATTTAAACAAGCAAAGCAGAACTTCAATCCAAAATAAAATAACACCGACGCAGAGCGACCGAAACAACTACTTACCCCATAAACTTTATTCTCCCAGCAGCCCCTGTAAAGCCGTCCTTCCCCCTCCACACCCACGAGTTATGCTGGAAAGCCAACCTCTCACGGAGGAGCTCTGACCACGCATTTCGATATATTTTAAGACCCGGCGACCAATGGCCAGTGGGTGGGCGTGCCCTCTGACCAGTGGGGTGGGGCCAGAGAGGGGTCCTTTGTTCCCTAGTCCGTCCCCGTGGGGGGTAGTGAACCGTTCAATTCGGATGCTGAATGGATCGGAGAGAAACATTCTGTGGAAAAGGTTCTAGTATTGGTTTGAATAGATTTGCTGGAGAGGCAAACGATTGGCTTGTTTTGGTTCTGACTGGAATGCTGCTGGAATTGTTAAATGGATGTTAAGGGTGGTATAATGGCGGATGTTGATTTAAATGGGGAGATGAGTTTTTAAATGAAATTATTAATATGGTGGTAGATTTTTAATTTGTTTAAATAATTACCTTATGATGCGAAATTCATGATGCAATATTAGCCTACACGTGTATAATTTCTTTGGCTTGCTTCAAGAAGGACCAATGCTAATTTTATAATTTTTAAAAAAACATTTTTAAATATATCAATTTTAAACTTCTAATGAAACAGAAACCAACGTCGTCAGGTTTCTCTAACCAACCGAATGAAAAAATTCCGTGATTTCCGGAACATTGCAGCAAGACTGAACCTCAAACATTGAAGAAATATTTCTCAAAACTGTCAATTATGACGTAGGTCTTTCTTGTTTATAAGCCGCAGATTTACAAGGGATATGTATAAGAAACAATGAAACATGTATATATATTATTCTTTTGTTTATAAATAATGTTCAGACTGTTAAAAAAACTATGATTTTATAGGCCTAACCCTGTTATTGACGTAAATATCAAAATAAAAATTTAATTTTCTATCAATAGATTTTTTTTAATTCCAATTGTCTTTACAGTATCTTGAGTTACATGTTATAATCATGCGTTCATACATATAAACGCATTAATTTATGTAATGGTATTGGTTATCACATTTATCAACTCTTAGATATGCATTTAAAAAAAATGAGGAAACCCATTTAATTGCGTGTAAATGTTTTAGTAGAGAAAAAAGATTAAGAGAGTTCAAGGTTCAGTACAATTAACTTCAATAATTAAACCTTTTAATGTCGAGCCTCAATCTAGAAACGAACATCAAATAAACAGCAAGCACGTTCTAGACTAATAATTATTCATACTTAATAATCGGTTACGTAATGATCTTCTAAACTTATTATATCTATCAAATTGCGTCTGCTACGGTATTTATCTTGACCATAATTAATATACACAGATAGATCTACGTTCCATTTAAAAAGTAATAATGCAATGTTATTGATAAGCAAGAGAAATTTTGTTTGAAATTAAAATTAGTAAAAGGGTTCACGAACAAGTAATTTGGAATATCAGATTTTACAAAAATATACAGCTGGAACTTCTTTCCATTTTTTCCCATATCCCTAAAATTCAAATATATTATAACTTTGTATTTTTAATTTATGTAATGTAGCAACTTTTGGTTGAAACATGTTATATAATATAATTATTAATCTCGCAGATTTTTGTTCCGAAATATTTTATTGAAAATATGATTTTTAAAGAATAAAAAAGCGAGAGTTTAAAAATTTAAATTGTGTTCACAATTATCGATTTTAAAATTTTCAAAAAGTATAAGAAAAGTACTGAAAACAAGCGTTATTTTTCATTTGAATAGCATGGTATCGAGATATATAGCTTGGCACTTTTTGAAAACAATATACAAAATTAGAAACAAAAATTATATGTGTGTGTGGTCAATTTTGTGTCCATGTAGTCTTTACTATAAGTATTCATGTATTCATTTTGTATTTAGCGAAATGTATAGATCCATGAATTTAAAATTACAATTTTTATTGGAAAGTTATTTGGTTCTACTTTTCAACAGCTAAGCAAACCTAAATAATTAAAAAAAAATTAAAACAATACAGCAATAACTTTATTGCCAATAATTGTATATGTCTGCGTTAAATTTCATAAGTAAATTATAGAAACTTAAAAAAAAAATATGTAAATTTATCAGAAAGGGGTAAACAATTAAGTGTAAATGTTGCATATCAAAACAAAAATTATGTTAACTCTCAGAATTATAAAAAAAAAAAATTATCAATGAGCAAAAATATTTACAATTACTATCAAAAGAAAATATACGCATTAAAGTACTTATACATTGTTCTTTTAAGTATAAGCGTTCAGGATATTTTTAAAAATTGAATTCTGTTAACGGCAATCAAACTACATATAGTTATTGACAGACATCCCACCAATATTTCTAAATTAAAATTCATTAAGGCGTAAATATTTGTAAAAAGGATATTTGATTAAATAAAACATAAAACATAAATTTGTCAAATGTTTATAAAAAAGTTTCTTACATTTTATTGGGGTTGGATGGTGTTTAACATTTTATTGGAAAAAATCTATTATTACAAACTTTTAAATACAATGTCAGAAAAAATATTTGAGCGACTTGCTTTCTAAACATTTGTATTTTCTAAAAAACCTGAACAAACTAGTGAATATTTAATAAGCTTGGTGAAAGATGATCACACTAAGTTAGGAGAATGTCACTTAAAAAACGAAGCTTAAAAAGATATTAATTGGAGCATCACGCAGAACTTGAACTATACGTATTTAAAGTATATAGCATTGGTGTTTTTTTAAGTAACGCCATTTCATGGTTCTTATTCAAGCATAGGCTTCAAATAAGAACTTAATTATACAAAGCAAGACATTTAAGACGCTTAATATTAGTAGCATGATATTAAAAAAAAATCTGTGATCTAATTGTCAAGATTAAAAAGTTATTTTAATCACTAGGCACTGTTAAATTAGTATTTAAAAAACTACATTGAAAACTATCTTTCACAAATTGCACAATTTCATCATTCTTTCTTATAACCAAAAAACAAAATAATAATTTATAAAAATTAATAAATTGCTTTAAAATCAAAAAGGCCATTTAAATAGAGTATAAAAAAAAGTGTGATATAATTATCAAAAATTAAAAAAAAAAAAATATTAAAATTAACACAAAAAGAACCCACCGATAATGCAATCAAACTCGTTTTGAAAATCGAACAAGAAATTCGAAAATTAACTCTCATATAATCTTTCTCACCAAAAAAAAAAGTCAGTATAAAATCTACATTAAAATTGTGAAAACAAAGATTTTGTGCAGGAAAACCGCAGCTTGTTTTTTAAATATCTATTAAAGGATTTTGTTCTAAACTCTTTCATAAAACCTGTAAAAAACCTTAAAAAAAAATCTGCAAATAGCCTTCAATTTTGAAGCTTAAAAATTATTGAAGAGATAATGCAGATTTTTTAAAGGATTTTTTTGCAGGAAAAGTAACTAAAAAAAACCCTGTAATTTTTTGCTCCAAATATTTTTTGAAAAACCTTCAATTTCACAATTGAAGTCGTGGATGAAAAAACAAGGAAGCTCCACTTTTTTTCTGATTTACACTTTCACTTATTCCTATACATAAAAAAAAATCCTCTATCGAATAGTGCAATAACCAGACAACTCTAAGCAATTGCAATAGAGATATGAAGGAAAAGGAGCTGTACTTTTGTATTAAACGATGACAAAAATGCACGTGTTCAGTGTTTTTTGTCTTTCCGAATAATTTTGAAAACTGGAGCTACCTTGTTCTTACACCCATATCTTCAATTTTGATAAAGGTTCAATGTCGACTCTTTTGCTAGGCCTATTTATTCGGACGGAAAATACCTTCCTTCAAATGTAACGGTATGTACTTATAATATAAAAATTCGTCTTATAGAAAATTGCGTTAAGAATATTAAACTCCAAATGCAACGTTAAAACTACGCAATAAAAATACATAAAATCTAGACACGTTTCGGGAGATACATCTCCCTGCATCAGCAGAATGGTATATACTTATACACCTGCGAGCATAAATTAAAATCCAAAAGATTAAAACTCAAAATGAAATGCCGACTTTGGGCAAAATGAAAATTCGCGGGAAAAACGTATCAATTAACACCAATTATACCACCGGACTTTCTTTGAAACTCGAACTAATTTGAAAGGTTGGTTTGGTTTGGTTTTGTAAATTAACGTCGCACTAGAGCTGCACAGTGGGCTATTGGCGACGGTTCGGGGTCAATCTCGAAGGAAAGACCCGGGAACACATACACATTCCCACACACATTCATACACGCACCTCGTTATTTTAGAACCATGGTCAGATGACGAGGAAACACCTGAACTGGCACCCAACGCCTTCAATAGAAGTCGGGACTTTGGACCCCAATCAGATTAATCGTGCACCAGTCCCGTATACACGCCAGTAAAATTTGTTGGATATTCTGGACGACTTTCTAGTATTTTTGTAGTGAAGCTGGCAACCCTCCGATCGCAAGATCACTACTTTTTTTACTTCTCTATGTCAAGTCCATTGCACGGATTCGAACCACCAATCCTCTGATTAGTAGCTGAACGCCTTACCAACTGAGCAACTGGGGCTCACTAATTTGAAAGGAACATTTTTTTTTAAAAAATACCGCACGTGCTTCTATTTATCCGCGAAAATTTCTCCTTTCAAAAGTAACGGCATTTCATCGCTCCATCTCGTGAGCATCGGTTTAAAAGGCAGACAGCTGCCATTTGTCCGGACACAGGAACGTCCCTTCTTCCAGCCGAAGCCGTCTTGTTGAATCAGCTTCTTATACGAATGGAAGTCAAAATGGCCGTTTGCTTCTTGTTTTTTTTCCCTTTTTCCCCTTCTCTCGAAGACGTTCAACTTACTCTCTCCTCCCCCAAGTAACTCCCGGTGACCGTTGGAATAGAGAGAGAGAGGCATTGACACGACGACGGCCCTCCGAAGATAATCGTTTGGCACGAGCGTTATTCGACTGATTTATTAAATTCGAAATGGGAGTACAGGTGGTCACGCTCTAGTGCGCTGACTCACTTGAAAGATCGGATTTCTTCTTTGCTAAACAATGCTGTCTCCGCTTACGTTGGACGAGACGATTGCGAAAGTTCTGGAGCTTACTAGAACTTCTGAAGAATGCAATGTCTATTTAGGCTTGGCAGTCATCCCCGTTCAGTCTTGGTGTCCGAAACATATTCATGTCGGCTCGCTATATATTGCTCCGGTTTTCCCGAATCAGGGAGTTTCAATAAACTTTCGTACGTGACTAATTCTGAATAGAACATAAACGGGAATAATGCAAATTATTTTATAACCTTTTTTTTTTAAATTACATAAATTAGTTAATTTAAATGTTTGTAATCTACATTTCTATTGGAAAAGCAAAGGGAAATTCATAACTGAAAGTTCAAAGTAAATGGATTTTTATACGATACTGAGAAAATAATTTTCCCGATAACAACAAAACAAAGACACACTTTTCTATTATTGGGTTACATTTTTTAATTAAATTCTTTTTCCAGATTTATGCTATACATCATACTCCGTTTATTAAAATACGTATGCAAAGTAAAAACTACGCAATAAAAATACATAATATTCATACATCATCAGAAAAAAAAGTATTGCTGATGAACGAAGATTTATTTACCAAAACATATGCCTGGTTTTTATGTATTTTTATTGCATTGTTTTTACATTGCATTTGTATTTTAATATTCTTAACGCAATGTTCTATACGAGGAGTTTCATCTTACTCGTACTACGATTAATTTGATGGGAACATGTATATAGTTGGCAACCTGTATTTTGTTTTGATAGTTGCACAGTTTGCACAGCTTTTGTTTATTGCTTAGTATAGTTTGCAAGGTTTTTTTATTAAATATAAACCAGTAAAAATAAATTTTAATAAACAATAATAAGGTACGAAAATTTTGAGAAGAATTGTTATTACATGAATTTATTCTTTGATAAAATAAAATTAAAAAAAAACATCTTAGGGTGAAAAATATAATTATTTTTAAAAAAAAATAACGAAAAAGTTAATTTTTTTCGGTTTATAAGAAGCATAAAATAAAGTTTATATTAAAAGATATTTATATTTATCCTCTTAACAAAATTTTTTACGTTCTTCAGTTTATATTTTTAAAATACTGTAAATAATATAGATATTTTATTTGAATGTAGAAGAGGACAAACAAAATCTTTTTTCAAACTTTAAATTACTCCTTTATATTTTTGTACAATTTGACACATTTAAAAAAAAAAAAGTTTGTCGCTTTGAATTGACATTTGAATTGACGAATACTTGTAATGAATGTACTCTTGTACTTTTAATTATAATTGAACACTTGTAATGATTATTTTAAAAAACATTCTATAGTCTAGAGTAATGTATCTGAATATTTATTAATATTTTTTACAATAAGATACATCACACTTCAGATATAAATATTTATTTTTCACATTAATTAAAATGTAAATTTAAGATATATCAATATTTCAAGGTGAATTCTAATATAATGACAATTTAATTACGTTTTTACATTAAACGTTTAGTCCAACTTCTTGTTAACTTCTTAATGCATACACATTTAAAACAAAAATAGAGATACGTTATGAAGAATTATAAAATTGTAATGAAGATATATATCTATATCAAAGTTTTATTCTTTAAAATAGTTCCTTTAGAATTTTTGAGAAAAGTTATGATTTTGGTGCATGTTTTTGTAAAGTTGAACTTATTCTTTAATTAAAGTAAATAAAAAAAGTAAACTTAAACTGTAATTATAAACTCAGGGAATGTTTGTTATCTCGAAAATATTTCATTTTTAATATTCTTTTATTTTTGTACCACCAATTTTTTTTATATCAGGGGATGAGAAACCAAGGGAACTTTAGAAGAAAAAAAAATATAGTTAAGTGTGGTTATGAATAGTTAACACATATGAAATGTTGGTGGCAAAGGGAGAAACTAAATGTCTATCATGTGCGTCAGAATCAACTACTTTAAGAACTGCATTTTCCAAAATGATGAAATTGTCATTTGTACCCATTGGATTCCTACTCCCTCATACAACTCACTATTATCAACATATCAATCACATGTTCACAACATACATCAACATATCAATCACAATATCATATAATCACATTCCTTATCAATCACATGTTGAAACTTGGCATGTTTAAAGTCGAACTGGAAACTCAGTGACACTGCAATATCTAGTAATACATAATTAATAATTCGTACTAATTAATAACGATTTTTATTTTAAATTGAAAACCTGGACATCGGTAAGTTTCGAACCCATGTTATCACCACAATGTTTTGATTACGTGCGTAACGGGAATGCAGCTTTTAGTAGAACGGCTTCATGGAGAATATTACTGACAAGAAAGGTATTTTCTAAGCTGCCTTTTGTTTGTAAATACATATGACTAATTGGTATACAGATGGATTCTAATTGATGTATTGACTCAATACAGCAATCAGAAACAAAAGCAGTTAAGAAATCTTTTATTGGAATTTTTTTTTCGGTTCGACATTTTGATTTCTGATAGCAGAAATGAATTCATAGAATCTTAAAATTCCAGATATAGAAGTGGAAGAAAAAAATATTATGGAAGAAAAAAATATTAATTGCGACATAATAAGAATGGAAATACAACGACTAGCTAAATAATTGCGTAATGATCAGTGGCAGCCATTTTCAAAGTGCTAATTTTTAATCCGCTTCCGGTACTCAAAACGTGTAAGATTTTTTTTTACTGTGGGTCAGCTCACCATGTAGAGACAAAAAAAAATACTTTTTATTTCAATTTGCTTCCTGTTAAACTATTTTTGGTGGTAAATTAACCCGACACAGGTAAAATGTTGATTTTTTTTCGAAACTTTGACCGCGATGGGCAAGGGTCAATATTGCTTGATGTCGAAATTTCTTTTTGCATTTGCCTTCTAATTTCCAAAGGCAAGTTTTCCGCATTACATTTCGTTTTGAAATGTTTTCATTTTTTATGGCCACCCTATTGATTGGTGTGTATGTAAAGCTTATTGCAACGACTTTTCGTTATAACGAATAATTCGTATTGGTCTCTTGGGCGTTATATCGTGTATCTACTACAATTATCTAAAATGCCTAGATGTATCCTTTTCTACATCATGTTGCACCTGAAGTAGATTTCGATTGGGTTCAACTTTTTGTGGATATTTTTTGCTAAAAGTGTAATATATTCGAAACCATATGATTGACATAAAACCTTAAGCTGTCGACAACGCTGCCGGTAGTCGAGCAGACCTACTAAAATCGTATCATTATCAAAATAAACGTTTTCCGAAATTCGAGCTGACTTTAGATTCTCGAGTGCTATGCTCATATCCGAAATATGAAGCGCTTGCAGGCATGGAAATGTAGGCGCTTCCCTCGCAAAAAACACACTCGACTTGAAATATTTTCTCTTTTGCTCCTAAATAGGACGGTTGCTAGGCAACGGCATGTGGGATTCCCATCACTCAGAGAGCAGTATGTAGAAATTTTTCTTTATGAGCGAGATACCGAGTTTTTATACAAGAGAGATAGCATATGGAATGTATAAATTAAATGCAAAATGAAAAAAAAAATGGCTTGTTGCTTGATCTGGGAAATAAATTATTATCAGAGACAAGGAATGGGACGGCTACAGCGATTACAATTTCATTAAAAAAAAGCTTTAAAAAATGCAAAAGAAAACTTTTTCAATGGTTCTTTCCTTGGAAATATTCCCTTTTGATAATAAGCTTTTCGTACGCTTTTCATAACAATACAAATATGAATTTTGTAAAAAATTTTACTATGATTTTTTCACCAAATTTTTAATAATAATTTTTGCTATTTTGTCATATTTAAAAATGCTTTGCATACTTTTAATAAAAAAATTCGAAGCAAAAATTAACGTCACAGAAATACATTTTTACTTTGGCATATATATGTGGATTGGAATAAGAAGAACCAATGCCTGATTTTAATCCAATGTAATATGAGTCTTTCTTGTTCTAAGACACATATACAAAATAAATTAGTAACAATATAAATCAAAAATATCAAAATATGGCCATTTTTATTGAACTCAAGCTCGTGTAGAAGGTGTGCAAAAAGGGCAAAATGGAACAAGTTTGTAATTTTTAAATAGCCTATGGTCGTTTTAAAAAAATAGGTCCCTTCCTGTGCCAAATGGCTCACATTTAGAATATTTAAAGGACATATCTTTTAGCTTAAAGAAGCAACATTCCATAAAAAAAAAACATAAAACTCTTTATATACATCTCCTTCTAAATATATATAAAATCCTTCGTTGATCTCCTTCTAAATATATATGAAAGGGTTACTTGCTTTTATATTGCAAAGAAATACTTTATTAATTTCTTAATACAACTTGTAACAAACGAAAAACCCACGCACACTTTTGTAACCGAAAAAAATTTAATTTTCATTATATAACTATAAAAGTATGCTACACAGTTTTTAAAGGTTTTTTTTTTCACTCCGGTCTAAAATTCAGCACTGCACAGTCCAGAAGAAAAACCTACCTTAAAACTTGAAAGTAAATCCCTGAAATCATTGGACCGTGTCACTTTAATCCAATTACAACTCTTCTTGTTTAGTCTGGTGCAAAAGGAAACATTTCCAAAGGAGGTATGCGAAAATACTTAATTGTTTTTAAGAGTAAAAAAACAAGCGATGAAACTAGAAGTCCAGAAAACTAGCCAACTATATTTACTCAAAGTTAAAAAAAACCGTTCCAACTCAGGGGAGATGGAAACTTCAAGAATCGGATTTAAGGAGAGAATCGTTGATAAGAATTGTTTAATGTTTTGTTGGGAGCTAATACTTTTATCTCCAAGTTTTATCTAACTTCGTTAATTATTGTTACAAGATAATTTTATTTTAAAGTTTATTTATTATTAGTTAGTGCATATTTGTTGAAATATAATAATTTTTATTTAAACTATGTGTAAATGTTGCAAAGAATGATTTAAAAAATAATAATAAAACCTTAAGCATTTGTTTATGCTATATTTTTAGATGTTTATACGTGTATGAACAGCTATACTCGTGCATAACCTAAGTGGAGCCTAAAGCCCTTGCATATTTTGACATATCATTAGCTTCCGCTGCAGTTTCAACTTAGGTGGTCCCCGAGTATAGCTCTAAGCGTTATAAACAAACAAAATTATAAGTTTGCAAAAATAATTATATTACTGAAAGCACAATATGTAATAAAATTTATATCAATATCGAAATTCTATTATTTACATAACTTTATTAAAGATTTAGATCTTCTAGTTTTAAACATTAACTGCCTTTCATGCTTGAACAGGACAAATAGTTAATTGAACTTTTGTTAACTAGGTTATTGAACGTATTTTCTTGTATTACGCAACAGGAGTGGGGTTGTACAAATAAATAGGATTTAAAATAATAAGTTGAAAAAAGAAATATTAAAAAAAAAAATAGAAATCAATACTTTGGGAAAATTAAAATATGAAATTTATATAATGACATATAATGAAAGGAAAATGTTTAGAAAATCTCCGAGATATAACACTATCGTATACCTGCACAATTAATTTCTTAGTAACATAACAGTCAAGTATTATAAACCTCCGTTCTACGTCACTTGACAATGAAATATATGTCAACTATTATTGAATCTATGATAGACAATATTGAGCGACCCAGTTACAAATAAAAATATCCCGCAAGTATATAAGTTTTCTGTGTTACTCTCCACACATTATTGGGGGTTTTAAAAAGTAGTAAAATCATTGACTGATATAAGAAACTTTTGTATAAAGGTATCGCATCGTGTAAAATAGATAATATGGACTGGGTGCATAGGGGATGTTAAATTTTAGTGTGGTTCATATTTATATTATTTAGCTTAAATTGTTTATAATAAGGGGTCGTTCATATATTACGTCACGCACCCTTGGGGGGGGGGGGGAGGTCTATCATGCTTGACTTTGGGTTTGGGGGTGATATGTGGGAGGGGGATCTCTTATGTTGCGTGACGTAGCAAAACTTTGCAGAATAAAATTTTGAAATTTTGTGCAACATTTTTTTATATGGGTTCTATTTCATAGAAATCATGATATTTCAATGGAATGTTTGGTAAAGAGTGGAGTTTTAATGTTTTTTAAGTGCAAAAATGTATGGCGATATGACATTGGTACGGGAAGGAGAGAGTAAACTCAACATGGCAGTGTGTGAAATGGAAGGAGAGGGTATAAGAGGATATAAAAATAGCGCGACGTAATAGTTGATGGTTCGTCCTTAAGCACAGTTGATGGTTCTCTTTGTTATCTTTATTTTGGCACCATTGTGCTTCATATCGAAGATATTTTAATTTTACTAGGAAGGGAGAGAAAGAGACGTAGGAAAGAGATGGTCAGCAAAGAAGAACTACTTCAATTGCATTTAAAGTTTGTGTAATATGTAATAAATAAAATAATAAAAACTAATAAATAAAATTAAGTTTGTGAAATATGTCATTTAATATCCATTAACAGGTACAAAGTTGTATTGGGCCCATAGTCTTTGGCTCAAATTTCTTAAAATTATGCTTTTTATTAAAATTTATAGCATCGAGGCTCCCCAATTATTTTGAAAACTTTACGCCTCTGTATCCAATAGTAAACGTTAATAATACTAAATAAATGTTTTTAATTGCACTTAAAGCATTTTTTTATATTAAGACAGTCGGCTTTGTTAAAGCAAAATATGACAATATTTAATTTCAAAATAAGCCGTCCTCTAATAAAATGGTAGATATTTATTTGAAAACAATATTAATTTTTTAGGTTGTCTTGATACCACCTAGATGGCAGCACTGAATTGCCTTTATGTTTGTGATGAAAGCTGTGGACAAACGGAAAGAACTTGGATTAAAGAATAACGCCATTCCAAAATTGTGATGTAGAAATGTTTTTTATGATTAATATTTGGTTGAATTGTATATGAGGGGAAACATAGTTAAATTATACCAGAAATGGTAATAAGGGAAACATGTAACTGCCTCAATTTTTGTAGTCCGTAATATACAAATATGCAGAATTTTATTAAATTGTAGGAATGTTCGATTTGCTGTTAATTTGAATTTCACCGTTCACTGAAAGAATTTTTTTTAGAGTTTGTCTAATAGCGAGTAGTGAAAACGTTTATGTAAAAGGAGATTAGAAATACTATCGCATTTAAAAATGAATGTTTTAAAATTATTTGTAAATTATGGCGTATTGTTATAGCAAAAAGCACTACACAAAAAAAGACTGTCATAAAGCCTTTCTTATTCTATGCCTAAATATTTTCTTAATTTGACAAAAAATAAATTAATTACTCGAGCTTCATTTCATTTAGCGTAATTTAACAATGTAATTTACGTAAATTACCTTGATTTATATTATATTATAAAAAAATAACAAGTATTTCTTCACAATGAATGATTTTATTCATTCAATTTTTTTTTGTATTATCAGAAAGTTTGAATAAAGGAAATATATTTTAAATATACGATTGTTCTTTATACCCGATAGAAACAAAGATAGATTATATACTTGGTTACTTATGATTAAGGACGACTTAAATTATTATAACATAACCGATACATTGAATGTACAACCCGACCTGTTATCGTAAGAAGCATTTTCGTAAAAATAGTGTACACATTATTAATATTTTAAATTACAAAATCTATACGGTTTTGAAACTGATACAGATTTTTTACGGTGACTTAAATATTAAATTTTTTAATTTTTATATATTTAAAACGTACGTCAACATTTGAGACACTTTTTTTTACTATTTGACTTATTTGCAATAATATTGGTAGAACAAGTGAATGTCGGAATAGATTTGTTTCCTAATTTAAATGTAGATGGCAGCACCATCTTCAGAATTCTAAATAACGTAAATAGACGACTGCGTGTAACTCTTAGATTTTTTTTTTTTCCCGTAACACACGTGTTTTACCATGGAGTACATTTCATTATTACACACTGCGAAAAGCGTTTTACAACCATTAAGAATTTTAAAAATATTGTTTATTAAAATGTATTTTACTTTAGTTTTAAATTAGACAGGGGGAATTCCCATAAGCTTTCCCTGAGTATTCGAAATTTTAATACACTTGCGGTGAACGGAGCGTTTACTTATTACGTCACGCTACTTTCCATCCTTTTGTACACCCCCTCCCCTATGTCACGCACTGTTACGTAGCTTACTCACTCATTTCCTCCAAGATTGATTTCTTTCCAAAATCAGTCATTAAAACTTCCATTCTGTGTAATTTACCAAACATAGAGATTAATATAAAAGTTTATAAAATAAATGTTAGCATTTATTCTAGAAATTCCACTCAACTACTGAGACTCCCTCCCTTCCCCTTAAGGATGTGCGACGTAATAAATAAACGGCCAATACGTGGGACATTTTTTTTATGTAGAAAAAATATATGCCTCATACACAAACATTTATTGCGTTGTAGTCTAATATATCATTCAGTAGTTTAAAAAAAAAAAATATTTTCTCCAAGAGAAGCAAATTATTCTATACAAATGAAATGTTATGGGGTGTAATTATATAGCATACTTATAGATGTTATAAACATATGGATAAAATGTCTAAAAAACAGTGGCGTATTAAGTGGCGCGAGGGGATTCGTCCTGGATATCACAAAAACGGGGATACAATTTCAGTATTATTTATTGCTTTTGCGATAATATAAACAGAATATTGTTATACGTTTTGAAAAAATGTCGAAGCACAATCATACAAAACATGTATTTTAAATATGTTTTACCATTTATTAAAAAGGGTATTTTTGCATATGCGCAAGAACTTGCATGATTTTCAAAGTTCAGAGTTCTCCAAAATTTGCGTGTGCATTTGAAACCTATATTAACTACATATATTCAATGCTCAGTTATTAGATATATTTATTGTATGCTTTTATGGATTTAACCTTCATAACAGAACATAAAATTGTTCCAAACTAATATAAAAAAATTAACATGTCGCTTTTGAAGTGACTTGGGAACATCTTAATTTCTATTTGGAAAAAGATCTTAATGTCAAGTATTTTTATATAGTTTTATATATGTTTTCCTAATCTTTTTTAACATTTAAGTTAAAAGATATTTTATATAATTATAGTCTAAATTTAGGATTTGTGATTATAATTAACTCTTCGCAAAGAATGGGTATGTTTTGCTAGTTAGATATATGAAAAGTACGGTTTGTCTTCAATTACAGATGGTCATTGTATTAAAAAAAATTTGCATTGTGATGTTCATACAAAAGCCTATAAATATTAAAAATGGCAAAAAAATTAAATGGCTTCGACTGTTTGAAAGAATAAGTGTATGTGCCTGATGATCACTTTAAGCAACCGGTGCGACACTACTACCTTGGGGATGGCTTTGGTCCGGTAATAAGATATCTGGCTATCACACAAAGGGTCCCTAGTTCTAACATACGCCATATCTTTTCAAAACGGGGTTCTTTTGAGAAATGAATAAAATTCCAACTATCAACACTCGTGGCGCCATCTTCATTCAACCACCGCAATCTCAATTGAGACATGCGAGCAAACTTGATCACTTGCCACGTGACAACGCTTCATGGCTTTCATACATTGGTCCCCCGACCGACTCATTGCGTTGGAGACTTAGGTAATGGTCACTTCACATAGCCGATACAATACACTGACCATGGCGTTTTGATTCCATATTCGGCAATCAAGCGAAAAGTTCGGACTTAAAACTAGTGATTGCCTTCTCAGAATTGGATTTAAATACAAAGAGTTAGTTACTAAGTTACTTTTATTATTTGAAAAGGCAGTACAATAGTTTAAACTAAATTATTATGCATTGAAAATTTGAAATTTATTCTTGTCACTTAGGAAAGATTTTGTTTTCTACTAATGTTTCTTAAAATCGATTCTAATGCGTTATGAAATTTATATACAAATTCATTGCGGTTCTAAGTATATGTATAAGATAGCTTTTACACATGCACAAATGATTTAGAATCCACACAAGTATGATGAGAAAACATTCAGAACATGTTTTGCCACATTAAGGAAAACACAACTTTTACTAAATGTATTGACTCGTATAGTCGTATAGCCTTTGTAAGTCTATACTCGTTAGTACTCGTATAGTTCCAGTCTTTGCAAGTTGATATCAATGGGACAAAACGTATTTTAGACGAATACTATAGTTTAGCTTAATAGAAAATTTGGAGACTAATTCAGTAATGTAAAAATCTAATTTTTAGAAATTTGGGGCAAAACGCGTTTTGATTGTTTGCTTTTCAATTATGATAGGAATAAAAAATAAAATACTAAAATATAATAATAATAATAAGATGCAAACAACAATAAACAAAAATATAATACAAGCAGAATAATAATAATAAAAAGCAACCATAAATGTAACAAATTCAGAAATGAAACTTACCTATCTTCTATTTCCGCAACAAGTTTTGATCCTTAAAACGCACGTACAAACTTCAACCAACATCGTCGACATTCACATCGAAGCGACACACATTCATCATAGCATTCCACGGTAAAAAAAAAAAAATCACTATATCCTTTTGCTACAAACGAAACAATAATGACAGGAACCAAGTGAATATTTCGTCGAGACTTTTTTTTTCTCCATTGCTGTTGTCGCGAGAGAAAGGGAAAAAATATCCCAACAAGCACAAAAGCGTCGAAGCTCTGTCGAGGGGGAAAAAGGGGAGGGGGGATAACAGCTAACTAGTCCCCGCCACCGTTTGACGCGTTGCCTTCGCAGATTATTCCTGGGATCATCAAATGAGGGTAATCCCTTCCTCTTGCGGTTCTTCTTGTTCCATCTTCCTCATCTTCATCTCTTTTTTCCCTCTGAGGAAGAGAACTTTTTCTTAATCCAGCGATGAAAGATTCGGGATTGGGACTTTGCCCCCCCCCCCCCCCCCCCCCTTCTTCTTCTTCTTTCGGATGCTTTAATTAAAGTCGGGTAGAAGATCTTGCCCGGGATAACAAGGTGGGCCCTGGGGGTAAGGAGAGGGGGGAAGATGATAATCAGGAACGGGAGAGGGAAAAAATTCGGGAGAATGGTTCGGGGTTAGGGGATTTTGGGGAATGTGGGGATAATGAGTGGTAAAAAATTATGCTGTTGATGGTGTTGTGGTAAGCCGCGGGTGAAAGTTAAATGATTTCCGTGTTGGTTATTAGGTTTTAACAAAATATATTAACCCTATACGCTCAAGGAATATGCTTGATATTTGAGTTCTTTTTAAAGAACAGTTACATCATCTCTCTCTTTCTCTCTCTCTGTTCTTTTTAAGGAGGTATTATTTTACGCTTTCATTTTACGTTTAGGGTGGATAATTATAAAAATAAAAAGTTATGCGTGAAGATGAATATTAATTCTTTGCACTCCGTTGGCGCCGCTCAGGGGACAACATAACGACTCGTTCTTTTAGTTCCCTCTTCTTTAAAATAAACGAGAACAGCATGATCTTGTGTTTTAAAAATATCGCTATTTTTTTCAACTCGTTCTTTTTCAAATCTAAAACAGATTAGGTTTCTTTTTTCTTTAAGCATAGCAAATTCTAGGGAGAAGAACATACGAATTAATAACTGTTCCGTAGGAAGAACGGAAAACTCAAAGAGTTCTTGGAGTGCAAAGGGTTAATCTCAGCATATATTAAAAGCATATATTTAGTAGTTTAAAGAATTTGTCAAGTACTTAAAATCAAACAGGGGTTGTGAGGAAAGTTTTACATCACCAACACACCTGGTGCCTGGTAGATGAAATAAAAGATAATTTCTATTGAATTTTGTAAGAGAATAACTTTTAAACTCAAGAACATGTTCTTCTCTTTCATTTTGAAGAAGAGAGATAAAAATAACACATCGTTATTTGGGAGACTTCATCCTTTGCACTCCGCTGTCGCCTCTCAGGCGCCAACAGAACGACCCGTTCTTTGGTTCCCTCTTCTTTAAAATAAACGAGAACATCATCTTGCGTTTAAAAAAACCCATGACCTTTTTTCAATTTGTTGTCTTGCAGATTCAAAATAGATTATGCCTTTGTTTTCCTCTATGAGCAAAAAAAAAAAAAAAAAAAAATAGGGAAAAGAACATAAAGAGGAATAACTGTTCCGTAAAAAGAACGCAAAACGAAAAGTGTTCTTGGAGTGCAAAGGGTTAAAAGCGACACTCGAGAGTGCAAACGATTAAAAAAATATATGTTGATATCCAAGGGATGTCATACTTTTAAAGGGATTTATATAAAGAACGAGCTAGTGAAAGAAGAGTCTTGACATAGTATAATTAAGTGTTGTTTTTAAAACTACTAATGTTTTGTTATTTTTAAGTAATAGGCATATGACATGAAATAGATCAAACATCAAGGTTTATGTACGAAGCATACAAAGTATAATTTAAGTGTGTTCTTGTAGCAGGATAAGGGGTAAGTAATGTAATAACTTTTCATGGCCATATCGTAAAATAAAATATAGTATATATTTATTTATATACTTAAATACGAATCTTAATTTATTGTATCTAGTATTTTGACAAAGAGGAGGATGACAAGATAAAGATATCAGATGGAAAAAAGATGTTATATTTTTCAGAAACATTTTACTGACACTGACGAAGTATAGTTAGATAGAAATAAGCTAATATTTATGATTATTTAAATCTATATAGCATCTTAGTAATCTATAAGATAAAGATTATTTCTGAGGCGTCTCATCCAATACAGCGAAACAGAATTATCGATTATTTCACTGGTCAAACTAACACTTTAAATCGATTATAACTCGATTATCACACTTGTTTAATAGATTCTCACTTTTTTTATCGACATTATCGCTTCATCAATATAATCGTATTGTTTTCCTGTTGCGGCGTAATAGAAAATCTTCCACGCCACAAGTTTATTTTCCTCTTATTCCTCCCCAGTTTTGTTTGACCACTGCTTTTATTCGGGGGGCATACAAGAGGATAGATTGGCGACGGTTGATTAATGGTCATCCTTGACCCATATGCTGTCCGACAAGAGTCAGCAACTGATTCTTATGATTGAGGCTCCGGGTTTTTTTTATTACTTTGGCGCAGATCTTTTTATTTTTTGGCGCCTTAGCGATTTTTCTACGCCAACGCCGCTTTTACTATGCTTGGCGAAGTTTTTTTTTTGTTAGTATTTGGCGCCTTAGTGAGTTTTTTTTTCTGCGCCAAACTCGCTTGGCGAACTTTTTGCGGATGTCCCGATGACACAACATTGTGATGGATAACATACTGGTTGCCACAGAACAGGAATAAAAAGATAATTTTTTTTTGGTGATGTCGGTGGCTTGGGATGAAGATTTCTCTTTGGAAGATGGGATAATGCTTGGTATTTGTGATGGCTGGTAAATTGAACTAAAACACGTTATGGAGATGATGATGGAATGATTGGACCGTGTTGCTGATTGGAACAAAACGAAAGGGGTTTGTCACTTGTCACCACTTGCATCGCACTAGAAGATACTGATGAGCATATGCAGAAGCTTTCTTAAATTCTTTTTACAATCTGAAAAGAGAATTTGATAAGATTATTAAAGTAAGCAATGAAAAATATTTTTATTTTAAAATATGCAAGTATAGAATCAAACGATACATCACTTGTAGTGTAAAAAGTTACTTGAAATAGAAATTCAAGTTAAAATTGAATATTTTATCGCATATGAGTATTTTACTAGATCTATAAAATTTGCGTATACAAAATTAGCACTTGAGAAATCACATTAAACTTGCTACTGAACTCCTTGATCAAGATTGTTACAAATCCATCATTAGCATTTCCACTCTTTAATTGTTGATATACTTACTCTAAATGCGTAAAAGAACAAAAAAGAAACTTAAATATTTTTATAACACTTTAAAATACAGTCCAATGGCGGTGATTATTTATCAAGAGTGAGGAAGAAAAATCTAAAAGTATGGAAGGTAATAAAGCCCAAACTTTTACGTAAACTTGTTTAAAAATTTTAAAAAGTGGGGTGGTATTTGCTACCCCCCTTCCACTTTACCATTCAGAATTTACATCACTGACACAGTACGCCGACCAACGACATACTGCAATAAAGGGCATCTCAAATAACTTCAGATTTGCGATTGAAATAAAAATATATTAACAGATGAATAGGAAAAATATTTAGTTGGTTATACCTGCATGTTTGGAAACATCCGAAATATCGGTCAGCTGTGTCTTTGCTAGTTAACAAAAACTTTTCAAATCCATTGTACTTTATATCATGTTGAGCTTATAATTAATTTATAAATTATACTTACGAGATCTCAAAACGAATACATAAAACCCATTTGAAGGTTTTAACTAGTGGTTCCCAACTCTTGGATGTCTCACGGACCACCGAGTCAAAAGTTAGATAAAGCGAGGACCACCAACTTTTAACAACGCACAATGAAATACAGGTAAAAAATACTTTGATGTTAAGTATTAAAATTTATAATTTTTTTGCAAGTACGTTTATTATTCTAATACAAAAATTTAACTTAAATTATATTAATTGTTTAATGAAACAATTTAAGACTAGCATGCTTGTGCGATTATTATCGTATGACCATGCTATAGCCCTGCCTCTCTCCACACACTCATTCGGTTGAGAGATATTAGCGAATCTTTTATAGCCAAAAAAATATCCAAAAAGTTTAACGGTATGCTCATAGATAACACCATTAACCAGCTTGTTTAATAAAAACCCGTTAAAGTAAATTATTTTAAACGTATTAAAAAAACCTTTAATATTTATGGGATGAAAGTACGATTCGTCACTGGTCCATGAAATTATCTTTCTTTTGATACCCCAAGTGTTAAGATTCTTTGCGTCTAAGGGATCTTTACTACAGAAATAACAAATACAATTCAATCAATAATACGAGTCTATTTTTAAATAATAAGATAATTTTTGTGTCTATGATTACATCTGTTTCAAAAACCTCGATATTTATTAGTAAATTTACGGAGGTACACTGTAAAAAAACGTACTTAAAAATGAGCACCTGGACTTACTCGTTTTTCTTTGAGTACAATTTCAACGTAAATGAGCGATGACATACTCAAATTTAAGCAACCGTACTTTCTCAAAAATGTGCAGTGTGGTTAAATATTGCTAATATCAATTTCTGTTCAATCCATCTTAACAAAGCGACCTGACACACTTAAAATACGTGTTCAGAAGATGGTTTTCCACATGATTCGATGTCGATTACTTAAATGGAAACTAAGCTATCATAGCTCAATTATCTTACTTCTCATTCCTCTTGCACACCTTTTTAACATTTCTTCTGTTTATAAATTATTCCCGTCTCCGTAGTAGATTAATGGATAAGGCTCTGGTCTGCGGTGCCTGATGATCTGGATTCGATTCCTGGTATGTCTTTGTTGTAATTGTCAATATTTATTGAAAGGGATTTATGAAGGCTGCCTATATAGACTAGCATCTGCTCTTTTTACTGTTTGTACTCATTTTTGAGTACATGTATTTTTCAAAATCGAATCTTATGTATTTGAAACCATGATAAACATCGAACGTACTCACAAAGAGTACATTTTACTTATTTTTTAGTACGTATTTTTAACAGTATAGGATTGAAAATTATATAATTAAATTTTTTTCGAGTTTCCTTTTAAAGTTTCGAGTGGAAAAATACCATTGAAACTTTTTTTTATATATAAAGACATCCAAAAACCATTTGAAACTTTCTCACGTACCACCAATGGTCCACAGGCAACGGATTTTTAAACCATTGGTTTCAACTCCCAATTTTGGTTCATTTCATGTCATCCTTCAGAAGGTAAGCTTTATCTCACATCCCCACATGTAACTGCCACCCTCCCAAATCTTCCAACACCATCTAAATTCATAGCGAACACGCCTCATCCCAAACAAACACAGGGGGGAAGGGGTGCGTTGACCCCCCCCCCCCCCAGTTACCCTGATTATACCCACCCTAATGACACCCACTGAGAGGCAATCAACGAACTCAGATTACCTGTGCCAGGGCTATTTGCTGGGGCTGCCTTTTCCCTGCATGGGGCTGTAATTAAAGGGCAGTCTCTTTCCTAGGGGGCTGTCGCTCTACTTAGGGCTGTTTTACCTTACTTAGCCCTGTTAGCTAATAGCTTGGGGGAAGGGAATCGCTGTTTTTTGGGAGGGAAATACTTAGGGTAAGAAATCGGAGGTATGGTCTTAGAAAAAACTGTTAATAATATTGTATTAGTAAATACATTTCATATGTGTTTGTCATTTAACATGATAGGCTAATAAAAATAATAACCTATTTTGCGTGATATATATCAAATTGAGCGTTTTATTTGTTTCCACAGATATCTTTGTTTCGATTATGCATTGTAATCACTGATATATTAGTACCTCAGAGCCAGACAAGACCAAGTCCAAACTGGCGATTTCTGTTTTATTGCAAATCTTATCATTAAATAACTTCAAAATTATTAATATGCCGTTGGAAACACCATGATTAAAAATTTAAATAGAATGATGAGTTGACATTTTTTTGTCTTATAAATTTTAAAATTAAAATAGAAAATTTCATAATAAGATAGATAATAATACATCCAAATAAATCTGATTTTGTCATACAAATTATTCACTTTGATTACCTGTAAGAATTTTGATATCAACCAAGAAACTTTCTAAGGACTCTAAAAGAGTAATTTGAGGTCACTAATGACAGCCTGAGAAACACGAGATCTAAATTGGGTATACGTGATAAGTGATTTTTAACAAACAATTGACATATAAAATACATAAAGGGTGATTTAAATTTTTCAACTTGTTTGTAATTTTTTTTTTAACATTTTACCATTTTTCTTAAAGTTGGTTTTCCTTTTTTTAAAAAAAGATTATTTTATATATAAAAAACGTGTTCCATAATTTGGCCTTTCTTTAATTAAAGTTCTTTACTAATTACTGTATATGAGGTGGTCACAAATTATGGGTCTTTTTGGTCGTTTAACTACATAATAAACCAACAACGTAAATACAATGTTTCTGCTATAATATAACTACTTTTTAGATATTAAAGCTAGCGACTTGTTTAAAGTATAAGCTAATTTATTGAGTAAAAATAATGTTTTATTATTCCAATACAGATAAACATCATACAGCTAAAAAATGAACACGGCCCAATAATTTTGAACTACCCTGCATATCAAAGAGAATTATTTCAGAGCCCAACCAAGTGATTGAAATAAAACTTTATGAACACCAAACAAGAAAACTACTTCAGCAAAACTATGAAAATAAACAAAAGTACCCAACTATTCTTCCCTATAGGGAAGGAAGTACCCAACTTTTTTTCCCTATAGGGAAGAAAAGTTGGGTACTTACTTACTTGGGTGTGCGTACTTAGAAAATTAAAATTTTATAAATTTTATTTAAAAATAAAAATTCGACAATAGGATGATTTTTTTTCTGAAAAATAATCTAAATTATAAAATATTTAAATTGGCATCCTTCATGTATTTTATTTTTAATAAGGATATTAATATAATCGTATTAATTTTTTGACTCAAGTAATAACTGGAACGAACACTTTAACCTCGCCACGCGTAACTTATCATTATTAATTGTACAACAAAACATTAATCCTACTCTTCTCTACTTTTCCGACTTTCTCTCTAACTGTAATTGTTCTTTTTTTTCCTAAGGATTTAGACTCGTTTAGGAAGTGCCAGACGATTTCTTAATTGAATTTATTCTCCGCGGCGCGGCCACGGAAAAAGTAGACAAGGCACTTATAATTTTTATGACTTGGTTGTGTATTTATCGTCTGTTGTACAGAAATCTTCGCTCTCCTGTTAACACGGCTTAAGGTATGAAAATTAATTAAAACTCTTAGATTTGCAGAATAATTCGAGAGGAAAAATTATTCTGAAGTAATTCGAAAATCATAGAACTTTTAAACTATTTTGAGGTAGTTTAAGAAAAGATTGAAAACAATTATTCTTTCGAATAAATTGGAATCGCAGGAATTATTTCATTAGCATGGTCTTAGACGAAATAGTATTGCCTTAAACACTTCAGCTATAATATACAGGACTTTAGGGCATTTAAAATTAATTAAATTATATTATGTATGATAAACGCAATAATAATTAAATAAATCAAAGTATGATGATAAATATTTAATTCTCTAGTGCATAGTGTAGCATATTTACTACACAACTTTAAAATGACCGCTATTTGCATCTATTGAGTTTTATGTTACTATTATAATATTGTCACGTAGGGAACCATGTGCCTAGTTCTTATAACCGCAGCAAGGTATCTTTTCTTTATAAAAATGATTGTGATAAAGACAATCGGTTGCTTCGAAGACAGTTGTTCTAAAACTGGCTCGCGAAGGTGAAGTTTTGGAAGATTGTTTTATTACTTATAGGTATAATCGGCCTCTACAAAAAATACTAGCTAATACCAGAGGTATGTAGATTGTATTTAACTATGTTTTCTGAAAATTATTTTAGTAATTACACATGATGTTCCATACACGCTACGAAACGGTTTTAATTTATTTTTTTAAATAGACACTTAAGATTTTTTTTGTATATTTTCTCAGCGGTCCCAGGGGCACAAAGAACATGGAAATTATTATTTCATTAAAAAAACCATACTATATAGGATTAACAGTCATCCGTTAATAACAAAAAAAAAATAGTTGAGTGAAGGCATGGGATCCATTGTACAGGGTGGTCACAAATTTTTGGGCGATGATCATTGTTTTTGGCTGTTTAACTAAACATAATTAACCGTTCCTTTGGTATGATTTAATTACTTTGTTTGATGCCACTAAAGCTAAGGTAGTTGTTTAAAATATAAGTGAAGTAGTTGGGCAAATACAATGTTTTATTATGCCAATATAGCTAAATGCGATACAACCAAGCAATGACCATCGCCCAACAAGTTGTGACAACCCTATAGATTTTTTCCCATCCCACTATCAATTCTAACTCCTTTCATAACGATTGCTATATTCATGCAAAATGCATTGCATTTATCATCACCACGATTACTATTCATCGCCTATTGAGCTCGTTTTGCATATTTATGACATAAGTGCATTTGTGTCATAAATATGTAAAACGCGCCCATGCATGGAAGGTGTTTTCTTCCCTTCCTCAAATTTCTTAATAAGAGTCAGTGTCGAAGCCAAATCAGTAAAAATATTTGGCTTGGAATGAAACAAATGCCCTTTAATTTAATATTTTATAATTTTGTTAAAACTTTAAGTTATTTATTTTGAAATTGTAACAATGTTAAGTTAAATTTAGTGGGAATAATTTAGTTAAAGTTAAGGTTAGTGGGAATACGAATGATGAATTTAAGTTATTTGAGATGTTACTTGAAATTAAACTTTTCTTTTGAAGTAAAAACGTTAAAAAAAAATTAAGTCTAGTTTTATAAATTTGGGGCATATTTCTTTTTTTTAACTTAGACTACAATTTTTTTTTTTTGCACAGCTTCAGAGTTCTAACTTATGACAAAAAAAAAGGTTGACTGGTAGAATTAATTTAAAACTAGAAACATGGGTTCCCAAAAAGTGGTCCGCGGGTCGATGTTAGGGGGTTCGCGTCACAAAAAAGAAATGTTTAAAATGAACCGGATTGTCAATGCTGTCTCCATTCTAAGTAAAAGCCCTGTAAAATTATAATAAATTATAAAAATTAATTTAAGATTTTTTTTATTTTCTTCATTTTAACGTTCAAACAAAACAAACATTTACAAATATAAACAGCGGGGGGACTTCTATAAGCATATATTGAAAAAGTGATCCTACTATAGTTTTAGCTAGGGATCCGAGGTTTAATGTTAATTGGGAACAGCTGCTGGAGAGCGACACAGTAGGTTTGATTATTGGTTTGGTTTGATTTGATTAATTAACGTCACAATAGATGTGCACAGTGGGCTATTGGCGACGGTTCGAGACCTATCTCCCAGGTTTGGTTTGGTTGGTTTTGTTAATTAACGTCGCACTAGAGCTGCACAGTGGGCTATTGGCGACGGTTCGGGGTCAATCTCGAAAGAAAGACCCGGGAACACATGCCTATCTCCCAGGAAAGACCCAGGAACGATGCCTCGCATTTTTGAATAAAGGTCATATGAAGAGGACAGCACCTAAGCTGGCAGGACATTGAACCCCGATTAGATTTATCGTGGACCAGTCCCGTATACACGCCAGTATAATTTATTGGATGTTCTGGACGACTTTCTAGTATTTTTGTAGCCAAGCTGGAAACCCTCCGACCGCAAGATCTCTACTTTTTAGTTTTCTTTGTCAATTTCAATCTCAACGATTGGAATCAGCAATTCTCTGATTACTAGTTGAACGCCTTTATCCATTGGAGGCCTACAACACAATAGGTTAATGGCAAACAAGTTCGTGCCACATGATATATTTCCGATTTCCTTAACTTTCCTCGTTACATAAAGTTATAGATGAACGGATTTTCCTGAATATAGAAGTCTCATAGGTATACATTTAACGGACCACGACAGACTTAACGTGCACTAGCCCCTCTATATATCGGATGTTTGGCGGACGACGGGGAGACTATTCTTCCCGTAGAAATTACTTTCTGACCACGAGAGCAGCGATTCGCTTTCCTTCTCAGTCATTGCATTACTGAAATCCCGAGCCAAACGGGCGCCACGTGAGTGCATATTCCGATTTCGTGAGTGATTTCCGGGGACGAATATACCTGTTGGTGGTTGAAGGGGGCATCGGAGAAGATCGATTCCGATACTCTTAATCCAATGTTGGAAGCATTCAGTGTCTGGACAGAAAACAAAAGGGGCGGTTTGCAAATTGTTCTTAGAAAGCGACTGGTATTTGGTTGGTACCACTGTTTAGTTATTAGTTTAATTTTTGCATTTTATATTATAATTGTGGCTTGAAACAAGAAGGATCAATGTCAGTTTTTAAAAAATATATTAGGAATATATCAGTTTTAAACTTCTAAATGAAAAAGACTTCTGTAACCCTTCAAATCAAAGTATTTTTCCGTAACATTGTAACAAGAATAAGCCACAAACTTTGAAGTTAATTTTCTCAAAACTGTCAATTATGACATTATATTTTCTTGTTCCAAGTATTAAACTAGTGTAATTTTTTTTTTACAGGACTTTACTGGTGCTTTCGACAGAAAAACTTCGTTCAGACAGTTAGCGGAAATATATTGGGACTCTTTAAAGATATAGAATTTTCGTATAAAAAAATAGTAGTTTCGTTTGCTGATTAGTTAAACTATATTCAGAAATATACGAATTTAAATTCTCATTTTATCAATTAGCTACAATAAAACGCTAAAACTTTTTTATTTATATTTTAACAATATTAATGCCGACATATTAATTGCAAGTTGTCTGCTAGCATTTTAAAAATAAAGTAAAATTTGCCTATTGATAATGGAAAATACTTTTAACCAAGAAGATGGAGCTGTTGAAAACAATAGCGTAGCAATGTCAAATATTATGGAGAAAGGTGTTCATAGTTCCATATTTAGGATACTTACAAATATAAAATGTTAATGCTAATTAGAAGTTATGCTAATTAGCAACTAGCCATTAATTAGTAAATAGTAGTTACTGGTCAATAGCTTGTTATAGTTAATTACGCAAATTCCTTTAAAAGATCAGTTTTATTGTCAATTAAAAAAGAGGATTTACGTAATTTCCATAAATTGTAAGTAAATGTTTTTCGTGTCTAAGATCTTATTTGGGATATTGTAGGAAATGTTGCCTTGAAATCTTTATTAATGATTGACGGGGGTGGGGGGAGGGCTTGTACCCCCTGAACACCTCCCTTTACAATGCCTATCTATATGCCTGTATCCCTGGAAGCATTGGAAAAGTGTACTTGTGCATATTTTTGTTTCAAATTTCAAAGAGTGCCTTTCCCATTTTATTCGTCCCTTTAAACCTTCTCATGAAGAAAACCGAGTGTAGCCATCACTCAAATGCTCTCGCTCACTTCGTTTGCCAGATAAAACCCCGTGACGGCTTTAGAAACAACAAACAAACCAGACGACAGCTTTGTGGAAAGGGGAAAACAAATAATACAAAAAGCACCCCGAATTATGAATCCCCATTACTTAGTCACGAGTGACAGAGAACAAAAGAAAAGGGAAACAGGTACACACAAAGAGAAAGGCAACGCGACAGGGAACACTTTTCAGGGACACGCGGACCACTTAGCGATCCCGTCACGTAACAGACGGACCACCAGACGTCTTCTGATTAAAATATCAATGGGAAACAGGGGGACCAGACGCATCAGGGATGGCTGAGCGGCCCAACCATCCTCGGTGTATTCTTCTGGAGATGATGGTTCAATGTCTGGCAGTGGCGGAGGAAATCCTTTGGCTTTCTCTCTTCAGGAAATGGTTGGGGGGATCACTGGACACGGATCGTTTGGCGCCAGAAGTGGCTAACGGGGTGACGACAGCATACCGCCAGAGATTATGAAAGTTCCAACGGAACTGGGGGCCGTTCATTCATTGCGTTACATCTCTAAGGTTTGGTTTGGTTTGGTTTTGTTAATTAACGTCGCACTAGAGCTGCACAGTGGGCTATTGGCGACGGTTCGGGGTCAATCTCGAAGGAAAGACCCGGGAACACATACACATTCACACACACATTCATACATGCACCTCGTTATTTTAGAACCATGGTCAGATGACGAGGAAACACCTGAGCTGGCACCCAACGGACCCCGATCAGATTTATCGTGCACCAGTCCCGTTTACACGCCAGTATAATTTGTTGGATATTCTGGACGACTTTCTAGTATTTTTGTAGTGAAGCTGGCAACCCTCCGATCGCAGGATCACTACTTTTTTACTTTTCTATGTCAAGTCCATTTCCCGGATTCGACCCACCAATCCTCTGATTAGTAACTGAACGCCTTACCAACTGAGTCTAATGTTTGGCTTTCACATATGTTGATTTCAAATCGATTAAAGGGGTATGTGAACATTGCTGCCTTATTACTTCAGCCTGATAATTATCTGAACCTGTAATGCCTGAGATAGGATTATTCAAGATTTAACCCTTACGAATACTAGTAGATGTTATTTAACGTTCCGTTCTATAATCTTCCGTCAGACGCAATATGTCGACTGCTTAGTTCGGGCGCAATGTGCTTGATAGGGCACACATTAAAAAAATATAATAAACTCCTAATTGTACAATTGAAGGGTTTGCTGCAAAAAGGAGATAGTTCCAACCTAAGGGAATTTGGAGATACATGTACTATCTTGTGGTAAAAATAAACTCATTCGTTTGGTACCAGAAAGATGTAGCTCCAATCGTTAGTTCTCGCGTTACTTAAGAAATTGAGCTGTCTGTCTCATTAGTTTGTTGCGATATAGATGTAGCTCCTGGAGCTACCGCCATTTTCCCCCAAACGACTGAAGTGCTTTGCTTACAGGAAGGTTATACAGCACTTATAAACAGTAGAGTTTTTGGTTCTTTCAAGTTTTGTGGTTCTACGATGGACTACAACCAAATAACGCAGCAGATGAGCCGGACGTTACAGAGGGGGAGTGTGATGATTAAAAATTTAATTTTCTGTTTTTAAAGCCAAGTTATATGCTATATTTCAATTGAATTTTTTTTAAATAAAATAATATTATAGTAAATTGTATTATTTGTGAAATATTTTTCATAGAGGTAGACAGAGCATCTATTTGGTTGCAAAAAAGAGGTAGCTCCAACAATCCAACATGTGCCACGTCATCTGGAAGATATATTTTTGAGTGAAAATACTGTCATAATATGTAGAAACAATTTATTAAGAAGATTGATCAAAAAGAATATCTTTACACAACTTGGAATTTTGAATTTTTAAACGTTATTTACGGTTTTCTGCAAACTTGAATAATTGGAACTATCTCCTTTTTACAGCAAACCCCTCAATTGTCAAACGGCTAAAATCATTATTAGTAATGTAAAAAGAAAAATACAAAAGTTTCTGCAAAACAACATGTATTTGATATGAAACTAGAAGGAAATTTTTGAATGAAACTGCGCACGCAGGACTCGATTCAGTTTATCATAAACTATGCACTGACAATGATAATTTTAATGTGCATTTGAAATTGAAAAAATTCCATAATTTCAGGTTCTAATTTTTATGGCAAAAAAAATCGTATCCATCGGATGTTGGTTGAATTAACCTAGCACTAGAAATACAGAATAGACTATTGATGACAGTTCAAAATTTATTCCGAAAGAAAGACCCGGGAAAACAACCTTGTATTACCATAATATGGGGGAACATGAGTGCAAAATCCCAAAAATGGCGTGGCGTAATAAATGAACGCTCCCTCGGAATTTTCGAAGGACTTCAGCCTGCGTTCTCTCGAATCTTCTTCATCGCGCCACTGGAATGGATTCGTGGCACGTAAAGCCGTGCGCAGTGGCGTCAATTATATTATAATTTTCGTTACACATGAACGGACGGTGTTTTTTTCGCTCGTCAAAGTCACTTTGACAGACCTGTCTGCGGTGATCGCAATTACGAATGGAAATATGGAGTTTAGTGAACTGGTGATGAATTGAATTGGACGCAAATGCTCGCCTTTTCTTATGGGTTTAGCTAAATTTTACTTAGCATTCGACCTTGCAGAAGTTCATTTGATGTCTGATAGCGATACGTGTATTCCGTTAAGCCGTGGAAAATGCCATGATAGAACTATACGGGTAGTTTCGAAACTTCGTAGATTGTGTAAATTGTTTTGTTAGTTTGTCATCGAAATGTGTAGTTTATCTAATATACTTTCGTTATTAATGTATTTATACACTGTACATTGTGTTGTGTGTATTTGGTATATAAACTTAAGTATTTAGATAGTGTTGATATTTAATTTAAGGATAGTTTTTTTTTTACTTAATTTGCCCGTTGACTGAGTCTACATTTAATTTTAATTCTTAGAGTTGCAAATATTTAAATAAGTCATAATTTTTCATTCTTTAACTGTTTTCTATATGCTTTATTTTAGTTTGAGGTTTTAGGCTAATATATTTTTTGTTTGTCGTACAAATCGATGCCTTAGAGCAGTGGTTCTCAACTTTTTCTTCTCTCATGTACTCATTCATAAAACTTTTGGTTTATGAGCAGATGTTTGTGGTTTCTCACATCCTCCCCCTACCCCCTTTGAGTAGTCGATTTGGCAATGGCACATGGCTTTTCATAAACGCCCTTGAGGTAGTCGTATGGTGCTTCTTATCCCTTCGCTGCAGTTGGTTTGTCATCTTAACTCATTTTCGGGCAGTCGTTTTGACAATCACTCATAATTATTTTTACTTGAATTCAGCCTAAATTAAATTCTAATCAATAATATCCATTACAGTATGCTGTATAATTCAGGCAAATTGTTTATTTTATACTTTAACTGTCCATTCCTAATTAATTTATAGAATTACTAGTTATTTCATAGAATAAAGTGTGGAATTATTAATTTATTACACATTTTAACTAACTTGATCAGTTATTTCATGAAATAACTAGACGTTCTTTGAAATAACCGAATTGTGCGCCTTAACGATAGCACATAAACAAATTTTGTAATGCCGTTATTATATTTAAATTATTCTTCCAAATACGAATTCCATGTCATATCAAGGGATTTATCTGAAGTTTAACTTTTGAAATATCTATCCCATTTACAACGCAAGTATTTGTATTTAATAAAAACAAATTATGAGAATAATTGGAAGTGCTTGCTTGTGATTTCTGTACATCCTTTCTGTTTTCGGCCATAAGTATAGTTCATCTATTCTCTTAATAAACAAACTTTTCAATTTGATGGGTAGGTACGAAATCAAATAACGCTCTACTTTTACCTCAGATGAATGAAATCAATTCCACGAACATCCCAAACCCGAACAGACGAATTCCCACCACACCACCCCAAAGCCCATCCTGAAAAATAGCCCCTAATACAGCAGTTGATTTCCCGTAATGAAACAGAAACAACTAACCAAAAAACAACAACACAGCACTGGGAATCTCAACCAACCGTTTATCGAGCCACAAAGAAACCATCAGAAACAACACCCCAAACAGCCACAAAAACCTAAACAAAAAAACAACCGGAAAGGTATTAGTGTAAAGTTGTTTTTCCTTCAAAGCAGCTTTATCTTACTTCATAACTTCCATTACAACTTTATCAAGAGCCCCCCCCCCCCCCCCCGCTCATTCTTTCGATTAATCTTCGCATCTGGCGTTTGCCTTGGAAGCATCTTCTGCCGCCGCAACACACGCAGGTCTCTCGGCTAATAGCGTTCTTTCGTGATATTTACCCGCAGTGGATTTTGATCGACGCTGCTAATAAAGTTCGGCTTCTAGTGCCTGATTTCCTCTGCAGCGAGATGTGTTGCCACCCCTGGGTATATGAATATTTAATTGGAAAGGGAATTTTGCGATTCGCGACGCGCGAATTAATATTTGGTTTTATGGCCTGCGTAGAAATGGGGTACTAAAAGCATACAGCGATTCACTTAAAGTTTCTGTAATGTCGTGTGTTGTTTTAATGGTTAACCTCTGATTTGACTTTGTAAGAGACGTTTGATTTTAATAAATGTTATAGATAACTTACATTTCTCCATAATTAGATTTAATTTCGAATAGCCTGGTAGGCATGGTAGTTTGATTAATCGGTTATTGGTGTACAGTGGGCTATTGGAGACGGTTCGGGACCTTTCTCAAAGGAAATACCCAGGAACGATGCCTTGTATTTTTGAACCGTGGTCAAATGATGAGGACAACACCTGACCTGGCACCTGATGCGACTTCAACAGGCGTCAGGACATTGTACCCTAATCAGATTTATCATGCACCAGTTCCATATACACGCCAGTATAATTTGTGGGATGATGTGGACGAGTTTCTAGTATTTTTGTAGCGACACTGGCAACTCTCCGATTGCAAGAACACTACTTTTTTACTTTTCTTTGCCTAGTCCATCGCACGGCCTCGAACTAGCAATCCTCTGATTACCAGCTGAACGCCTTTATTCGCTGGACAACTGGAGGCCCTGGTAGTGAACTCCAGGTGGGAGGTTTCGAGTTCAATAACCGATAAAGACAACCAAATACTCTTCCCTTCCTGTCGTACTACATACTAGTTAGTGTACGTAAAAAGTGTCATATCTCAAACTTCATCATGCTGATCGTGGAGTAAGCGTCAAATTAATTTCGACGAACTTGCTCTGTTTTGTTATCACTGTATAAACAGATAAAATTACGGATGTGAAAAATTTGGCTTAAATTTACAGCGCTGGTTAACATTATGGTTTCACTTTTAAAGTTTATGTATTGTCCTTCAAAGAGCGAAAAATCGTATATCAAAAATTTCATTTTTTTATTGTTACTATATATGGCATTTTGTCATTTCCACCTGTTAGCAAAATCTCTGATGTCATCAGCTAATCCAATAAAAGATATAGCCAAATGTCAAAAGGTTCTATCATAGAATCATCATAAGGAAACAATTCATTCTTCTTTTTAGGAATTCTATAGAATGCCTTGGTAATACATATATACATATAGAATGTCTGGTGTGTTGGGGCAATATATGAAATATCCGAATTATTTAAATATTATATATACTTTCCCTAGACATGGTATGTGATACCTAGTCATTTCTTTAATTGTCTAAATACTATTCCTCGCCAAAATAGCATTTGTGTAGAATGACAAATGCTATTTAGTCAAAGTATTAACCTATTGACGTTCAAGAGATTTTTGAATGTGAAGTTGTTTTCACTTTTTGGAAAGTTATTTATTTTTAAACTGAACAAACTCTTTTAATTTATTTTTTTAAATTAATTGTAAAGCGTTTGTAAGTTGTACCTCAAACCTTTATATTAAAACCTATTGCGCAGTGAAATAATTTTCCGAATTTATACTGTGGGTGCATTGATATAAAAACTGGATAACCCTGCACGTGATATCATATTCCATGAGCGTCAAGGTGTTACTGCAAAACATGGACCTTCGTCCAACAATTTATAATCCCCTTGTATATATTAACTAGTATTTTATACTTTGCTAGTTTGTCTTTCGGCATTGCATGGAATGCCTAGGAAATGTGTGAAATGTTAATCACTTCATACTTTGACGTCCAATTTTCGGCAATCTATATACAGACTAGGCTATATAATACCTGTTTCTCATATATTGCCTGTAACAAATGCACAAAATAAGATTTGACAGTGGAATGCTCTGAGTTTTAATTCTACAACATCTAAAAGATGTTGTATGAAATAAAAGAAAATCACGTAATGACAATACAAATAGATCTAAAAGTATTCTTACGAAAACGGAATATTTTCATTTGTTCCTCATAAAAGTTTTATTGGTAATAGCTTCAACCAATGAAATTGAAAAGATATTACAGAACATACGAAACGACGTTCTGGTTTTAAAGTATTTCTGAATGTAAATAAAAGAAAATGAAAAGTAAGTTCTAATTGGAATACATTTTGTATTCTATTTTGTAGAGGTTTATTTTGTATCATTTAATCAGATATATCTATTCGGAATATTTTATTAAATATTTTATTACTTACAATAAAGAAAACATTGTCATATTTGATTTATTTATCTTTGGGTAGAAGTCTAATTTGAGAGAGTAAAAAGCCAAGGGGTACAAGAGACTGTAAGAAAAAACTAGAGTTACGTGCGGTTATGGATAGTTAATACGTATGAAATGTTGGTAACAAAGAGATGCAAGCACATGTTTGTCATGTACAGAGATCTAACGGCGTAAGAATCGGCTAAAAGAATAAAAAAAATTATTTGGAGGTTAAAGGGAACAATTGACGCTTGTATTCCTTGTGCACCGAACGGCCATGAAATTTTGGAAGAAGGATGATACCTTATTTTGGACAGAGAATCTGAATAATTAGGACAATATCTCCTCATTTGTACAATAAATTTCCTGTTTGGAATTTTGTACTTATATTTATCACTTTTACTTATTTACCTTTGGGAGCCAAAGGATGCAAGGACGCATGTTATTATACAAGAGAAGCATGTATCATTTACACAACGATAACAGGTGTATGGAATTGTTTTTTTCCCGAAAGTATATTTATGAATATTTAATGAATATACAGAGTAAAACAATAATAAAGCATTATACAGACTTAAACGTTTCGAGGAATTTGTCGAAATGATTTAACTTTAAACTGCGTTTTTAAAAAAATATGAAATTATCACTTGTACCATTGTACTCACAGTGTAAGTTTCTCAAACCTTCATTTAATATTTTCTAATAAAAATTGGTTAAAGAAAAATTGGGAAAGTTTGAAATTTAATTAATGAAAATTAATTCATTTTTAAATAAATTTTTTTACCAATATTTCGATGCATATTGAAATTTTGCGAAACTCAATTTAATGATATATCTAAATGCAATATGACTTACAATTATACATAATAATAAAATATATAATAATATAATAATAATAATATAATAAAATATATAATAATATACTAATAATAATATAATAAAATATATAATAATAATATATAATAAAATATATAATAATAATATATAATAAAATATATAATAATAATATATAATAAAATATATAATAATAATAAATACATAATAAAATAAATAATAAATAATTTTTTATCAGAACTATGATCTGATACAGAAAATTATTTTCATATAGAGAAAAATCATTCTTATACAACCGTATAGCATACAAAAAGTATTAATTGTTCCCTAAATTGTTAATTTAGCAAGGCAATGATTTTTAACAGCATAAAAATTAATTTAATTTTGTGACATCCATGATTGATGGAGCTAGACTGTATAAGCAATTAATTTTTATCTCGTATATTTTTAACTCCAATTATATTATCTCAATAAAATTGTTGCTATAGTTAGTGTATCGCTAAATGTATTGAATTTCCTCCTATTTTCTTTGGTTTAGTTGTATCTTTGTTGCATTTTATTGTCTCAAGGAAAATCTGTAAATTTTGTATTGTATTGTGTTGACAGGATAAATTTATAATAACCTTCGATAAAGTGATCTAACAACTTGTATCTTTTAGAACTATCGCTATTGTGTTGTATATGATGTGCAATATTTGTTCGAAATTTACTCCCAAAACAATAAAATTACGTTTTAGATTTACCAAACCGTTTTTACAGAAATTTTAATAAATGTGTGCTTCAAAAACATTTTGTTCGAAACATGTATTTTAATAATAATATTTGATGAATAATACATAATATATGCAAAATAATGCTCAGAATTTTATATGTAAAAACTCCTTATAGAGAAACGTGTTTACGATTAAAATAAAATGAACTATGGAATTTCCTTGGAAAACTAGCCCGTTTAGGTTGCAAATAAATTTTTCCTGGATGTAAAATTTAAAAATATATTTAATATATCTTTGTTAAAAAGTGTTTACAACATTAAATAATTAAAACAAAATTATGCTTCTGAAATGAGTTACCTGTGTAAGATTTTAAGTGTTTAAAACACATTGAAATGTCTTAAAACAGTTATATAATCATCCTATTTATTATAGAATTAAAAGTATCAAATGTATGGAATTTAATGTTATTCTTTCAACAGGAATGTCTCTGAAATAAACACATTAGAAACGACAAATTACCTTATGAAGACATTGTTATTATTACTTCAATTTTCACAACGTCTTTAATTTTATATTACAAGTAGGAAAAGAGAGGGGAACTGTACGCATCTAGAGGGGTTTTGGTTGTATCTCAGGGAGTGAAAAATATATCGCACAACTTCAAAATTTTACACAACGTTCTTGATATATGCATGAATAATCATGGCAAGTTTGTTCAACTTACAAAAAAGCACAAAATAATATTAAAAAAATTTAATACATATGCGTACTTGTGGTCTACTAGGAGTTCAAGTGTACACACTAGCAGTGATCACAATAAACTGGCTCGCTACTTTAAAGCTTCAATATGTTGTTTAGCCGTTTAAGTTGGAGCTTCATTTGATTTTTCCACAGGTTAAGCTACATTTAGTGACTGATTCGTTATTAAAGAAGGGTATAAAGTCCTTCGATTATAACATCTGGATCAAAACATCGAATTCTAACTTTTCCTGCAAGTTTTAATTTTGCGGTAGTAGAATGCGCCAAGAGTACGCAACAAGTAGCTGTGACGTACTCTTGTCCACCCAAGAAGTGCGTCAGAAGTTGTCCACCCACCTAGGTGCAAGTACCGTGCAGACATAGAATTTGGAAAAAAGTATATTTTCCATTGTATTAGAAAAAGTGCAGCATACCGATGACAGTATGGTGTGTTCTGCGACTGTAGACACACTAAAAAGTCACAACTAAAATTTAATGCCAAGTTAACAACGTTGGAAAAATCCTTGCGTACTCTTAGCCGACAGCGTCCTCTTACACTCACTTACCCTACATTATAACTGTTTTGATAGTTATTGTTTATGGATAGTTTATTAGTTCTTTTTCATTAAGGTATTCGTTAATTATTATTAATTATAAAATTAAACAAGAATATAAAAGAAGGTTGGTCAAGTACAAACTTTTGTTCAATACAAGGCAACTAAACAGCTTAAGCATAAACGATGAAATTTTTGGTTATTGACAATTCAATTTACAATTCATATTTTGATACGGATTAAATACTTAATGAAATGGTTCTATATACCGTAAAATGAATGTCATCATAAATAATACCCAGGAAAATTGCTGATTAAAACCGATAGTTATAAAACCTATAAAGAAAACCAAAACTACACAAAATAACCATCCCTATGTGATTTAGCACAATCTAACAACATAATTGCAGTAATAGCATCCACAATCTCAATTAAACAATTAATGCGCCCACTCTTCCACCAAACTGCCCCCGTCAGCGGATCGAAATGAAATACGCGCGTGCATAAAGCCGACAAGCAAATGCATATTATTCAGCTTAACAAGGGAATCGCAATATCCCTAAAAGCCGAGCATTCTTAGCCGGAGTGACATAGTTGCTCATTAAGAGCAGGGGGTCAGCTAAAAGGAGCAATTAACTCCGGACAGTTTATTATGCACAACAGGTCTTGACTCCGATCTCCCACGTTGATGCATGGGGAAGGTTTGTCATAAATGTTTCATAGCGGTCTTCTTGCGAAGGATTTATGTCCGAACTTGGCTGTATATTTTATTTTTATAATATATCGGTTTTTGCTAGCAGTAAAGCACGGCGTTGCTAGGAATACAATAATAAATATTTTATATTAACGATATTACAGTAGATACGACATTTCAGGGGGACCAGTACGAATGGGTCGCTATAACGAAAAGTCGTTGTAACGATTCACACATTTTATAAAACAATTTGTATTTAAAGGTTTAATTAAAAATAATACCTTTTAAAATGAATAATAAAATAAATACTATAACATTTTCGCTCGACTTGACAGCATTTGGTTGGTTCGACACAACAGCATTTGAGTGGTTGGATTAACTTCCTTCTAGACTTATACATTGAGCTATTGGCAACGGTTCGGAATCAATCCCAAAGAAAAGACCCGGGAGAACAATGTCTTGTAATTACGGACTTTGCCAGATGACGAGGGAAACACCTGAGCTGGCACCCACGCACTTAAATAGACGTGGGGACGATTGAACAAAGGTCGAAAATTGGGGAATATGTCTTTGTGCTTTTCATCTGCAACCGCCGTGCTCGACGTCTGACAGTGGATTGCCAGATGTACTACTAAAATACTAAAAGTCGTCTAAAATCCCAATAATATATACCGGTGTGCATAGTGTGCATACGGAACTGGTGCACTTTAAATCTGATCGGGGTCCAAAGTCCGCACGCCTATTGAGGTTGCGCCTGGTATTGAGGTTGCTCAGGTATTGACCATGGTTAAAAAAAATACGAGGTATTTCTCCCGAGTCTTTCTTTCGAGATAGCCCACTGTGCAGCTCTAGTACGACGTTATTTTAAACAAACAAATCGAACCACGGCCAACCTCCCACGAGTCCGTTACTCCATGGTCTATGCCCGAACTATTTATTATTACCTAGAAAACTTATTACTATTGTATCCACCCCACAATTTTCTTTGTACAGCACCATCATCGTTGTCACATCACATCGGAAGCAAAAGCACAAAACCCTCAAGCTATCGGATCCCCCCCCCCCCTCCGTCCGACATGCCATTCATTATGAAACAATAAAGAGTCCGTGGTTTTGCAAGGCTTTTAGGAAAATCGAGAAGACAGTGGGGCTTTTAGACAAATGAATGCCAAGAAAATTGAACTGCCTAATGAAGATTAACCACTTCAAGTAACCGGGGAGTTTTCTTGCGTATTTAGAAGAAAGTGAAGGTATCGGTGCGTTTGAGGAAATAATGGGAAAGGATCGCATTTCATCAAGGGAAATGTGTTGGAAATAATAAGGATAATAGTTGTTTTAGAGTGAGCGAACTTTTTTTGGTATTTATGGATGAAGTATGATGTCAGCACTGGATTTTGATTGCTAGGTATTTAGGTAAATGATCTTCATCGACCCATTATTAATGTGATTACTGTTAAAAGATTAGTTAAAAATTTTGTTTGATATTTATTTTAAGCAGTGTGTTTCAATTCCACAGTTTAATAATTTGTACTATGCTATAGAACGACATGGAAATTTAAATTATGTGAATGTTAACTTTACTGTATTGCAACTTCTGTTATTGCCCTATTTGTATATAACTTGATTACTTCGTTGGAAAATGCTTAATTGGAAATTATGTGGACTTGAGTTACTTAACTAAACCACATACTTTTGAAATAAGATATATACTTTTGAAATAAGTATTTTTCAATAACAAAATCATTGACAAAAACATAAAAACTAAATTTGTTACAATATAATCTAACTTAATATTATTAAAAAAATGACTATGGATTTGGCGAGCGTCAACGAACAGGAGCCGAAGCCCCCAAGAATAATAAATATAGCTTGTAGGAGACAAAATTTCAGCAGGTGCTTAAATGCTGTTTACATTATTAATTTGATTAAATCTAGTCTAATAATAATAAATACGTGTTCAACGTGGCAAATTATAACTTGTGTTCATGAAGTTTTTTTTTTTAAACGTCTTATCCTCACCAAAACGAATTCTGATAGTAATTAATATGACATTCACCCCCCCCCCCCCGAAAAAAAAATGTATCTTTATGCTTCTGACCATAAATCATTTCATAAAAAAATATGAATTGTCTCCACGTGATTCTTATTATATAGCGTGCATTTATTTCATGGTACCTGAATCCCGGCAGTCCAATCCTTTCGACGGAGAAAGGAAATTGAAAGGGATGGGAACCCTCAATCTGAATAAATAAACGGGTTCAATAGACAGAGGAAAAAAGAAGCTAGTTTGTATCACAATGTCCTTTCAATGTATCTGCATAGAAACGTTGCAAGTGAGCATGAAGTTATTCTTTTGTTTGGTATACACAAACACCAGTTGCTGTTAGAATTTTGTTAGCGAAAAGTTGCTTGACATGGCTCTATTTTGTCAAGTGAATTGTTATCCAATAAGGTGTAAATGTTTTTGGAAAATAGCTAACATTATTTCGAAATTGAGTATTTGCAAATAAGGTTTGAGGACGTGCGACTTCAACGCCACCCATGATCTAATATCATAAGGCTAATAAGACAAAAGCCCAATTTTGGTTAATTCGTATTTATGAAAGTTGCAGACAGAATTGTTGATACTTTATGAATTTCAATACCTATATTTATTTTTTACATTTTACGAGAGAAGCGACACTCTATAAACTCTTCAAAAACATTTAAAACGTTATGCTACCCTTGAAATCTATGTGATCTATATATTTAAACATTCGTAATTTCTCATAACTAATTGCTTTGAACGCTCTTTTGCTCTTTTAGTTCTGTACCTCAGCACCACTTAAGTCCAAATTCGGCGATTTTTGTTTTATTGCAGATAATGTCTTAAAAGTTTTTTCTTTATCAAACATACTATCAAAATTAACTCAATTTAAAAAAAAACATTTAGCGGGAGCTACAAAGGTTCAAGTCCAAAGCTTTAGTTGAGAGTGGGATTCAGTTTTTTCTTTGCGTGTAAAGTTACCCAAATGTGACTTAGGATCGTTTGGCTCTGATGTACAGAGTTCATAACAGATTAGTTTGTCGCATTCTAAGGATTCCCAACAGTTGATTTACTAAATTTTATTATGGTATTATTACTTACTCTGTATTATTTACACTGGCTTTCGCAGGCACAAAAAACTGAGCATAAAACCTTCTCCAAAAACCTGCACTACACCTTTATGAAACCTGCAGGGTTTTAGTTATTAATTTGCCTTCAATTTAACAACTTTGATAAAGTCTTGTTCAGGTTTGTTTTGTTGGTTTTGTATATTTACAAACATATTTTTTGTTTTTGAAAAATAAGTTTTAGACCCGAAATCTCTCAAACTCAAGATGAATTAATAGAAATTTCCAAGTCAAAGACAATATATTCATTTCCTTACACCACATACAGACCAATAAAAAGTATCGAGAACAGTGGCATCCCCCGACGGGAACCCAGTGGCGCACCTAACGACCAGTGTCGTCGTCTGAGAAGTGGCAGAGCCCCCGAATGGGATTACCACCGCCGATTACCCCCTCCTAATGAATTCTTGGAGGCGAAGTCACCTCCAGCCATAACTCCACCTCCCCTTTTGCCGGACTCTCGTGTGATCAGAGTAATTAGCCGGACATCGAAGGCAGACACGCCGGGTTGTAGCGGATGTGGTTACCATGGCGATATCAACAGTAATCTTTTTATCACTCCTGGCCAAGGTGTTACGATCGTCTGCGTATTGAATCATTCACTAGGTCGAGAAAGAGAGAGGGTGGGAGAAGAGGAGGGGGGTTGTGAATGTTTGGTTGGGGATGGTATAAATGATATTGGGTCTTGTTTGGGGCTGGATGTGTGGTGCAGCGTTGCCTGTGTCTTGATCATGAAACATATAGTAAGGTAACCCAGCAAAAAAAAGTCAGCATAAAACCTTTACAATTTTTTTTTTAATTGATGGTTTTTTGCAGGAAAACTGCAGTTTTTTTAAAGATCTATAAAATTAAAGGTTTTTGTTTCAATATCCTTCATAAAAACTGTAAAAACCTTCATAAAAAAAACCTGCAAAAAAACTTCAATTTTTAATCATGAAGGGAAAATGCAGATATATTAAAGGTTTTATGCAGGAAAATTAAAAACTTTATAAAAAAAATTGCAGTTTTTTGTTTCAATATACTTCATAAAACCTTCAATTTGACAATTTTGATGAAGGTTTCATGTTGACTTTTTTGCTGGGAAAGGAGGTAGAAGAACTTATAAAAAGTTCCGTCTTTGTTTACTATGTGTGTGAGAAAATAAATTGTATCGCAACAAAAGTACCTCAATTGGTCGAGTAGTTTTTAAATTGTTAGTACAGGATTTATTCATTTTCAAAAAATTTTAACGTGCTCTTACTATTTTGTCAAATGTAATTGAAGAGTTAAGTGGAAGAAGCGGCTAACTAACAAATATACAAAACATGTTTTGTCAAAAGTTGTATTATTTAACTCGTTTTCAATTTAAAAAAAAATAAAATAAAATATTATGTATTCTTAAAAAAATTAATTTTGTCATATTGCGATAAATTTGAAAAGAGGAATATGAACAAGCGTCAATGCATTTCGGAAAGTTATTTCCGGTTTTCTATGAATCACCTAAAAGCGACAAAACACGTTTTGAATGTTTGCTCCTCTGTTTCACAAGAGTTGATTTACTTGCAACAATCGCATGAAAGTGAAAACTCACGTGTACACTATCGGAACCCTAATCATCGGAACTCTAATAATTATCAAACCCTATGAAATTAAGAGGACACGACTCAATTCTTTGTTTCCGTTTTTAAAATCGGTCTAGGTACAGCGGTCGCTGGCAGAAACTTGCGCGGAATAAAAAGAGTCAAAGCATCATAATTCCAGAGAAAATTAGCCTATAGGAAAAAAAAATTACATACCATTCCGTATAAAAATAGGATATGTCTACCCAATTGACCACTAATCCACTTTACCTTTGTACTGCGTAAGTGGGAGAAGAATCAAATTTCGCATACGTTGGGCTGTTTAACAACTGCAACTAATTTCAGTTCTAATCGACAAGTCGTGGCGAGTGCGTGCTTAAATTAAAGAGAACGATGAGTTCTATAATTCCATTTCACTAGTTAATAGTTAAACCTTTTGTGTGAAAATTGTCAGGAGTGGAAAAATATGATTAGTAGAAGATTTCATTATGAAACCAAAATAACATTCTAATGTTCAAATGCGATATAACAAGCTTAAACAGGTTGAACGAGCAGTTCAAGGCCAACAAAATACCAAAACATATACGAAGATACCTCAATGATACCCAAAAGTGCGGAGAGGTTTATAATAACTCAGTTTCCGTTTAAGAAATCGACATCAAATAAATGTAGAAACCATCTTCTGAACAACTATTTTAAGATTGTCAGGTCGCTTTGTTAAGATGGCTTGCTTGAAAAGAAGCTGAGAATAGCAGTATTAAATCACACTGCTCGTTTTTGAAAAATTACTGTTACTTAAAGTTGAATACGTCATCGCTCATTTACGATGCAATTGTGCTCAAAGAAAAACGAGTAGGTTGAAGTACTCATTTTTAAGTACTTTTTTTACAGTGAAGTATTCACGAACCAGACCTAACTTCAGGCACGTAGATATAGATTTTTCATGGGGGTGGTTCAGTGACTGAATAACACCCCCCCCCCCTCATTTTTTAAAACTTATTCATTTTTATTCAAGTAAACAGGAATACGTTGGCATATAAGTATCGAAACAGCTACTTTTGTCATTTATTTTTCATTAAATCGTTACAAATATCAGTCATTAACTATTTTTAAAATTAGTAAACATCAGATCCTAATTATGAAATAAATTTAGAGAACAAATTTATATTTTGAGATTCCTTGTTTAAAATAATATATGGATCCCGTTTTAAAATCTTTCCCCTTCATCGCCGAAATTCAAATGCTATATTATGAAATACGATGACATCATGCTACGCTTAGTTTGAGATAAAAATAATCTCAAAACATGTTTTTGAAGCCTTTTGAAAATTATTTTCCGGGATAGAACCTTCGGAAAATACCAGGTTTTCCATCATACAACTCCACAAGAAGTATTGTACCAGAAATTTAAATTTGTCTAGATTTTTAAAGTATTTTTATGATTTTTACAGTAATTCGATTTTTAATTATTTTCTTGTCTTGAACCCCATGAATCACCCCCTTACCTACGTGCCTGCCTAACTGTACAATGTGGGCTGGGCATACCCAATTTTGTTTTAACTTCATTGAATCAGCATACAGGGTGCGTTCCATAAGTAATGCGACCCATTTTTTCCTGACGCGACTATACGCTGCAGCGCCCTTTAATCTGCTGGGCTAGGTGGAGGGGTTTATTAGCTTCATAAAGCACCCATTCTCAGTCGGCTCCAAGTTGCCGGAAGACGGGGCGTGCGTTCTCCGAAGCCCGTTTTGAGCTTAATGTAACATGGATGGAGCAACGTTACGCTATCAAATGTTGTGTTAAACTTGGGAAGTCCGCCACCGAAACGTTTCTATTAATTCAGCAGGCCTTTGGGAGTGATAGCTTGTCCAAATCACAAGTTCACAGATGGCACAAGTTGTTCAAGGAAGCATAATCAAGTCCAGGATCAAAACAATGCTCATTTGTCTTCTTTGATGTCAAAAGCATTTTCCAACACGAATTCGTACCTACCGGGACCACTGTGAACGCAGCTTTTTACTTGGAAGTGCTCAAAAGGCTGAAAAGGAGGGTCTCGCACTGTTTAAGTGACATCAAGAACGCATGGAAACTTCATCACGAACGCGCCAAGCCATAGCGCCTTCGTTGTCAACGATTTCCTGGCCAGGGCTCATACCTCACTGGTTCCACAGCCTCCATACAGTCCTGATCTGTCTCCCCCAGACTTTTTTTTGCTTCCTAGCTTAAAAGAAACCATGAAAGGGAAATATTGGGCACGATTGAAAATATCCAGGCTCATGTTACATCGGCTCTGGCCTTCCAGGCCTGGAAACACCGCCTCCGTAAATGTATCTACGCAGGAGGGTGCTATTTTGAATATTTTTAAATAATTGTACGAATATGTCCAATAAATGATTTTTTATGAATTTGGTCGCATTACTTATGGAACGCACCCTGTATATCTACACTGGGAATGGGAAAAAAAGAAGGAAAAAACCCCTCAGAGTCGTCTAATAAAGGCGATTGACCGTAGCCTCGTAGTCACTTATCACGTCTTCGGGGATAATTACTCAGGGAAACACCCACCGAGTCGCACTAACGTCCCACCTCCAGACGGAAACATTCTCACGCGAGCTCAGCATGAATCGCGATCAATGAACAAGAAAACGGAGAAAAGCAACGCATAAAAAAAGAAAGTCTTGAAAGAAGAAAAAAAAGCAAACTCAACGAGACCGTGTTTGCGTGGCACGTACCCCCCTCCTAACAGACTCTTAACTATTATTAAAAACGGTACCTGGGGATGAAAAGTGGCTACGTGAATACGTCATCAAAGGATTGACTGTTGGGCTGTGCTTTCTAATGAGGAAAATAGTATTTGTGATAAACGACGCTGGGTAGTCAGCGACCTTGGAATGGTAAAGAGTCGGTTTTGTTAGTGCTTGAATTATGCATTTTGTTTTTTGGAGCTCATGATCTGTTAGTGGGGTTCATTAGCATAAGGTGTGTTTATGGAAATCCGTTTTTAGTGATCAATTACTTAGTGAATGGAGTGAACTAGTTAGTATGTGTGCAGTCAGTTAGTCTTTTGAAGGTCTTTATACAGGGTGGTCAAATTCTGGGTCGATGGTCATTGTTTGGGTGTTTTACATTTAGCTGTATTCTCACAATAAAACGTTTTTGCACAACTACTTCACTTATATTTGAAACAAGTCGCTTAGCGTTAGTGGGAACACACGAAGTCGTTAAATTCTAGCAAAAAGAATGGTTTGTTATGTGTAGACCCCACTGACGCTCACGCGAATTTCGAAAATGTAAAATTGTTTTCTCTGTTTAGATATTTAAAAAAGTATTCCTAAGCATTCTTTTTTATATTATTTTTTTAAATAATTGTATTGATGTGGTTTGTAAGTTGCATTTCAAACCTTCAAATAAAAAAATATTTTTTAAATGGATTAGCTTTATGATCTAAAACAATGTGGGTGTATTGCTGAGAAAAATGGAGATCCCTGCACGTGATATCACGACCATGATCGTTAGGGTTTGCTAAACAATTATGATATCCCAACAATTTCTGCAATTCTGTATTTATAAATGTATAATATTTCCAACGTTTTATTTTTGAACACAATAAAACATTTAAAAACTTTATACTTCGAAGTCCGAGTCATAAATTTGGTTCGTATCATATAAAACATTAAAAATAGAAGAAATAAATGTTTGAATGTCTGGTAATTTAACTACGATTTTAAACATGAAGGGAATTGAAAAATTCATAGAATTTTGTCAGAAGAAATTATTTTATAAACTACTCAATTATTTAAAAATATATTAGTGCTTTCTTTATAAATAAAAACAACTACAAAGAGGATGGGAATATTTAGGTATATTAGCCTTACCTAATATATATATTCCAAAGTATAAACAGAATTGGGGATTATAGCAAGAAATACGATAAGCGGCTAACTACTATATATGTGTCTATATGTCATATAATGTCACTATAATAAGTAATAATAACTATAATCTATATGTCACTATAATAAGATGAGACACCAACCATGTCATGAGGCGCAGCATGATGTAACAAAAATAGATAAAGGATTAATCAACAGACGTGCAAACTAATTTTAAGTAAGTGAACTTAAGATATCCTTTTCTGAAACATCGTTACATTTGTAAACTTTGTTTCATCCTTCCAAAATGAGCTTCAACGTTTTATGCGTACAACTGAAGCCTTACAATTCCGCCATTGCAAGCAGAAATGTCATTCACTAGTCAGATGATCCTTGTTAAAAAATCCTTATCTAAAGCTTACGGTCAAAAGACACAGGAACTACATTTTACAATCATTGCCGGAGACACTGGAGTAATTTAAGGAAGCTTTTCTACAGCTTCATTTCAACGTACATTTAAATCATTAGTGTATGTTTGAAAACTCATCGAGAAATATATTATTATTAGTAGTAAACTACAATAGGATTTTTAATGTTCTTATTTCTGATTTACCATGCAGTAATTAGTTAGTCACGAAATTGATGCATGTTAAACACGTAAATATTTTTAAACCTAGTGTGCATTGCTTTTACTTAATTTTTTTTTTACATACGTAATCAAAATCATAATGTTATTTTTTCACTCACCTTTATTGTCATTGCTTGAGTATTTTTAAATATCTCTAAACTCTTTATGCCATACAGTTAAAATGAGAAAATTAGTTTAAAAAAGAGAACCCACAGAAAAACCCCAGTAGTTCGTGTATTAAAAGTTTCATTTAGTTTTTCTTTAACCCCATGAACGTGATATCACATCCAGGAGGGGTCGTTAGTTTTTTCAACAATGTACTCCACTCCACTTTTAAATTTACAAAAATACTCCATTTTACAATATTTTAAAAATCTAATTGTTTGATGTATACTTTGAAAGCTATCTTTTTACAATAAATTAAAATTTTGGTACATACGTAGAAAACACTATTGGTACATAAAAGAGTACATACCTAGAAAACACTATTGGTACATAAAAGAGTACATACCTAGAAAACACTATTGGTACATAAAAAAGAGTACATACCTAGAAAACATTATTGGTACATAAAAAAAAAAGAGTACATACCTAGAAAACACTATTGGTACATAAAAAAGAGTACATACCTAGAAAACATTATTGGTACATAAAAAAAAAGAGTACATACCTAGAAAACACTATTGGTACATAAAAAGAGTACATACTTAAAAAAAACTATTTTATTCTCCAAGCAGTGAAAACAACTGTACAATTGCCAAATTCGCATGAGCGTTAGTGGGTTAAGATATTTAGGCGAAGTCTTACAAAATTAAAAAAAATAATGGAATAACGGGATTTAAAAGACCGAGTACCACGTTTTGAAATTGCATATATAGATGTCTATTGCCGATCTCTCTCTCTATGTATATGTGTAAATCGGCATCACATTTTAAAATTGGTAACAGTCTCTTTTTAATGATTTTTCTACTCTTTTAGCGCATACCCTTGAAGTCAGTTTTCATTTTCGGTTTATTATCTTTATCCCTTTGAATTTTTTAAACGTTCGAATTTCAAGAGCAGTTACCCCATATCTGAGGAATCTTGGACAACACGCGAAATTCGATCGACCTAACTTCCTTAGTCAGTGAAATGTCTTCTCAGACCCATATATCAATCAGTGACGTCCATTCTCTGACCACAGATAAAGGCGCCTTTGTCCACTCTCTCTCCAATATTTATTCGGGGGAAACGAAAACACAATATCCCAATCCGTATCGAGGAATGCCATTACTCAAGGACACCTCTGAAAACGGAATATTCCTCTTCTAGAATGGTTACAGGAATAGGAAATGATGTGTGACAAGATTAACTATACCCTGAAAACAAATCTCTGGTATGTTCGCCTCCTCTAACCATGTATTCAATTTAGAAAATATACGAACTTATGTGTAATTAATTCATTTTTAATTATATGACATAATACAATAGTATTTCTGATATTAACTACTTACTGTATAATGCGACGGAGATGAAACATATATACCAAAAAACTAGTTTAGAGAACATACAGGGTTGTCATAAATAATTGAGCATGGTCACTAACTGTACCACAGCTGTATTAGCATTATAAAACATTTTTTACCCAACTGCTTCGCTTAGGTTTTAAACAAGTCGCTTAGATTTAGTAGTGATAAAGGAGTTAATACATAGCAAAAATAATAGTTTATTATGCACAAACCTTCGAGCATGGATCCTTCAGAGTAGAAAAAACATAATGTTATAATCTCGGTAACATCGAAGTGATGCCAACATGTATGGCCTCAGACACGTGGTTAATTACGTCATTCCATTCATAATTTTTCACTTTTACACATTTCCCAATTCATCAGCCAATCGCGAGTATTTTTTAATTCATAATTTTGAAAAGAAGTCACGTGTCTGAGGCCATTCGGTCTGAGATGTTGGTTTCACGATTATGACGTCATATTCGTTCTACTACAGTCCATTCAAGCTCGAAGGTACAAACAGCCTAACAATGACCCTCGTTCAACAATTTCTGACCACCCTGTATTAAATTTTTTTTTTATAATTTCATCATTTAAGCAGCAAAAGCTTAACCCACACGCGGCTGTTGAATGCGTCGACTAATCTATTTTATTTATTGAAGTATTTTTTTAGTATTAAATATAAGAAGCTCCATATACAACACCATAAAATAAACGTTGTATTTTATGTACTATATATTTATATATACTCTCAATAATTTTTATGATTTATAATAATTTAAATAGTGTAAATGATATATCAATGTTACTTTAAATAAAAATAAAATAGTAATTGGGTGCTCCACAACCTCAACAAGTTATCACGGCCCGTTTTTAAAGATGATAAATGTACAATAGATTTTTTAAAACTACAATAGAAATGATCACATACAAAATTAGCAATTTTATCGAAGCCAATTGACTTCCAATCGAACGTATAATTGGAAAGACACACATTGTAACTGTGAGAAATTGAATGATTGATACCAATTTGGTCTCGTTCAATAGGAGATTAGGTGACAATGAGGCGTAAAATCTATCACAATAAAAGGAAGTGTTTTTCTGTGGATCGCAAAATACCCACTTTCCTTTCATACAAGATTCCCAAAATTTATATCTAAGCACTATTCATCTTTGAGATGTGCATCTGAGGCATAGATTTGTAAAATTCTGTTTAGTTTTTTAAATGATTTTATCAATTATAGAAATTTTGCATAAAGAAACATCTTTAAAAAAATATTTCAAAGATCTCGAACGTACCTTTATGACTTATCCTGTGGCGCACGAGACTTCGGAAAAATAGGTCGTGGGTTCGAGTCCAAAAGGGGGTCATTCAATTCAATGTAATGCATATGCATTAAAGGTTCCCTAGCAACATGGGACCAAAAATGTAACCTTAAAATAAAGTAAACCACATTTTGGGCGTGAATGAGGATCCAAGACATCTGGTTTACCTTCTATTCCTATTGGTAAGGTTTTCGTTGATAACCAATCCTTATTTCTATAATCAGCTAAAATAACTTCCTCACAAACTGACCCGGTGACACAACATCCTTTTTTAATGCATAACCAATCCGAGAGGTAATTATCTTTAATCTTCCAAGAAAGAAAGAAGGAAGAGGATTAAAGAAAAGGCCTCTCGATGTACGAGAGGACATCTCCATCGGCGTAACTCTCCTCCCCCATAAGTCATAAGCAAAGTGCGCGCAATAAATCTGGGGTCAGAAGCCCGGGAGACGACGTAAATGGCATTTAAGCACTCTCATCGTACGAGGGGGAGTGAATGGTGGATGGCGTACTCGGTGTAGACCGGCGGGGGACTCGCCCCCCAGCCTAAATCATCTCCTGAGGAGGGTGTTTCGGGAGATACAGTTGAGATTGAAATGGAAACGAGGAAGCACCAGAATGTTCCGATAAAGATGCTTTTGTTAGGGGAAGGGGTTCCTCTCCTCATTGGAAAAATCTGTGAAAAGAACACAAGGTCTCCAAGAATATGCATTTTTTCCCTTCTCTCAATGGCGAAATATCTACTCCATTTTCTTTCGAATCGCAATAGTTTACCGACATTAAGCGAATCATTTCGAAATCTCTTCCTTCTAAAGGCAGCGCTTACCGAACAACCATGGTCAGTGTCCCCCGTACTGTTTTCTATAAAAACGTTAAAGAATACATTAGAAAACTGGTATAATGAATTCCAATTAATTGAGATAATGGGTAATTCAATCAAAATAATAACACTTTAGACTCGAGTGGGGACTCCCAGTCACCAAATTAACGATATGTTCTTTTGTTCCCTCTCCTTCAAATTGAATAAGAACTGAATGTTCTTGATCATAAAAACGCTGTTCTTCGTTAGCATGTTCTTTATCTAATAATATCTAATAATTATTTCTAATAAACGAGTAGTTCTGTTGTATAATATTGCTACTTTAATTATTAGATGATTGGTTGAACACGTCGCACTAGAGCTGTACAGTGGGCCATTTGATATATCTCGAAGGAAAGACACGGTAGCATTGCCTTATAATTTTGAATCATGATCAGATGACGAGAACTACACCTGAGCTTGCATCCCACGCAACTTGACGTAGGAGTCGGGACATAGAACCACGACGAATTTAACGTGCACTTGTCCTCTATACACGGCAAGTATTTTTTTGCGGATGATGATAAACAAAACTAGAAAACCTTCTATAACGAGCTCGATACACTGTCCAAGACGATATTTGAACTCGATTATAAGCTGAGCTGAATACTTTATAGCTAGGACACAGCTGGTACATTAGTTAGTAGAAAATATTACAATAGAACCATACCCAGAAAAAAAGTCTTCGTAAAACTTTCATCAAAATTGTAAAATTAAAGGTTTTATGCAGGAAAACTGCTGTTTTATTTAAGATATATTATATTAGAGGTTTTTTTTTCATATATTTCGTAAAACCTGAAAAAAAAAAACTACAATTTTGAGACATTGAAATTATTGAAAGGAAAAGACAATTATTTTGAAAGTTTTCTGCAAGAAAATTAAAAAACCAATTGTATTCAATAAACCAATTTAACAATTTTGATGAAAGTATAATGGTGACATTTTTTTTGTTCGGTACATATCGTTACAATATTAACTATTAAACAATTTCACAGAAAAAAATATTAAATAATATTACAATATTTATGTAGGATAGCTACTTTTAGCTACCTTTTTCATAATGAGTTAAATCTGTTGTATTTAATATGTCGTTTGTTAGAGTTGAAACGAATGAAATGTTTACAAACATTGAGACTGATTCGTCAATAAATTTTTTTAACTCTCTAAAATCTTCAATAAAATCCATATCTTAGTGCTATGGTAAAATGCATTTTCAATTGAAGTAGTATTCAAAAAAACTATGTATCGAATTTTAATGTTTGGTTTTGCTTAGTTTTTTTTTCAAAATCAAAACTCATAAATTACAGCATTATTTAAAAAAAAATATTTTGAATATAAATAAAAAAAAATTATAAACTAACATTTAAAAAAAATATGTACAAAATTTTCAAAACACAAAATTTTGTTTCCTTCTAAAAAAATTACAGAACTTTTACATCCTAATTGTTTAAACATATTTTAATTAAAAGAATATTTCAAGATTCTAAAAAAAAAAAGAGTATCACATTTTACAAAGTTTATCAAAACAGTTAAACAGTAATAGTTCATGTAGTATAAACAAAATGTTTAATATTTAAAGTAATTTGTAATATTTTATAAATCGAGGGTATTTTTCCAATATAATTATTTACAATACATTTTGCTTGGAATAGTTCGATATAAATTGCGTTTTATTTTATAAAAAATAATCACTTTTTTTTTATAACATTTCAATTTGGAATTATCTTATTGTTATTAAATGATTTTAATAAACATTTTCACACATGATGGCTACAATTGAAAAATTTACCTACCTGAATCTAAAAGCGTTATAGAAAGAGAAAGTTTATATTAACGAAAAAGCACACAATGCAATTAATTAAAAAAAATGTTGCCAACTTAACTACTTAAAAGATGAACAAAATACTTATCTCATCACGACTTACCCAATCACTTTCAATTTACTTCCACTTTTCTTATCGCAACCAGAACCCAGTCGCGTATAATCACAAACAGTTGAATAATCACACAAACAATTATTTTGAACACACAAAAAACAAAAATCCCAAAGGTGAACGCTCCCCTGATCGCTTCTAAAATTCTGATCCTTCGGTTCCGCGACTTAACGTCAAACACAAGATGCCCTGCTAATGTTGTTTCACTGCTTGGAGACTATAGTTACCGGTAAACAACATTAAGGCGCGGCTTTATTCGCATTACGGGGATGATTCCAGACGTTAACTTTCCGTGATATAAAAAAAAATGCCTCCAGACAGAATTCTTCGGAATTTCGAAAGTATTGTGGGTTAAGAGGGGGTTAGTTAGGGTATTCCTGGTGGTTAATTTCCCGTAAACTCTGAAGGAAATCTCTGATTGGGCCCGATTGAGTCCGAGAACAGTTTAATTGAGGTGGCTTGTTGTGTGGAAGATTGGGAAGTTTAAATGATCAGCGTGTTTTTTTTTAATTTTAAAAGACTTACTTTTTCTTGTTTATTTTGGAAAATAAACGCATGAAAAGCCCTGATTACGGTCGATTGAAAACAACGTAGGAATGACGTTTGATGACGTCAATAAGTCTATAATAATACACATTTTTTTAAAAAAAATCCTGTTTTGTATGAGTATGTAATCAAACTTGAACTTTATCGAGCAACTAATTTAAGAATAATTAATAGACTGTTAACCAACAGTGATTCTTTCCTGAATACAGATTTTCAAGAAATATTATTTTATACATACAAATATGTACAAGTCGCTTTGTTACATTAATAACTTTTTATAAAATCTTAAATTTTTAAAAATAAAGTTTAAAAATGTAGGGAAGTTAAAAGAACATTTGTTTTCAATATGAGTCATTAGGTTTGCAGTACTTTTATACAAATGTAACAAAATATTATGGAATTGTATTTAAATAAGAAAATTTGGGAAATTTATAATTATTTAGGACAGTTATAATTAAGTCATTATTAGGACAGTTTATAATTATTAATAGTTTATATAAATATTATTAATTAATATTATTATTAATTAATATTAATATTATTAATTAATATTAATATTATTAATTAATATTAATATTATTAATTAATATTAATATTATTAATTAATATTAATATTATTAATTAATATTAATATTATTAATTAATATTAATATTATTAATTAATATTAATATTATTAATTAATATTAATATTATTAATTAATATTAATATTATTAATTAATATTAATATTATTAATTAATATTAATATTATTAATTTATATTAATAGTATTAATTTATATTAATAGTATTAATTTGTATTAATAGTATTAATTTATATTAATATAATTAAATAATATTAATAGTATTAATTTATATTAATAGTATTAATTTATATTAATAGTATTAATTTATATTAATAGTATTAATTTATATTAATAGTATTAATTTATATTAGTAGTATTAATTTATATTAGTAGTATTAATTTATATTAATAGTATTAATTTATATTAATTGTATTAATTTATATTAATAGTATTAATTTATATTAATAGTATTAATTTATATTAATAGTATTAATTTATATTAATAGTATTAATTTATATTAATAGTATTAATTTATATTAATAGTATTAATTTATATTAATAGTATTAATTTATATTAATAGTATTAATTTATATTAATAGTATTAATTTATATTAATAGTATTAATTTATATTAATAGTATTAATTTATATTAATAGTATTAATTTATATTAATAGTATTAATTTATATTAATAGTATTAATTTATATTAGTAGTATTAATTTATATTAATTGTATTAATTTTTATTAATATTATATAAATATTATTAGTTTATAATTATTATTAAGATTCATGAAATATATAACTTTCATATACAAATAAGATTATATGTAGATTATATAAAATTAATTTATTTATCGAATTGTAATAGTGACAGTTCATTCATTACGTCACGCCATTTTTTATCCTTTTGTACCTCCTTCTTCCCTTCGCATGTCTCGTGACATTAATTTTTGGCAGTCATTTAAACTTCCATTTCGTTTATTTTACTAAATATTCTATTTGGAAGAATCCAATGTCTTTTAAAAGGGATGCATGTCATTGTTAATAAAGAAAAGTACAACAATTTTTTCTACAAAGTTTTGTTACATCACGCAACTTTTGGGACCCCAATTTCCTGTGTCACGCCACAGTCATACATGACGCCCTCCCCCCCCCCCCCATGACATAACAAATGAAAAGTCCTCACATGGACACTAAGCGATTAATATGAAATATTTTATATCTATAGTAATTTGAATAATTTGTTAATATTTATTTATCCAATATTCATTTTCACCCGATACGATTATTTTTGTAAAAATTGCAATATCTGTTAAACGTTAGTAAAATCTCAAAAACTGAACATTGCAAGTTATTTCAATGCCAATTGAGTCGGACGAGACTTTGCACGACACAAGTTTCCCAAACCAACAGTCGATACACCCAGTGAATGGGAATCGAAGCGGAGAAAAACGGGCGACTGCTAAAAGTTATTACTATTGACATTCCAATCTATCACTTTCCAGAATCGAAAATAAAATGATCTTTTCGTCAACTTTTTAAATGATAGCTCAATCCAATAGAGACTCCAGGGAGAACTACGCTGCAAACACACACACACGAAGCAAAATCAATAGAGTTGAAAGAAAAAAGATTTCTTGAAGACTATTAGTTATTAGAGTTTTTTTTTTTAAAGTTGATTTCGACGTACCAATACTTCTTTTCTTTTAGAGGTGAGCGCGGAGTTTGTTAAGAGTTTACTTTAAAGTTTATTTGTTGGAAAATGAAGATTAAGATACTCTATTTTTAACAGTAAAACTGAACGTTTATTTGAGGTTATAAAGGAATTAAAAAAAATTTAACGATCAATAAACTTAATTTTTTTACTATTTATTTTCTTTTTATTTCTTTTATCCAATTTAATGGAAGCATTTAAAAAATGAAGATACCAGGTTTTTACATGTTGTATTCATTGAGTCGAAAAAGTGGGTTTTTAAAAACTGAATTTAGTGCAAAAAAAGTCTGATCCGGAATGAAAACTGCTACGTTAACTAAATTTGGTACTCAGTGTCGGATAGAATTGACATCAAGTGTTATCTCAAGAACTTTGTAAATAGGCATAATCTTTTAGGTATTTTTCAAAAGTACTTTATCAAATACAAACGTATTTTTAAATGTTCTAAAGATGAGATCGATGAAATCAAAGCTTTTTTTCCAAGTAGATAGACAAATCTAATTTCTCAAGTTTTGACTATATCTATAAATTTGAATTATCTACTTGTACAGGGTGGTGCAAAATGAACGCTATGATTTCAATACTTTATAAATATTTTTTATTTTTGAATAAATTGTTAACATTTTTTTGTCAAAACACAGCATATGAATGGAGAATATTGTTAACTTAAACGTGAAAAAGTACGTCTCGCAGGTGTCGCCTATTTTCCGCTTCACAAAGTCCTGTTCTTTCCAACACATGTACTTTTCGCAAAATTTCAGGGGTTATGGCACGGATTTCATTGCGATTATTGTTTTTCGGTTCAGGTATGGTGTGTGGCTTATTGTATACTCTCTCTTTCAAATAGCACCAAAGAAAAAAGTCTGGAGCGGTCAAATCCACCGAGGGTCCAGTCCGCACATTAAAATATCGACGATATGCACGCTGCGTCAGAACAACTGAGTTTCCGTTTGAAAAATAAAATTCAATGATTTTTGTTCGTTCTTCTAATGTGTACTGTTTCATTTTAAATTCCCCAAACCTTCTTTACACAATTCTGAAGCAAAAGAAAAAATGAAATATTAAATAAAAAAGTTATAAAGCATGTAAACCATAACGTTCATTTTGCACCTCCCTGTATAAACTTCTTTAAATACCATCCGAAAACCTATAAATTGTTTTTCATAATTAAAAGAAAACACTGGGATTTTAAAAAGTGATTAGATTAAAATTGTGATTAGTATAAAAAAATTTAAGTCTAGTAACATAAACGTTTTCTTATAAAGTTTAAAAAAACATCAAATTTGACTTATGAATTTCCCTACGAGTTTATTAATCAATTCGATAATTATATACGTTTATTAGTTAACAGATCTATAAAGTAGGTTGTCTAATTAAAGAAAATTTAATAATTGTAATTCGTTTAAATATATTAAACTGAATTTTTTTCTTCAGTAAAGTACATTGTAAATGTTTTATTAAAGTATACGAGAATAATTTACGAAAACAGTTGAGAAAAACAAAAATAACTGCCTACAATAAAAAAAAAGTCTTACGTGGTGTGTTTTCAAACAGCTGCCACATTATTTAAATGTAATGTTGTAAGTGTAATAACTCGGATAGAAATTAAATTCGTCTATTATGCTATCTGGAATTATTAATATTTTTTTATGGCATTAGAAAATTATATATTTTGAAAATAAAATAATTGAGTAATGGATTCTTAAAATTACAATCTGTCATAATTTCTGGTTTTATTTTACTGACTGCAAATCGACTGAGAAAATTGAAATTCTGTTTATATCCTTAAAACCAGAAAAATATTTTTTAAAGGACAAAAACAGAAATTAATGTGTTGTATTTGGGTAAACTCACTAGATTAAAATTTACAATCTAGTTATTTTTATTTGAAAAATATACATACATTATTTTTTTTAATATTTTTATATATATTATTATATATATATAATATTTAATTTTTTTATAAATTTAAGATTTGTTCTGTTTACAGCCAATAAAAAAATCCATACAGTTAATATTTTCAGAAAACGACCGCACAAACCCACCCCTCCAAAACCACCCTTTCCCATCTAAAGACCTCCGCACATTTAAACACACAAACAAGACTCATAAAAACTTCCATAAAAGTCAAAAACAGTTACATCGAGCCCGCCCCCTGATTGATAATCCATTTCCGAAACAACCAAAAACCCCCGATCCAAACAGCCTAAACGCCTTCTAACGAGGAAATGAAACCCCATTCGGCTACAAAAGATGTCCGCATCTGTGGATTTATCTTCCCCCCATAACGGCCGAAGAAGGAAGACGTTTTGAAAACTGATTTTGGACGGACTGTCAGAAGAAAAGATTTGTGATCTTATCGTCTTGTAGCGCCAGATTCCACTTTGGCTTGTCCATCCATTACGCGGTGCATCAGAGACAGAAATTCTCCGCCCCCGCTTCTTTTGTTGTGTGTGGATGATGCAGGCTGAAAGGAGGTTGGTTTGGTTTGTTTCTTGAATTAACGTCGCACTAGAGCTGCACAGTGGGCTATTGGCGACGGTTCGGTTTTTGGTTTGGTTTGGTTTGTTAATTAACGTCGCACTAGAGCTGCACAGTGGGCTATTGGCGACGGTTCGGGGTCAATCTCGAAGGAAAGACCCGGGAACACATACACATTCACACACACATTCGTACACACATTCATACATGCATCTCGTTATTTTAGAACCATGGTCAGATTGTTCTCTTGCAAATACAAAACAGATTAGGATTTTTTTTCCCTTTATGAGTATAAAAAAATCTGTGGAAAAGAACGCAAAGAGGAATAACTGTTCCATAGAAAGAACACAAATGGCAAAGTGTTCTTGGAGTGCAAAGGGTTAAGAAGCAACACAACTTAACTATATTATTTCTTTCAGGTTTTATTGCGTGTCAAATTTCTAACGATAATTTTTTAAACTCCCTGTATAAAGCTCAATTATAAAGTGTTTCTTATTCATAATTTCTTGAATTAAAATAATTGAATCCCTACATTTTAAAACTAGTCAAAATAGCTGTAATTCACAAAGGGTTCATTAAAACACATAGAAATAAATAAGTTCTAATTACCCTTTACAATAACATATTAAAAAAAAATTAAGATCACTTTTACTTTAATTATTGAGTTTGCTATTGCCCCTTTTGAGAGTTAAACTTTAACATCAAAAGGGAGGGGCGAGTAGGAAAGATGATATAAACCATTCGCAGGCCTCGGAAGTTTAGAGTGTTTGTTAATTACAGAGTCAAATAAAAAAACATTAATAGCGGTTTAAAGCAATTTTTCAAATTTTAGTTTCCTGTAAAAAAAAATTTCAACTTATTCATAAAAAATCTATGGAATGGTATAACCATCGAGTTTTATTGAGACCCAAACCAGAAAATGTCCTATTAAGATGTTTAAGATAAACATCCTTAACTTAACACAACTTTTTCTATTCCCCAAACTTCTGATCAACTTTAGTGTGATTTTCGACAGCCACATATCACCACATATCAAGAAAGAAAGTATTTGATATGGGACGTTATATACATCCCTTTCCTTACACCGTTAAATAAAATCATTGGATTGAAGTAAGTCTTTACTTCAAATATATACCTACTGAATTATACATAAGAAATGCTTTAATTAATGCTCAAATGAGTAACTTCATTTGTTGCGAAATTTTACTACTCCTTTTGAGGAAATAAGGGTCACTTTCGTTATCGACTATTTTTAAGCCTTTGCACTCGTCTCCTCTCAGGCGACAACATAACGACCAGTTCTTTTGGTTCTCTGTTCTTTAAAATAAACTAGAACAACATGATCTCGTGTTTAAAAAATATCAATATCTTTTTCAATTTGTTCCCTTGCACATCCAAAACCGATGATTTTTTTCTTCTATAAGCACGAAAAAATTCTGGGAAAAAGAACAGAAAGAGGAATAACTGTTCCGTAGAAAGAACATAAATGTTAAACATGTTCTTGGAATGCAAAGGGTTAAAAATATTTTTTAGATCTCTAAAAGTATTGCACTTACACAGTATTTTTTTAGAAAAAAATATGTACAGTGAAGGGTAGATTTGCGTGGATAAAATTTGACTTTAACGTCTACAATCTCTGTACAACAAAAATGCACAGGGAAACAATTCTTGTAATTAAAACTCGTCTTCTCATCAAAATATCTGAAAAATCCTTGCCAACAGCCCGTTGTGCTGCTGTAACGCAACGTTAGTTCAACCAACCTTCAATCCAGTTTAATCACTCGCAGCCCTTCAAAGAACCAATACCATTGTAAATAAATGTCCTTTGTGAAAAGCGCCTACAGAACTGAATCGGTCTTCCATCAACGTGTTGCCTCTCCTTTTATTTATACCCCCCAAATCTCTTCATCCGCCTTTCTCTTTCAACTTTCAACAGTAGAAGAAATTCGGCTTTTATATATATTTCTCTCTCTCTCTCTCGCTCCCCCCCCCCCCCTTCCCCCATTCTCGAGTTATTTATTGTCATTTTTTAACCGCCGATCGGATATTTTTCCTCGGGTTCCTATTATTTGTAGCGTGTATTCTTCGTTTCTTTCTTCCTCCTATCTTTCTATTGTTCTCTGAGTGTTTGTAATGTCCGTTTCGTTTGGAGAGAAATCGGTGTTTAAGAGAGCAAACAAGTTAGAGGTGCTTTTCTGCTTTTCTCTGGGAAATTTTTTGCAATAAGCTGAATGGCTGGAAACCCTTTAAAAGTATATAAGTATTTTGACTGATTGTTTGAATTGGCTTCGCACTGTTGCTATACAATAGACTATTGCTGACGGATCTATATAAATATTAAAGAATCGGGAATACAACCTGGTTATTTTGTACCGCTGTTTGGTTACGAGGACAACACCAGAGATATACCACACTCTCCAAAATTCTACACCATTACTAATGTGAACCGCTAGGCGACAACCGATTTAACGTGCGTAAAGTTTTCTCTAAAAGGCGATGTTTGTTTGGGTAACAAGGTTTGAACTCGAAACTTACCGAGCATTAGGTGATGTTGCACCAAGCAACGAGGGTTCCGGATAATATTTGAATAGTTGGTTGAATTAACGCCCTTGAAAAGGCAATTGCTTACTGCTCAGGCTATTTAAAAGAAGATACTCTGGATTACTTGGTAATTTTGAGCTATGGTTATGCTACGAAGATAACGCTTGGTTGGCATTCCACTATCCAACTTCTAAACAAAGACAACGTGAGGAGATTTCAGCCACGACAGATTTAACGCACGCCAGTTCCCGCTACACCTTAATAACCCATTCCGCGAAACAAACTCCAGTCTCAGTGCCGTGCCCACCAATCTATCACAGACCATCAATTAAATTGTGTGTTGTCGTCTACACACGAAATATTATTCCATTTGTTATCTATTAAGAGAGGTAAAGGGCATGAGTAAGCCAGTTATTCAACAAATTAATATTCCAAGACATAGTAAACACAAAAAGATTAATTTTTAAATTAGAATACAAACCATAAAAACAGCAAGTTTAAAATAGTAGTGAAAATATTGAGAACTATTACTTTTGTTCAGTACATATCCCCAAAACATCATTGACAATTATGTTAAAATAATATTTATTGAATTTGATTATGCCATTTGGGACAAATACATGTTCCAGTAAAATAGGTTGCCATAACCTGTAAATATCTTGATTGTAGTCACACCTTTCTGTTTCATATAATGATGGGACCGCAAAATTAATTCGACACATGCGTTGCCAAAAAGGACTATTTAATTTCTGAAGCTATACGAGTCAAATTCATCGAAAATATAATGTTTTAAATCGGTACAAATAGTTTACGGCCGTATAAGTACCACGAAGGTTACCGCTATTGTCCGTTTGGGGGTATAGTTTGGGACAGCTTCAAACAGAACGAGTGGTTTCACTCGTCTTTTTCAGTCAAGGGTTACAGAAAATACGAGCTGGTTTGAAAACTTATATAGATGTACTGCTAAAATCTAAAATATTATTGATGCTGAACCAGATATATTTTAAATGCAAGCTACTATGGTTCAAAAATACAAGGCAGTGATCCCAGGTCTTTCCTTCGAGATAGACCCAAAACGTCACCAACAGCCCACTGTGAAGCGCTAGTGTAACTTTAATTCAACCAACCAAACACATGCTTTTGAATTCCTTTCAATAGTGTATTTCTACAACAAGAAAACTCATAGGCATTCTCTACGGCTCTGCTCAGCAGACAAAACCAATCCCATCTCACTACAACCCCCATGGGTCATACCCACAAACCCTTTAACGTGTGTGGGCCGTGGAACACATCCCAAAGAGTGAAAACAATTAAATCCCCACGGCAAGAAACAAAGGTCGATAGGAGCTCATTACGAGGGGGCCTCTAATTACGCGTTCGAATCCCAAAGATCGTCTGCCGGCAGAGAATCACACAGCTTGGAAAAACAGGCGGCGCGTAAAAATCCTCCAGGAAGGCAGTTACGCACAACTTTCGATTCCTCAGGACGGCACTTAAAGGTGGGTATTGGGGGTTTGGATCCAGGTTAGTGCTGGCCCAGGGGTGGATCTGTGCCGGGAATTAATGTCGTCGCACGCCTTTCCGGGGGTTTTATGGGCTGCCCAATATGTGCGGGGACGAAGTAATATGGGCTTGGGTAGGTGAGCAGGGGGAAGTAAAGGCTGGCCTCATTGTCGGTTTTTCCCGTCTAGAGAAAAAGAGTTGTGGGAAAACGTTTGTAGAGATTGTTTCTAGACTGTAATGAAGAGGCGGGTTTTGTTTTGTATTTAATCATCTGATTCTATTGATGTAAACATTAAATTCTTATCAACTGTTGATATATATTATTTCTCATTGACCTTATCGTTGTTAACATTAGTGCTCGTGTTTAGACTTATAAAGGGTGTCCCATTATTAACGCAAGATTTGAATTAAATAAGAAACAATTTTTGTTTTAAATTAGTTTTTTATTGAATCGTAAAGTACACAGGATAGGGTTATGTGTGAAATAACACATCGGGCAAACGACTTTGCTGGCACATATGCACTTTTTTGTCGACATTTTCCAGGACCATTTTGCTTAAATGTGGCTGAATTTCGTTGATTCAGAGTTGAATTTCCTTCTTCAATGCAAGCGTGCTTGTGGGCTTGTTGGCATAGACCTTTTACTTCAAATAACCCCATAAAAAGAAATCCAATGGTGTTAAATCACACGATCTAGGGGGCCAATTCTTATCACCGAAACGAGAGAAACAAGAGGCCAGGAAATGTCCCATGCAGTAATTGAATTGTTTCACGGGCTGTATGGCATGTGATACCGTGTTGTTGAAACCATTTTTACTAACCCTAAACTATCAGCTGTCAAATGGTTTTTTTTAATAGGGTTGCCAACACTTTACTGCACGAATGGTAACAAATTAAAATCTTGCGTTAATTTTGGGACACCCTTTACTTGCGAACTTCGTCGCGTGTTGATTTTGACATGTTATATATAAAACACACAGGATTTTACAAATCTATAAAGTTACTAAATTAATTTTATTTAATTCAGACATTTAAAAATTCTCAAATACTAACTTCTTTGCGGTCACTATCAAATGATACTGGATATCGCATTTTGAATGAACAGATCTAGTTCTTCTGGGAAAATTATTTTGCTGTGCTTTGTCTTGTAACGTTCTGTATACCAGCTTTTTAATAAGAATCGATGGAAAAGAAAGGGTTGAAATTATCTCACACATGGCTGTTAACGCTCTAAAATATCAATAGACCAAAAGGGGTTTATAATTTATTTTGCTTAAGTTTTAAATGTATTTTGAATTAAAAAAAATATAAGATTTCGATCTAAATATAGTTTAATTTCACGTTAAATATAATTTAATTTAACTTTTAAGAATTTGTTTAGATAGACGTATTTTAAATATTGTATATTCCCTTTAAACTGTTTAATAGCATTTATTATTATAATGTATAATAGTTATTATAATGATATAATAATTATTTTTATAATAAAATATAAAATTATTTATTTTCATTATTACAATAAAAAATACCCAGTTCGTTTGGCTTCGATTATTTAATTGATAACTTATATAGGTACAACTTATGTTCCTCGACGTGTACCCATTAAAATGTTTCTTGGCTGAAATTATTTTAATAAATGTTTTGTTAGGTTTTATTTCGATAATAATTCCTTTGCAAAAATATGAATAATGCTTATGTTATAATTATACGGAATAACGTTTATTCTAAAAGTCATAAATAAAACACCTTTCAAGGGAGATGGAATTTAAGAATTCAAAAAATCATCTTTAATACATATATAACCTTTGTTATGGTTTCTTTAAAAAATAGTATTTCATCAAAATTAAACACCCTCCCTATTCTTTAAATGGTTCATATTTACAGGAAATTCAATAACCTACATGCAATTTATATGGACAACACATCGTTAATTTGAATATCAAACAACAAAATAAAAAAAATCACCACTAATTGTATGACCAATACATTGTTTATCCAAAGCACAAAAAAAAATCATTGAAGCAAACCACGCTCCAAATAAATTTTCTTCAAAAAGTAAAGAGAAAACTTTTGAAGAAAGTGTCTGCTCATCAACCAGCTTTGACGCCAGTGGGGTTGGGTGCGAGGGTGGTTCCGTCGCTTTAAACAACCGACCCCCCCCCCCTCTCACTCTGCCCTCCCCCCCCCTTAATCCCCGGTAAAGCGAGCGGTTAACAAAGTAACGGTCAGGCCCCTCTAATCCTCTCCAGATATCGCCCACATCGCTCCAGAATCTCAATTTCTATCTCTGGGAGTCGATCACTTTGAGGCTGCTGCGATGGAAAGTGGGATGTCTCCTCCTTCGGTGGTTTGTGGTCGTCAAATCTTATGTATAAAAAATAATTTTTTCAGCTTTACGACTCTGGGTGGTCAAGTACGAGTAAAGTGCGGTGTAGTTGTGAGAGTTATTTATTGTCTGAGAGATGATAAACTATCCGAAGAAACACGCCGAATGTTTACACCAGTGACGATTTTGTTATCGAGAGGCATTGTATGAGTTTCGCCCTTTCGAGGTCACATCAATCGGATAGTTGTTTTCAGAGTGAAAACCTCGTGTGAACGGGCCTTAAAAAATAAACGAATATAATAAAATATACGCTGCTTGAAAAATAAGCATATAACAGACAGAGTGAGTTATATAAAACCACGTAAAAATGTATTCAATTGGTAAAATAAGACTCGCATTAAGAGTTTACGGAATGGATCATTAACGAAAGGTTTTCTGTTTAAAACACACTAATACCTGTAGCACTATATACTACACACCACACTATACTTTAAAAATCCATTTAGGGTGACATAAATCACAATTCAGATATCGGTAATAAGATTTAGTAAGGATAACAAAACGACAAATAAATAATATTAAAAACTTTTTCATACTACTTTGGAATTCAGTACCTATACCTATATACTATTTGTTCAGGTAATAAAATAGTATATATAGGAAATAAAAAATAAATTTAAAAGAAAGAGATCAAGAAATATATTTTAAATATTGATGAAGAAGCCCTATTTAAATCTGTAATATAATTTTACACTGCCAAAACAATTTTGAAAAGTATTGATGTAATATATTTGTTGAGTTTTGAAATGAACCTTCTGTTCAATTTCCTCGTCATCTTGTCTTTAATTTGTGTATATCTGTTTTTATGATATGTAATTTATTGTGTATGTAGTTTTTAAAAAGCATGTATTTTATTGTATATGTAGTTTTCTTGCATTGCCTGGACATGCTTTGGGTTTCCTTGAAAACATTTTGTCTAATGTATAATAATAATAATCCTATCAAAAATAATATTTTATTATGTGTAGTTACACTGTAAAAAAAAGGTACTTAGAAATTAGTACCTGGACATACTGGATTTTCTTTGAGTACAATTGAATCGTAAATGAGAGATGATGTACTCAAATTTAAGTAATCGTAATCCTGAAGAATGAGCAGCGTGATTTAATATTGCTAATCTCAGCTTCTATTCAAGCCATCTTAACAAAGCTACCTGAAAAACTTAAAACAGTTGTTCAGAAGTTGGATTTCCACATTATTTGATGTCGATTGCTTAAATGGAAACTGAGTTATTACAATCTTAATTCCCCTTCTTTTGGTACACCTTTTTTAGGATTTCTTCTGTTTATAACTTCTTCACGTCGCCCTGGTAGTACAACGGATAAGGCACTGGACTGTGGTGCCTTATCCGTACTCAAATTTAAGTAATCGTACTTTTTCAAAAATGAGCAGCGTGATTTAATATTGCTGCTCTCAGCTTCTATTCAAGCCATCTTAACAAAGCGACCTGACGCACTTAAAATAGTTGTTCAGAAGTTGGTTTTCCTCATTATTTGATGTCGATTGCTTAAATGGAAACTGAGTTATTACAATCTTACTTTTGGCATACCTTTTTAAGATTTCTTCTATTTATTACTTCTTAACGTCGCCCTGGTATTACTACAGAAAAAGCATCGGGCTGTGGTGCCTTAAGATATGGGTTCGATTCGCTTTAAGTCTTGGTTCTAATTGTTGATATTTATTGAAAGTGAATTACGAAGGCAGCCTGTGTCTTAGGCAAGCAACTACTATCTTATTTATTTTTACTCATTGTAATCATTTTGAGTACATGTCTTTTTAAAAAATAAAACATGTATTCGTAGATATGATAAGCATCGAATGTACTCAGAAATGAGTACATTTTACTTATTTTTGAGTAAGTATTTTTAGCAGTGTAAAAACCCAAACAATGACCATCGCCTAGAAATGTGTCACCCTATATACGAGTTAATATTGAGTCCAATTTCAGATTGGTTGGTTGGTTGCATAGGGTTTAATGGCCCAAGAGCCAAGTATGGCTAAGCTAGGCCAAACACCAGATGATTCAAACCAACATTAAAATTCTAAAAGATACATATAAACAAATTAAATTTTAAATCAAAGGCAAAAATCCTGTGTAGTTTTAAAAGATAAATAGTGATGAATGTGGTGGACAATTCAATAAATAGGATAATGTGGGAGACCAATTTCAGATTGAAAAGTTAGACGGCTGCAGGTGTCAAACAAGTGTTATCGACACAATGCTACTTTTAGAATAGCGGCTTCACACAGAGCGCCACAAGAGAATTAACAATTTTAATGAAAAATAATACAAACAAATAACAATCTCAACAATTGAAACCTTTTAGAAATCTTGCGTGCCCCCAACAGAAACACGCCACATTCATCCCGATGCAATTTAATTGAGGAATCGGATAGAAAGGTAAAATTATCCGATACAAAAGGAACCTGGCAGGAATCTGATGGATGGAGGTATTAAGTAAATTGCATGCGGAATTGCATTCAATGTCGTAACAGTTGCGCACGTAAAGATCCCCCTCCCTGCTTGAAGCGTGCTATTATTCCCAGATCAATACCTGGAGAATCATATTTAGAAACGCATTCCAGAAATAATAGGTATTAGACAAATTAAAATTAAAAGAAACTCATTATGGCATGATAAGAATTCTTTAATGGGTATTCAAGGCGTGGGGAGTTTGTAATTGACAAACAAGGGGACAACTAAGAATTAAAGTATTGCAACCTTTTACCGTGTGAACTCCACCGTAATCTCTCGTGTAATAAAATAACGACCTGTTATTTTGTTAGCTGTTCTTCAAAATGAACGAGAACAATGTGTTAGGGAGTTTTAAAAATTCTGCTGTTTCGTTAGCATATTCTATAAAAAAAAATTGTCTTCCAGAAGCACTTAACCCTTTGCACTCCGCGAACAGTTTGCTATTTGTGTTCTTTCTATGGAACAGTTATTTCTCTTTACGTTCTTTTCCATAGATTTTTTTATACTCATAAAGGGAAAAAAATCCTAATCTGTTTTGTATTTGCAAGAGAACAAGTTGCAAAAAAGATTAATGTTCTAAACACAATATCGTTTATTTTAAAGAACAGGGAAACAAAAGAACTGGTCGTTTTGTTGGCGCCTGAGAGGCGCCTTCGGAGTGCAAAGGGTTAGCCCTTTGCACGCTGTCGCCTCTCAGGCGCCAATAGAACGACCAGTTCTTTGGTTCCCTGTTCTTTAAAATAAACGAGAACATGATCTTGCGTTTAAAAAAAAACATGATATTTTTTCAACTTGTTGTCTTGCAGATCCAAAATAGATTATGCTTTTATTTTCCTCAATGAGCAAAAACAAATTATGGGGAAAAAGAACGTTAAGAGGAATAACTGTTCCATTGAAATAACACAAATCGCAAAGTGTTCGTGGAGTGCAAAGGGTTAAGATTTTGAAGAAAATAACAGTAACGGACGTAACTGTTCTGTTGAAAGAACGAACAAGTAAGACGTTTTGGAATGCAATGCATTAAAATTAAATGCTGGAAAAATTTAAAGAAAGGATTGAAAACTTAATGTACGTTAGTTTAAAAACTGTTTCATATGTGTAGTAGAAATTCAATTTCTTTGATTTAAGCGTTTCAATGCACATATAGAAGTAAAAAAATATTTTTGAAGATAGTATATGATTTTGGTGTTGTTTATTATTAGTCTCATTATTGGTCCATTATGCTTAATCATCGTTCAATTTGAAAAAGAAAACAACAGGTTATCCCCTAATATTTTGCAATCGTCAAGTTGTTTTCACTTTAAGGGTAATTTACATATATATATTTCAGTTTATACTTTTATATATTAAAAAAATTATGTCTTCTTAAATAGAATATTTCATGTTGTTTCTCATTTAATATATTTGAAATTAAATTTAACCCTTTGCACTCCATTGGCGCATATACAAGGCATATTCAGGCGACAACATAATGACTCGTTCTTTTGGTTCCCTGTTCTTTAAAATGCACGAGAACAGCATGATCTTGTGCTTAAAAAACATCGATATTTTTTTCAACTCGTTCTTTTGCAGATCCAAAACAGATTAGGTTACTTTTTTCTATAAGCATAACACATTCTAGGGAAAAGAACATAAGGATGAATAACTGTTCCGTAGAAAGAACGGAAAACGCAAAGAGTTCTTGGAGTGAATGGGTTAAAAATTGGGTGCATTGCTGAAAAAACTGGTGATCCCTGTACATGTTATCACGACCATCGTTCGTACATACACACGGTATTTTGGTGCTACAAACCTTTTTTGAGATCGTACATTTAAACCTGATAATTAATCAAGGATAAATATTAACGTATAATCATACAAGTGCTATTTTACTATTCATTAATTTAAAACGTTTTCATCACTTTTATAAAAAAAATGGGGAAGTTCGTGACATATTTGGTTTTCAAGTACATATTTTTAGATATTTATTTTATGGAGTTTTATCACTTCTTTTAAACCAGGTTATTTAGTTTCGAAGGAGTAAGAATTTCTGAAGCAAGTAAATGTAAAAAGTGGTTATATAATAACGCATTGTAAGCGAACCTGAAAATTAAAAAAGTTTCAAATTTACGTTTCCAGATATCCATACAAATAAAAAATATATACGTTATACATTTTTATTTTTATATTTTATGTGCTTATTGTAATTAAACATCTAAATGACGAAAATTGAAAATATCGTAATGGTATAATTCATGTGATAAACTGTTAGGATTATGTGTTTCACACTATGCTTAAACGAAACACCGCAATGAAATATTCACTGTTAACCCTACAGAGTTAACGCTCTTTAATGCAAGGCAATTAATCGCATTGGAGATGAGACGAATTGGTAAAATTCTTACTGGAATGACATCACTTACTATTAGGGACCGTCACCTATTACGCATGGGGGCTCGCAAGAACTAACAATTGATGGAATTGACCAGCTGATTTTGCTCACAGAGAGAAAAGAGCAACCAGAGGTTTGAGTGGTTGCTTGTTTATTTTAACGATATTATTAACTATATTGTACCAGCTCGGGAAAGTAAAAAACAAAACATTATTTTACTTTGAGTGAAAGTATTTATGAAAATTAGATAATAGTTTTTTTACTGTGTAATATGTAAATATATTTATGTCTTAAGATGATCGTTTCTTATTTTACTCTTGTCGAATGTGTACTGGTCATTGACACTATTCAATGAAAAAACAAAACTGGAATGTGATATGTGGCGGCCCCTAACAAGTATACATTACCCCAGTCATCATTTATCCAATTTAGTCCCACCTTCAATTTATTTCGCCTTGGAATGTGTTTCTTAGACACAACGCGAGTTCTTTAGTGAAGGGGGTTGATGAAAAAAAAAAACGTCATCACAAACTGATATTTTTTTTTAAAAATCAATGCTCGGTAAGATGATTGAAAATTAATAACACAATACAACAACAATTTGAAAAAGTTCCTATATCATTCTTCTGCAACATCCCCCCCCCCCCTCCTATTTAATCTAGACTGAATATAATTGCACGGAGATTTTCTCTCTCCTTCTCGGTTCATTTCTCTCTGATCAATAAACCATCTCTCCACCCTTTTAAGTGCTCCCCACAATCACAGCCCAAAGAAAACGGATTCATTCTCCTTACTCCCCCCCCCCCCCCCGCCTGTAAGCCACTCGGAGAGTATCTTTACCTCGCCGTCTGCTAAAGCGATTTGGTTTATTAAACTAAACATTTATTTACTTTCTTCCACCTCCTCTTTGCGATTTCTCTCAATTCTACACAGTGAAAAGTTTAATTGTTGGATTTTATTTCTATACAAAAGAATGTTCTATGGTTGTACAGAAATGAAGAACATTCTTTTGTATATATGGTTGTACAGAAATGAAGAACATTCTTTTGTATATATGGTTGTACAGAAATGAAGAACATTCTTTTGTATATATGGTTGTACAGAAATGAAGAACATTCTTTTGTATATATGGTTGTACAGAAAAGAAGAATATTCTTTTGTATATATGGTTGTACAGAAATGAAGAACATTCTTTTGTATATATGGTTGGGTTGTACAGAAATGAAGAACATTCTTTTGTATATATGGTTGTACAGAAATGAAGAACATTCTTTTGTATATATGGTTGTACAGAAATATGAATCTCGAATCCTTGAGAAAATAAATATAACAATAAAAAAAACTAAATGTTTATATAAAAAAATATGTAGTAATTTATTTTACATACACTATACTCATAAAATTATACAAAGGTTCTGTCTTAATTTGTACGTTTCTCAAGAACTAATGAACCTATTTGATGAGAATGGGTAAAATCATAATTCATTCCTACTCGGGAAAAAAGGTTTTAACATCACCATAATCTTGGTGTTTTAATTAGAAGAAGGGTTATAAGAACAAAAAAATATCTTATGTTATTTCTTCAGTGGACATAAAAGTCGCATGTTGTTCGCGCGAATATCGACACCTATTCAATTGATCTTAATGGAACATTAAAATATTAGGAGAGTAATTTGGATGAAGGAATTTTTCTTAATATTGTGTTGATATGTTAGAAAGGAACCGAGTTATAACAGCAAAATTATCTTATTATCTATTCTCCGACATATAATTTATATATTTGTTCGCCCATAATTTTTAATCCGTGCACGTATATTAAAAACCCATATATTTTTCATGAAAGTCCAGAGCTTTTTCCCGGATTTTTTTTTTAAATCATCGCAAGCATTGTTATTATGCGCTTTATTCTTTCATATTTATACAGGGAATAAGCTTGTTTATCTAGTGCGGATTTTTAAATAACCCTGTAAGAAAAAAGATTATTTTTGCTATTTTCTATAAAATTATTACTAACTTCATATTATACATGTAATAATAATGTTCTTAATACATTTTGCTGTACTACAACACTAAAACATACAAATTGTTCACAAATTGTTGGACGATGGGCATTGTTTGGCTGTATCATATTTAGCTGTATTGGCATAATAATACACTTTTGACCCACTACTTGGCTTATATATTAAACAAGTCACTTAACTTTAAGAGCAACAAACTAAATAGTAAAATCTCAGCAAAAAGAATGATTTATTATGCGTAGTTAAGCAACCCACGACCATTGCCTAATAATTTTGAGGTCTTCCTTGCTAAGTTGATTCTATAAATTTAACCACTAATAATCTAATTGCTAACGTTGAATAGAAATAGGTTAAGTGTTTACTACTTTAAAAAAATTAAAATTCTGTCGTTGCATAACATATTTCTTATGCTTTAAGAAATCGAACGAAAACCAAATCTAATTTTTTTCTTGTCTAAAATGGCAACGCAAAAGGAATCGTTTTAAGAAAGGACAGTATGCGAGATGAAAGAACGGCAGCTGGGATTCATTTGTTTCTCTGGTCTTTTATTAAACGAGGGGCAGGAAGTTGTAATTATCTCCCGTTTTACGTTGATTTAATTATGGAGGGGGTAAACAGCGCGTAAGTGCAATCGTGACGCTTAATAGTGTCTAAAGTGCTTGAGCGTCCGAACATGTGCTCTTTGAAACGGTCTCGACATTCGTCTTCGGTGTCTTGTGTTCCGTGTCCTGATTTAAAGAAAACCAACATACATTTGGTTGGTTAAGAGTGTTTTATATATTTAAATATGAATAATGTATTCATTCTCGGAAATAACACTGTCATTTTTGAGAATTATGAGGTCGTCGAGGCTACTTTTGTTATATTCGACAATCGTTGCGTCAACGAATCACGTGAGTTTTGACGAAACAAGAATCCTCAAATTTTGAACGAACAATTGATCAGATTCCCTTTCGACACTTCTCTCAGTCAAGAACTCACGCTCGGTTGACTGGATAGAGCGTTGGACTATGAAACGAGAGGTCCGCGGTTCGAGTTGGCTCGTCGATATTGAATGATATATCATTAAAAATCGCCTTTATTTTTAACAAAAGAAATTTCATTATAAACAACAACGAAATGAATTTCAATTTGACGAAATATTTCGTCCGAGCATATAGCAGGAGTAGGATTTTTCAAAAATGACAAAATTTTCGTCAAATATGAGAGTGCATTTTAACAGTATGCGTTTTAAAATAAAAAAACACGGCTTGCACTCCGAAACCTGGACATTTTGTATGGCACTTATATGAAATGATGAACGGTTTTTAGCTATAGAACGTCAAGTAACTACAAATATATAAACTTATTTAGATTCTACAATGTGTATATATAACATTGTATATTAAAGTGTACCACCACGTTAGACTTTTGTAGAGATATCAGGCACATTAATAATTCTTAATTATGGAAAAGATCCATACTTAATGGGATCAATAATCATGGAAGTTTTTTAGCTAACTCATATTTTATGCATAACTCAAATTTTCTCATACATAACTCAGATTTTAAAATAATTTTGAAACACATTAAAATTACTTGGATTTGAAGCAGGTATATTAACCTGATTTACAGCTAGTATTAATATTGAGAATTAATAACTGAGTTCAATACTAACATTCAAGTGTTAATTATATTATTTCTGAGACAATGCTTTTACAAAGTTAATTTGCAAATATATATAAACAATTCAGTGAACTATATATATATATTTTTTTCATAATTTTAACAAAATAAAAATTAAAGTAGAAAACCGAGTATGCTTTACTTGTATTTGGTTGTAACTTGTTAAATTTAAGTTTTTTTCCTCAAATTCAACTGAAATTTAAATTTAAGAGTATTTCTTTAAATTTAGGAGTATGGTTATTCAGATTTGCGAATCAGATCTTTATCTCAAGGTAGATCCGGAAGCATCGTTAATAGTACATTTTGTAATTATAATTACAACGTTAATTATCAAATAACTCTATAATATCGTAATAGAATAATTAAATTTATGCAATACACAAAGTACACTATTTTTTTATGAGATTGAGAGAAGTTCCAACTTTATAATTTAACTATAAAAGGACAATACAGACAACATAAGATTGGTCCTTTTTACAAAATACTCTAGATATTGATAAATAGGATTAAACCAGAAAACACTATGCATAAATATCTTTAAAAATTAATCATAAATATAATTGATCTTCTAACCAAACCCTTACACCACATTACACACAACCGTGCCCAGCATGAAACAGTCAACGAATCACCACCCCCTCCCCTCCCTGGATGCGGTCACAGAGAAACTAAAAACTGACAAACGATTCTATCCATCCCTCAGAGAAACAAACGAAAAACAGCAACAAGAAATGAAATAATCGAAAGGGAGGGAGGGTGGCAGGAATGAGGACTTCTCTTCGGGCAATGGGCGAGGGTCTTCTGGAGGCATTAAACAGAGTTTAGGTCGTAAGCGGTGGCAACCAGGTCACGTCCTCACAAAGTGTGATCTTCGGTTTTAAACTCGCGTTAGAAAAACCAATTCGGCAGACTAAAGAGAAAACTCGACTTAAGTGCCTCTCACAATATGGTCACGACTTCTGCGGGTCGTTTATTGCAACGGGAAGGAGTGATTTGATGGGAGAAGGGGGAAGGGGAGAGAAATTGATTTGAATATTTGATGGGGGAAGGGGTTGTTGAAGAAGAAATGTAAATTAGTTGTGGAGAATTGGGATTGTTGTTGTTGTGTAAGTGGTTCAGCTGTAAATAGGGAATGAGCGGGGGAAATGTTTAGGACAAATCTGGCGTCATAAGTTAAAATGGACCCCCTGTCCCCAACACCAATTTTTTTAAAATTAATTTATTTAACTTACCCTATTTGTCTGTATGTAGGATATCAATGCCCATTTTCCCATCACTCCTGCTTGTTTGTAATAGAACAACCCATGCATATAAACTTGTAACTTAGTGGTGGCAACACCCTATCATTCATGTTGACAATCTTCAGGTGATCAGTCCTGTGTAGTCCCAGTGAGTCAATCTCGTAGGCTCCCACTTAAATGTTCCTATCTTTAAATATTATATTAGCTTGAACTTAAAGTTTAAATATATTTCAATAATGTCATGTCTACCCTCTTGTATTCATTTCTTTGCTAAAACACATTAAAAATCTATAAATCAAATACAATGGTGAGTTATAGTGAAATCTATATTAGGCTTAACTCCAGATCGAGAAGGTCTTTGGAAAAGAAATCCCTATACGACAAGTAAATATTAAAGAGGCCCTAAATCCATAATGAGTTGTAAATAGAAGAACATGGTAAAATAAGATGTAAATATCACCAAAATATTTTTTGTACATGTAAACACATACTCTTATACAATAAAAGCTTTTGAAAGTACCGAACCTTTGAGGCAAGTGATAACTTTGGATTTTGTTTCCTGTACAGTTTTGCTTTTTGAAGTTTGGGCCTTCTTTCTTATGGCGTCAGAAATGAGATCGAGTATTTTATAGGAGTTGGAATTGCTCACTGTTAAAAGACACACACACACGTTATTGGGCGATGGCCATTGTTTGGCTGTACAACTACACGAAATAAACCATTATTTTTTATATGATTTAGTTACTTTGAATGTTGTTACTACTGCTATGATAATTGTTTAAAATATAAGAGAAGTAGTTGGTCAAAAATAATGTTTTACTATACCAATACGGATACATGTGATACAATCAAACAAAGACTATCTTCTGGATAATTTGTGAACACTCTGTAGTTCGATGAAATTGTTCTGAAATTGGTTTCTTAGTGAAACAATGACCATTCAGATGTTATACAAATGCATTTTCTGCAATTTATGCAACGATTCCTACGATAAGAAATATAAAAAAACACACCAAGAGAAAGTTCAAACCTATTCATTATTCACAAAAAATAAGGTGTAATAGGTATTTATTAAATGTTTTCTAAAAAGTTTAAAATTAAAAAACAAATTAAAGTGTTTTGGTCAATATTTTTCTATAAATAATAAAACTCTTTTATTAAAAAAACACTTATAAAACTAATTAATACCACTTCAAATTTATTATACGTCTTGCAGTATTAATTATCAATAAAATATATTCAATTGTCCATTTGAATACTAAAAGAGTGTCACTATTTTTGCTTAAAAATTTATTTTAAATTGAAGGTATAAAATTGTTAAATTGAAAAAGTTGTAAAGCATTAGTGAAATACCTTGCACGAGTGTAAATTTAAAGCACTTACTTTCTGTAAAATAACGTTCTTGTTTCAAGTTTAAGAGCATACAATCTTTCGATTAAGACCGTATGAAATGTTTAATTTTAAAAGTAAACCAATTTTCAACGTTAAAGAAATCCAACATTCAATTCAATCTCTAAAACAATCACCTAAACTTCACACGAAAAAAAAAATTGAACCCTATAAAACAATTTTATCACCAATCACTTCATAACAATCACCCCCCTAAACGACATCATCAATAAATTGATTAGCGACGCTTGAAACCAATTCACTTAACAGTCCACTTCCAACAACGCAGAGCAAGAAGAAGAAGAAGGAAAAAAATAACAATCTCATGCAATACATAACAACTGACCACCGTATAAAACTCCGAGAAAAAGAGATAAACAGACGAAAATACCGAACAAAAACCCAGAGAAAAAAAAAAAGACCCCCCTCCCCCCAAACCACCCTAAGAAGTGGGTTTGCGTGCAGCTTAAGAAACAACAAGGGAAAGCAACACAAACCACACCGACCAACTGTTGTTAGTGCTACAGGACGCAATCGATACCTCGCGTTCGAAACGCCACTGAGAGTGGATGTATGTATGGCAAGGGGCGATATACTAGTGGTGTGTTAGGATAGGAAAACGATGGGTTTCATTCAAGGATGCATCTTCAGATGAGAGGAGTTGGTTCATTATTTGGATCTGGGGATTTGTACTCGATTTCTTATGGAATACGCAGATTAGCGCGTTTTTAACGCGCGTAATCGAAAAGAATAGAATATTTGTTTTAGTAAAAACTCCAATTGAAAACCATTGCTCTGTTTAAGACAATACTAAGGCCGCTTTTTCAGTCGGTAACCCTAGGAAGCACTGTTATTAAAGTAGAACTTTTTCATGTAGTCCGATCTGGCATTGTATACTGTAACATTTCATACAGCGCTGGTGATATCATAGACACCGGTTATTCCGGTGTGTAAAAAAGCAGCCCAAGAGCTTCTACAGCGTTCATGTATTGCCCTTCACATGGAAAATTATTTATTCTGTCAAAGACTGAGTTATGACAAGGAAAAACGAGGAATTTTAACGCCTGTGTGAAATGAACCGTAAAGTAAATTAAATTGTATTGTATTCATAGACGGAGACATGTGAGAATGGGCATGCTTTTTACTTTTGAGATCCACCCACTTATTATCGTTCACAAGTCGTATAGACTAGTGATTCTCAACCCGTAGTTGGTGAACCATTGGTGGTCCGCGAGAGTGTTCGAAGTGGTCCGTGGAACTTTTGAACACTCAAAATGCTTTCGTTTTTCTCTTTCAGAAACATATAAACAAGCCGGGCATTGTTCGATAACGATTTCTTTTTCTTATACCAAAACAAAATCAGTTATTTAATATAAAACATTTGTGCATCGGTTCTCCATTTTTATAATTTCTCTTTATCTTAATTCCTGTAAGTTTTAACCAGGAATGATTTATTTTTCATATTGCTGAAAAAAAGTACAAATTTTCTCTTCTGTTTCATCAATATTGTGAAATATTGATGAAATATTATTCATCATATATATGAAATAATATTTCATCATTATATGACTAATATAATGTATTTATTAAACTTGAATTTTTGGAATGAAAAATTTTAGTGGATTCATTACACTTGCAGCTTTAAAGTGTATTTTTAATACATTTTTAAAAACATGCCGCTTTACCCAAGAATATAGAAGTTGGTGAAATGATGCAATTCCAAAATGTCTTACAATTATTCTAATTATTAATTATAATTATATTAATAAAGATAAATAGTTTTTTTATTAATAAATTTATTGAAACATATAGTATTTTAGAACTGAATTGCATCTATATTCCTGAATGTACCGTCAATAGAAAGTGGTAGTCCGCGCAATGTTTAACTTTTAACACGGTGGTCCGCGGCCATCTGAAGGTTGCGAACAACTGGTACAGACGTACCTATATTCCTTATTATATAAAAATAAGAGGCCTGTTAGGCAAAACCACGTTTTCTCTGAAAATGCGTCTGTTCTTTAAAATCAACGCCGAAGTGAAAGGTATCTATGGCTAAACCGTTGTCGTTCAAAACTCGTTTGATCTAAATGAAAAATGACCTTCAAAGATATAGATCAGATATCCTGCAGATATTTTTTTGTACTCCTGTACAAGAAAATAATATGGAAACGGTGTCCAAAAGTAACATTGAACCTTTTCCAATAAAAATTATGGTAATGCCAACGAGCTCAGTAATGTGTACTGTGCACCAATATTATTAAATTATATACTTTAAGTTTTGATTATAGACACTAATAAAATATTAGCTTATTTTGTTCTACATCCAATGCTTATTGTTTTAAAAACTTAAAACCCACTAACCACTTTATTATTATTTCTTAAACAGCTACAACTGAATAATTTTTTTTAAGTTAAAAACAAAGATTTACTAATCAATATCTAAACATTATTCATGCAAACAAGTTATGCATTTAGCACTTTTGATCGAATTTCTCTAATCAATGACATATTATCAATTAAATTGTACAACTATTTGTACCAACTAATGTCATGGAACACACAGGACCTTACTAACTGTATAGCACACCGAAGCAGATAAAGATTAAATCCGTATATTTCATCCTGGTTTCTGGTGATTGCTATTTCCGTCCACCTGACAGCAATCCTATATAACCCAAAGCAAAAAGAAGCACCGAGAGCGGAAATTATGTATTGCTTCTTATGAAGGACACGGCAAAGAAAGACACTGATCAGTTTATACGATAAAGATGTTCTTTCCGATTAGTAATAAGAGGACGATTAACTATATGTTATTTAACTTAGTTAACCAATGGGAGCCTTAATTTAATATGTCATGCTATTGTTCATATTGTTGTTGGCCCTTTCCCATTTCACACCACGATAAATTTTTACAGTTAAGAAACAGTCATTAAAACTTCCATTTCTTGTATTTTACAAAACATTTCGTTATAACCCAGCAAAAAAAAGTCAGCATGAAACCTTCATCAAAATTGTCAAATTGAAGGTTTTTTGAAGGTTTTCTAAAGGATATTGAAACAAAAACTGCAGTTTTTTTGAAGTTTTTAATTTTCCTGCATAAAACCTTTAAAATATCTGCATTTTCCCTTCATGATTAAAAATTGAAGGTTTTTTTGCAGGATTTTATGAAGGTTTTTAACAGTTTTTATGAAGGATATTGAAACAAAAACCTTTAATTTTATAGATCTTCAAAAAACTGCAGTTTTCCTGCATAAAACTTTCAATTTTCAAATTTTGATAAAGGTTTTATGATGACTTTTTTTGCTGGGACGGATAGTGATTTCTATAAAAAAATTGACGAAGTTGGTAAAAGAAATTTCATAATTTTTCTGATAATTTTTTTCTGATAAGTATTTTTAACAGTGCAATTGCACCCATTCACATCCAAAGGAAAGGCAAATGATCGTTGAGTTAAGCAAGTCCCTCAGCCAGACATCAAGCCGTGGATCAATGAAAAATGCAAGAGGAAAAGTCTGGATTCGTGTGGCACAGACGGGAAGCGAAAACTTTCCGAAGAAAAGAAGCGCAAGAGGAGTCGGAAGGGGCTTGCGAGAATAAAAATACGGAAGAAATCTTATTCCAACCTCAGATCTTGGCACTATCATCCATCAGGAAGGGTGGACCAGGGGGTGAGGTGGGAGATTTGCCCATCCTATCTTGGAACGTCCGTTCGAACGTCTACCGAAAAGAACGCACAGTTGAGGCGTTTATTTTTTTATATGTATGTAATGCAATGTTCCTATTTTGACCTCCTGTGACATGCTTTTCTATATTTGTAAGTAGTATTCGTTATTTAGTGTAGGTTTGTGTGACTTCAAAAGCCATCATTGAAATTTTGCAAAAACGAGCTGCTAGTGAAAACGCAATGTGTCTAATTTTTCACCGTATATGCCTATATTTTATTGTAAAATCATAAAGCAATATAATTTTGCCATATATGGATTTTTTCATACGAATTTGTTATGGATAATTTTTTGTTAGGTATATCTTCAATATTATTTATGTAGTAAATGGCCTTTTTACGCCTCTTAGACGTACCGAATAGTTACACATGAGGTATCAAATGAAAGAAAATTTCATGGACCAGTGACAAATTGTATTTTCATCTCATAAATATCACTGTTTTTTTTTAAAAAAACATGCGTTTAAAATAATTCATTTTAACGTGTTTTTTTTAAACAAGCCGTCGATAATGTTGCCATCTAGGGACAGAATTAAACTATTTGGCTGTAACGAATGAGTGTGTGGGGAGAGGGGTTGTTCATTCGATAATTATTGCACAAACAGTCTAATATCGATATATTTTATAGTCAAAATAACACCCAGAAATTCCTTTGAAGTGAAATCACAAAAAAAAAATCACTCCCAAATACTGCGATCAAAAACTGGTTAATGGATACAAAATAGTCATTTTTATGTACATATAAATTAGTTTTGTTCTATGTTCTTGTGAACATGACATTACGCATTGGATTTACTAATTACAGTATCAAATCTCAAACACCCAACTGGAAAATAAATCAACCTTCTCCCGAACATCCCTTCGTTAAGGCTCAAAGGATATCCATCGCTGGTCTCTTATCTTCCTTTCCGTTCTCTCAGAAATCTTCCTCAACACCCCCTACTCATTCCACACGACCAGCCAAGAAAACGTCAGTTTAATCCATCAGCAACCCTTTAATTCCATTAGCCAAGCCAAACAGCCCGGTGCGCAGGGGGCCCCTGAGGGCACGTGCCACAGGTTCGGGCCCTGATTAAGGAGGCCCGCGATAATTAGTTTAGCTCAGCCACGTTCTGTTAGTGGTCGATGAGGACAATTTCTGATAGGCCCTTTTTTTGTGCTTTCTGTCTACCATTCCTGCAAGGTCTGGGAATAAAATAGATTTTCTTTGGATAGGCTTCTGGGAAGTGACACACGGGATGTGTCGGTCTGGAGAGACGGAACACAAGATGGGTTGTTAAATTTTAATTAAACGTTAATAAAATACTTCTCAAACAACATTACTTAAAACTGTGTAAATTAACAATGAACACAGACCTATTTAATTTCCCTCGATTGGCGAATTAGGTGTATTTGTACTTTTGAATTTTAAATGTGTATAATATAAATAGTTGTTTTCATTTTTTTTTTAAATTTCGAAAGACATTCCAATAAAATTCTTTATACAACGACGTTAAATCAATTTTTGTAATTGTAAAATTGTTTTCTTTTATTGGAAGATGAAATTATAAGTTTTCCTGTACTTTATTTTTTATAACTTTTTAAATGTTTTAATTAATTTTAAATATATTGCTTAATCAAGTTATGTAATTGTAAAATTGTTTTCTTTTATTGGAAGATGAAATATAAGTTTTCCTGTAATTGCTTTTTTATAATTTTTTTAAATGTTTTAAATAATTTTAAATATATTGCTTTTAAACAATCAAACCATTAGATTTGAAAATTATTGTAAAATGGAAGGATTTTAAAATTCAGTGCATTGCTGGAATAATTGAAAATTCTAGTACGTGGTATAACGGTATTGACTATTTATGCTGGAGTTTCGTGTAATGTCAGAGTGGGGATAACTTAAGGGAGTTTCAATTTCTTATGTATAGCAGATAACTTTTCCCTTGTTCGTTAGGCCACTACGCCCGCTATTATAGGAAAATCTTTTTACAATGCTTGTTTCTGGCTAAGTAAATAATGTTTTTAATCAACATATGAATACATGAAACACAGTAATATATTTTATACAAATTTAATTTAATTATTTTATTTATTTATAATTTGCCTAATATCAGAATAATAACGAAATACGGAAAAATGCTTTTATTTCAACACAGGAAATGCTTACCATACGATGTGTTCAATCTAACTCATTACATAAAGTGGATATTTCTATGTTTCGACAGTTTTTATGACAAAAACGTAAAAATTATAATACAACAGTTGAAGTTCCATAACCCTGTGGAACTTTTTTGGAGTCTCGGATCCACTCACTGACAACTGTGGTCTTCTTCTCCCCCCCTCCCCCTCCCCCAGGTAATCATAGTAATTATTCAGGAAAATATATTTTTCAATTATATTAACCAAACTTTATACAAAATATTACGTATAGTATATATTTAAAATTTTAATTAAGCGATTTTACCTAGCAGTTAGTCTTAATTGAAATGATTCACATTACTTAGTTAATCATAGTGCTGCACGCGAAAACGATAGCGAACGAAAATTATATATGCAGAGACAAGAACGCACCAGCTTAGAAAAAATAAACTGCTGAGGGGAGAATAAAAAGAGAAATAGTAGGGTTGGGAGGGGGGGGGGGGGCTGAACGAGGCATGTGTAAAAAAAAGGCATCGACGGTGTCGGTAAGGTGCTAAAAAAATCGAATTTGCAGAAAGGGAGATGCACTGCCATTTTGGCGAGATTCTAGGATCCTAGGTCATTACATTGAATGACTGATTAACGTTTACAATAAAGTTTTGAACTTGATGGTAAAGAGCTTTGAAGCAGTAAAATTACAGAGTGCAGAAAAATGTGTAATAAATTACAAATCGAAAATGTTTTAATTCTATAATGTAAAAGTTTTTAAAGGCCATTTTACGTCAACTGAGTAGTGAGAAAAAGTTAGTTTGTACTCTACCATTACAGCATTAAAAAGTACGCCAAAAATTACGGTTTCTTTTTTCTTTGCCAAAGTTCAAGTTTGAACGTCTGTTTTAGCATAGATGAATGTATTTAAAACTTTGGAGTTTTTAAGACGAATATATTATGCATATTCTAAAAGTACTTTGAAAAACTTACATATTTCTTATCTTCTTATTTATTTAATTTTCTTTATCTTAATTTCTCTTCTATTATCTGTGACTGAACAATTTGTTTCATTTTTATTTCTTCTATTTTAAACAACGTTATCAATAAAGTTGAGAAATAACTTTCTATAGTTAAACGGATAAAAGTCGACACTTCAAGCTATCCATCATCCATCTTTACTGCAATCGACCCTTTCTCTTCTCAATACTCCTATACCCAACCCAAAAAGTATATTGAATCAACAATAATACACATCCAAACGACTTTTTAATGGAACTTCCGAAATCACCGTGGGGCTAAAAACGAAGCCACCCCCAAACAAAAACCATTCCTTCTCCGAAACCGAAACTCAAACGCGAATTGCCAATGTTTGTAAACTTTAACCGCGGCAACCCTTCTCGAGTAAGCGACGTGTTGCGTCACACTCCTCTTTTCAGGCGCTCTCGGAAGGGAATCCCTGGGTCATTGACTGCCCCGGGTGTGATGCCAGAAAGAAGAAAAGGTCACAGAAAGGCTCCTTGGGAACACGCCTCCCGCGAGGACTTGAGAGGGTGTTAGGGGGCGATTCGTCATTACAAAAAAGGTGAGACGTGTGTTCAGATGGGCACTTATGATTGTGATGCACCCCTTTCAGATACGAGACCATGGAGAGGTTATTGTAAGACCTATATCTTTAACTTTTGTAAGGAAGGTCTGGAACTCCATATTGAAATTCTTTATTTTATTATTTACTATCAGTGTTTTATCATTGGCCCCGGGTTGATGGGAAGCCACACTGTTAAAAAGAGGTACTCACTAATAAGTCAAATGTAGTCATTTTTGATTACATTCGATGCTTAATCGAATCCGATAGTTTCATTTTTGAATAGACATATACTTAAAAATGAGTACAATGAGTAAAAATAAAAAAAAAAACAGTAGCTTACCTACATCGGCTGCCTTCATAAATAACTTTCAATAAATATCAACAATTACAACCAAAACTTACCGGAAATCGAACCCAGAACTTAAGGCACCGCAGTGCCTTAGCTTTAACAGGGCAAAGTGAAGAAGTTATAAAGAGAAGAAAATTTAAAAAGGTGTGCCAAAAGAAGGGAAAGTAAGATAATTGAATTGTAATAACTCAGTTTACATTTAAGAAAGTTTGTCAGGTCCCTTTGTTAAAATGGCTTGAACAGAAGTTGAAATTAGCAATATTAAATCACACTACTCATTTTTGAGAAAGTACGGTTGCTTAAATTTGAATACGTCATTGATCATTTACGATGCAATTGTACTCAAAGAAACACGAGTATGTCTAGTTGCTTATTTTTAAGCACTTTTTTACAGTGCCGTTAAGGTATATGTATAAAAAAATTAAGGGGCATGAAAAAATTAGGAATTTCGCAAGCAATATTTCCAAAACTAAAAACTGGTTAAAATATATTTATACTAATAATATAATGGTTACTTACTGCTTGTTCAAATTTCAAATTTATAAAAGCTAATTTAAATGAGAAAGAGTTTAACCACTGACAACATCTTTCTAGAATCAAGGATTTTTGATGATACTTAATACATTTTTCTAAAACGTTTAAATCTACAAGTTATAATTTTTTTTTATTATACGCATAAGTCCTTTGAAGTATTTCATTAGAAAATAATTTGTCATATAGAAAATAACAAAATCATTATAATTATAAATTTTCACCGACTTTCCTTAACTTTTAAAACCTTTTTTAGGGCAATCTTATCGTTTTTTTATTGATCTGCAAATTATTAATGCCATAACTTGTAGGAAATGATTTCAGGCGAGTTTTTCACTCTCAGACAAAATGATTCTTACCGTGAAAATAAATACCAATTATGAGGATTTCAGAATGACGAAAGTTTTACAGAGTGGTTGATGACAAATTGTTGGGCAATGGTCGTTGTTTGGCTGTTTAACTACACCTAATAAATCATTATTTCTACTATGCTTTAACTACTTAACTTATTATAAACGATTTGTTTAAAATGTAAGCCATGTAGTTAAGCAAATTATGTTTTTTAAAAATGAAAATGTTTTAAATGATATAAAATGTTTTATTATGCAAATACAGCCAAATGTGATACAAATAAACAATGATCATCGTACAACAATTTGTGACTACCCTGTAGTGCTTCTCGATGAACAAATGATCTATGATGTGACTTAATCGGCATGTTCCTTGGAATTATTTCTCTCTTCTATTGACAGTGAATATCTCCTCAGTGTAAACCGGCCTTAAAGCTCGTGTTCGATATGCAATGCGTTTACACAATAGTTTATCCCTGCCATACATAGATATACCCAGCTTAATATTTACATAGAGTAATTGCACTGTTAAAAATTTGTGAAGAAACTTTCGACATTTTTGTCGAAACGGACGCTTTCTAAAAGCTCCAATTTAAAATTTCGTCAAACTTACGGAATTCATTTTGTCGGTTTTTATTCACACAATTTATTTCTTCAAAAATTAGGACAATTTTAAAACTAAACACATACCAGGGATCTCTTTTTTCTAAGTCACGCACGCTATCGACAGTACCAGAAAAAGCTCGCTTGAATTATATGAGAACCGAAATTGAGCTGATACCACCTGAAAGGAATATGCGTAAATTATATCCGTTAAACCTTCTAAAGGATAAGCAAAATACCGTTTGTTTTCACTGCAGGAGAGTTTAATTTATATTTTCAACATATTTCATAAAAATATTTTTTTTTTTAATTTTAAAATTATTTCATTAGAAAAGGATTTTAAAAGACGTCCCAATGCTTTAAATATGAAAAATATTTCAAAGTACCGATTTTTTATGAACTTTTATATTATGTGTATTGCTGAAAAAACTGGAGATACACAACGGATATACATGTTTGGTTGACTGGTTGGTTGTATGGGTTTTAATGGCGCAAGGGCCAAATATGGCTAAGCTGCGCCAAACGCTCGGTTATACACGTTTGTATCCGTCAGGTGTTTAAAAATGTAAAGATTCTTGTTTCGTCAGAAGTCAAATGATTCAATGACAAAACAATTGTCAAAATTGACGAAAGTAGTCTTGGCGATCGCTGAATGCTCAAAAATGAAAGTATCATTTCTGAGAGTATAAAGAAAATCGATATCGAAATGAAAAGAAAAAATATATTTAAAAAAAAAAGCGCTAAAAATAGTACATCTCCAATACACGGAACCATCTCCAGTATGCGATTCAGACATCACATGCAGGGGGGGACCTCCAACTCTTTCTGATTCCCACCCCTCAAGAGCAGGAAGCATTCGAAGGCAGCCCGTGCAGTGAACTTCTTTTCACCCCTGGAGACAGGTTGATGAGTAAAAAAACCGTCTGCTTTTTTTTCCTACGTCAAAGAGTAGCGGTTAAAGAAACAGAAGGTGTAGGGTGCACTGAAAGGTTTGGGGTGTGTGTGAAAAAAGTTGCCCGAGAGTGAAAGCCCCCTCTGATCGTCTGCAAACTTTTTCCCACCTCTTAGCAGCCTTCTCTTGCCAGTTTGTTCGATTCTCCGCTTCCTTTCATTTTCAAAGAGTTTTTTTTTTAATGTTTTTTTTTCATTGAGTGCGGATTTTTTTTTAGTATTGATTTTCGATATTTCTATTTTCGTGTTTGAATGTAAGTAAGAGAATGTGTTTTTATGATAATGCATTGGGATGTTGCGGTCGACGAAGTAATTGTTAATCCTAAAATGATTTTTTCTTTTTTTGTGAAATATTTTTTTTTCGATTTCTTTTCGCCCCCGGACCACTGAAAAATATACAAAACAAATCCTAAGTGCCTACTTATTAAATAATTAATTAAAATCGTTGTGTAGCATACATGCAACAGCACGTGTAATTCCTAATTTTATTTAAAAAAAAAGTATGAAAATATAATAAATTACAATCTACACACCTCTGGCATTAGCTAGGATTTTTTGTACAGCCATATTATACTTATAAGTAATAAAACAATCTTCGAAAACTTCACCTTCACGAGCCAGTTTTAGAATAACAGCCTCGAAGCAACTGATTGCCTTTATCTCAAACAGTTTAGAAAGATACGGTACCTAGCGGTGGCTACAAGAACTAGGCACATTGTTACCTATGAGACAATAGTATAATAGTTTAACATTAACTTAATAGATGCAACTACCGATCATTTTAAAGTTGTGTATCATATATGCTACACTGTGCACTAGAAGGTTAGGATATGTGTTGTGGAATTCGACAAAAATGTATAAGATATGAAATATCCCCCCTGTCTTAAAAGGGACGCGGTACCTTATAAATATATATTTTTGACTTTTTAAATAAAATTTGTAATGTATATTTAAATGTATATAATAAAACAACATTTTACACAAACATTTCACAATTGTTTGTATTTTTTTAAAAATTAAAACTTAAAAAAAATATGCTATATATTTTTTTAAAAATATTTTTATTTTATCAAATTTTTTTCTCACATCCTTTGAACAGTAAATTTTTTTTTACATTTCAGGTGGTATCGGCTAATATTAAGTTCTTATATGTATATTGCCACAAGTTAAACATTCTTTTCTGGCCAAGAGATCCCACATAACAGTTATTTATTGGAAATTGTCCTTGTGTGGATAGAAATTTCGTGGAAAAAAACCCGACAAATTAAATTCCCTCAGTTCGACAAAACATTGAATCGGAGCATTTAGCAGGCATCTATTTCGTCAAAAATGACGAAAAGTTTCCTCAAAAACGAGCATGCGTTTTCAACAGTGACGCAACTAAAAACATCACAAAATAAACATTTTCGAAAATCAAACTAATCACTGAAACAACGTAACTTCTTTCAAACCATGTCACCTCAATGAACTCCCCGTCAATCACCCTAAAAAACAATAAACCCAACAATAAAAATTAACCCGACTGAACATCTTGAAAATTTAACCCGCAGTAAAAATTAATCCGGCTCAAGTGGGCTTCCCTCATCAAGAGAACTCGACTTCTTTCTCCTCAAGCCGGATAGTCCGGGCCATAAACGGGCAAAGATGGCCTCTGCCGGAATGAAGTGCGGTCCCAGGGGGGCCGGGCCCGGTTCGGCCCCTTTAATGACCCATCGGGGACTGGGGCCTCGGTCCTTTTTCCGCAGTGGTACGGAATGACCATGTTACTGGATCGTTAATCCCGAAGACTTTATTTTTCATCAAGGGATTCTCTTGAAATCCTGCTGCACAGGGATGTTTCCTACTCGTTTTTTTTTTTTTTTAGTATATTTCAAAAGGTGTGCCAAAGTGCGGATGAATTGTTTATCTGATGGGAATTTGCAATAGCTGTTGTTTTTTTAAATTGGTTTTGGGGTTATGGAAGGGAGTGAATTGCGATGTTTATAAAGTTCGGGTGAAAATGGTACAATTGTTTTAATGCATTTTTTTTACAATTTTAAAATTTGAAGAAAATTAGTTATATCGGTATATTGATTAAAACTAGCTATCAATGTTGATATATTTTGAATAAATACAGAAGGGTAAATAATAAGCTATTACTTTGGAATGGGGTATGAATTAGTTTTCACGGAAAACAATAATGAACAAAATACGGTAAATAAATTATATTTAATATCAATGAAAGATTTTTAACATTTAGTTTACACATTTTCATATTGTTTATTTACCTACTCCCATCATTCCTAAAACATTTAACTGCTCTACATTTTAAATACTTTTGCACATGTCCTCGCTCTTTTCATCTGCAGACGCCGCGCTTGACGTCCGTCACGGATTCCGACACTGGATTGGTTGAATATCGTGTCTCAGAGTTGAAACCAACCAATCAGGGAAGTCGAAATGAAAAATTCCGAAGAGAAACTTAAGGACATGTGCCAGACATTTAATGCTTTATTTTTCCCTAGACGTTTATTTATAAAACTAGAAGAACATTTTCTTAGATCATAAAGAATGAGACGAAAAGAAAAAAAAAGTATGCCCTTCTTCGAAATTCAACAAAGAAGACATTTGTATTAAAAATTAAATTTCTGAAATGCATTTTCTATATCGCTATTTTTCTTTGACAAAAAATACTCAGAATATTTTAAATAAATTTTAAATATATTTAGATACATTACATGTCAAAAAATCATCAAATATTCACCTTTTGAATTATATTTCCTCGGGTCAACCACTGTTATAACCACTTTTAGATATTACACACAGAACAGGCCTATTCTAACATTCACATAACACAAGTAAAACATTTTATTGGGTTTTGAGAATATAATTTATTATAAATGAAAGCATATTAAATTATAATTTAAATTGCTTTCTTGAATAAATAAATATTTATTTTTAAAAAAATATATTGATTTATTTTATATTTTTTAAAAGACATATCCTTAACCAAGTGTTACATATGAAACCAAACTAGGAATATAATTTTTTTATTGATTTTAAATCTAAACGGAGTAATAAATTGTTATCCAATGAACAAACAAACTATATTTTAACTATATAGCAATATTTATTACAGTTCACATCCCCAGAAGCGTCAAATAGGGTAACCACATATAATTATTACGAATAGTAGGTACAAGTGACGAATTACAGCAATTCCTGTAATAGCGAGTGCTACTACTTTCATTTGCACACTAAATTGTTCTATTTCAGATAAGGAATAAAATAATATCATTGGTAGAGATTCATTTTTACGTTTGGGAGAACAACCAATGATCAGTCAAGGAAAGTGACGTAGAAGTGATGGATCGGATTTAAAACAAGGCAAACTGTGTAAGGATTTTTTTAATAAAATAAATATTTTAGTATTTAAAATACAATTGTGATTGATAATGGCAATATTTAGCAAAAATGTTTCAGGAAACGTATCACGAAGTACGTATGCGCGTGTTTCTCTAAATTGCTTGCTAATGGCTAACATTTACGAAAATAATTTTTAGTAGATAAAATAAGGGAAAGATTCGACAGTAAATATAGATGAATAAGTAGAAACAATTTTAAACGTGTAATGGAAACAGCAAAAAATATTCTTTGAATAGAAATTATCAGTTAGGGGTATTATAAAAACATTTATTATACACATTTATCATCACAATTATTAAATTTTAAAATTGAAGTGCTATTTATTTCTACATCAAAAATGGCTGAACTTTAATATTCGGAAAGAGAAAGTATAACATTTGAATACAAAATTATGACTTTGTGAGCATTTAATGGCATAAATGTAAATACAGTAGAACTCAAATTATCAAACTTTAAGCAAATCACATTTAGTTGAATGATTGGTTGCCTCATAATTTTAAACTGCCTCCGTTGCCCAGTGGATAAAGGCATTCAGCTAGTAATCAGAGGATTGCTGGTTCGAATCCGGATTGAAGTTATTAATATTATTAAACAAAGCGGATTGACAATTATCCGGATCGCTTTCAGAAAAAAAAATCAGTAAAATTCACACTTTAAAAGTTTCTTAGTGCTGATTAATATTGATTTGAATAGTCATACTAAATAGTACATTCTAAATAAAAATTGTTTTGTTACTAAGAAATAATTTTTTTTTTCGTGAATTTTCCAGATATTCGATTATCCGGATAGGATCTGGTCTCAATTGATCCGGAAAATTGGAGTTCTACTCTACGAAAAGTAAAAAAATAAACATTCTCAATCGTATATTGAATCGCAAGGCTCTCTGTGAAGACCTCTTGCGCATCGCCATACACGTGGTCAGTACCTTCGAGCATGAATGGACTGTAGTAGAGCGAATATGACGTCATAATCGTGAAACCAACATCTCAGACTAAATGGCTTCTAACACGTGACTTCCTTTCAAAATTATGAATTAAAAAATACTCGCGATTGGTTGATGAATTGGGAAATATGTAACAGTGAAAATTTATAAATGGATTGACGTAATTAACCACGTGTCTGAGGCCATACATGTTGGCCTCACTGTGATGTTAGCGAGATTATAACATTATGTTTTCTCTCTATGAAGGATCCATGCTCGAAGGTCAGAACATTGTTGAAATAACTCTGGTTCGAAACTTGCCGTCATACAATTTTTTAAATATAAATCGAAACCTCATTGTTATTTATTATAAATTACTACCTATACAATGACTCATAACGGTACATGTTAGTAGGATAAGCTTCAAGTGGATATGATATTTCTATAGGGGTTAAAATTGTATTACAAAACTAAATTTATTTAGTTTTATTAGGTGGTGGTCTGCGCCTAATCAAACTTTCGGCACAACAGTCCGTGTCTGTCAAAGATTAGGAACCTTTGCATTGAGGTCTCAGCGAACGAAAGAGACCACGAGGTACCAAGGTGCTTCCTCGTCTTCATCGGATTCTTCGTCAAAAAAGCCTCAACTTCCATGGAAAAAAATGCGTGTGAAGGGGCACCTAGCGACAGAAAAAGGGGTGGACGAAAAGCGTTGGTGGTGGAGTAGGTTAAGGAACGACGTTACATATTTCTCAACTCAACAGCTGTGTAGAAGGAAAGTGAAGGAAACATGATTCATTGACTTTTTTCTTCTTCTGATTTTGGCGTTGAAGGAGATGTGGACGTTTTTTTCACCCCGATCTTCTAGTCTAGGTGAAAGGATTAGATGGTTAATTCGTAATAAAGTTAAAGAGTGTGGTCTGGTTTTTTCAGTGTACTGAATAATAAAAAAAGGACGCTATAATTCATGGAGAATTGTTTTATGTGTTCTTCTTTTTGGCTCATATTTTTAAAGATTCAGGGTCTATATTTTATATAAATAAATATGTATATGATCGCTTAGAAATAAACAGTTTTGTACTTAGAAGTCTAAACGTTGTGTGTAGCCAGAGAGTAGCAAAAAACATGAAAGTTAAAGGATTATTTCTCGCCATTTTTTTTGTGTCACTCTATCAGCCACGTCAGAAAAGAGAGGACCTCACGTTACGAGAGGACGACAATGTTTGGCGACAAAAACTACACGGATTGTTTTAAATATTATAAATTCTCATTTAGTAAATATATTATTTTATAATTATGTTTTATTACATTTTAGTTGGGGAGTGAAGTTATTCGTAAAACTCCACAATAAATTGCAAGATCTACATGTCCCCTAATAGTAGAAAATTATTTTTGGCATCGGATTTTTAAATTTTTTTAGAGTGCGCTCCCATGACCCCTCCCCTACATCTGCCCTTGTGGAGTATGAAAATATATGGGTTGTAAAAAAGTCACTCAAAAAATAAAAAAGCAAATTAATCACCTTTATTTACCCATTACATTTTCTATTTTTTATTAATTCAAAATAGAGATTATTTTTATTGTTTTTATATATACATAAATTATATTAACATTTAAATTAAAATAACAAGCAATGGAAAATATCAATTACGTATTTTCAAGCCGCGTGGTCAACTTCAACGACCTCCAGTAACACGGAACCTTCTAGTTAATAATGCTTAATACTCTTAATAGAATCCCAAAAGAAGTGATGATCCGAACATTTTGAATTAATAGTCTAAAATTATGAAAAGAACGGAGATAACTAGAGCTTATCGAAGACGCAAAAGGGAGCAAGCCGACCAAACAGGCTTACAAAGTATTCACGAACCAAAACTTACGGTCTAGCTGTCTACCCAATTTTTAAATTAATCTGCCCGCCTAGTTTAGATTTTTGAATAATAATAATAGTTTCTATACGCTTCAGTTTATTAGAAATTAGATGAACATTCTTATTTAAATTACATTAAATAAATATTTTTAACACTGTTTGGCTCACAGTAGGCATCAATATATGATTTTAATCCAGTACCGATGACATGAAAAATCAGATCACTGATATAAAACCAACAACATGAACTTTTACTTTATCAGACGCACATAAACTGTTTATAGAGAGATAAATAGAAATGAAATCCTTTCTGTCGTATGAGAGTTACAAACGGCCCAGCAACATTCCTGTCTGCCAGGTAAAAATAGGAGGAAAAAAACTGTCATTGTTTTCCCATGCTGATATCGACGGCATAGACTTCCTCCTACGCTCAACACCGAATGTCAATTGTTGAAAATTATGTGCTTAAAATAAATCGCCTTTTACCGAGGCCGAAGGTTATTTAAATGTGTGTTTTCTGTAAATGACAAATAGTAAACGTCGTAAAGTAAAACATAGTTAAAAAAGTACCGTAGTCATATTTTAAAATTTTTTGCTACCTTAAAAATATAGTTTATTGATTTATTTTTTTCTTAGAGCTGTTTAATTATTTTGCATGAGATTATAACTTGGTGGTTATTTTCAATACGAGAGCTATTAAGTTGTACGAATGAACTTTTTGAACGTTTACATTTCATGAGAGTTTTCTAGTGAAGTTCTGTATTATTTGCCTCTTTTCAAGCTTTCAAAATAAATTTTGTTTGTAATAGATCTCTGCGAGTAGAACACACACGTATTCTGCAGTTTTTAAAAAGGTACAAACTCGCATTGTAAGTTCTTCAGAAAGTTTAAAAATACCTTAAAACAATAATTAAAAATAATTATAATTATGTGTTATAATAATTGAAAAATAAGTAGTAAAATATTATATGTGTTTCGTATCACGCTAACATCAGAAGCTATTTCTTTTATTGTGAAGCCAACATCTTCGGTACGCAGACATATTTGAAACATGTAATTTAATTCTGTGGCTTGAACCCGATCAGAACAACCGACGCAAATTTTATAATTTTTAAAACTATTTTGAATAAATTAATTTTAAACTTCTAAAGGAAATAGAAATCAATGCTGTCAGACTTCTTTAACTCTTCCAATCGAACAATTTCGTGATTTCGATGACATTGCAACAAGACTGAACCTCAAACATTAAAGCCATTTTTCTCAATCTCTATTTAAGTTAAAATACAAACGCAACCAAGATGGCGTTTTCGGTTGGTTTGGTTAATTAACATAGCACCCGAGTTGAACACTGAGTTTTTGGCGACGGTTCAGGACCCATCTCGAAGGAAAGACCTGAGAACAATGCCTCGTACTTTTTGAACAATGGTCAGATGACGAGGACAACACTTGAGCTGGCACCCGATGCAACCTCAATAGGAGTCAGGATATTGAACCCCGATCAGATTTAATCTGTACAAATTAAAGGCAAGTTCGGACGATAACGCTTTGGGAATCGAGATTGATAATCCATTGTCAGGCAATTGAATGGTTGAAATTTTGATTTGGTTTTTCCAATTTATCCACAATGAAGCTTTTGAGAAGGATTAATATCATCACATAAGACACATTTAAGTTCAGTATGAAATATCGGAAAAATACTTTCTCACTATTAAATCATAATTCCCACGTTATCAAATGAATTATACTAATAATCCAGCAAAAAAAATGTAAGCACAGAACTTTCATTAAAGTTGTGAAATTGAAGGTTTTATGCAAGAAAACTGCTGTTTTTTTACGAACTATAAATTAAAGGTTTTTGCTTCAAATTCCTTCATAAAATCTACAAAACCATCAAAATTTGAAACATTTAAATTAATTAAAGGGAAAATGCAGATTTTTTATAGGTTCTATACAGAAAAATTAAATAAAAAAATTGCAGTTATTGTTTCAATATCCTTTATAAAACCTTCAATTTCACAATTTATGAGGAAGTTTTTACGCTAACTTTCTTTGTTGGGAAATATTTATATTGGGCCCTTCACCAAACCCTCCAAACCCACATTTTATAAATTAATAAATTGACACCAAAACAGATATTCCTATAATTTAGATCCTGAATCAACTGTTATTTTTCGAAGTTAAACAACAATATGGTTAAAATTAATATCCAAGATTTGTTTATTTTATTTGCATTTTTCAAAATGAAATTAGTGTTGTTATAATTGTGAAAAAAAAATCGTATTATAATAAATATTACACCAAAAAAAATATTTATATAGCCTTTTTATCGTTATATACCATGAATTATTTTTAAACGTATTCCTCAAGATTTCACTTTTCATGGATATATTGCTATTGCATTAACAAAAACTTAAGGTCCTAATTTTATTTGATTAAGGTTCTGGAATCTTAACTTTAAGTTGGGAAAATGGCAACATTGTAAAGGTATTTTCCAGGCAAAATAGTTGACTTTTAATTACTAATACATGTATATTTTATATATATTCTAATTTGCTATTTTTTAATAGATGTAGCTACCAAGAAACAGCGCAATGCTTTAGATTTGAAAAATATTTCAAGAGCGAATATGTTTGTATGAATACAAAGTTTCTTTGTATTGTTATAAAAACTGGAAAGCCATGGACGACTTAAGGGGGTCCGATACCCAAAATTCGCAAAAAAAGTCATTTTTTTTTTATATTTAAAAAATAATATTCAAACTTATCTTAATAACTCACAAAAAACTGCTTCAAAATATTCCTATTACTTTTTTAGTTATGAATGTTTTAATGATGTGTTCCTATAACATAGTTGTATCATATGTAAACTTTAAAAGCAAATATCTCTGTTCGTGGTTTTGAAATTTAATTAACACTAAAAATGCTAAGGCTTTTTTACTATTATACTTAAAATCATAATTTTTGTGTGTATAGCAAGATAAATATATTTTAAATAGATGTATGCATTCAGATTTCCTATTTTTACCATAATTTGTTTTTTAAAACCACTTAAAATGGAATTTTATTTTTTTTCGTCAATTTTTTTTCCAAAATTTCTAATATATTTTATTTTTTTAAAGTAATGTATCTGAATCAAAATTTGAATGCATACATCTATTTACATATTATTCAAGATCTTAAATAAAAAAAATTGCTTCAAAATATTGAAAAACAAAAAAGGAGTAGGAATTTTAAAATTGTTAAAAAATTTACTAAAATTTTAATTTAAAAATAAATGTGCAATTTAAAAAAAATTGAGCGTCTTAAAATGGTTTTTTATGCATATTTAGAAAGAGAAAAAAAATTGGATTGTACAAGTATAAAAATAAAAAAAAAATGTCGAAGGTATCGGACCCCCTTAAGTAGTTCAGCTGCCCCACAAGGTTAATGCAGATTTTTTTTTAGTGTGAAACTTTTGACTTAATCTAGGTATCGAGGTAGATGTATTTTTATAATCTTTTTAAGTGGGAGGGGGACGGGGAAATCAAAAACTTTTTTCTAAATTTGAAAAATGTGATTATAAATAATTTGTGTTTTTTAAATGAATTTAACCTTTCATATATATTATAACATTTTGCATGAATATCTTAAAATATTTTTTTTAAAATATGTATAAAATTATTTGCAAAACTTATTTTTTTCTTTTATTTAAATTAATAAAAATTTTACTTATATTTCTAATATTTATATTTTAGTTCTAATTTATATTATTTGTTATTTTTTTTTCTGTAGACTTATTTTAAAGTGTGTTGATATCCATATATTATTGCTTATAATTGGATATACATATTATTATATTCAAACTTAATTGGATGAGAATTTTGAAATTTGTAGAAATTTTAAGAAAAAGTATATTTATTTGGATAAGTAATATTTTAAGTGACATGTTTGCCCCATCATGCAAATATTTAGAGATTTTCTCGGACCTGTAATTTAATTTAAGATTTAAAAAATAAAATAATTGAAAGAGATTTTATCTTTTACATTAGTATTAATATTTTGCTGAAACAAATATTAATTTCTTAAGATATATCCAATATAGATATATAATAAGATATATACAATATAGATGTATCGTAATATATAGACATAGCTAGTATAGATATATCTTAAGATATACTTAAATATTAGTCAGAAATATTTCAAGAAGTAAGCATTTAAATTAGCACATATTCCAAAACAATAATATTTTGAAAGCCTTGATTATTTTATACAGTTCCCATTTGTTAATTTCGTATAAGTTTAAAAAACAACAGTAGTATAGGTGGGTACTGACCGAATACAATAGAAGGGGGCGTGGCCACCTGTCAATCAAACTCGGCCTCGTAGACGAGGGTCTGGATGACGTCATCGGACAAGATTGGCTTGGAAGAGGGGGTTTCTGGATGACGTCATACTTTCTGGAATATTCTGGGGAATGTGTGACGTCATCTTTAATTTATTTTTATTTAGTTGAATTTTTGGGGAAGGTGTGACGTCATCCTTGTGACGTCAAGGCTTGGAAGAGAAGGGTTTCTGAATGACGTCATACTTTCTGAGGACGCCATTTTTATTTAATTAATTTTAGTTAATTATTTTGGATTTATTAATTGGAGAATTTTAATGGGGAATTTTAGTTAATTATTTTGGTGGGTTAATTTGACTTGAATATTTTCTGGAATTTTTTTTTTTTTTGGTTAAAATGGATATTTGGCCGAGGCCGGGAATCGAACCCGGTACTTTCGGTGTGATAGTCAAGCACGCAACTAACTAGGCCATGAGGACTGTTGGTGATATCTGTTCTTAATGGTATAAGTGTAAAGCTATGTATTAAAGATAGTTTTATATTTTGAAAGATGTTGCTATGTTAGAAAATAGTGGCGCCATCTATAAATGGAAATGATTTATTAGCTTTAATATTTTATTTTGAAGACGGGTACTTGTATCGCAATGTGTTTTATTTAAATGGAAATAATTATTTAATATTTTTGAAGATCTTATTTACTTGTGACGCTGTTTAGTTAAATGGATATAATTTATTATAAATATTTTATTTTGAAGACGGGTACTTGTATCGCAATGTGTTTTATTTAAATGGAAATAATTATTTAATATTTTATTTTGAAGACGGGTACTTGTATCGCAATGTGTTTTATTTAAATGGAAATAATTATTTAATATTTTTGAAGATCTTATTTACTTGTGACGCTGTTTAGTTAAATGGATATAATTTATTATAAATATTTTATTTTGAAGACGGGTACTTGTATCGCAATGTGTTTTATTTAAATGGAAATAATTATTATTTAATATTTTACTTTGAAGACGGATACTCGTGGCGCCATCTGTTATTAGTTAAATCGAAATAATTTATTATTAATATTTTATTTTGAAGACGGATACTCGTAGTGCCATCTGTTTTTTAGTTAAATCGAAATAATTTATATATGTGTTGTTTGCTATGCAATGACCTATCAAGATGTGTTTATATAACATGGTAAAAAAGGTAATTTTTAATTTACACAACATGTCAAAAAAGGTAATTTTTAAAATCGTCATTATTCAAAAAAGGTAATTTTTTAACTTACCCAATCTGTGAAAAAGGTCATTTTTGCATAGAATTACATGTTACGAAATGGTAATTTTTATTTTATGCAACATGTGAAAAAAGGTATTTTTTTAAAACGTCCTTATTCGAAAAAGGTAATTTTTTAAAAGCGTCATGATTAAAAAACGTAAATATTAAAAAAGGTAATTTTTATAAACGACATTACTTAAAAAAGGTAATTTTTATTTTTAACAAACTAATGAAAAAGGTCATTTTTTCATAGGATTACATGTAACGAAAACGTAATTTTTATTTTATTCAACATACTAAAAAAGGTAAATTTTTAAAACGTCATTATTCAAAAAAGGTCATTTTTAATTTACACAACATGTAAAAAAAAAAAAAAAAAAGGTAATTATGTGTTATACATTTTATAATATGTAAAGTTGTAATACAAAAAGTTGACGATATTTGGTAAATTCAATTTCTTTATTCACAGAGTTTCCCATTTGAAAGGAGAAGTTTTTACAATATTCGTTCGTTGTTGAATTTTTCTACGTTTCCTTGGGGGAGGTGGTGATTGCAATAAGTATTTGTTGCCTATAAAGTCACTTGGTACATTTAATTCTTTCAACACTTTGTCGTAGTCATGCTTACGTGACACGTATTTTCGAGAATTATACATGTACGTAAATAAATCAATAATATTGGAGTTGGGTATTTTTTGTCCATGTACAATCAGCCGTCCATTTGCGTCCCATGACAAAACGTCGGGATGAGACTTGAACAAAGCAAGGGCATTTTCTGCTTTTCGTCGCATCGTCTTATATACAGAGTTCATTATATGTTGTTGATAAATATCTGGAATATTTTTCTTTTCATCTATACCGACTTCTATTTTCTTATCCTCTTGTGGTTCAACATGCTTCTTTTCCTCTTCTGCCATTTTCTTGTCATTGACTTATGGTCGTAGTTTCTTTATGAGAAAAGGTTGATTGAATTCTTGGAGATTAAGACTTGTATGAAGGGTTTCGTGATAGCGTGCCAATTTTTCATGATCTGGTAGGTCACTATTTAGTATTTGCATCATAGCTTTATCCAATTCACTCAATCTCTTCTTGGACACAGTATGCTTTACCACTAATTCTTCAGGTACTAGAGCAAACTTCTTAACTTGAGCCATGGATTAAACTTGTTAATACACTAAGTACACTGGGGATAAGGATATTGAGGAATCCGCCTTTCTGTGTGATAATTTCACGCTTTTTATCCAATGACACTTTACGTTTACTTAATTTGCGTAAAATTCCTTTATGTTTGGAGAGACGTTTCTTCTGGTCTGCAGTCAACGGTATATTACCCTTTAATGTATTGAGACAACACTCCCAAATATTCTTGAAAGGTAGTGGGTAATCCTTCCACAAATATCACATGATCTATGTCATCGTAGAGAGGTTGATAAATACCATAAAACCATACTATTTTATCGGGTACTATGGAAATCATTTTCTCTTTAGCCTCTATCATATCCCTCACAAAATAACTTTTACCACATCCCGTAGGACCAGCAATGACCATCGTAAAAGGGTGTTGCAACTTTGGAAATTCCATTGCGAATGAGACGTAATACACCATACAACTGTTTAAATAAGGGACAAGACAAAACATTTGACAAAAAAAAGTTTATTTTATTGAAAGAAAGGCAAAAGTGTTCTAAAATGCTTGGTTACAAAGTAATGCACTTTTACATCATTACATAGTTGATGAGGTACAAAAGGCAGTAGGATTTCGTTCAGAGTACGTCCTACACATTTCGAATACAGATAATAGATACAATATTGTCCACACACAGAGCTGACATTAGACTGTAACTGCATAGGATTAAATTCCACATGTTGAAAATTCTCGACATAATTTTCTATATCTCCTCCAAAATAGGCAGGTGGGTTTCCATACGAGTCAAAGAAACATAGTTCCATTGGTGAATGGATGTAGAAAGCTAACCAATGACTCCCTTCTTCTGTCGACTTGTCTGTATTGGCCACGAAACAAGCAGGAAAGTCTGTGATACGGGCTGGTAATTCATCACTTGCAAACACACCTAAAAAAATGTGTTTGGTCTTCTCGTTTCCGGAAAGAATTCTTCTTATTTGTTCGGTTTCCATTAATTCGGAAAGTCACACACCACGTGACGTGATTTGGATATTTCAATCACGTTTTGAAACTCTGCGTAAATGAGTACAGATAAGGTTTCTGCAATAGCTTCAGAAAACTTCACTTCCACTCGTAAGTTTCCTTGATGTTGTAGATTAAAGTGTTCACCGTCACAAAAGTGTTCTAAAATGCTTGGTTACAAAGTAATGCACTTTTACATCATTACATAGTTGATGAGGTACAAAAGGCAGTAGGATTTCGTTCAGAGTACGTCCTACACATTTCGAATACAGATAATAGATACAATATTGTACACACACAGAGCTGACATTAGACTGTAACTGCATAGGATTAAATTCCACATGTTGAAAATTCTCGACATAATTTTCTATATCTCCTCCAAAATAGGCAGGTGGGTTTCCATACGAGTCAAAGAAACATAGTTCCATTGGTGAATGGATGTAGAAAGCTAACCAATGACTCCCTTCTTCTGTCGACTTGTCTGTATTGGCCACGAAACAAGCAGGAAAGTCTGTGATACGGGCTGGTAATTCATCACTTGCAAACACACCTAAAAAAATGTGTTTGGTCTTCTCGTTTCCGGAAAGAATTCTTCTTATTTGTTCGGTTTCCATTAATTCGGAAAGTCACACACCACGTGACGGGATTTGGATATTTCAATCACGTTTTGAAACTCTGCGTAAATGAGTACAGATAAGGTTTCTGCAATAGCTTCAGAAAACTTCACTTCCACTCGTAAGTTTCCTTGATGTTGTAGATTAAAGTGTTCACCGTCACACAAATCAGGAGTCAGATCGAATGCATACAACACATGACCTTTCGCATAGTCTTCATGGGATAAATAAATACCTTTATCAGCGTTGAATCCAGAGAATAAACTGTGGTAGGCCCTAGTATAACTTTTTGAAGAAAAATCTAATTCCAAAGGCTTGGTAGGAACGGGTTGACCGTCCACATAGATGGCGACAGAACTTGCGTTATGATGTGCAAACAGGAAAGGGTTCTTAATATATGCTCCATTCATGGCAGCATTTTCCACGCAGGTGAGAATCACACGCTTTGGCATGGATCCAAGAAACACATTGTCTTGCAAAAATGAATAGCTTCCCTTTGCAATACTGTAAGTTTTACAAATGACTCGATCGATCGGGTATTTACAAGATGTCTTCTCCAAAGCCTTGGCATGGGCTATAGACACAGCAGGGGCCACCTTTACTTTTCTGATAAACATAGACGCATGTTCCAAGATAACCTTAAAGTCATCCGTTGCCGTGGGGGATGTCAGACAAAAGGAAGTTTTACTACGTATCATCTTAATCTTTATACTCACCATGTTGATCATGAGTCGATTTTGATGAAAGATGATACGTAGTAAAACTTCCTTTTGTCTGACATCCCCCACGGCAACGGATGACTTTAAGGTTATCTTGGAACATGCGTCTATGTTTATCAGAAAAGTAAAGGTGGCCCCTGCTGTGTCTATAGCCCATGCCAAGGCTTTGGAGAAGACATCTTGTAAATACCCGATCGATCGAGTCATTTGTAAAACTTACAGTATTGCAAAGGGAAGCTATTCATTTTTGCAAGACAATGTGTTTCTTGGATCCATGCCAAAGCGTGTGATTCTCACCTGCGTGGAAAATGCTGCCATGAATGGAGCATATATTAAGAACCCTTTCCTGTTTGCACATCATAACGCAAGTTCTGTCGCCATCTATGTGGACGGTCAACCCGTTCCTACCAAGCCTTTGGAATTAGATTTTTCTTCAAAAAGTTATACTAGGGCCTACCACAGTTTATTCTCTGGATTCAACGCTGATAAAGGTATTTATTTATCCCATGAAGACTATGCGAAAGGTCATGTGTTGTATGCATTCGATCTGACTCCTGATTTGTGTGACGGTGAACACTTTAATCTACAACATCAAGGAAACTTACGAGTGGAAGTGAAGTTTTCTGAAGCTATTGCAGAAACCTTATCTGTACTCATTTACGCAGAGTTTCAAAACGTGATTGAAATATCCAAATCCCGTCACGTGGTGTGTGACTTTCCGAATTAATGGAAACCGAACAAATAAGAAGAATTCTTTCCGGAAACGAGAAGACCAAACACATTTTTTTAGGTGTGTTTGCAAGTGATGAATTACCAGCCCGTATCACAGACTTTCCTGCTTGTTTCGTGGCCAATACAGACAAGTCGACAGAAGAAGGGAGTCATTGGTTAGCTTTCTACATCCATTCACCAATGGAACTATGTTTCTTTGACTCGTATGGAAACCCACCTGCCTATTTTGGAGGAGATATAGAAAATTATGTCGAGAATTTTCAACATGTGGAATTTAATCCTATGCAGTTACAGTCTAATGTCAGCTCTGTGTGTGTACAATATTGTATCTATTATCTGTATTCGAAATGTGTAGGACGTACTCTGAACGAAATCCTACTGCCTTTTGTACCTCATCAACTATGTAATGATGTAAAAGTGCATTACTTTGTAACCAAGCATTTTAGAACACTTTTGTGACGGTGAACACTTTAATCTACAACATCAAGGAAACTTACGAGTGGAAGTGAAGTTTTCTGAAGCTATTGCAGAAACCTTATCTGTACTCATTTACGCAGAGTTTCAAAACGTGATTGAAATATCCAAATCCCGTCACGTGGTGTGTGACTTTCCGAATTAATGGAAACCGAACAAATAAGAAGAATTCTTTCCGGAAACGAGAAGACCAAACACATTTTTTTAGGTGTGTTTGCAAGTGATGAATTACCAGCCCGTATCACAGACTTTCCTGCTTGTTTCGTGGCCAATACAGACAAGTCGACAGAAGAAGGGAGTCATTGGTTAGCTTTCTACATCCATTCACCAATGGAACTATGTTTCTTTGACTCGTATGGAAACCCACCTGCCTATTTTGGAGGAGATATAGAAAATTATGTCGAGAATTTTCAACATGTGGAATTTAATCCTATGCAGTTACAGTCTAATGTCAGCTCTGTGTGTGGACAATATTGTATCTATTATCTGTATTCGAAATGTGTAGGACGTACTCTGAACGAAATCCTACTGCCTTTTGTACCTCATCAACTATGTAATGATGTAAAAGTGCATTACTTTGTAACCAAGCATTTTAGAACACTTTTGCCTTTCTTTCAATAAAATAAACTTTTTTTTGTCAAATGTTTTGTCTTGTCCCTTATTTAAACAGTTGTATGGTGTATTACGTCTCATTCGCAATGGAATTTCCAAAGTTGCAACACCCTTTTACGATGGTCATTGCTGGTCCTACGGGATGTGGTAAAAGTTATTTTGTGAGGGATATGATAGAGGCTAAAGAGAAAATGATTTCCATAGTACCCGATAAAATAGTATGGTTTTATGGTATTTATCAACCTCTCTACGATGACATAGATCATGTGATATTTGTGGAAGGATTACCCACTACCTTTCAAGAATATTTGGGAGTGTTGTCTCAATACATTAAAGGGTAATATACCGTTGACTGCAGACCAGAAGAAACGTCTCTCCAAACATAAAGGAATTTTACGCAAATTAAGTAAACGTAAAGTGTCATTGGATAAAAAGCGTGAAATTATCACACAGAAAGGCGGATTCCTCAATATCCTTATCCCCAGTGTACTTAGTGTATTAACAAGTTTAATCCATGGCTCAAGTTAAGAAGTTTGCTCTAGTACCTGAAGAATTAGTGGTAAAGCATACTGTGTCCAAGAAGAGATTGAGTGAATTGGATAAAGCTATGATGCAAATACTAAATAGTGACCTACCAGATCATGAAAAATTGGCACGCTATCACGAAACCCTTCATACAAGTCTTAATCTCCAAGAATTCAATCAACCTTTTCTCATAAAGAAACTACGACCATAAGTCAATGACAAGAAAATGGCAGAAGAGGAAAAGAAGCATGTTGAACCACAAGAGGATAAGAAAATAGAAGTCGGTATAGATGAAAAGAAAAATATTCCAGATATTTATCAACAACATATAATGAACTCTGTATATAAGACGATGCGACGAAAAGCAGAAAATGCCCTTGCTTTGTTCAAGTCTCATCCCGACGTTTTGTCATGGGACGCAAATGGACGGCTGATTGTACATGGACAAAAAATACCCAACTCCAATATTATTGATTTATTTACGTACATGTATAATTCTCGAAAATACGTGTCACGTAAGCATGACTACGACAAAGTGTTGAAAGAATTAAATGTACCAAGTGACTTTATAGGCAACAAATACTTATTGCAATCACCACCTCCCCCAAGGAAACGTAGAAAAATTCAACAACGAACGAATATTGTAAAAACTTCTCCTTTCAAATGGGAAACTCTGTGAATAAAGAAATTGAATTTACCAAATATCGTCAACTTTTTGTATTACAACTTTACATATTATAAAATGTATAACACATAATTACCTTTTTTTTTTTTTTTTTTACATGTTGTGTAAATTAAAAATGACCTTTTTTGAATAATGACGTTTTAAAAATTTACCTTTTTTAGTATGTTGAATAAAATAAAAATTACGTTTTCGTTACATGTAATCCTATGAAAAAATGACCTTTTTCATTAGTTTGTTAAAAATAAAAATTACCTTTTTTAAGTAATGTCGTTTATAAAAATTACCTTTTTTAATATTTACGTTTTTTAATCATGACGCTTTTAAAAAATTACCTTTTTCGAATAAGGACGTTTTAAAAAAATACCTTTTTTCACATGTTGCATAAAATAAAAATTACCATTTCGTAACATGTAATTCTATGCAAAAATGACCTTTTTCACAGATTGGGTAAGTTAAAAAATTACCTTTTTTGAATAATGACGATTTTAAAAATTACCTTTTTTGACATGTTGTGTAAATTAAAAATTACCTTTTTTACCATGTTATATAAACACATCTTGATAGGTCATTGCATAGCAAACAACACATATATAAATTATTTCGATTTAACTAAAAAACAGATGGCACTACGAGTATCCGTCTTCAAAATAAAATATTAATAATAAATTATTTCGATTTAACTAATAACAGATGGCGCCACGAGTATCCGTCTTCAAAGTAAAATATTAAATAATAATTATTTCCATTTAAATAAAACACATTGCGATACAAGTACCCGTCTTCAAAATAAAATATTTATAATAAATTATATCCATTTAACTAAACAGCGTCACAAGTAAATAAGATCTTCAAAAATATTAAATAATTATTTCCATTTAAATAAAACACATTGCGATACAAGTACCCGTCTTCAAAATAAAATATTAAATAATTATTTCCATTTAAATAAAACACATTGCGATACAAGTACCCGTCTTCAAAATAAAATATTTATAATAAATTATATCCATTTAACTAAACAGCGTCACAAGTAAATAAGATCTTCAAAAATATTAAATAATTATTTCCATTTAAATAAAACACATTGCGATACAAGTACCCGTCTTCAAAATAAAATATTAAAGCTAATAAATCATTTCCATTTATAGATGGCGCCACTATTTTCTAACATAGCAACATCTTTCAAAATATAAAACTATCTTTAATACATAGCTTTACACTTATACCATTAAGAACAGATATCACCAACAGTCCTCATGGCCTAGTTAGTTGCGTGCTTGACTATCACACCGAAAGTACCGGGTTCGATTCCCGGCCTCGGCCAAATATCCATTTTAACCAAAAAAAAAAAAAATTCCAGAAAATATTCAAGTCAAATTAACCCACCAAAATAATTAACTAAAATTCCCCATTAAAATTCTCCAATTAATAAATCCAAAATAATTAACTAAAATTAATTAAATAAAAATGGCGTCCTCAGAAAGTATGACGTCATTCAGAAACCCTTCTCTTCCAAGCCTTGACGTCACAAGGATGACGTCACACCTTCCCCAAAAATTCAACTAAATAAAAATAAATTAAAGATGACGTCACACATTCCCCAGAATATTCCAGAAAGTATGACGTCATCCAGAAACCCCCTCTTCCAAGCCAATCTTGTCCGATGACGTCATCCAGACCCTCGTCTACGAGGCCGAGTTTGATTGACAGGTGGCCACGCCCCCTTCTATTGTATTCGGTCAGTACCCACCTATACTACTAACAACCAATCTTTCCGCTACAATAACCTAATACTTCGAGTGTTTATAAAATAATAATGCAATCTTGTTATTTTAATCCCTTCCCGGTCGTAACGTTTTTAAAATTTTCGTTAAAAAAAGGATTATTTTCCATTTTTGAAATGAATGTATGTTCTGTCCCGAATTCTATAATTCCATAAATTTTTGTCAGTAACTGTGTTTTGCTTGACTCACTGGTGGTCACAATTGCCACTGATGTTCAGTGTTCCTGCAATGTCCCCACTGTTTAAATTTCTAAAGTATTCTTACAATATTTTTCAGATCTATTGATTTTAGGTATCTGAATATATATCACTATAAATATAATTATTGAAAATACTAACAAAAATACATATGAAAGTAAAGTTAACTGAAGTTACAGGATTCTTAGCAAAATTGAAAAGAGTAGGTACAAACTATACTATTACAATGGGTATTAGAATGGGTACAGACTATCCATGTGCATTCTTTTTGAGTTAATTTACAAACGTCTTTCGAAACGCTAGCATCTGAATTAATATCATAACTTGATAAATCAATATTATCTTGTTTTGACTGAGAAATATTAAAATCGCTCTACTGAATCCATCATGAGAGTTATTTTGACATTCAAAAACAACTAAAGAAAGTAACTTTCAGTCGGTAGTCATGAAATATAAGGTTGTTTAATAAATGTTGCACTAAAACTGCACAGTGGGCTATTACAGACTGTTCGGGATCTATCTCGAAGGAAATATCCGGGAACTCTACCTCGTAGTGTTTAACCTTGATCAGATGGGTACAGACTATAAATATGAAAATACAAATAAAAGTATGAATAGGTAGAGAGGAATAATCTTTCTTAGCGAAATTTTTCTCTGCGTCGCATGATATGCAACGTCGATCGCGCGGGACAGGCAATGATGAACGTATCACATGCGACGCCGACTGAGAAGGGGTTAAAATATATAGTTTATATGTGATCGTTTATGTGCAAATTAATATATATTACAAAATCCATGAGATCGTTTCTATGCAAATTAATATCTATTACAAAATCCATGAGATCGTTTCTATGCAAATTAATATCTATTACAAAATCCATGAGATCGTTTCTATGCAAATTAATATCTGTTACAAAATTCATGAGATCGTTTCTATGCAAATTAATATCTATTACAAAATCCATGAGATCGTTTATATGCAAATTAATATCTATTACAAAATCCATGAGATCGTTTCTATGCAAATTAATATCTACTACAACATCCATGAGATCGTTTCTATGCAAATTAATATCTACTACAACATCCATGAGATCGTTTCTATGCAAATTAATATCTATTACAAAATCCATGAGATCGTTTCTATGCAAATTAATACCTATTACAAACTCCATGAGATCGTTTCTATGCAAATTAATATTTATTACAGAATCCATGAGATCGTTTCTATGCAAATTAATATCAATTACAAAATCCATGAGATCGTTTCTATGCAAATTAATATCAATTACAAAATCCATCAAACACTTACCTTTGGAAAGGTATAGAATCACACTTTCGAAACTTGACGAGCACTTCCAAACACAAAATCCGTATTCCACATAAACGCAACAGGAAAAATCCACTGATGCAAACAAGAAGCGATCACAATTCTTTCCATGTGCACAACACAATTCCGACGATTCCCACAACTGTTCACAGCACAACACATTTCGAACACAGTTTCAAAACTACCGCGCGAACCAATTTAAAACAAAATCCCTTCAGGGGGGGAGAGCCAGAAATTTTGCTCTCGTCTGCGGATTTCATACTTGCAGACTATCGAAGAAGGAAGGGGAGTTCTCTACGTAAGGTGGTTGGAAGGAGTAGGGGGGGAGGGGGAGCCAGCTGATGCGGGAGACCTCTACCGATCGTTTGCGATCTCGTCTTGGAGTCGTCTGCTTTCTTCGGAAATAAGCCATTGACCACGTGGAGTGTGTTCGATTTTTTATTATTTTGTTTAAAGGGCGGGGGAAAAGAGGAAGGACGGAAGTGAAAACAATCGTCTGAGATTTTTAGCGGTCGCTTTTGTTTTGAGTGGAAGTGAAGAGAGTTTTGATGGAATTGTGTTGTGGATGTTGTTGTTTATTGAATTGTGTCGAGTTCGGGATTTTTAAGGATGTGGAATTTGTTGTGCTTTCTTCTATATTTATTAATTGTTTTCTTGTTGATTGACATTGCTCTGCGTAAGTTATATTTATTAATTCCACGATAAGCATATTCATTTTAATGAATTTACAGACGATTTATTTTTGATTGTTCATATTTTGGATCTAATAAACCTATTTTGATTAGAATCAGTCAAATTATAGTTTCCACGCTGTAGGAAGTTCTAAACTTGACGATTTATTCGATATCTTAAATAGAACTTGATTTAGAACTAAAAAATAATTTCCTTACGTATTTAAAAATATAATTTTGTTCGTGCTGTTAGCATGCATTATACCGGACTTGGGTCAGGTTTACTGTACGGTCACCCTTGGCGCGATTTTTCCGCATTTGGCGATAATTTTTTTGAAATGGCAACCCCCCTCCGAAATGACAAGGAATTGCAGCAACCCTATTGGACAACAGTCGCCAAAATGGCGACTTTTGGCGAGATTTTGAAAAAGTCGCCAAGGGTGACCGTACAGTAAACCTTTACCCCGGACTTAATGAAACTTGACAATCTTAAAAAGTGTATTTCAGGCAAAGAGTTTACTTTTTTTTTTTATCGATGTGTTAAAAAAAGGAACAAAGTTATTGCAACTTGTCTTATTTTCCATTCTTTGGCACATCTTTTTTTATAAATATTCCAAACATGTATTTTTACTGTATGCACCGCTTATGATATTCTGTTAATTGATGGTAATTTCGTAATGGTCACATTCTATAAAACTTTAAAGAAAATTAAGGTTTTTCCGAAAAAGAGGTTATATTCTCATCGTTCGTGTAGAGAAATCTAAGTGCACATTAAATCTGTCGCAGTTTAAATATCCTCAAGTTGGTCGTGGTGTGGATTGGTGTGCAGATTTTCCGGGTTTTTTCTGGGGGATAAATCTCCCCATCCGTCGCTAATACCTCATTGTGTCTAGTGCGAAGTTAAATCAACCAACCACAATTTATCCTGCTGAAGTGAAATAACTTTGTAAGTAGTTGACCAGTACAATATCCAGAAAAGAAAAAAAAGTTTTCCAGCAATGCACACAATTTTTAAATTAATTAAAATACTATATATATATCAATATTTTAAAATATATTTATTTAATGTATAATTTAAAATCAATCCCAATAGAAGTAAAGTTGAAAGTCATGGATTTCAGATTTAAGCTTTTTTGCATTAAAAGCACGGGCCTCCAGTTGCCCAGTGGATAAAGACGTTCAGCTTGTAAACAGAGGATTGCTAGTTCGAGGCCGTGCGGTGGACTTGTCAAAGAAAAGTAAAAAAAGCAATGATTTTGCGATCGGAGGGTTGCTAGCTTCACTACAAAAATACTAGAAAGTCATTCAGAACATCTAACAAATTCTATTGACGTGTATACGAGACTGGTGCACAATAATTGTGATCGCGATCAAATGTCCTGAGACCTATTAAGGTTGCGTCGGGTGCCAGCTCAGGTGTTGCCCTCGTCATCCGACCATGGTTCTAAAACACGAGGGCTTCCGTGGCCCAGTGGATAAAGGCGACAACTGAGTTTGGTTGGGTTTTATTAATTAACGTCGCACACGAGCTGCACACAGTGGGCTATTGGCAACGGTTCGGGGCCTATCTCGCAGGAAAGACCCGGGAACGATGCCTCGTATTTTTGAACCATTGTCAGATGACGAGGAAACACCTGAACTGGCACCCAACGCCTTCAATAGACGTCGGGACTTTAGACCCCGATCAGATTTATCGTGCACCAGTCCCGTATACACGCCGTTAATTTTTGCGGATGTTCTGGACGACTTTACTATTATTTTGTAGCGAAGCTGGCAACCCTCCGATCACAAGATCACTACTTTTTACTTTTCTTAGTCAAATCCATCGCCTAGGATCGAACCAGGAATCCTCAGATTCCCAGCTGATGCCTTTAACCGCACGGCCACGGAGGACTTTCTTTTCTTCGAGATAGGCACTGAACCGTCGCCAATAGCCCAGTGTTCACATCTAGTACTACGTTAATTAACCAAACCAAACCAAACTTACATTAAAAACAACCCAACACTACACCATTTTACTTGACCGCTGAGAGGGTTAACCCCCAAACATTTCCCTCCTTCACCCCCTAAACTCCACTAAATAACACCCACGACCCCGTTGTTTCCCCCTACAAACAACAAAAAGCATCCAGCAGCAAAACAATCCGGAATGATCCGACTACGGCCAAGAAAAGAAAAAAAAGGGACGAGGGAAGAGAGAAAGTGGCGGGAAGCAAGGAAGCAATAGTCCAGGGTGGTTTTATGTGTGCGTGTGGCTCGGAGGCTAGCGCAGAGCACCCCAAAGGACCATTATCTCTGGACCAGAGTCTGTTCAGATCGATCAGCTACCTCTATGCAGCTGTTCCTTTGGACCCACGCAATGCATGCAGATACCGCTGTGGTTTGGGGAGGGCTAATAGTATGGTTGGGGACCCTGGATCTGAGGGTTGGGGGGAAAGTATCATTTTCTTTTGTTTGAGATGTCGTGGAAGTAGTATCCGTGTCTCTTTTGAGGAGTTTGTGTTGCATTGCAGAGAACTTATTCTGGTCATCGGATGCATTAGCCAAGATTAGGGGAGCAGATTATTTTTTAAAAGGGAATATTTTAATGGTTGGGTTTCAACAGATTTTGTTTGGCAACGACATTCAAGCGAATCACTGATATTGTCCCGATTCCTCATTTAGAAGTGAATTATATGAATTTTGTCGCTAAGCAGAGTTCTCTACGGCTGTTAAACACTGAACTCTAACTGTAACTGCTGGAAGGCTCAAACCTTGTTTCCTCTATGGGCGCGTTGAAGCCAATTGAAAGCAGACATGCAGTGCCCCAATATTTTTTTAAAGTGATTTAGTGGTGTTTTTTATTACCATAGCATTGTAGAAATATTAAATGTATACAAATATTATATTTTCTTCTTATAGAATTAATTTTTATTATGCCAAACAAATAGTTTTTGCTCTTGCTTTTTTTCTACTTCGATTTTGACTTGCAAATAACTGTCTATTTTAATAGCAGATTGCATTTAAAATGGGTTTTGAAAAGAAAATAGAAAAAAACTCAGCCAAAAGCAATACATGTCGGCTTATTTTAACATAAAAATATACGAAATATTGCGGTAGCAAAGAAAGTGGGGCACATCATGGCTGCCTTTACATCGGCTTCAAGTCAACAAAATGTCTTGCCCTATCCAGAAGTTACAGTTAGAGATCAGTGCTGTTAAACTGTTCGCTGTCAGTGCAAAGAGGAAGATGTTCTTTTTTGAAAATAAGCTCCTCAATATTAAATAGAAAATGTCTGGTCAGGTTGAGTTGTTTTGAGATTTTGTATTTTAATGGAACTATTATTTTGAAATAAAATATAAGTTTAAAATAAACTGATTAAATTTCTTTTTAATAAATTTACAATTAGCATTTTAATCATAGAATGGTACCTATAAGTCTAAGAGACTTAGTTTTTTAGACTTGTACGTCTCAGACTTAAAGGTACAAGTTTAGGGTTATAGATGAAGATGATAAGTATTATAGCTTTCCTTAAAATAATAAACTGATGACTAATTTCGTTTATAGCCTTCTTTGTTAAATTTTATTTTTAAATTTCCGTTTAAAAAAAATTACGAATTACTCAAGCTAGCTAAAAATAACGATGAGCATCTAAAAATTCTTAAGTACCGTGATGGCCTAGTCAAAAAATTGCTAAACTCATATTCGGTAAGTTGTGCGTTCAATTCTCGTTGTCAACTGAACATTCGCCATGTAGAGGAGGGTATACATTCAATTTGCCGTGGTTCAAATGTCATGTTATTCGTAAATGGAAATGTGGAAAGTGGGGTGGCAGCCCAGGTGTTCACTTCTTCATCTGGCCATGGTTCAAAATTACGAGGCAGTTTTCCCGGGCTTTTCCTGTGGAATCGTTCCCGAATAGTCGCCAATTCCACATTGTGCAGCTCTAGGGCGACATTAATTTAACTAACCTGTCATCAGCTAAAGTATTCGTGATTAAAAAAAACCGAAAGGTCGAACTTATTATTATGATAGTGTATACGGGACTGGTGCACGATAAATCTGATCGGGGTCCAAAGTCCCGACGTATATTGAAGACGTTGGGTGCCAGTTCAGGTGTTTCCTCGTCATCTGATCATGGTGCAAAAATACTAGGCATCGTTCCCATGTCTTTTCTTCGAGATACGCCCCGAACCATCACCAATAGCCCACTGTGCAGCTCTAGTGCGACGTTAATTAACAAAACAAACAAACATATTATTATGATAAGCTGAAGATTCGTAGTGGTTTGGTAAATAAGCGTCGCACTAGCGCTGTACAGTGGGCTATTGGCGACGGTTCGGGGCGTATCTCAAAGGAAAGACCCGAGAAAGATGTCTCGTATTTTTGAACCATGGTCAGATGACGAAAAGATTCGTAGTGAAAAACCTACTATAGTTAAAATAATCTCACATTATTCGCGGAGTGGTTTGTAGGTTGGTTAAAATAACGACGCATTAGATCTGCAAAATAGTCGTGAGAAGTTAGTTCAGCCAATGGGATAATGACAACGGTTCGGTATTTATTCCAAAATAAAGTTGGTTGGTTTATTAACTGACGTTGCACTAGAGCTGTACTCTCTGGGCTATTGGCGACCATTCGGGGCCTATCTGAAAAGAAAGACCCGGGAACGATGTCTCGTTTTTTTTAACCATTGTCAGATGACGAAGCGACAATTGGAGACCTATCACTAAGGAAAGACCCGAGAACCCTTCCTCGTATATTTGAACCATGGTAAAATAACGAGTACAACGCCTAAGCTGGCACACGGCGCAACTGCAATAGGCTTCAAGACATTGGTCCCCGATCACATTTATTTGCGCCAGTTGTAATTGTGGATATTTTTGAACGACTTTTGCAATTTAAGACCGAATCTGGCTATTCTCCAACCGCAAAATCGCCAGAGCTTAACTTTTGCCAAGTCCGCTTCTATTCGAACTTATAATCCTTTGATTTGTCAGATACTGTTCTTCGGGGCCACTGGGCTCTGTTTTAAGCCAACAGCATGCAGTGTTCCCAGGTTCGTTTCCTTCTCCAGTACTGCCCAAAGGAAAGACATATTCGTAAAGCGAGTACTTGAAAATTGTAGTGCAAAGACCTCGGGTGTTTTATACTGCATCAGCTTCGTACTAGAGTTTCGGGAGCCCCAGTTGCTCAGTTGGTAAGGCGTTCAGCTACTAATCAGAGGATTGGTGGTTCGAATCCGGGAAATGGACTTGACATAGAAAAGTAAAAAAGTAGTGATCTTGTGATCGGAGGGTTGCCAGCTTCGCTACAAAAATACTAGAAAGTCGTCCAGAACATCCAACAAATTATACTGGCGTGTATACGGGACTGGTACACGATAAATCTGATCGGGGTCCAAAGTCCCGACGTCTATTGAAGGCGTTGGGTGCCAGTTCAAGTGTTTCCTCGTCATCTGACCATGGTTCTAAAATAACGAGGTGCATGTATGAATGTGTGTGTGAATGTGTATGTGTTCCCGGGTCTTTCCTTCGAGATTGACCCCGAACCGTCGCCAATAGCCCACTGTACAGCTCTAGTGCGACGTTAATTAACAAAACCAAACCAAACCGTACTAGAGTTTCGCAAATTGACTGTAGACGTATATGAGAGTGAAAAACACGCGTGCATTCACTTCCTTAATAGTGTCTCACATCAACACTTCGAAATGACAAAAATTATCCACTCTGCAGTCCTAGTGCGGCGTTATTTCGACCAACTCTTCTCAATGACAAATTCCCATTGGAAAAGCTAACAGCATCATTAGTATAACCACTTCCTATTTCAAAGACAGCAGCGTCACATTACAGTGAAGAAAAAACGGCTTTTCAAACCGAAAAGTGAGTCCGAAAATCCTCTCCCCGTTGTGTTCACGGCAGGTAGCATGACTGGGTGCGGTAACTCATAAACTGCGGCACGAACGCGTTGGACGACAGAAGAATGGGTCTTTTGTTAGGGGTTACGAGCTTCATGCTATTCCGTGTGATTTGGGCAGGAATTATTCAGTGTTGGGCACAAATGCGAATGTTTTCTCTTTGTTCGATAACACGGAGATTGGGTTATTAACTCGTGGTATTCATTCCCTTGTTGCATGATTTTTTTTATTAAAGAGAATGTGTCCAATTAGCAGATGCGGGTTTTTTTTATATATAAAAAAAGAGGTTTCATTTCTCGATTTATGTTCCAAAGAGGTTTTTTTCATGTAATTGGAAACGAAGGTCTCTAAAGAGTTAAGTCCGTTTGAAAATATTTGCTTACATTTTGGACGTGAAACGTTTTTAAAGTTATGTGTTTCGGGTATTAGGATGGAAAAATTCTTACGCTTTTAGGATGATCCATTTCGACACTAAGACTCTGTGACAAATAGCAGGATGAACATAAGTTTGGTCTCGTTCTATTGCATATGCCAAAGCGTGAATTTTTAAAAAAATAAAACGTAGCACATACTGGGCACGTATGAAGGAACTGCTAATTTAAACAGAATTGCTTGTTTACCTTACTTATGTTAGCACCATTGTGCAGCTCTATTGCGATGTTAATTCAACAAACCAGTCCTAAGTAGGCAAGCTTTTTGTTGACGACCAATTTATATAATCAGTTGAAATGACGTTTTACGTAAAACTCTTCTAGATGTGTTCCGACATAGCCACACTTTATTGTTTTCGTATAAAATTTATCACCATTTGTCAATTGCAGATACTTAAAGTAATAGATAAAGAAAAAAATAATTATATAGTTTGACTTTAAATATATCAAAACTTTGTGGTATAAAAATCCTAACTTATTATATAAAATTAATGTAAAAGCCATTTTTTACAAACTTAATTATATAAGCGAATAATTCAAAAAATTATTAACTAATATGATAATTATCATATCCATTATTTATACCAAATAATAAATATTTCAAAATACATGCTAAAAGGAATAAGACAGAGGAATTTTTATAAAAAATTTCCTCTGTCTTTTAAAACATACAAATAAATCTCAAAATATCGCAGTCACACCATAAGAAACGCGAAGAAAAATCCATATAACTCAGATACGCTTGAACCTTCCCTCTTTACGGCAATTTACTTAGAATAAGCTGCAGAACACACAATCCCACCCATCTTTTCCCATAAAATAGACTTCATTGCAGCCTTATATAGAGGGGTTGGGGGAGAAAAATTCAATCGCTTAAGTGATTCGTCAGTTGGAATGGCAAAAGGACTGCACAGACCGTTGCACTTTTTACGGGAAGGGTGTTCCATTTAAATGTAAAATGTAAACTACCCATAAAATTTACGAACTTTCAATTTTCGATTCGGTGCTCTAAAAGGTGATTCGGAAATGCGGGGGTCGTATTGTTTGTAAAAGCGTCTAAGTTTAGGTTTCTTTAGGGACCCCTCGAAGAATAGTTTGTTACAAAGTTTAGCAGTCGGGTATTTCATGAAATGCTCGTAAAGGAATGACAGAAATTTTTGCCCCCCACACACCTTTTAACTGTATGGTAAATCAATTGAAAATTACCTATTTATTAGTTCTTGCAAGATATCAAAACATTAATTTTTTCGACTTAGGGTAAGTGATATGAAAAAAATTCTTGTTTCATTAAAAAAAATAATATCATCCCAGATACAAATAAATAACATTAAACCCGTTATTTTGTTGAATTAACGTTGCATTAGAGCTGCATAGTGGACTATTGGCGACGGTTCGGGCATATCTCGAAAGAAAGACCCGGGAACGATGCCTCGTATTTTTGAATCACGGTCAGATGACAAAGCGAACACCTGAGCTGGCACCTCAATAGGTGTCAGGACATTGGACCCAGTTCAGATTTAACGTACACACGCCGGTGGAAATGGGGTAGTTCAGACGACCTTCAGTTATTGTGGAAACCCACCGATCGCTAGATCGATACATTTTAACTTCTTTTTTTTATTAACCAGTGATTAGGATCTTTTTTTCAAAAAGGGAACATTTTTCTGGCTGGGCTTTATCAGCCACATCAAATCGAAGGTCACGAGCGAACGCTGTTGGCGACGAAATTCAAGCGATTGATTTCTATTGTTCCAATTCCACATTTAGAAGCTAGTTTCACGAGTTTCGTCTCCAAGCAGCGTCCTCTGCGACTGCGGAATATCAAGCAGGCAAATGTTCCCTTTTGAAAATAAGCTCTTCAGTTATACCTTACACAAGTATTTATACGCTCTAAGGCGCTTACGGTTGAACTTCGAGCGATCGGTCGAACCGTGAATGACTCGATCCGTTATCGACTTTGCTGTTGATTTTGGTACTCGCCATCGGATGTCAAACAGTAGAGAAAATAATATTTTAAATAATAACAATTCAAAATCATAAACGTGGTTATAAAATATGGTACCCCCCAATGAAAACAACAGTTTGGGTTTACATCGATTTAGTACGAGGAAAGTCCCCCGATCGGGGGCCGTCTTGAAGAGCCCCTCGGGACGAGGTAAGAAATGAAAAGCGGAGAGCTTTTCCTTTAGAACTGAATTTTCTCTCCACTCGACACATTTAAAAGCCCGCTGAAACAATTTCCACACTCCCCTGATGAAAAAAGGTGTTATCTTTTCCCAGATATTTGGCCACTTGTAGACCAAGTCTGATTGGGCCGGAGTTACACATAAAAGCACCACAATCGCATTGAATGGGAATTGTTTTTTCCAAGAGTAATGGACTTTGAAAGTTGGGATTTCAAAATTTAACATTACCAACAAAACACAGATATTTAATAATCAGACCATTCTAGTTATAACGTCTCTATGGGTCAACAATCGTTATAACGAAAGACCATTGCCATTGTAACGAGTTAAAATAATAATGACAGTTAATCAATAGTTTGGGGCTTTCTTTGGCGGTCGTTGTAAAGAAACGATTGCTATATCGTGAAATCCTTCTAAGGATGGTCTGTTGTAGTACCTAGAGCTGTATGGCCTTGAGTAATTGGGACCTTGCATTAGCCTACTCAACAAAAAAACAGCATATAGCAACATAAAACTTTCATTATAAATTTTGAAATTGATGGTTTTATAAAAGATATTGAAGCAAAAAATAGCATTTTTAGAGTTTTCAATTTTCCTGCATGAAACCTTTAAAAAATATATGTATTTTCCTGTTAATAAATTTAGTGCTTCAAAATGGAAGGTTTTGTACAGGTTTGTTTTTTAAAGATTTTATGAAGAAATTTGAAACGAAAACGTTTAATTTAATATATCTTAAAAAAAATAACTGCAGTTTTTCTACATAAAACCTTCAATATCACAATTCTGATGAAGGTTTTATGCTGACTCCTGTCTGGGTAGTTTTAATAAAATTGTTATGGAAATTAGAAAAATGAGCTATGTTTGGAGTTGATTTCAAAACAGGGCGTATATAAACAATTATATAGGAAAAGGTTACAATATCTTTTTACTACATATCTTAGTACACAGGTAAGTTAAATGCATTTTCCTTTAATTTGGGAATAAGAGCTTATTTGAATTCCCACATGTTAATCTATATAATAGATAATTGTAGTATGTTATGCTAAATCCCGTTAAGTCCATGTTTCTTTAAAGATGCGTTTTCCCCGTTAAAATCAACTCTGAGAAGTCTATGACAATCTATGATTAAAGCGTTACCTTTCCAAACCCGTTAGAAGTAAGTGAAAATGGCTTCAAAGTTGCCCTTTTAGTGCTAAACTGTATGGTCGTTTTTTTTTCTGTATTTAAAAAAATTCGTTCTCCTCTGAGATGTGTCAGAGTGGATTTAACGGATTTTAACATAACAGGCTTTAATTATTGAAGGTGAAACACAACTATTTTAATTGGCATATACCCTTGACGATCCCTGTTCTCCATTCTTTATAAAAACCCTACAAACTTTCAAATGGTTGTCCTGAAGAATTACGGATATGTCACTTACTACCTGGGTGCATTAAAGCATCGACGTATTATAACTATTATAGCTAACGTATTCGCTCACTTTTATTGCAACCCATCTTCAATAAGTTGTTGGGGTTCCTTTGTGCATGTCCTTCATTCATCCCTTCGTTCCATCAAGTGAGTGAGATCTCCCGCGACGGAAAAAGCTACGGCGGTCTTTCTATTAACCTCGTTGGAACCTACTCGAGCCCCATTCTTCTTCCCTCTCTGCCTCTCGCGATCCCTTCTTCTTCTTCTGCTCTCGGTGTTCATTTTGTAATTAGCTCTTCAGATGCTTGCGAGAGACAGAGAGAAAAATGCGCCTTTTATAATTTGTATGCCAAGGTATTGTTAAGGCCTGCGTAACTTTTCATGGGTTCTTGTGTCCTCCAAAATATTCTTCTTTGGGTGATATAATTAAATGATTCGTCCAGGAACTGTTTATTTAGGGTTGGTGTTTGGAAAAGTGTATCGGGAATGAAGTTATTGTAAGCTGGATGCGTGGTTATTTAGTAAGATATATATGAATAATTGTTTCCTATTTAATTAGCGGTTTTTGATAGTTCTGAGAAAGGTGTAGTATTCTAGCTTTATCAAGATCTTATTGAAATGAAATTTGAAAACGTGAGTGTAAGAACCAGGCAACTCCAGTATTCAAGAAGGACGAAAAACACTGTTGCACGTTTCTTGCATCGTATAATACAAAAGTACAGCTTTTTTTCCCTGCACATCTCTATAGCCATTGATTAGAACTGTCTGGTTCAAGTACCCACGTCTTTATTTTTATATTATAAGCTTTTTATGTTTTTGAAGTAAAATAATTAACATCTAAGTAATAAAATATAATTATTTTATCATTTTTAATTTCTAATTTCATTGTTATTTAAATATCATAATTTGAATACGCTTTTTTATGCATTTAATTAAGAAGTGATAAATAAAAAAAAATTATACAGTTAACATTATGTATGTCAACTAAAAAATATTCAAGATTGTACTTAGGTACATATTTTAATTTAAGCAAACGTCAATTTATATTTTAATCCCAATTTTTTACTGAAATTTTATATAAATATTTTTAAAAGAATATTTTCCTTGTAATTTTTTTTTTACATATTTTGATGAATTCGACCTCTTTAACCAATACTAGCCTTCTAAATAGATAAATATATAATATATTTAATGTGGTATATTTTACAAATATATTTACAAAGCTTATTATTTATATGGACGGACTGTCTGCCAACGCGGGGCCAAACTGCTAGTTACATATAAGAAATAAACTACATAATAAAAATTTACAATATTAAGAAAACAAAGCTGGGGATAACGCTCCCTTTTGTAAACTAGACTTAATGCTAAAAAATGGCGTGACGAAAAATAAAAGTTCTAAAATTGAACATCGGTATTTTTTTCTCTCTCACTACTTCAAAGGCGACAGACCCTGACAAGTTGTTATCCCTCTTCCCGCTGTCACTCCTCACTTTCTCTCCTTTTTTAAGTAACCTTATTTATTTCGTGTTTGTTGAATTTGTTTATTGAAGTCTTTTTTTGTGTGTTCCAAGAGAAACCTTTACCACCGACAGCTGCACTCATAATCTCAGGGCAGATGAGATATAAATAACGAGGGATGTCAAGGGAAACACGGTCAAACGGAGGAGTTATGACTCTTGCAGGGATGAGATATTCTTTAGCTTGGAAGAGAAGGAGCAAGTGGATGAGTGTGGAGGTAATTACTATGCTATGCAGTAATTTAAAATCTAATTAACTTCTAAAATGTATTTAATTATACTATTAAACACTTTTTATAATCATAAATTTTACGACTATTACAACTTTTAAAAAAAAATCGGGTAGGCACAGTCTCCACTGTAGCGTAAGGTTCGTACGTGCGCCTACTCGGCCTAATGTTTTTTGATACTTGGGTAAAATATAGATATCTCCGCACTTGTGACAAGTTTAGAGTTCTTTGTATCATTTTGTTCTTCCTTGAACTGCTCTTTCAACCTGTTTAAACTTCCTATGCCACCATTGAACTTTAGTGTTATATTTTGGTCTCATAATGGAATCTACAACGTTCCACCCACTGTAGACAATTTTCACACAAAAGGTTTAAACTGTCAACTAGTCAAACGGAATTATAAAAAAAGTCGTTATTTTCAATATACGCTACGATCTGTCGATTAGAACTGAAGTTACAACGTATGCCCAAATTTTGACTCTTCCCCCTCCCGACTATGCGATAAAAATGTTAAAGGGAGGAGTGGACGAATGGAGAATCAAGTAAATCTATCAAATAGCTGTTCTTCCTCTACACGATGATAGATCATTATAGACTTAATTCCCCATGGAGTTATGGGACTGTGAAATATCGACATTTTTTATGCCCCCTAAGTTTCTGCCAATGACATCTGTACCATGTATTCCCGTCAAAAGTGTGTTTAAAAGCATACCAATATTCTACAGCAACATGTTTTACGATTTGTACATCCATTATTCACTTTAAATTAACAACCATTTGTATTACTTAAAACAATTATGGTTAATTAAAAGTATCATTACTTTAGTGGTTGTAATATACAGGGTGATCGTACGTTATTGAGCAGTTTATTAAACTACACAAAAAAAGAATAGATAGAAATAAAATGTCTTCACTAAATTACAATAAAAGTTCATTTTCGATGCCAGATTCCTTGGTTTATAATTATTTAATTACACTATGTGTCTATTCCATAATGGCGAATTTTTCAAATAAATAAAATCACCGATTATTATTATAATTTTAACAATTGCGCTGCTACAGTAAAGGTTGGTGACTATATTCGGTATTTATAGAAGTATTATTTTATTATTTTTATTTTAGAAAGATTTATTTTATTTTCATGCTATAATATTTAATTTTTACATGTTTCCTTTGCAATGTTATTTATTAAAAAATCAAATATTACAGTGCTGTAGGCTTAACAAATTTAAATATTATTTATCTCCATAGTTTACTTTATACTTCATCTTCTAAATTCATCTTTGCAATCTTAAATATTCGAGGGGTTTTCCAGTTGCAGTGCCATTGTTTCTAATATACACAGACATTACGATAATTATTTCTAAATATGTAGTAAACATAATTTTAAACAAAATCTTAAATTTAAAATTAAATTTAAAACAAATTTCAAAATTCTAATTAAATTTCTGAATTTTAATTAAAACATAAATTCTAAAAATCTAAATTTAAAACATAAACTGCATATAAAGTGATTTAGACATATATTGAAAAAAAACTTTTAATTTTTTTTTTGTTTAACTCTATGTATCCATTTCGTTTTAAATGAGTTCTTATATAGTGCTGCGTTATCAAATTTATGTTTTTGATATCACTATTGCTATAGAAGTATCGAACATAAAAATTAAAAGAAAGTTTAGATATTTATCAGTGCAGTATTGTTGATACTCTTCTTTAACTCCCAAAAAAAATCCAAATATCTGTACTTAAATCTGAAAGTTTTGATGCATGGTAGTGTAAAAATAGGAAATCCAAAATAATTTATTTTACTGTTTCAAACTTATCTAGTCTTTTTTGAACGCAAAATGTTTATATAAATACACATTTTGGCAACCGACTGAAGGTTAATGGTTAACAGGTTTTAAATCCTTCCTAACAAACCTCCAATGCAGATATATATTTTTAGAACTATCCACTTATGCAGAATTTACATTACCAAGTAAGCAACTCTTTGTTATTACAAACAAACTGATTTCCCAATCATCTGACATTTTTAAAATTGGACCTTTAGTCATATCACTTCTATTAAATTCCATGTACTCAACATAACTCAGTTTGATAAACTTGAATATATGAATAAAATTAATTAAGTTACAAATATATATATATATATATATATATATATATATATATATATATATATATATATATATATATTGTAAAGTTATAGCTTGTAAGTTGTACCTCAAACCGTAAGTTGTACCTAAAAAAACAATGTAAAACGGAGTATTTTTATAAATTTAAAAATTGGGGCATTGCTAAGAGAACAGGAGTTTCCTGGACATATATATACGGCCTTGAGCTTCAGAAGGTTAATTTCATGTTTTAAACTAATGACATAGTATAGTTCGAAAGTAAATTTGTAGGCGAATTCAGTGATGTAATAATCACATTTTTTGAAATTTTGGACAAAACACGTTTTGAGTGTTTCTTCCTCACTTCAAACGGAATCGAAACGAATGTAACGATGAATTTGAAATAAGTTTTTCACAGGTCCAATGCCTTTTCTCAGAGAAACTCAACAATCATCCAGGCAATTCCCATCAAACATATCCCCCCCCCTCCCCCCTCATACAAAACCGACATTAATAGAAATGGATATATCTATCATCAAGAGCATTAGCAGACGCTCATGTTGTCCCCATCACAAGCTTAGGCGGCGGCTAACAAGGATGTCAGCTCTAACGGTGTTAGAGAATAGGGGTTCGCATCCCGAAAAGAAACGCCGGGCTGCAGGAAACTCCGGGCACTGCTGACACCCCGCTGATGGATCACTGCTTTGTCAAAACACTCCCTCTGCCCTGACACAGCCTACGACTACGCGGACCGTAAAAAGAACAAGAACGGAGTAGTACCAGGGGGGGAAGACTGAAAAAATGGTAATGGCAAAAAAAATGTATCTCAGAGAAGTTTTTTTGTGTGTTCTTCTGGGGTACTTCCCCTTTGGATATCATGGCACCGTATCGCGCAATCCGTTGTGGATGGTGAGAATGAAAAAAAAAAACAAGTCGGGGACAAGTTTCAGGTGTGTTTTGGGTTGTGCCCTGAGATAAAGTTGTGTGTAGTGGGGTTGAGGAAGACGCGGGTTATCGGTGGAGTTTTTCAAGTTTGGAGGGGGACTTTGTGTTTCGTTGGATTTCTCGTGCAGTCTGTTGGATTATTTTTATTAAGCTTTAAGGCTAGCTGTGCAATAGCAATAATAGCAAAGCAACTTTCAATCATCTAGGTAACTACAAAAATAACGCCAACTGATTTCGATTGTTTAAATCAGTGGTTCCCAAAGTGGGTTCCACGAAAAAATTTAGGGGTTCCGCGTGACAAATTTTATTTGATTAAAAAAATTAAGAATGGTGTTTAATATATTCATATTTTCGATGAATATCCAAATTTAGCAAAACAGGCTATTCGAATTCTATTGCCCTTTGCAACCACTTATTTGTGTGAAGCTGGGTTTTCAAAATATGTTGCGACAAAAACCAAATATCGTAACAGACTTGATGCTGCACCAGATATGCGAGTTCAGTTATCAAACCTAACGCCCAATTTTAAAAGAATCATGGAATCAAAGAAGCAGGTGCATTCTTCACATTAAAGATTTTCCATTTATTTTAGTTTATGTTTTGCATTTTTATTAATTACTTCTATGATGATTTTTTTTTTTTTTAGTTTTGCTTAAATCAATAAAATCTGAAATACCAAAATAATACTTGTTTTATTTAATATCAGATATTAAATTTTGAAAAGTCATTGATTAAAAAATATGCAGGGTTCCGCCGTCATTGGCAACAAATTTTGGGTTTCCACGACCAAAATAGTTTGGGAACCACTGGTTTAGATGTACTCAACTCAGGGCTGTCAGGTATCATATTTCACAATTGGCAAACTGATTGTGAAAAAAAGCTAAACTCGTACTACCATAATTCATTCAAAATTGTCAAAATATCGATTATTTGAAAAACCTATTACGCGGTAGAGAGCGATAGAATAATTTTTGCAACTAAATATATGGTAAGTAAGCCGATGCCATTTGGGTGTTCCAAGTTCGGTTGGATGCCGAATAGTTGCTAGTGCGCAACTAACTTAATACTTCCATATAGTAAATTTAGACGTTTTTTTTTTAATTATAATGTGTTAGGTAAAATAAAATAAAATTAGAAACTCCTCCCCATCTACTGCTTTAAATTCTGGCGTTAGCCGAAAATGAATCTCCGTTAATATAAACTCTTGAAGGGACTGATATTTCAAAGAATACAACTAATTTATTATACGATTTTAGATAACTCATTGTGTGTTCGTTTTACTACAAAAATTTGCAAATTTAATTTTGACCATTTTCAACGTCGACATGAAACTTAGAATACTTAAAAAGTTTTAATAAAAACATGGTATAATAATTGGTAATTAATAATTTATACTTAATAATAAGTTATAGTAATTATTTATTCATAATTAATAATAATTTATAGTAATTATTTATTTATATTAATTAATAATTTATAGTAATTATTTATTTAAATTAATTAATAATTTATAGTAATTATTTATTTATATTAATTAATAATTTATAGTAATTATTTATTTATATTAATTATTTATTTATATTAATTAATTATTTATATTAATTAATAATTTATAGTAATTCTGTATTTATATTAATTAATTATTTATAGAAATTAATAATTCTGTATTTATATTAATTAATTATTTATAGAAATTAATAATTCTGTATTTATATTAATTAATTATTTATAGAAATTAATAATTTAGTAATTAATATTGAGTTTTATTTTGCATTGAAAAATTGGACACCGGTAAGTTTGGAACCTAAGTTACAAGCACAGTGTTTTTGCTACGTGCGGACTTTTGATATAACTTTCCACAAGACGGCTTCACACACTGCATTTAAATTAATCTTGTGATAAAAACTGTATCTTGGACTTTTATGTAAATATCAATTATGTTATTTTTATTTAATTCGGAGATTTTTTTTTAATTTTTCGTATTTGGGAAATTTTAGATTCTGAATGCATTGTTTTAGTACACCCGGTCGGACATATGTGTAGAAATTTATTTGGTCTTATAAATTAATTAATTAATATAAATTAATTAATTTAACATTAATTAATTTATATAATCGATCATGTTTAATAAGCACATAAGATGCTTCATATGTTGAAGAACATCAGGTAACGAGCGATTTTCTTCTAATAATAAAAATAAACGACATAATTGTAAAATAAGTCTTGGTTAAATCCCAATTGCAATGCCCTGTGAAAGATATATTGAAGAAACAACCAAACGAAACACACAATCTACAGCCCAATGGCTCCATTTCATACGAATGAACAAAGAAACCTCATGTCTGTACCACACCACACATTAGCACATATTACATTATTCTGCGAGATGCCCTTAAACCAGGGCTCTTAAAAGACTCGCCAATCCGCCGTTCTCCTGTTGTGCAACACAATATCTTCCGCCCGAAATAATACACTTTTTTCTTGTTTTCCCCCCTCATGCGAAAAACAAGGAGTCCGCGAGGTTTGGGGTGGCTTTTACAGCTCTCTTACAGCGGCCATCTCGAGTAATCAGCGGTTTCATTGGCTTCGGAAACTCTCGCAATTTCGAGATACTGCCCTCCCTCCCCCTACTCTGCTCGTACCCTTTCTTCTTGTTGTTGCTGCTGTTGTTTCCCCTTCTTCTTTCTGATGGAACAAGAGGCAAAACAACAACAAGAAGAAGAAGATAGAAAAGCGATATAGCCGGAGAATTAGAGAGCGAGATGGTTATCTTAAGCCCCAGCAACAAATGGCAGTTGCTTTTACCCCTGATCAGAGATCTTCTGGGTTGGGGGAGGGGGGATTGGAATTTCGGAGCGACACTGGAGTGAAGGGCAGAAGACAGCGATTTCCTTTGTTGTGCTATTTTTTTATTGGGGATTTGTTGTGGATAAGATAATGTATGGGTTGGTAGTGAGATTAAGATCTTTGGTTAATTTAGCGATTGAAATTTAAGAGCTCAGAACTGAAAATGAGGAATTTTGTTTAGGATTTTTCATACGCGTGCCTAATTTTGGAAAACAAGCACCCTTCCCCTATATAAAAGTGGTATTTCATATTTCGTAGTATTTACACACATATAGGGGGGGAGGGAGGCGGCACAAGTGAACGATTTTCTATTGTTTCTTAACGATTTTACTGTTTCTTAATATTGTTCAGAATTAATAAAATGTCGTTTCATATAACTATTTTAACTCATTTATCTTCTAGTAATTAAAAAAAAAATTATTTTATGATTATTGAAAAAGTTATCCATAATCGTCCGCATGCAGAGCTATCAAAAACCATAATTTAGAAATTTAAAATGTTTGTTTTTTTGTTCTTTTTTGTGGTTTGTGTCTTTTTCAAAGTTTTGACCATTTAAATTTAAGTATTTTTTTAGCTCATGAGCATGCAATGACTACTATCGGAATTATAATGTTTGAACTAATTATATAATTTAGTCATAACTTCAGAACTTTTCTTAAAAGTAAAAGTTAAATTAATAGCAATTAAATTAATTTTAAAATCAACACTTAATGAAAACAAATTATGATATTGCAAATGCGAAAAAAAAAATTAAATCCTGTAACAAAAACAAGAACTTCAAATAAAAAAAAATTCAATAAAATATTCAATAAAAGTCAATAAAAGGGGGGGATGTTTGGTTGGTTTTTTCCGAAGACCATAAAAACCAAACTTTACCAGTTCTATTTAGATGTACTTCACAAATGGGATTTATTTAATACGAACATGTATCATGTTTACATGCGCCCCCCTCCTCTACCTCATTTTCATTTCAAAATTAAACGAAATTTTTTCAAATTGTTTTATTTAAAAGAACGCTCACAGATGAAGTGGAATGTTGTGGCAATATAATTGAACAGAATTCAAGAAGTGTGGAAAGTTTTAAACAAAAGTATAAATATTTTTTAAAAATATTTATAAAAATTAAAGAATTTCTTTAAAAATAAAATTGCGCTGCCTTTTTCTTGTTGATTTTTAAATTTGCCATCTCCATTGGACAGTCATGAATTTTTGAAAATATCGACAGTCACAAACTATGTTTAGAATGGCCCTGGTTTAAAGATATTTTTGCTATACAATAAACACTAATATAAGGACACCTGATACAGGAAGAAATCTATCTACCCACTGGAATATTTTTAGATGTTTCTCCAGATAATGAATTGCTGACATAGAATGACAGCGAATGATGCCCCAATTTAAATGTATAAAAACGTCTTCGGTTGTTAGTTGGCTTCTTCAAAACAGTCTGGTTTTCGTTTTTTGACTTAATAAAAGCGATTTCCTTTTAAAATTTATATGGCTTCTTGTATGGGTTTTGTAACGAGTCTGGTCTTCTCTCTTTGTGATTTAAATGAAAAAAAAAGCATTACGAAAGTCTTTAAAAAATACAAGATACCAAAACCTATTAGATGGTATTTAATAATTAATGAACACACAAATAGAAATTAGTATGTCTACAATATATTGATTTACTTTTAATTTCGTATTTATCAATACGATCATATATCTTTTTGTATTATACATACTGTTTTTTTATCACAAATATTTAATTTGAGGAATAATAAAAATTGTATCTTATATAAAGCATTTAACGAACGTTGAATAATGGAAAATAATGACTATCTAACTTAAAATCTTTCAAAGTTTTTCAGTTTCAATTATTTAAAAATTATATGTGCTTTAAAAAACATTTTTGTATGTATTATGCTAAAACACTTCGATGAGTTTAATTGCATAGTTGTGTATTAACTAATGAATTGAAAGATAGATCAATGATGAATATTGAATAATAGAGATTTAAATGATAGATAGAAGTACGAGTTATATTTATATTTTTTATGATTTATAAATTCAAATATGTATATTTAAATTACTTATGAATAATATTTTTTTTTATTGATTGCGCAATTTTACTAGAAAACAACAAAGGATGTAGGCACAAATTCGGGTTGTAATGAGTAGAAAATGGATTTGGGATAAATATGCGATGCCAGTTAGTATCATATTAAACTTATGGTTGTAGGGGCTAGGTCACTCCTTGCCAAAGTTAACGGCGTTATTAATTCAGTTGGAAGAATAAACATTTAAGGTGCCAGAGTAGTTTATTTTTTGTCATTAAATAATATTTCTCTAAGTAAATCCTCAAGTCTTAAAGCAATAAATAACCGACTGGCAATGCAATAATAGATTTCTGCATTGAACCCTGATTGACATTCGTCTAAATTTTGTTTAGCTGAAGTACCATTGGGGGTGCAGGGTGGTCCATTCCGACACTATAACTTTCTTGCACACTGCATGGTCGAAATAATTTTTTCTCGTTTGATAAAATATTAAAAGCTAAAGAACATAAAATTAGAAATGAAGCAAAGAACGTACGGATCGTGGATGGGAGCTTAAAGAACCGTACAGAAAATCTTGTTTGTATTCCTCTTTAGTAAGTTGAGTTTTTTCTTTTCGACCAATATTTATTTCGATAATTTTCTAAATAATGTTTTATATAAAAACCCTTTTGTTCGTGATACGAATCAATCACAAACGATGGTGTTTTATTTTTCCAACTGGATCTTAACTTGTAACATTTATAAATTTCAACTCTTCAGTGGAAATTAAAAATCTCTTGACCTGTTTATACAACGAGCACTGAATTTTAAGAATATAGGATGTTTGCTGCGTTTCAAACCCACGTAAAGAACCAATTATTTATTAGATAACAAAAAAAATATTTTTGAGGGGGGGGGGTAGTAGTTGTGTGACATGAGATGGGAGGGGGGGGGGGTTACTTGACGTGGCAAAACCTTATAGAAAAAAAAATCTGAAATTTCTTTCACAAACTTTGGTATAAGTAACTTTTTATAGAAATCACATACCTTGTAGGGGGATGTTTGGTAATGTATACATAAGAACAGCTATAATTGCTATGTTTTAACTGCAAAAATTTATCGTGACGAAACAAAGGGGGGGGGGGGGGGTAAGGCTAACGTGACATGGGGGAGGAGGGTGCATAAAAGGATTAAAAATAGCTTGGTGTCATAAGTGAATTCCCTCTAAGTGTATAACCAGCCGACTTGTACCAGCGTCGTTCTGAGAGAGAGAGCGGGAACTTCTTGTTAACCATAAGAGAAACCGAGGGGGGGGGGGGGGGGACGAGAGGAGAAGAGAACAGCATCTTCCCATGAATGCCGGAATTAAGAGGAGCTCTGGAATTCTTCTCGGATAACCGCATTAGGATTCGAACGGTCGAAGATGCAATAAGGGGGAAATTATTGAGCACATAGATTCAATGGAGTGCAGTAATGCTTCTAACAACAGGTCGGTTATTTTTTTTTGTAATGTAAGGTTGTAATGGAAGCTTTTAATAAGAGGATAATTTCTTATGTAATTCAAGGAAATAGGGTACTTTTAATTTTATTATTGAATCATATTCTCTTGTTAATGATCTGCAATTCTATCTGTGGAGTCATATTTTCATGGAGCCAAGGGGTCAAAGTATTGTTCTCTGATAAATCGGGATTGTAAGTTTTTTAATAAAAATGAAGTTCCAATTGTCTTAAGTGTTACGAATGTAAATGTCTGTCCGTGTATTTCCATTTTTCCCCATCAATACACATAATTTGAAAGTTCGTAAAAAATCTCTACTTTGAAGCAGCTTTCAAATGTAAAACAAAAGGGAACTTTTCAAAAAAAATAATTTAATACTACAATAAAAAAAAGCGTTGTAGCGCTCTTGTTCTATGACTGTGTCGTCCTCTACCGTTCGTGAGCGGAAGTCGTCAGACAGAGCCAAGCCTTCAATATATGATTGTCCCGCCGATTACCCCCAAATGACAAAGTGGCAATTTCTTGTTCTACTAGAAGAAGAACCCTTCTAATTGTATTCACCACGCCACAATATTAAAAAAAACATTGTGTTGAAAATATAAATTAAACTTTCTGCACTGAAAAGAAACAGATTCGATATTTTGCTTAATTAGGGTTAATTAGTATAAAATATTAGTTAATACTAATAGTATTACTAAATAGCGTGTTTGTTTTTCGATTCTTGTATTATCGTATTTCAAATCGATTTGACATTTCATAGGGATTTAAAATTGAATAGCAGGATTCGATGATACATAACAATAGAGCGATTGAGATAAAATCTTGTAGAATTTTAATTGTAAATAGTTTGAGGAGGATCTTGTTCCTCTTAATTAACTCTTAAAATAAACAGCTTGTATATTTCAATAACATTAATCAATACCGTCGGGATACAATATTTTTAGAAAAACAAAATAAATTGATTTTAAGAAATGTTAAACACAAAAATTCAAATATGTACTTAAAAAAATTAGTTCGAATGTTTACCAAAAGGAAATATCAAGTTTTAAATGTATAAATTTTAAAACATAAACTTTTGAAACATAAAATATCTATTTTAATACCTAAATATTTTATTACGTTGGAAGTGTTTTAGTTGTAACAAAAATACTACGATAACTAAAATATTCGGAATATTGTTGGATTTTTCAATAAGTGATCCTGTCTTTATTATATTACGGAAGTACTTACAATGGAAAACTTAATTATTTATCTCATCCAATCTAAAAATACATATATTTTTAATGTTTATGGGAGACCCGGCCACAAATCATAATTTTTTTATTAATGAAGTCAGGAATATTAATTTATTTTGCATTATTAGAACATCTTTTTCTGAAAAATAATAATAAAAAATTTATTACTGTTTTTTGCATTTATTTCAAGTTTAAATATGCTTTAAAAAAAAACTCCTCCTCCTTCCAATTTTAATAAATTAAAAAAAAAATGATTAAATAACGTCAAAGTATATACTACAGGCGCATAAATATATTTTTGCAGATTTGTGTTTTGATTACAAAAACTTATTTTAAGTTCACAACCTAAAAAATATTCATACTTTTATGTCCATTAATTGGTAAAAAAATAATTTATAACTTAATTTTAAAAAGCTATTCATACATTTATAAAATAAACATTAAAGCTTCAAAAACTATTAATAGTTTAGTTTTAGGTGAAGTTTTTACAAAACCTCAGCATTTCAAACGTGACCGAAATTAAATATATATATATATATATATATATATATATATATATATATATATATATATATATATATATATATATCGAATAAGTGACGAATGTTACAGACGAAAAAAAGTAGGTATGCAGATGATAAATGGTACATAAACTTATTAAAAAAAACATATTATCTTTCTTTTACTGATTTGAAATTTTGTATACACACCTTCTGAAATATGTGTAGCATCGTTTTGTGCAAAAATAAAAAGCTTTTTTTTCGGAATTTGGGCCTTGGGTCTCGCTTAAGAGAAATTATACATTCTTATCCAACCAACTTATACTATCTACTTACAATATATAAACAAACTTATGCAAATATTCATGCAACTAAATTTTACTGATTTCACGTAATAGGCAAATAAAGACATCAAATTATTGATACATTTTTATTACCTTTATTCAATTAAAAAAAATAATGAAATCAGTGATAGTATTGTTGCAGCATATACACGCTTTATTTTGAAGAATTTCAAACCGTGAGTAACACTGTGTAAAGCAAACTCGAGGTCAATGTACTTGAGTACAGTGAGGCACCTGTAAGTATAGGATCTACACTTGCACATTTAACGGCACCGCACTCTTCCCATACCGATACAAGCCATTCTCATGATATCGGGGCTTGGGTGCTATTTTTAGCACCCTCCGTCTTTTATATGTATATGCCTTTCAAAGTAATTGTTAACACCGTGTAAGTTAACAAAGTAACAAATAAATACTTATTTTTATTACATAATATTAAATATAACAAACAACTTACCTTATAATAGGTTGGATAAGATGTAAAGAAATAACTCTTAATTTATAAAACAAACGTTAAAAAAATATTTATATTTATGTTTGCTGATGACTATTTTCTTATATTGAGCGTAGAACTTAAATAACTTTGTGTAAGTTAACATTAACTACAATAAGTCGAAATAAGCATATAATTAATATTTAACTCAAAAATTAAATGTGACTTTAAATAATTTGTAAACGGCTATTTTATTTATTTATTTTACTATTTATTTTACTATTCTTCAGATTAATAAATAATTTTATTTTCACCAATTTCTATCCGGATAATTTTACTTTTATTATAAGTAAAGACATTATAATTAACTAATTTATTATTTATTTATAACTTAAATAAAAGAAATGTAAAGATATCAGAGGAAGAAATTAATGAAAATATTGATCCGTCCAATTAAGTTTTCACGATATTTTAATGACGGATAACAAGAGCGTTATTGCTTTATCTTATAATGGAAGTAAAAAAAAACCTCTTCTGATAAAAAAATCCAAATCATATAAAAAATTGAGGATTTCATTTGGTTTCCGTTTTCGAATGTTAATTAAACGTTACTTTAAAACAATTTGTAAACTGATATTTTATTTATTTTTTTACTATTTAAATAATTTTATTTTCACCAATTTCTATAATTTTAATTTTATTATAAGTAAATGCATTATAATTAACTAATAAGTAACATACAATAGAATACATACAAATAATTAAGTAAAATATTTAGGTTGATACCTAAGTATTTTATTACGTTTCCACTGCATTCTTATTTAAATTATTCTAAAGTTTAAATATTAGTAATATAAATTAAGAATTTTCATGGATATGAAAATATTTTACTTATAATGAAATACTGAGTTAGATATTTTGAAAACTGTGGTTTCTGACATCTTCATATCCTTATCATATCTTTAATAAAACTCTCCCAAAATATATTTATTATTTATTTCAATTAAGCGAAAAAGTTTTAATTCCGTAAATCAGTTTTTTTTTCTCTTTCGAATGTGTATGATGTCCTTTTTTTTTTTTAAATATTCGACTTTTTCTATTAAAAGTTTAAGTACACTTTAATATATTTTGATGTATCATAATAATTATATAAACTTGCTAAATTAAATTGTTAGCTTAACCGTACTAGACATAAACATTACTAAATTCTCCGTTACAATATAAGCAGGAATTTTACTTTTTTTTATCAAGAAAAACCTCATCCTATGGACATGATAGTTTATTCAAAGATCCCATGAAAAATCTCCAATTTATGAATGAACAGCATGGCAAGTCCTAGTAGTAACTCGATCGAACTACATGAATGAAACTCAGCTGTGGGGAGAAGAGAAGGGGGGGGGGGGGATCTTTTACTACGCGAGAACCTAACGGTATTTTTTTTAGAATACATTTTCCCACGAGGTTGTGGGGTGCGTTTACTTAGTGGGGTGGGGGGACATCTTTTTCCTTTTCTTTTTTTTAACAACCTGTGGGGAAGAACTTTTTCTTCCGCATTGCAGGAGGTGAGAGTTGAGGTGAAAGGCGGCTGCTGCAGAAAGTTTTTTTTGTTATTTTATTTCTTTGGGGCATCCACGTGCCAGAAGGTCAATGCCGTTTCTTACCGAATACTCCTTTGAATTTTTTTTTTAGTATTTACCTTTTTGAAGAACGTTGATGAAGATCTTTTAGATTCTTTTAATTGAAAAATACATTGATTACTGAATTTTTGTGTACCCTGGAAAAAACTGTTAATATATATATATAGTATATTTAAGTTGTATATTTAAGTTGAATTTTAGTATATCATTTAAAATATAGTGTATTGCGTTGCAAAAAGGTGTCAATGCCACTTTGTGTCGTTGTACTAGAACCATATAATGGGCTATTGATTTCTAAACGTCCATATCATGACCGTAACGCAATCACGTTTTCTTCGATATATTTAATAACTTTCGTCAAATCTCTGTTTGTTTTTATGAGACAGACTTCGTAATCTTTCGATCACAATATCGTTTCTGTAATATCTCCCTTTTTAAGATTACGAAATGAGTTTTAATTTGCAAAAGCTGCTAAATGCAAACTTAACTTTTTTGAGTAAATCGCAAGAAATTGTTAAAACTTAACCATTGTTAATACAATAATATATTTTTTTAAAAATGATGAAAAAAAATGCAAAAATTCTACTAATATATATTAGTTCTCAAATTAATAAATTAGTTATAATCAAAATTTTAATTTTTGCGTAAATTGTTTTGAAAATGGATGTATTATTTTACTAATTTTGCATATGTATATGCGTCGCTATCTTGTTTTTGTTCAAGAAGCAAAACCCGATACATTCACATTCCTACCAATCAGAAACCATATTCACAGACGGTGCTCATGTTAACATCCCTTGGATATAGCTACTTTTGCTTCTGCCTACTTCTTATTTATGCCTGTTAATTATTGTTATTAAATGCCTGTTTTTATTAATAAACAATGGTTTTTACTCCTTTATTATATTTTAAAATTAAAGACAAAGTAAAAAAAAGTACTTAATGCTACCAAAATATAATTTTTTTTTAATTTTGGGATATAACACGTTTTGCATTTGAGCAACTTGCATATTATTCTCATTTTAACATATTTTTAAATTTTTTTAATAAAGATATCAGGTTGATATATAGGCAATTAGTGATGCCACCGATCGGTATCCATCCCAAAAAAAATACCATTATTTTCTAATTTTGAGCTGCAGCCAGACAAGGACAAGAACGATATATTAATTAAAATATATGAATTAAAAATACGAACGACACCATGGTATAATTTTCCTTCAAGGTGCAAATATTGCAAAAATACAAAAAAGAGCCAATCATAAAAATTAACTAAATATAAAACAATACAATATATTAATTACTATAACCGAAGTGTAGTAATTTAACTGGACATCAATTGAAACTATTCCACAAATAAATACTAATGTTCCTCAACTTCCATTATATAAATTATCAATAATTATCGAAAGTGGAACCGATGTGTTTCCCTTTCCTTCCCAAGTTGACCTCACCAAGTAAACTTAAATCACTTCCTATGCCAGCGTCCAATAGCCAGGACACTGGAAGATCGCCTGGATGGATCGCTGGACTGTTCCACCTCTGACCTCGAATCTACTCAATTTCGAAGATTTCATTTTGGCCTTCATTCAAAATCCACACCGGATAGAAGTTTAGAGAATCTTTTCTCTGCAATTCTCCGCACTTGCTCGTATAGACTGCTGCCCGAGGTTCGAATATCGCGTCATTAACTTTGTGAAGCTATTAGGAGCACGTTTCTGGTACCTTTTTTTTCTTCTTTTTGGCGTGTTGTTGTCCCTTAGATTTGGCGGTTTCATTACTCGGGTGACAGATTGGAAGCATTAAAAGTGATAGGAGAGTGTCAAACAAATCATTTGTGTACATTCGTCAATTTTATATTTTTTTGAGATGTTGGATTCGCTTTCTGTTGCATAATAGTTTAAAACTTGGTAGTTAATTTTCAAATAGAAGAAGTTTCAGAACATTTTAGTAATATAAGTGTACATATTAAAAAAATTGTATGGCAAACGAACTTTTAAACCCTCTAAGGGCATTGGACGTCTATAAGACGTCCGTGAATCTCTATGGTCTCTAGCAATGCACATAAACTTTAAATTTATTAAATATTTTATGTTGAATTATTTTTCGAATCCAAAGTTTTAGGGTGTTTTTTAAAAACTAGAGCTGTTAAAAATAATTCAATTTAAAAAATAAATATTAATTACATGTATTGGAAATATAAAGTTAACTTTACAATTTTGTAATGCATCTAGTTCTCTAATTCTAGATGTTTCAAAATCTATTTATTATCGCAGTACCATGAACGGTAGAAAAACGCAGTGTAGGGAATCTCGTTAATTTCGCTGTACTTAAATTTATGAATTAAAATTTATAATGCTTTACAAAAATTAATAATTTAATTTGATAACATTTGAACGAAAGTTTGAAAAATCTTTCGGAAGCAAATAATAGATTTCTTAATAATTATATTTTCCGGAATTAAAGTCGAAACACTTCATTAAAGCAAATTTATGACATCCCAATTATATTGCTTAGATAATTTGTGTCCAAGGAAACTTTAAGATCTTTGATTGGCATTGCAAGAATACACCAGGTATGATATTAAAAAATGTACGGTAATATTTATTTTAAGAAAAATATATAGTGTTCAAATGGGTCTCGAGTTTAATGCTAGGATTTTTTAAAAGTTTTAAACTCGGTTTATTAAATTTGTATATCTAAGTGAAGGTTCCCTATAATCAGATATCATGTAAATGTCATCAGATGTCGAACCCATTAAAATGGAACACATAAACTTTTTTTTTATAATTAGTATCGCATGCCTTTCAACGAATATCTTGAAGAAGATCTTAAACGCAAAAGAATGTTTATACGACTTATAAAAATTATGATGATTCTAATTTTAAATAATAACGAAAATGCAAATTTCTTAAGGAAGTTATTCAATTCATTGAATAACAAATAAATTATTGATAATTAACAATTAATTCCTAAGTAATGGCTAATTACTATTATCATCAATGTTAATCATCGTTTACTTTTTTATATCAGTAAATATTCTGGGTATGGAACTAGTTGAGTATAAGGTGGAGAAGCAATTCTGCGGAATGTTAATTAAGACATTTATAACTATTTGTATATAATAAATTTGTATGGCATTAGAGTAGGTTTTTAATTCAAAGTTCGTATTGTGCACATTAGTAGTTATACATGCTGGAATCTTAAGCAACATGGATTGCGAATGTCATTCAGTGGCGGCTCGTGCACTGCAGCTAGTACAGCCGGGCTACACCTAAATTTATTAGTGTATTTTAAAACTAAAATCAGATATTTTACTATTTTTCTTAAATGAAGATTAAAATTGAAAATGAAATTTCTACGGTAGTAAACAAAATCTCCGATAAATAGCAAGCCTGTTACCGTAATGAGCAATTCAGGAGGGGAAAAAAACTCCATTCAATCAAAACTGCAGCCAAAAAGCGAAATTCGAAATCGGCTGCATCGTTGCCATGGCAACCTCTACGTAATATGGAGATTCTCCCATTTTGTGGAGATTTCCCTGCATTTGTGGGAAGGTAGAGCCGAAATGAATTTTCTTGTTTTAGCTGCACTTGAGATTCGATAAGCTGATTGGCTTGTGCGTAAAACGCGGGGATGGGTGGGTGAAACGAATATCTCGGTTTTCGTGATAAATTTACTGTTTTTCTGTTGTTTCAGAACCATTATGGTCCTGCTGTTGTTTCGTTATTTACGTTAATATTAAAATTGACCGATTCGCATGTTTAAAAGAAGGAAGAATTGCTTTAATTTTCAAAAAATAAGTAAGTGTTTTCTATTTTTTTTAGCATGTTATCATTTCGTAAAAATTGTAAGGAAACTTTTATTTGAGTAGTAAATAATAAAGAATTTCCGTTCATGCATGGTTTTCGGAAAATAGGTGGGGGAGGGGATTCACATGATTTTGGCTGCACTGATGATATTGTATATTCAATCCATGCAATACTAATGCTGAATTTCTGATCGTATAATAAAATAAGAAGATTAACCAGTATTCGACATTAGCGGACGTTAGTCGTATTTTACACCTAAAAACTTTAGTTTGACAACCGTAATCTTACATCCATTCGCCACTTTTGATTTTGTTTAACAATTTTAGTTTGACGACAGCATTTTTACGAACTGTCATTTCTTTACATCCTTCCACATTAGTGGCCGAAAAAGACGGTCAGAATTTAAAAAAATGTTTTTCGTTAATAAATAATTTTCCCTCTAAATTATAAAATGCTTTTGCTTTGCTTATTTAGTACTTTTTTTATTAGTCTTTACAGTGTCTTTATATATGCATACACACGAGTAAAACTGCCAACCCATCAAAAGTTTTTAATAATGAAAATTGATTTTCAGAAATTCCTCTTGCAATACTTTTCAGTAACTTTGTCAGTAAGACGGCGTTATTTTTAAAGTACAAATGGAAACATTCTTATAATTTTATGCAAAAGAAGCTTTAACGATTACAAAAATATCGTTACATTTGGCAAGTTTGCTCAATCAATATGAATTATTTAATAATTACGCTGCAGCAGAACATTTTGACAACTTAAAAACATTGCTAGGTGTCAATGACGCCTAACTTTTATCTCCTAATTTCGGACCCTGAGATTAATTATTTCAAAGTAAAATTTTGCTGATTCTTTTAGAAAAATGAATAATTACTTACATTAAAATGTAAGATTTGATCAATACTTGACTGCTACAAGAAAAGTAGACTCGTTGAGAAGTACTGTTTCTTTTTTGGAAGGGTTGAAGTATCATTCGTACATAAATTAAATATTTAATTACTACATTATGGAAGATTATTTTAGCTATTTAATTGACCTTCTACCAATTTTGTACAAATTTATAATTTGTCTACGCGTTAGATTTTTATAAAATTCACAAGATAAAAATAATTTGAAATGTTAAAAATGTTTTTTAAAATTATGTCTACCCAGGACAAAAATCTGCATTATCTGCTGCCTAAAGTATATTTTAGTATTATTATTATTAATTATTAAGCTTTAAATAAGAATTTTTTAGTTTTCTTGTAAAGCAATTTATTTTTTTAATCGAGTTTAATAATTTCTATTTCACGTTAATGGCCAATGAAATATTTCTAAAAATTTAAATTTTTAACGAAGTAATATATTTTATTTCAGGAGTGTGATTTATTATGAAACAATCTTTGATGTGTGGACTAAAAGCTATCTAAAAGTATGTAATACTTTTATCTATTTTTAAAAAAAAAAAAACTATATTTTGGTCACAAAATGCAGTATTTGTAGTTAAAATACTATTTTAGAGTGCGTTACCTGTTTGGCATTAAAACGTATACGTTTAACTTAGAACTTGCTTTAGGCCATATTTGACAAAAAATCGTGTGAATTGCTAGGACATTTTTTTTATTTGTTGATATTTTCAAGTTAAAAACTGATATATTTTTTAAAGTATGCATATATTTAAAATTTAAATTAAGTAAATTTTTTTTTAGGAATCAGCATTCCGTTAACCTGATTAAAAGTTTTGTAATCGCCAATTTGGTAGATATAGTTTCCACGTGTTGAAAATTATAGTTGAGTTGGCACCCCTATCGAGCCTATAAAAACTTATTTAGAAACAATATTATAATAACACTGATTGTTGAGCCATTGTCATTGTTTGGCTCCATCACATTTAGCTGTATCGTCTAATAAAACATTAATTTTGTGCCACTACTTCGCTTATATATTAAACAAGTAGAGCGGTTGATGAATACTTCAATATCAACAGAGTAGTTGACATAGCAAAAAGAATGGTTTATTACGTGTAGTTAAACAGCCAAACAATGAACATCGCCCAACAATTTGTCGCCACCCTGTATAGAAACCTGTTCACGCAACATTCCAAGATGGCTTCTTTGCTATCTCAACATTACAGAGTGTTTATTACACTACTATTTACATGGCGAGTTTGTACCTCACCACGAGCCCCACTGTAAATGTGAAATAATTCAGAAATGAGAATGAGACTTATTAAAAAAATTTAATATACAGTTTATTAACATACAATGCTCTTGTCGATCAAATATAAATTTGCAGACCTGATTGTGCACTATTCTTTTTACAAATTCAGAAAATGACCCGTGGAAAAGTCTATGGCTTTCACTTTTTCCACGACAATCATACAGCATAAAAAAGAATAATCTCCTCAATACCCTGTGGGTTTGTGCAACAGCACCAAGTGTCTTGCCTCATGCAACTCACATGCACACCAAACTAATCTTTTGACTCGGAAAGCGCGTGATGCCGTAGGTGGGATTAAAAATCTTCATTCACCCTGCTTTCATTCATTAAGAGTATAAGTTACAGATCAAAGATAAATGTTTCAACTATGAAAAAGTTCATTGGTTAAAATCAATTAAAAGGATAGACCCTCTGCACTCCAATGGTAAAATAACGACTTGTTTTTCTCTTTCCTTTTTCTTCAGGAATGAACGGGAACAGCCGGTTTTGGGGTAAAAAACAACAAATGTTTTCCGTCGCTTGTTCTTTCACTATCTCTAAAAGAAATTATATTTGGCATTTGAGCATTAAAGATTTTGAGAAAAAGGCTGAGGTAACTGTTCTGTAAGAAGATTAGAAATGTTGAGTGCAAGTGGTTCAAGTTTACTTCGTATGGATTTATATGTTATAAAGAAATATTTTTACTGTAATAGACAACAAGAACTAAAGATTAATTTACGGTTTTGGGACATAGTTTATACAGTTGACCTGTAATATCGTTTCTTTGCGTTAAGACATTAAATTACTGATGGCTTTTTGTAATTTGAAGTGGTAATAATTTTTCAAATCACTGCATATTGCCGATTAATTAAAAAATTTTTAAAAAAATCTATTCTAACAAATTTATCAGTTGGCGTTTCTTAATTTGTTCTTTGCAAATGTATTGGCTAGCTAAATAACTGTATTTTTAAATTGGAATTGTATTGCATTTTTTATGTTGCAAATAAATTTAACCGTTTTATTGGCTAGCATTTAAATCGCATAATCAATAAAGTCTTAATCCATAAGTAATCGAAAACGAGACTTAAGAGCTTAAAGAGTGCAAAGGGTTTAAAAATTTGAAAAATTAAAATAAACTTATATTTAAATATATTCATTGATATCAAGCATGTTTATATTTCACATAAGATTATAATATACAATAAAATGAATTTAATATAATTTTTCCAAGAATAAATATAGGATCAATAATTACATTTGAGTTTGGTCCAAAGATAGTAAATTCTGGTTGGCTAAACCAATAAGAAGCCTATAAAAAAGACCTTCAAAGACAGGCTTTTCAGTAATAAATTGATCAAATGTGAATATCAAATAATAAAAAGTAACTGTATCACGATAAATACATGTGAAACAAATCCAAGGGTTTCCCAGATTCTTTGAATAAGCTTTCTTTTATATATAGCACACAAAAATTTTGCCAGAAAAAGCACATTATTTTCCTGAAGATTGAAGGAAATATATATTGGGTAGGGATTGTTGCAGGAAATTATATCTTACAGTTATATTAAGAGTACTTGTATATTGCACAGTGATGAAAACTAGAGGATCTCAATTAGCATTTCTGTACATATCAAGGTTTTAAAAGTGGGGCTTTAAGATCGTAAAGTTCAAGCATCGATCTGGTATTCAACCAAATGCCCAACTCGAAGAACTTTCGTAAGTTTCTGGATCAAAATCACTTCGTAATTACATCATGCAATCCTATCGAAGCACTAGTGAGAAATAACATTTTTTACAGTCACTGTGCACTTTAATTTCAACTCCAAGCGTAGCTCATTACGGTACATTACAGTGCGTACTTTTCCAGCATTACAAGTGAAAACACCCACTACACACCTCCCCATTCTCACATCTGAATGTAGCTCATAAAAGTGTGTTTTTGGAAGTCGATGTGCAAAATTCGGACAGGATATCAAAGCTTCTCGAGTTGTACCGCGGTACAAATGGTTCAATTGAAATGTCAATAACCCAACATGGGTCAGAATCACAGGGGACATTCAGTCTAACGAATGAATGCGTGATCAAAATGAGGTTGCCAAAAGATGGTTGAAGTACAAGAGAAGAATTAGAGTCCATCAGAGCAACTGTCGTCTAAAATAAAAAGGTACACCAACAACACAACTATTCCGCATCTATTTTGGCTTTCTGGGTCTGTTCCTCCTCTTCCTCAAGCTCTCCTTTTTGAAAATAACATTACCAGAGTCATCCACTAATTCTGGAAACTGTCCAACGTCATGAATGTAAGCACCATGGTACTTCACAATGCTACCACTCGCTATAAGCTCCTCCTTCTCAGCCTTAGACCACTCGTACATGCTCTTCTGTCCATTGACAGCCATGGCCTTCTCCATTTGCCAAGCTTCCTCGACAGCCCGATGTTTCCCAAGCCTGACCAACCTCCTGTATTCATCATCCACAGTCGTTCCGTATCTGATGTTCATGATCATGCTCGGACTCTGGAGCTTGATGTCCACTTGTCCACTGCCTCCCTCATTTGGATCCACGTTGTGCATCGTCACATTGAACATGGTGCCCAGCCTCTGCAGCTGATCCCAGTTCCTCTGGGCACGGCTTGCATCTTCCTGGACGAAGAAGAACGAATCTTGTCCATTCTTGGAGAAGTACACACTCATCATGTTGGTCTCGTTGAAGACCGTGACCACCACGTCTCTCAGGATTCCGTCCGAGACAGTGTTGACGAGGGCTTTGCCGTTGTTGTTGGATAGAAGGACACCATCGCCGAGAACGGACTGGATGGTGGTGAGACGTGGGTTTGTAGTGTGGGGAAAGGTGTTGCTGATTTTGACTTCTGTTTTAGGAACTGTTGAAATCCTGTGGAATTCCATGGAAAGAGCATTTATGGTGCAGCTTATGCCGGATATGGCAGGTGGACTGTCCTGGAGATATGAAACTGTGTTGCAACTGCTGTCAGTAGGACAATGTGAAGACATAATCTTATCTGTATTGAATCCGACTACTGCTAACCAGTCTTCCAAGTCTAGAAGGAAACGAATAACACATTCAGATAATAAACTAGGTTATCAAACAGAAAAACTATTTTTAGGTAATAGTATTTTCGACATTAGATAAAATATTTTAAGGATTATATTTAATTTGCGAAATTTTCATGAATAACCTTTAGCAACCATTTATTTGCATACAGCATATTAAATGCAAAAATGTGAATTTATATTAGCTAGGATCCATTCTATACGATATAAATATGTTGTATTAAAAATCCTTCTAGTAATTAAATCAGAACTTTTAATGTAGGATACCTATCTATAAATATAGATTGTCATTGAAGTGGCTTAGGCATGCTGTAAAAATATATAAATTACATATGTTCAATGCGTTTTGGAAAAAAAAATCTTTCAAACTTAGATATTAACAACAAGATGGCTAAAAGCTCAATCATTGTATGTCCACTTTTGTATAAACTTATGGACAATGCAAAAAGATTTTAAATTTTGATCTTTTTCATACTTTGGCCGAACTTTAAACCTGCACCACAAAATTATTATTTGCTTTTAGCTATTGAAATACTTTATGTGTGAATATTCTTTGTATTTTAAATGACTTACAAAGAAAATAGTCATTTTTTAAGATTAGAAAACTAAAAATGAGATAAATCACAAAAAAGAAAAGAACTTGCTTACAAATAAAAATATACTCACCGGTTAAGTGATCATTTTCTTTAAAAACATTGATGGGATCATTATTGTGGTATCTATGCAGGTGTAAGTTGTAAGGATTCTTCAATAATCGAAGCATGGAGTTCAAATCCGGAACTAGCCATTGTGCTCCAAGAGGGTCATAAACACGTCCTCCATAATGTACTAAATTAGTAAGAGGATCTCGGATACCACCTTGAAAGTCTACTGGCAAATAGAAATCTGGATTGTTGTCTGACAACATCCTTCCGAATGGAGTTCGGCTCATTTCTTTGACGATCACTCCTTCGGCATTGAAAAGTGCAACTGGCGAGCCTACATGATCACTTGCTACATAGTATTTTATGCCTTCTTGTTGAATAAACATCAAATGGCCACTGCTGTCATAAATATACATAAAAGTAATTTCATCCTTCGGGTAGTGCAAATGCGTAAGCCTATCCTCGTGCAGTGGGTCAGAGTAAAAGTACTGAGTGACATTTCCTCGGTGGTCTTTGCGGGCGATCAACCTGTTTTTGTGGTCGTAGTAGTAGAATGTTTCATACTGGTGGAGCTGGAAAGCGTGAGTCAGTTGGCTATCGGCATTAAATGTGAACCTTTCTTCACCCCTTTGCACTATAAAACCTCTTTCATCAATGGTATAAGGTACAGAATCTCCATAACCTAACAGACGATCGCTATCATCATATTTCAAAGATAACTGATGTTGTCCATCAAATATACTATTTAAGTTACCATTAATATCATACGAATACTGCCATTTGTCAACTCCACTGACTTCTTCTATGTAGCCATCCAAAGTGTAAGAGTAATTGCAAATATTAGGCATACCTTCGCGGCCTATTTTAATATGTGACTGCTTTACTCTATTGCGATTATTGTACATTAAATTTAGAGAATAAATTTCCTTATTCCACAGTGTCACAGCGAGCACAATGATCCTGCCATAGGCATCTAAGCCAATCGTCTTGGAATACTGCCTCATTTCATCTTGAATGAATATGCTGTTAACCTTCGGCCTGTGGATAATGAAATGCTGAATCTGCTCCAAGATTCCGGTTTCGGTGTTGTATCGATATTTTATTTCAGACGAGCTCTTTCCATTTATTTCAACAACTGCTGAAGACAAGCGACCATCGTACACGTACTTGAACTTCGCCCCATCCATTCCACTGCGACTACTAAACCTATGCCTTTCCTCTTTCAGCAATGATCCATGGTATCTATAGTCAATCTTCACCTCCAAACCCGATGCCGCTTTTACCACAGATCTGAGCAGAGATTTGTGTTCGTAATAGGCAAAGTCTGTGCGCTCACTGCCACAAATCTGTGTGGAAAGAAGACCTCCTTCGTCGTACTTGTACAGCACACGACCTTTGTTTTTGGGCAAGCGCTTCACTACAACTTGTCCAAATTCATTTGTCTGTATTATGTATGGGTACTTCACGCCAGGAGATAGGTACAGTTGCTTGTAGAATCCAAATGAAATTTGAATGGCAATCTCATGCTTATGGCCATTTGGCATAATGATATTTTGCAGGCTTCCTACAGAATCATATTGCAGGAGGTAGCGGCTGCCACTTGGTAGAATGACTTCTGTTGGCTGAAATGTAAAAATATACCATTATGGATCTATAAGTTGCATACTGTGTAGATATTGAATTTACTTGTAAAACTTGTATTAACAGCATATTTATTTTAATTAATGAAACCATTGAAGCTTACTTTTAATTATCAAAAACGTATGATAAACTTATTTACTATGTTTTGTCTATTTAGATTAATTTTGAACTGCTAATAATTTATAATGAATAGTGTTTCTGTCAACAGAAATTTTGATGGAAATGCTAAGAAAATTTGTAGCCAGGAATTTCTAAATATTAATGTGTTGTATTTTTTAAAAAAAATAGAGATGAACTAATTTTAAAATGAACTAATTGTTATACTTATGTTTAAACTGGAGCACATTTGAACTAAATAATAAAAATGATCCCTAAGGATTAAAAAAACACTACATTAATTTAACCAATTGTACTCATACATATGCTTGGTATTTAGGTTATATTTCAGAAGAGTTACTTTCTATTCCTGTTCATTGTATAATTTTTTTTTTAAATCCCTGGATCACAAAATTAATAATCAGTTTTGGAGTAAGTTGAAGAATAAGTTAACACAAAACAGTACTTTTTAAACTCAAGAACATGCCTGTTCTTGTTCATTTTGACAAAAGAGAACAAATAATTATTTTGTCACCTAAGAGGCAATACTTGAGTGTAAAGGTGTAATATTTAGATAATTGTCTACTCTAGTGTTTCTGTAATCAATTATATTTAAATGATATAATTAAATTAATATTATTTTAAATGTCAATTCATTTTAACTTATTGTGCTTATTAACTAGAATTTCGACTCACCAGAGCAGCTGGCCCATCTTCATACTTGTACATGAACCCACTGCTGTCCGAGAAGCGTATGTCTGCCAGTCGACCATTGATGTCGAAAGAATAGTGTTCAGACAGCGCCCCCCTCTCCCAGCGTTCCAGTCGACCAAACTTGTCGTACTTCAGTTGCACAGGTGTTATGTTCTGACTTGGCTGCCACTGGGTGGGTCTTCCTAGTTCATCGTAATGCACTGTTATCAACGGTATTTGATTCTTATCATACACTATTTCACTGTACTGCTCTCTGTCAAACTCGACTGCAACTAGAATTTCCCCATTCACCTGGAAATAATAAGATAAAATTGAGATTAGCAATACAGAAATCAAAAATACAGAAAGTGTAGGTATTTTTTATAAGAGGCAGCAATTATTAATGTGGGTAAAAATACTTCAATTTGCACTAATATATTTTCTATAAGGTAATTTCTTTAAAATTATTTTTAATATAATTATAGAATTAGAAATTGTATGTTGTAGCCTATAATTATGGAAAGTCCAATTTATTGTATTTAACTTTTCTCAAAACAACCAAAATACTTGTTGTTTGATATTTTATTGAAAATTTTAACAAATAACTTTAATGTTAAGTCATATTTTGAAGAAAAAAAATATACTAAAAGTAGTGAAAGATTGTATAAAAAACGACTTTAAAATTAACTAAAACGCACAAATAATATATAAAGGTTAAGGTTACAAAGTAAATATTATATCAGCATTATTTGCAATTGGTGCCAAAATTTAAGTATGTTTGAGAAAATAAATGTCAGCTTTAAAGAGATGTAATACATAAAATTAATACTACTTTTCCAACTTGTTCAAAAATATATTAATGATTTTATTCCATCTTTCTTGAACGTGCAGACAATAAAAAAAATACAATTTTAATTACCTATTTTGCACTGGAAGTAAGTTAATAAAACCAGGATTGCCTTGAAATAATACTCGATATATATTTTATGTACTTTTTGATATGTGTCACTATATCTTTTCTATAAACTTCCATTATTTTCTATACAGTAAGAGCCAAAATAACACAAGTGAAGCATAACCAGTAAGACTAACCTAAAAAGCTAACTTACTTTCATTTTCCTTCCAACTTGAGTAATTTGCCTGTTCTTGCCTTTACCCTCCCTTCTTAGGTAGTATTTCCATTCGAGCCTTTGGATCACATCATCGCTCAAGGAAGCTTTGAGTTTAGCAGGCACCGGGAAAATTTCTCCCAGGACATCGTTCTGATCTGTGATGACAGGGCTGGGCACAGTTTCCATCTCGATGACTTTGGAGTCATCCAAAGAGAGAATGAGGCTCCCATCTTGGAATTGAGTAATTCTTTGTTGCATCAGACCTGTATATATACAATAGTGTTGGATATTTTAGCTTATAATATAATTAGATTTCATTTCAAAAAGTGTGTAAAATTTTATGGTTCTTGTTATTAAATCAAATAGCTTTTAATTTTTCATCCCTGTGTTTAATCTGTTTCTTCCAGATTAAACACAGGGCTATATAAGAACAACACAAAAAAAATTTAATCAAACCACCAATTTTGTGGCAGCAAAACATGCGAGCAAATTGCTCATAAAAGCAAAAGTAGTATTAATTTTTGTGAAATACTAACAATAGACAACTGTTCTCTGACTTAGAAAACAAAATATTTTGGATCTGGTTTAACATATTGTAGATCAGATCGCCCAGCCACCAGCTAAACCAAAATTTACCATTTACTAGCCTATTTTAGGATACATGAGCAGTTTTCTAACATAAAAAACAACCTGTTGATTGGTAAGTTATAAACACAAAAATTAACTAGCTGTTTTCATTGTAGAAATAAAAATATTATAACAGACAATAGAATAAGAAATAAACGTACCTGTCTTTTTCGTAACATCCAGGCCTCTTATAAGTATGGAAAGTATTTCCTTGTCATTCTGTGTGACAGTCACAGACGCACCTTTCACACTCAAATTATACAAAAGCTTGATAATCTGACCTGTGGGAGTGACGGCATGCACCAATCGGCCATAGTTATCGTAATTGAAAACATATGCTTTCCTCGAGCTGTCCAATTTGCTCCTCAGCAATCCTGTGCTTCCTTGATACTCGAAAGAGGTCTTGAACTTATCCGGGGTAGTGAACCCTTGAAGCATCTGCATTCGTGACATCTCCAGCTGACACTTACCACCTTGGGTATTTTCAATGGTGTTCACTTGGTTGCTATAATCTCTTAAGATGTAAATCTTATTACCAGCTTCATCTGTAACAGTGCTCAGTTTGCCAAGCGCCGTGTTGACATTATAAGAAAACAAATATGTTGTCTTCCCGGTCAGGATGTTTTTAGTAGCAGTATGCTGGCCATGACGATTAAACACATAAATCTCGTGGGTTTCCGAAGAATAAATATGGAATTCCCCAATCTCATTTGCCTTTGGTAAAGAAGTGACGACAGACCGGATCCGAAGATTACCCTGATCGCATATATGAAGACATCCATCTGGAGTGATAGCAATGGAAGATATGGTGCTTAGTTGAGATTTAGCTGCTAAATTATGGTCTTCATCGAAGCACTTGCAGTTGATGTCCAGGCAGCTGCATTTGGACTCTTCTCCTGCATAAGTGTCGATCCTTCCCTCACTGGTCACGACCCTGACTCGGTTGATGAGCTGCGAGTCGCTCTCTGCGATGTACAGATCTCCGTTTGGTGAGAAGGAGATGCTTTGCGGGGATTCGAGATAGCTTTCGATGGCCACGTCGGATTTTTCGGCTGAGGGGGGAAGAATGGGGCACTGCATAGGTCGCCCAGCCACTACTTTTAGACGTTTGTCTGGAGTGAGACGGAGGACAATGTGATCGTCTAGAATGTGCAGGGAGTTATCTAGAGGGTTTATAGCGAGTTCTGTTGGCCATCTTAAGTGGACCTAGAAAATATGTTAATGTTTAGAAAGACTGAATTGGTGAAATATTTTAATTTGTTTAGTTTTAGCACAGGTATCTCGAATTATATAAAATTAGTTCCAAACACTTTAGGCATACATAAATAAAATTATCCAATCAGGCTAAACATGGTTTTAAAACTATAAATATGTATCTCAGAGGTATATGACATGTCTATTTTTACAGAAGAGCTTACGAAAGTTTTATATGCCAATAGGTTTCTATGGTCATAGTTCTTTAAATAAATATCTCTCTAGGCAACCCATATAAAAGGTAGTGTTTTATACCTCTGTAAATAATGTGAAAAACACATAATATTGCAATTTTAACCTAATATCAGAAAAAAGGGCCATAGTGTCCTATACTTCCAAATTACAGAAATGATTTTTTTTAATGATGGATGCTTGCACAGCTGTAGTGGGAAAAAGGCTTGCTTGCTTTTGCAAAGGTGTACATAATTAACAAGCCACTATTGTTTTTAAGAAGTACAGTACCCACAATTTAACATCTTGATTTATTAGGATAAGAAATGGCCTAAGAGTAAATTATATGCCTTATCTACTCTACAAAATATATGTTATATACAATACTTATGTAATATTAAAATTTAGACAAGGCTATAATATAATTAACCATCAAAGCTTTTTTAACTATACAATATACTTTACTCATTACTATAGAATTAGAAATTCAATTATAACATTTAGTTAATGTGCAAAAGTGCATTGAAACATATAAATTCTTACAGAAGAAGATAAAAACTATACAGCAGATAAAATTTACCTGTTGTAGGACCACTGTTCTTCCACATGGGAATGGTTTCCAGTGGCTCTTATGATAGTGGTCTCCAATGATTGTATGTATAATACCACTACGATCTACCATTCTTATATTAGTTCCATCAGCTATATAAATTTCCCCATAGGCAGATATTGCAAGTCCTACAAAGATACAAGTTTGTATAAGTTTTCACAAATAAAAATGTATATTATTTGAAGTTATATTATTTGTTTCTAGATTTATGTTAACTATTGATTCAATAATGCTAGATTTATTACTCAAAATAAAGATAACTGTTTGGTTTTTCTTAAATAAAGAAATTATATACTTATATGCTATTAAAATGTACACTTAGAAAGTAAATATCAAAATGTTTTATGAAAAGTATAATATTTTGAAAACTTACCCTTTTATATAATAAATGTGTTTTTGATTTTATACATGCCTTACATGTTTATTTGTAATTTTGTATAGTTTAAAATATAGGAATGTATGTGTCCTCTAAATAAACCTACTAAAATGATTATGTACGAACTAATATTATCGGTGTCATACACACAAATTGCACACTGATTTCTTACTTTGAGAATTTGGACTACATCAGGCATCTTGTGCGAAACATTATGTATTCTTAAAATTATACTTAGATAATATTCATCTAAATTGCATTACTTCAATACTTAAACAATCCAAACATAAACATCATTTAAAAATTTAGAAATGATAATTAAAAGCTACTAATTAATATAGCAACATAAGAACGTAGGGACTAATCTACCAAATTTAAATTTTATATGATCTGTAAGTATTTATCAAGAATTTGGTTGCTAGAAAGCAATATTTAAGTATTTATAAATTGATATACTGTATAAGAAGTTGCATGTTTGATGAACTACTTAGAAAATGTACCTTTTGGATAAGCTAATTTTGCATCCCGAGCTTTCCGTCCATCTCCACAGAGCAGTTTGTCTCCAGGAAGACATTTTCCTCCACTGCCAACAATTGCCTCAATGTTATTCTTGATATCGGGAATGTTGATGTATTCAATGGCACGGAAAACCTGGTGCTTTTCTGGATCGGAGATGTACAATTTTCCATCTGCAGGACCCACAGCTAAATGGTATCTGTAAGCTACTTGAGCAGCACTGGAAATAGTTAAGGATTAGATATTTGATAGAAATAGTAAGTTTTAAATTTAAAGTCAATTTTAAAAATGCTTAATGAAATTAATTTTAATGTAATATTTTATTGATAAGGTTAAACATTTATAACTTAATTGTCAAATGATATTCGTTTATAATGATTGACCTCAGACAGACCCTTTAATAATAAATTTACAATATTTTGGTGAAATATGTTAATTTCTATATTCTTTAACAAACACATTACTTTTTGTATGTCATCCCTACTAGATACACTCAACTACATAAATTCAGATACAAATGTATATTAAAATGAATACCTTAGCTCAACAACGGTTGTAACATGACCATCCAATGAAACTCTTCGGATTAAATTGAAATCTCCAATATAAAGACTTCCATCTGGAGCTGCAGCTAATGCAACAGGTGCCAAAAGTCTTTGCTTTTTGGCAACACCATCGCACTGATGACAATGCATCGGTCTCTGTCGACCATCGCCCATTGCTGTAACTAACACCCTGGGTTTGTTCTTCAAGTACATATTAGTACCATCTCCCTTCTGTAGAATGCCTATGAATTTACGATAATTTTTAAGATAACAATATTTTTTACAATCACACATTCATAAATTTTTAAGTGATATTCAGTTAATTTGTCTAATAAATTGTCTCTATAATTTGTCTAATAAATAATTTATTTTATATCCATAATACTAATAATCTGAGTAAAAAATCTACAAATTTATATTCGAATAAAAAAACAACAACATGTATCTACAATATTCATAATTATAAATAATAATCATCTGAATAAATTAACAGAATAATGTATACCTATCAAGTTTTATAGGCTGAAACATAATTCAGATAACCTAATTTTGCTAAGCCTTAATGACCAAATACTGTAAACAAAAATTATTTGTTTGACACAATTTTTACAAAAATTTATCTGCAATTAATGTCATTATTTCTAAGTATTAATTATACTTAAAAAAAAATATTAATTACAAATGGTTTTAGCCTGTTTAACAATATAGCATCTGAAAATAACGCAAACAAATAAAAAAATCGATTTTCTAAGCCAACAACTCTTTTATTTAAAAATACATTATATGTTAACCACAAAGGAAATTTGAAAACACAAAAGTATGCTATTTAAATTTAACTTTTCTCTGGTTAAGAAACCAAATACACAGTGCCTCATAAACTAGTTACAACATGAAATAAAAAAAAAATCATAACGAAATTTTATCCATACCTTCATGGAAGTTATAGCGGTGATGTATGTCCAAATTCCACCCTCCTATTTCGGAGATGCTCATGTCATGTCCACTCACTTGAGTTGTTTGCACTTCCCATATGACATGGGGACATGCATTGTATTCATAACCGACAAACACTGAGAAAAAATAACATATTTTAAATTATTTATATAACAAATTAAAGTTTAGGTACATTTTGGTTTACTAATATCAACTTATAATCAACATAACCCAATATAGATATATAAAAATATTAAATTACTTGGAAGTAACATTCATTTATATTTTTTCAGAAAAAATAAATTAACTTTAAAACAATAGTTTTATACAAAATTAACATATTAAATAGGCATGCGTATATTGATATTTATTTTGAAATCTTATCCCTTATGCAGTATGACTAATTCATAAAAATTGTATAACATGATGGACCCTATGAAATTACTCAGTTTGTGTAAATCCAATTGAAATGTGTTAAAATTGTTAAATTAAAATACTGTTATATATTCCATTGTATTGAAATTTAATACAAGGTAATTTATTTATTCAGTGATGCAACATAAAATGTAATATAAAAGCTGCATTCTACATTTCAAATTATTAATTTTATATGGCATTATAAGAGAACCATAATAAAAAAACTTATAAATCAAATAAATATTTTTTGTACTGACCAGTAGCAGTGGCAGCTCCATACACTTTTTGCCTATACACATTCCTTCGGTCCCAGGAGTAAGTGAATTTAATGGCAGCCGCAGCTTCAAAAGTCTTATCAAACAAGATTCCTTCTATAGATATTTTGAGGTGTATGAACCGCAGGCTAGTTGGGATTTCATCCGGGGTCAATCTCAACTGGATTGTGGAAAGATATCCTCCCATACGACTGCTGTGGTAAACCAAATGCAGGTTGGTGCCTGGGATTGCAAGGCTCTCTTGGACCACCTAGTAGAAATGGGAATAAACATTTAGCAATTTACGCAATTCACACATGGAAACAAAAATTTAAGCTTAGAATACAAAGAAAATTGCTGAAAGCATGTTTTAATGGTTTTACCTGTTATATTTATATATTATAAAGGGAACAAACTACCCTTGTTTAAAATATTATAGTTTTTGAATAAGCTGTAATGGTATTACAATAATACTATTGTGAATCCCACATCAAGAAATATTAATAAAGTCATAGAAAAAGCTGCAAACAAGTTTTAAACAAAAAGTACAATATACTCTATACTCTCAAATTTGTAAACATTTGATTGTAACTTCCAAATGGTTGATTACATTTTAATGTGGAGAGTTAGATAATACAGTTTCAAAATGAACTCAATCGAACACTTTACCATACTTGATTAAGAATACAATCTATTTTGTGCATTACATGCATGTTACTTCTACAACAAAACCAAAGATATAAAGATAGCTTCACAATAAATTTATAGAAAGAAATAATTTCAGTAACAATAATGAATTAAAAATATTTAAATATCATAGATGGAAGCAGGGGTCGAAATAAGCCACAGCAGCATTATCTTAAAATTGCTGCAGCAATTATTGCTTCTCACAACAAACATTGCAGTGAGTATTTTCAATCTAAATGTTTTTTGTGAATCATTTTTCATTAAATTATATAGTTTATAAACTAAGTTAGTCAGTTTTTTTTCATTATTTATTTTTTCAATTGCTTTAAAATTTAGAAAAAGAAACTGAAAATAACAAATCACAGAATCCGTTTTATTGCGAGTTTTGCAGTGAGCACAATATTTTTCAAAAGCTTATAAATGCTCACAGCAGTGTTTGCTGTCAAATTCAAAATCTTATTTCAAGCCCTGGCTGGAAGAAATAAAAAAAAAAAGTATAAATTTAACTACAACAGGCAGAACATATCAAACAAAGAAACTGCGATTGGGTACAGTACCTGTGATTCGGCTAAAATAGCACTCTTCTCCGGACACCCTCCTTGAAACCCATGCTTCCAGGTGGCCAAGACAACAGGCTTCATGGTGTCATAATCGTGTTCTATGCAAACATTAGATCTGTAATCGGGAAGGGTGTCCTCCTTGATTTTCATGGTTATCTTGTTGACAACTACGATTTCATTCCAAGGGACCACAACGGTGTGCTCGTGTTGCCTGAAGGGGTCTCTCTGGAACTGGAGATTGACGGCTCCTCCGCCATTCACCATCAAGTCAAACCTAAGATAAATTCAGAATAAAAATTAGACATTTCTTACAACATTGCTGTAATTACTTTAACAATTTTTAGACAAACAATACAGTAAGCTTGAATAATAAAAGTGGAATACTGCTTGATTGTAATTTGGTGGAAATTGAATGCCCTTTTCAGAAAGCTTTACAAATAAAGCTAAGCAGGGAAGAGTTAATAAAAAGGATATTGTAGCTTATATAGTCAGTAAAATGCTTGAATAACCCACCTTTGAAGAATGGTGGTGACTACATCAAATGTTTGAGAGAACAAGTGTAATATTGTTAAAAGCTATGATAAAATGTGTTACTCATAGTTCCCACTCTTTTATTCTGAAAAAATTCAAGTACTTTTCAAGGACCTTTCAAGGACCCATAAAATTTTTTCAAGGACCTAATATTGAACTAATTGCCTAAATATATGAAATATTAAGTCTAATAAGAAATTTATTATTACATACTTGTACATTAGAAAATCTGTGAAATCCGCCAATAAAACATTTTTATAGGAATTTTGTGATCTTGGGAATAACTTTTTAAAATTTAGACTAAGGCAAAGGGTTAAAAGATTCTACCCTCCACCTCTAAATAAATGTTTAATGAGTTATTATATAAAATGGGAAAATATCAAAGAGTTTGCATGCTAATTACAAAAGTTTATTAAATATTTAAAATTGTAGAAATTAATTAAATTAAAAAATATTTATAATTTACTCCAAGAAAAATGACTACCCAGAGAACTTTAAACCGAACATTTATTTGAGAAAAGAGTTATGTCACTCTTCCTACAAATGGGCAATAATGGAATATTTAACAGACTTAATTTTTTTTAGCTCATCCAGCATACTAATAATCTTATAATCAATCTGTTTCAGTTCTAGATTTTTTTTCTCTCTTTTGCAGTTTTACTAAAACTGTTTGATTGCGTTTCAAGCTTTAAAGATTAAGATTTTAGTAAATATGGTTTACACAATAAACCAAAAAAATCAACACAGTGTGGCAATTGTACTTTGTGCATGAAAAAGTCAATTAAAAAAACTGCCACTGTCTACGGCAATGGTTCCCAATTAGCATTAAGCCACAAAACCCCTTTCACTGGTAAAACTGAAATAGTATCAGGGACCCTTTTTTCATATATGCTCATGGTTGACCATCAGCTTTCTGGGCATAAAATTTTCAATTTTTTTCATTTAATTAAACATTTAAACAAAATAGAATATTAATGCCAGCCAAACAAAAAGAAAAAAAGCTTCTTTAAAAAAATCAATTTTTATTACTCAAAATGATAAGTCTCCGGGGATGATTCTGTACTCATAATTTTTTCTGAACACATGTCAAATTTTCTGGAATAACATGCAAAGCAATCTAAGCGTTTCCAAAAATTTTACCAAACACTTTTCCAAAATCAGTTTTCATTTAATAAAAATGCAAAAGAATGATAACATATAAATATCTTTCATGTCCTGATGACTGTAATTATATCAATTAATAACAATGGCTAAATATACTATACTATAAGCCATAAAAATATTGAAAATTCTTATTGTAACACAAGCCAGTTTATATCCCAATGAACTTTAAAAACCAGTTTTAAAAGCAATATTTAAAGTACTCCCAGTTCATATTTCGGGGGTCTACCTACTTATTTTCAGCATGTTAACCAAAATTAATAAAATTTACAAAAACAGTTGTATAAGAAATTTGAAAAATTTCAAAAAGCCATTTGTGTTTTTTAGAAGTGAGGGAGTTTCAAATAATAAAATATATATAAATCAAATATTAACAAATCGCAAGCTACACAAAAAGACAAGTCCCAAACTTCAATTTTGAGAATAAATAAGATTTTTGAAATATCGAAAAATTTACTAAAATTTTGTTATGTAGTGCAAAGCAAATCATAATGAAATAGAAAATAGTGAAATATAAGCATTTATTTATCAGATGCAAAGGATTGAAAGTATTTCAACGGAGGTCTCAGCAGATCGCGTTTAGTAAATAACTACAATTTCAAAGTTTTCATGAGCAAAATTTTTTTTTAAATAGCGTAATTTTGAGGTTGCGGTTGAATTTTGAGGTTTGATGCAACAAAAGAGTTTTAACCCTCAACTTTCGAGTGAAATATTCCCGCGTATGACGAAGATCGCGAATATTTCTACATGTTTAAAGATGCGATATTTTTGTGAAATTCTATGTTTTTCAAGATTCAACATCGATTCTCGTCACAAAACAATAAACAAAGTGATATTTTCCAATGATAAAGTCCTTTTGACTAAAAAATAAGAGAACAGGAACCAGTTTCTGTTCTGACCGCGAAACCTCTCCAACACGGCTTTCTCTTCTTGCCATATTGCATTCGCGTATAACGATCAAAAGCGCGCAATTCGCATCTTATATTTCTGGGAATATTTAAACTTAAAAAAATTAATTTTAATTGAATTTTTGAGAAATTTTTAATCAAAATAAAATCTGGAATTCCGCGTTCAACAATTTTAAAAACACCCGTAATTCCGGATTTAAAAAAAATCAAAAAATTTCCTGCGATTTCGTTAAGTAGAGCAAAGCAAATCATGATAAAATAGGAAATAATTAAATATATGCAATTATTTATCAGATCAAGTTTAGTGAATTTCTACAATTTCAAGATTTTCATGAATTAAAAAAAATATCAAAAGAGCGCCATTTGGAAGTCTTATTCTCCAGATGCAACGAAATCATTGTTTTAACCATCTCAATTTTCGAGTCATATCGTCCCCGTTTGACGAAGTTAGTAAATATTTCTACATATTAAAGATGCAACATTCTTGAAAATTTGTGCTTTTTCTAGATTGAGCATCGATTCTTTACAAAGCAACAAACGAACTGCGATATTCCAAGGGTGAAGTGTTTTATGATAATGAAATGTACTTGACTAAAAAAATCGGACAAAACGTTTTCTTTTTCTGCTGCGAAATTGCTCTCATTCTCGTCTTTCCCTCCTTGCCGTATTGCATTGACACTCTCGTATAGCGGCCAAAACAGCGCAATACGAACCATATATTTCTACAAATACTTAAACCTTAAAAATTGCGCTTAAAATTGTAATCGACAAAATTAAAAAAAAAATTCCGGAATTCTGCATTTCAAAATTTTCAATACACCGGAAAAATTTCAGATTTAGAAATTTTTAAAACCCCTGAATTTCGGTTTAGACTTGGGAAAAGTAGTCCCCCTACGCTAGTCTCAGACACGGAGTTTCGTTTCGCGGGAATCCGTGAATGGAAGAAAAAAAAATCAAGTACTTTTCAAGGACTTAACACATTTTGGCAATTTTCAAGTACTTTTCCGGGGCCCCGAGTTCGCCAAATTAAATTCAAGTACTTTTCAAGGACCGTGGGAACCCTGTTACTGGTGTTTTGTCAAAAACAAGGAATACTTTCCTGAGAACTTTTAATTGTTCTGGAATTAACCAGATGGACATACCTAGTAAAAAAAGGTCTATAAATTGAAAGCTTTTAAGACATGTGATGGCATTTTTCCAATTCACAATTTTTTTATATACTTGCTCTACATGCAATTTAACATAAAATATGTACAATTTAAATTGAATGCAGAACATGTTCAGTTGAATGGCACCTTAAATACAAACATGCAAAATAATTAACTTGAGTTCCTTCATTATTTTTTTAAAAAAATGTTTTATAATTTTATTAAATGTGTTGACAAATCATGCAATTAGGCAATACATTTTATTATTAAGTTAAATTTTGCTAAAATCTAGAAATCTTTGTCCTTCATTATTGTTGTGAGTTTAACAATATGTAACAGAAAATTGTTTTTCTGGTCATTAAATATTCTATGAAATTTGCTAGTTCATGAAATAGTAACTAAGCCTTTCTAAAGAGTAAATTTCTGAAAAGTCAAGCAAGAAATCCCCTGAAATAATTCCATTGCCAAAAATGCATTTTTTAAATATACGATTTCATTAGAATTGTAAACAAAAAATTAAATTCAAAGTGATGTCGCTTTCTAAAACTAATTACAACATTAAAATAAGCTGTACTACTCACCAACCAGTGTCTCTAGTTATAGTAAAACCAAGCTTGTGATCGGTTCCAACAGCCACTCGTACACCTTTCAACCCATTTCCTAATTGACTGACAACACAACCACGGATCACAGCAACTCGACTGCATAAGAGAAGATAAAGTCAGTTAAAAGTAAAAATATATGAAAAGGTTTTTAAAGTTAATAAATATAAGCTTAATATATATATTGTGATAAATACATATCAACCATGTGTGATACAGTTGTTTAGTATTTGTTAAATTTTTATAAACTGAAATAGTGAAGATGAAGAGTAAAACTTAATTTTTTTTAATTGGATTTATAAATACAGATTGAACATTTTTGCACAATTGAAAAATGAATTATTGATTAGTACTATAATTGTGTCAGTCACTGAAATGTTTATAAAAAATTACATACCTTGAATTGAAATTATTCCAAAACATACTAAGCAGCAAAAGGAAAAGTTAGAGAAGAGTTAGTATAGCAGAAATGCTCTTCGTGATTAAAAGGTTAATAAAAATGCTTAATAATAATAAAAATTTAACTATATTAATGTAAGTTTAGTAGAAGTCAAAAAGAATCTAAGATTAATAACATGCATAAGGTATTTGATAAATATATCTCCTTATAAAAACATTTAATATTTTTTATCACTTTTCATGCAACACTTAAATCTAAGCAGTTATTTCTTTTATCATAAAACAATAAGTTCATATAAGTGGAATCAAATACTTATTGTCGCTAGCAAAGTATTATTACAAGCAAGATCTCATAGTTATTAAAAAGAAGTTTTAAAGACAAAAGCTTAATTTAAAGCATACAAGCCATTCTTTATGTATTATAGAAGAGAAAAAAAAATGCAGCAGCAGATTATAACACTAAATTTCAAATTAAAAAGTCATTGATCATTTAACAAAAAATATAATATACAAGATTATATTTAGAATAATATTCCTTTCATGCTATTTACAATATAAATTCTTCACAAAAAAATTTAATGAAAATTTCCATTTATTTGCTTAATAATATATATTAATAAAAAAAGGAAACAACTAAATTTTTATTTATTATTGTATATAAAAAATTCTATAAGTTTGAAGAGAAAAATATCAATTCAACCAAATTAAAATTACACTACCAAATTTAATTATTAAAATATGAAGATATTGTATTCAATGTTGAGAAGACCAATTTAAATAACAGTCAATGTATCAATGATATTGTACTGTATATCTTTATATGGTATATTGCAAATTAATTTTAACTAATAATAACACAAAGAAATAAATATTGTTTTAAAAATTTGAAAGCTTAGCAGATGGCTTTAAATACTAAAATATATATATTTTAAATATTCAATAAAGCTATCCTATTTTAAATATAAGTACATCCGTCACATTAACGAAACACTTTATCTAGAATAAAACTTTAAAAAACAATATTCCAAAGAAACTCCAGGCATGGAAATAGTTAAAATACGATATCAGGGTGTCAATAGAATACTTACGTTTCATTGAAAGCAGTTTTGTGTGCATAACTCTGAACTGAGCCATCCTCAATGAGAAACTGCATGCGCTGGAAGAAGGATGCAGTGACTGCAGGCGGCTGCTTACGGAGCAGAATATCCAAGGGCGATGGGGAAGAGAAGCACAGGGGATTGTTCTCACATGCTTTGGATTTACAGCATTCACTGTCGGCGCAATCCACCAAACCATCTGCAATTGACAGTGAAATTTTAATTTATAATAAAACAAACTTTTCATATTATTTATATTAGGAAAATATTTTTTAGATGCAGGGATGAGATGGATCAAAAAGCAAAAATGCTGAAAACAAAAACCTGAGTAAATTGGAAAATTAATTTGAGACGCACACACTAGCTTAAAAGAAAAATCAGAGGGAATTTTTTTACGAAAGACATACAACGTTCAAGAGTTTTACATACCTAACAAAAATAGTATATCGGAGAATTATCGATTTAATTCATATAGTTAATATAAAACAAATTTAGCAATTAAGACATTTCAATTTTATATTACTTATGTGGTAACCGAAAGTCTTGCTTAATTAACCCATTTAGAACAGAAGTACATAAGGGAGTTCATGCGAAAATCGAAAATTTATTCAACCCGTGTGTTCCTGACATTCTGTAACATGTTCAACAATACATGAGCATATAAAGCAGCCTAGTAATAAAGTAAGGTAAACATAGTATCACATTTTAGTTTTCTGTCAAGACCAAAGTAAAGACAATTATCACATTAAGTAAAAATATATTACATTTCCTTATTTCAATCTTTAAAAAAAAATGGAATATTTTGGAAAAAGCAAAATAGTGGAATAATCTCATCACTAGATATCATTAAGGTATATATTTTAAGAAATATGTTTCATTAATATTAGTTATTTCTAAACTATTATAAGATCAGTTTCATGGTTCACATGTATAATTATAAAAAGGCAGAGTCAATTTTACTATTAAAGGCAACCAATTTGTTTTCCATTTTAGATTTTTTTTAAAAGGCTTAATAGATTATAGAAATGTTTAAATACGATCTATAAACGCTTTGTTAAATCAAATATGTTCAAAATGATTATGATTTCTCAACAAATCAATTGGAATTTACATTTTGAGAGCCAAGTACAGTTTTCTTTTGATTATATATCAAGCAAATTTTTTAAGTACGTTTTTTTTTAAGTAAAAAGTCTATAAAAATACATACACAGTTGTATGGTGAACGTTAATGAAAAAATTATGCTTCAAAATGCACAACCTTAGGAGAGAAGTGGCTTCTACATTTTAATTTAGTTTCAAATTATTGTATCACAGGAAATAACCTGAAAAAACAACAACACAAAAACTAACCATGGTCATTATCAATTTTATCATCACAGATCTTCTCCAGTGGTATGCTGCAGCTTTCCCCAGACCAGTCGTCGTCACATTTGCACTGCCAGTCATCATTCACTTTTGTGCATGTGCCATGGCGATTGCAGGATTGAGGGCACCCCTCTGTGGATGAAGTTATGGCAAGTTAGTAAAATAGTTTTAATATATAATTTTAAATATTGGCCAAATAATGCCAAAACATCTCATAATTGCTAGTTAAAGTATTATTAAATGAAGTTATCTGCTTGTTGCACATTGACTGTGTAGGGCGTAGGTATACATAAAAATAAGTCATATAGGGCAAAATACTTATTACATTTAGTTTTAAAATAATGTATACTTGCCTAATGTGCAGTAATATCCGTTCCAGCCTTGTATGCATATGCAGGTTCCATTTACACACTGTCCATGTTCAACACAGCGTGGATCACATTGTTTCTCATTGCACTTGGGCCCAGACCAACCAGTGTTACAAATGCAAGTGTTGCCTTGGCAACGTCCATGATAGCCACAGTCCAAGTCACATCGTTCTAAATAAGCATATTTCAAACAATTAATATTAAGTATGTAATATTCTTTATAGGTATTAAGTAAAACTACTTTATAGGTATTAAGTAAAACTACTTTATAGGTATTAAGTAAAACTACTTTATAGGTATTAAGTAAAACTACTTTATAGGTATTAAGTAAAACTACTTTATAGGTATTAAGTAAAACTACTTTATAGGTATTAAGTAAAACTACTTTATAGGTATTAAGTAAAACTACTTTATAGGTATTAAGTAAAACTACTTTATAGGTATTAAGTAAAACTACTTTATAGGTATTAAGTAAAACTACTTTATAGGTATTAAGTAAAACTACTTTATAGGTATTAAGTAAAACTACTTTATAGGTATTAAGTAAAACTACTTTATAGGTATTAAGTAAAACTACTTTATAGGTATTAAGTAAAACTACTTTATAGGTATTAAGTAAAACTACTTTATAGGTATTAAGTAAAACTACTTTATAGGTATTAAGTAAAACTACTTTATAGGTATTAAGTAAAACTACTTTATAGGTATTAAGTAAAACTACTTTATAGGTATTAAGTAAAACTACTTTATAGGTATTAAGTAAAACTACTTTATAGGTATTAAGTAAAACTACTTTATAGGTATTAAGTAAAACTACTTTATAGGTATTAAGTAAAACTACTTTAAAGTATTAAAAAAATTTAGTTGTATTTTATAATGATAGAATTGACACTTTAAATTGCATAAAATAAATTGTTATTAAAGTATAGAAAAATTATAAGGTTAAGTGCAATTGATAAAACAGAATAAACTATTTTTCTTGAAATAAAAAGGCTGCATTATTTTAGACTTGGGTAAAGTTTTGATATGTTTAATGAAATACCAGTGATATAAAAATTCCGACTCAAACTTATTACAATAAAAAGTATTAATAAATAGTAAGCATTACCTGTAAATATTAAAAAATCTCAAAATAAGTAATAAATTGTATTAAACTACTTATATAAAAAATTATTATTATAAATTGTGTTATTATTAATTAAATAAGTTATAAAATTGTAGCCATTTTATCACTCATGAATAAAAAAAAAATATTATTGATTTGATCAAATAACACTATGATTTAAATCACCTTGCGAGCAATCTGGGCCAGACCAGTGATCATCACAAACACATCTCTGTTGTTCCACATCGAAATGCCCATGTTCTGAACAATCTGGCAAGCAGCGCAGGGAATCAGAATCGGGTTCTCCGCAGTCTGCACCTTTCCATCCTTTGCGACAGATGCACATTCCATTGGCACATGTTCCATGCTCTGAACAGCCAGGGTCAAGGCAATCCACTATAAAAGTTATTATCAGATCAGTTCATAACAAGTTACATAGCAAGGCATAAAGTGCCAACCAGGCAAAGAGTTATTTATCTTGATTAAAAATGTATGGTATATATAGTGCAATTAATATCAGTCAAGGTTTTTTAAATTATATTACCCTAATCTGGGAAATTTGATTTGACTTGGTACATTGTAAAACATTAAGTATAAATTCTATGTATATTAAGAACATGTCAAACTTTGTTTATGACAAATAGCTTATAGACACTTGAATGTTGTTTTAAAATATGGATAGATTAGTAATATTTAAAAATTTACAGTAATATTTGCCACATCTATATTATTATAAGACATTGTCACTCAGTTTTGACAAAAACTAAAAATATATACAAAAATGAAAACTAAGTTTAGTCAACACAATCAAAAACTTAATATTTTCATATTTCAGAAATATAAAATAAAAATTAGTAACTTTAAAAGGAAATCAATAGTTTTGAGATCTTGTTAAAAAAAATTACCTGTTTTAATTGTATTTATATTAATCAATTTTATTTTTGCATAACTCACATTAGATGCGATCATGTGGAAAGAAGATGTTTAATCAAATATAGTTAGATGTGTACAACATATACAAAAGAAATACAAGTAAATTTTTTTTGTTTTTTTGGATTGTCTCTTTGTCTTTTATTAGATACCCAATCGTTATCTTTAAAACACGATGCATAATGCTGGAAAAGATTTATAACAGTTTAAAACTTAATTGATTTAAGTTGCATGTTTGTTCCTCTAAAGGTTTAATATAATTAGACATTTCAATGTGTGCCTTGAAAAGTAAATAATCGATTGAAATACTATCTATATGAAATGTTACTTGACAAAACTGTCAAAATATTAAGAAAAATGTGTGTGTATCTAAGGAGAGGATTTTAAAAATATATAGAAATGCTTATGAATTACTTAAATTCCTGACAAAAGATACTAATTATTTAAGGAGATAATATATTAGTAGATTCTCATAAGTAAGAAATGAATGTAAATGAAAACTACTCTAATGCCAGATAATGAGAAATTTATACAAAACCTTTTATCAAATAAAACAAATATTTTGTCAAACATCCACCAATAGTCAAGAGAAAATCAAATAGAGATCTCAAAATTTTTTAAAGGTTAGATGCATATAAACAGAATTCTAAACAGTAACTGTTATTTTAATGTTAATTGTAACACAAACCTTCTTCACAATGAAACCCTTTGTAGCCGGGAAAGCATCGGCACAATCCATCAATACAGTCTCCGTGTCCATTGCAATCTGAAACTTCACATTCATCTTCTCTCAGTTGGCATTCTTTTCCTTTCCAGCTCGGATTGCAGAAGCACTCGCCATTCATGTAGTGGCCACGCCCACTACACAAAACTGGGCAGACACCTTAAAGGAAAAGTGAAAACACATGTTAATATACAGATATAAGAAACTTACATTGTAAAGAAAATAATGTAGATTTCATTAAAAAAATTACAGTTAGGCGTACGAGAGAAACAGCCTTTTTTTTATCAAAAATTGTATTGCATCTATTAATTTTTATAATTATGGGTTAGTTTAGTCAAATCGAATAAATACAAATGTCAACAAATAGATTGTAAAACAAGCAAAATAATAGATAGACCTGACAACATTTGACTCTTCAAATCCATATAATAATTTAGGCATATATTGGCAAATGGCTATTAAAGTATTTGTCAATGTTGTCACTAATACAATAACTATATGTATTCCTGATTTGTTATAACATGTCAATATTTTAGCAAAAGAACATATTAAATTTAAAATAACTTATGGAAATTCTAAAAACAAAGGGCACAAAACAATAATCCAGTTTAACAAATAATAAAACAGCCCTATTTATTTTACAATTTGCTTAGTTACAAACTATCCCTAAAAAAAAAAATAATAACTTAAGATAACTATTATTACATTTTGATTACAAAAAGTGTGATATTTACTTAAATAAGTAACTAAAGAAATATTTTGTTGAAAAAAAATCAGTAAAATAACAATCTGTAAAAAATTAAATACGAATGTTTTCTAAATGAATACATTTCAACAAAAATATAAAAAGCGTAGCTGTTAACTGATGATAGATTGACCTTTAAAACTAATTATGTGAGCACTTAGTAAAATGATATATGCAAATAAAAAAAACATAAAACATAGGTATCTCTCTAACTAGTTGTTTTAGTAAATTGAATTGTTTTTACAGATTTTCGTGTACATCCAAAAAAGATCAGTATTCACACAGTAGAACACTTCAATATAAACGTTAAAGCAAACTTAATAAAACTGCATACTTACGACTAGAACAAGATTCTCCAGCAAAATCGGGTTCACAGATACAGCTTCCCATCACACAGGTTCCGTGTCCATGACAATCATAGGGACATGGAAGACTAGATTGATCTGAAAATTAGGAGTATGTATTACATCCACGTCAAGAATGTACAAAATAAAATTCCAATTTTTTTTTATTTACCTGAGATTGTACAGTTAAAATTAAAAGAAAAAAGTTGTATTAAAAATAATTAAATGCAAAAATGCATCAACATATGAAAATGTACAAAGAATTAGAAGAACAAAGAATAATTTAAAAACAAAATCTTGATAGCTTTTTTCACATTTAGTGAATAACACTCCAAGTGAACAATTAAAAGGTATAAAATACATATACATTAAAAAGTTTATATTAATTTGTAATTCTATTTAATATTTATAAGAAATTAAAATTATAAATGATTTATTACCATAATAACTGCCAATCAGAAAAATTATATTAAAGTGCAAAAATACCACACAAGTTAATTTTTTTTAAACATACTAAATCCCACTATATAAATAAATTAAAAACACAATAAAATACAACATAAAATAATTTAGGTTATTATACCAGTTAAATTTGGAATGAAAGCGACTTGCTGGGGTTGTTCTCCATCATTATAAACTGATATATACCAAGAACCTTGATCTAGAAATTGCACAAACTCCATGATAAAGTAATCCTAGAAAGACAAAAAAAAGAAAGATTTAATGAAAAGTAACTACAACATCTTAAAAGAGTATCTATAATAATAAACTGTTATTATGATATATTATTATAATATATTGTTATTATGATTAAGTTCACTAAGTTTCAAGGTGGTATGATATCTGGTTAAATTTTTAGCTAAAAGTGAATTGGAAGATTTAATGATAACAGACGGAGTAACATAAACAAAGCATATTAGCTGTTTAATTAGTTGTTTTCTTTGAAAAACCAGATACTTCACTTACAAAGATAAATTTTCTTGTAATAATGGTGGACTATAAGTGAATATACTATAAGTGAAAAATACTTAAAAATCTATAAAATAATGAATTACTTTGGCAGCCCGTTTGCTTTTATCTTTCTTTCTAGTGTCCAAGATTTCGACAAAATCATATCTCGTGTGGGTGGGAATACCATTCCTTCTGCCATAAATCCCAACACTGGCGCCCTCTGGAAGCGAGTAATTGAACCTCACTAGAGAGGGAACAGGCTGCTGAAAGTGGATGTTCCAATGGCCGAAGGAATCTACCTTTCTCGTGTACATCTTCCCTAAATACACGTCGGAAAAGGTTTCCGTTGTGGGTGGCAATGTTTTTGATGGCAGAGAAGAGGGGCCTGAAAAATATTCAAAGAAAGTTTAAAATAATAGAACTTAATTGAATTTGATAAAGTGTATTAGTATAATTCACAGCTGGAAAGGTATTCATTTGTTAGCAATAAGGTTAGAGTTAGGAGATGCAGGAAAATTAGTATAGTAATGAGGGATAAATTCACAAAAGGAAATTTATTTTATAGCGTTTAAAATGTATAACTTGTCTTTACAATATTGTTATCGTAACAAAAGTCTAGAATGTAATAAAATATCCAATCTTATTTAATTTGGAAGTTAGCTGAATTTTTTGTAATTGACAATTTAAAATTATTTTTTTAACATATACTTGAAGAAATTAATATTTAAAAATATTAAGAATGAATGTTACTCTTTAAGGTAAAAAAATTGTAGTGATACGCAAAATATTCCACTTAAAATATAAAACATTGACTGAATGATTTAAGACTTAAAAAAAAAAAAAAACTTTCTTTAAAATCATAATAGCTAAATTTCCTTAAATAAATATAATAAAGGATAAGTAATGAATAACATTTCCTTTACTTATAAAATAGTTTAATAAATATTATTTAAAGGAAAAGTTAAACAGTAGTTTTTATAAATAAAAATAGTAGTTTGTTGGTTAAAAAGAAAAAGTACATATAGAAATTTGATAGAAAGAAAATAGAAAAAAAATGCCCATGGATAAAATAAAGTTAACACAAAATGTTAATATAAGTATTAGTTCATTAATTTAGGAGAATTTTTATAAAAAAAATTTACATTGGGATTGAAGTAAAATTTTCAAAATGGGAAATTTATGTCGTGTAGAAATAGAGTAAAAAAAAAGTTTATAATTTATAATAAGATTGAATATGATAAAAAAATATGATTATTTTTATGACACTAAAAGTCAAGTTAAAATTCTAGATATGAAAAAGCTATCTAAAATGTGAATTAGTGTACAATCATTTTAAAGGTTATGCTCATATTATAATAACACATCGTTTGTAAACTACAACTGTTTTATTCAATCAATTAAATGTGTTAAAAACATTCAGGATCATGGTAAAAATATAATCACACATTTGAATCAAACTGTTAAACTACCAGTTCATTTATACCTCCAAACCTGTGGGTTAGTGCTGTTAGCAAACAACAAACATTCAGTACAATATAGAAATAAATAGATTAGTAAATTAAGTTCATCCATGGCAAAGAAGAGCAGGAAGAAGATGTTAGTTTGCGACTGAGAAAACATTAGTGAGCTGCAAAGATACGCCAAGCTTTTAGACGAGATTGAAGTCAAAGATGCATAGGAGCCGAAACCAAGCATGGAGGTATATTCCTTTCCAAAGTGACTTACCCAGCATTAGAACTTCTGTTGTTGGTGTAAATGTTGTCTCATAGTCAACTGAAGCTGTTGTAACAGTTACAGTGACAATCTCAGAAGGGGCCCCATCATCAGTTTCATTGGTGGGATCTGTGAACTTTTCAGTACTATAAGTAGAGACTTTGGATAATTCATTATAAACACCTGTTGTGGTTTCAACAATACCGCTCGTTGTATGCGTAGAAGATGTGTGGTTTTCCTGACTACTTGATGTATTACTTACACTAATTTGGGTGCTTTCCAAGCTCGATGCACTCTCTAATACTTCCTCGAATTCCGTGATGCTTTCGGTTGGAAAATCCACAGAGGTTTCAGCATCAGTAATGGAATCTGGAGTGTAGTGTTTATCTACTTGTTCATATTCTGGGTACTTATAAATGTTGTCAGTCACTTCTGAACTCTTTGGCAACAAGATAGGAGGATCAATAACACTTTCTTCCACATAAATCTGTGGTACTTTGTTATCGGTTTCATTAAGATCGAAATGGTTATGGAATAGTGCAGAAGCATCTTGTATCAATGCTTGTGGACTAGACATTACATTAATGGAATTTTGCCTCAGATTTTTATTTGAATCATCCCTCAGTCTCAGCTCTGCCGCGACAGGGACTTTCTCTCTCTTGTTTTTGCCTTTTGGTTCATCCTTTTCCATAGGAATCAGGTAATCCTCACTGAGATCGGGATCAGGTGCGTCGACTAATCTGAGCTCTTCCCTTACTGAAGCTTCTGAGGAATTAGGTATTTCACCACTGGATTCCTCAGAAGCGATGTTCGGTGCAGGGGGCACTGGGTCGATTATTTCCGGGCTACTAGAAAAACTGCCAAGATCTCGAACTTTTCGTGAGTGTGGTAGATTACATTTGCATAAAGGGTACATACTTTTAAGTTCTGTCCCGTCGCTACTTCGTCCCATGTCTTCGATCATCACAGGACAAGGGTGCTTATTTGTGTACTGCCAGTTTAGAACTGCAACAGCTATAGGGAAGAAAGTCTAAATTAAGTATAAGAAAACAATAAATACAAAAATTTCTTGGAAAACTAATTTTTTAAACCAAATTTTAAAGGTTAGATATAGTAACCACTTCTATGTTTTATTTTTGTTTACTTCAAAACTAAACTTGTGTTTATGTGTATCTTTTGGTAACCTTTCCAAATTTAATATGTTTAGAAAATATTTTATCTGAATAAAATAAGAGATCAGTTGTGGTGTGAAATTACAATTTAAATTCCTTAGGAAAAATAAAATACAAGTATATTTCTTCTTCTTCAAAATAACAAAACAATAGTCTGTATTGACAAAAACAACAATGCTTTCCCTTCTGTAATGGTTAAAGCCACTAATCTGCACACTATTCGAAATATTTGGAAGTAATAACACATCTGCACTAGAATGATTTTTAATTAAATTGGGTGTTGTTCATACATAGCTAAACATAGACACCTTTTAGAACCACAAACAACAAAAGAAGAGATATGCAGATAGACAAACATACTCTAATTTGGTAGTAATTATAATCAGGTATAACCATCATACACAGAATAAGAAACTTTACATGCAAAAACTGTTTCTTTTCTAGATTCACTTGACGATATTTATAAAAAATTTTGTTTAGAAATTGTAAATATCATTGTGAAATCAGCATGGCATGAGCTGAAAAAGATCAACTAACAAACCATTTTAAGAGAGTGCATATTTATCGCTACTTATCTAATGTTAGAGTTGTTTAGATGATAATGACTCAATCACAAAAAAATGAATGAGTACAATAAGCTTTAGGCAATATTGTCAATCCTTTTACAAAAAAAACCTAGACATTTTATTTAAACGACAAATACTATATTCAAAAACTATGTTTCATTGAATGGTAATACACCACTTCAAAATTCCTGTAGCACATTTAAGACATCCTGTTGCAATTTAATAAACTATAACTATTTAATATTACATAATATAATAAGAGCTTAAAAAGTAAACTTAATGTTGCACACAGACATAACCTTTACATTAAGTATTTAAAAGCTAATAACTGATTGTTTAAGATTTCAAGAGGTAAAATAAAGATTGTCATTTACCAATGAAGTACGTAAGTGACGTTAGAAGAACCAATGACAAGAACATAAATATGATGGCAGTGCACTTCCAACTGCATCTGGAGGAGATAGTTTTCCTAAACTGGAATCTGGAGTGGCTGAAACGACTGGAGAGTGGACGCCTCAAGTTATTGCGGACGGGGATACCAGGCACAGATGCTGTAGAGGGATATGGGAGGTGACATCTGTCAGACAAAAATATACACATGTTAGTTATACTGCTTTGGAAATAGATAATTTTTGTTGCGATTGATATAAAAGTACATACGTATAAATACATGGAACAAAATTTATGTTAAAATTTAGGTTCTAAAAATGAACATGAGTTAATCCTTTCTTTACAAACAAGAGGATCTCTTTTGATTCTAAAATAAACAAAAACACCCCAAATTTTTATTAAGACTGATTAGCTTCTCCCTTTGAAATTTTGACAAATTAAGACTTTCTAGCAACCCTTTCCCTTTATAATTTTCAATTTTGGAGTTTTCTAAAAATGTCAAAGTAATTCTATATATGCAGGTTCACAGAGAGAATGAAGCTTCTGCAGCTTAGTCGGTAGAGTGTTGTAACTCGGAACAAGTGGTAGATGATTCAAAACCAAAAGGGGGCAAATCTATTTTTTAATCTATATTTGTTAATGAGTTCCCAGCAATGCGTGAACATACAGCTAGTTACAAGTAAAAAATACTGTCTTGAATTTATATTGAAAGTGGCAACTGTGCAGTATCTAACAGACAAAAAGTAACTAGAAACTCAATCATTTACAGGTTTTCTTTTGTAAAATAAATAATACTAATGTATAATCAAAAGATCTTATATTGTAATATAATTATACTTTGGATTATATTTTCAAACAGATGCAATTTACAAAATAAATTAGATATACTTAGTGATAAATCTTATTCACTAACTGATAAATTCAAACAATTTTGTATATGTGAAAAAGTGAAAAAACAGTTATATGGGTATCACCAGAGTATACTCTCATAGTTAGTGGTGCCAGAACCAGTAATACATACTTTTATCTAAACAACGTTCGCAAAATGTCAGAGTTTTTTGTTTCTTGCCATACCTTTAAAAAATAAGTTTTGACACCACTGAAAATTGTTTGGTTGAAAATAATTTACTTTTAAACAATTTTAAGCATGATACCAACTCATCATTATGGAAAAGGTAAACTATAATGAAAAATACGAAAACTTAAAGATCATACGGATAAATGCCTTTAGATAAATAATATTTACAAAAAATTAAAATTCATAAATACATTTTTATTTGAAAGAAAAACTTATAAGTTAAAAGTTGTCTACAATTAGAATTTCTTGACTTCTTAAATATTAATATCCACTTTAACCTACCCATACGAATAAAACAATTATCACTTGCCTTTCCGAATTTTTTGTGTCTCCATGAAGAGAAGTTGTGTGTGATGCATTGGCTTCGCTCTTTTTGAGAGATGCTGGGAGTTTGGGAACATCTGAAATATAGAAATTTATTTTTATAATACTCCTTTCAATAATTTATAAAAACGAACATGCTAGTGAACAATTATTAAGAAAAACAATTGCATTAACATTTCATGATGTTTGTTAATTCAAAAATAAACATATAAATTAAAGAAAAGTCATTCTGTTTAATACAAAATAAATTGATATTTTGGAAAATACGAGAATTTCATTATGGCTAAATTGGATCATTTAGCGGTTTTTCTTGTTTTGGTTTTAATAATGCTACGATCTTAGAATCAATATTATCTATAATTAATCGATGGAGCATAAAGTAAAGTATAAAATTAACTAAAAGTAAGTGAAGAACTTATAAAAGAAGAAGTAAGAGAAGAATTTATAAAAAAAAATATAAACTTTAAAAAAAAGAGGTTATTTTAAGCTTAATAAAGGCTGTTACTTTTCTTGTTTGCTTGTTAGTAGAATCCCTACAAGAATACATAAAATAGTAATTATATTCCATTTCTACTTTTAACAAAAGCCGAACACCTTCTTGTTTTGTAAACATGGAAAAATATGGTCACAGTTACTAAAATAGATTAACTAATAACTCCAAAAAATAAAAGAGATTCGCAACGAAATAACAGAAGTCGTCAGAAAATGTCCTTAATTGTAACAAGCGTGTATACAGGACTGGCGCATGTTAAATCTGATCATGGTCCAATGTCCTGACACATATTGAGGTTGCGTCGGGTGCCAGCTAAGGTTTTGTCCTTGTCACCTGACCATGTTAAAGAATACGAGGCAGTGTTCCTGAACTTTCTTTGGAGATATACCCCGAACTATCGGCAATAGTCTACTATTCAGCTCTAGTGTGATGTTAAATAATCCACCAATCAACGAACTCTTTATAAGACTTGACCAGTGGTGGCCCAGCCGTAAAGTATTCGACACATAATGGGTGGGCTGTGAGTTCGAATAGTGTTTTGGGCAATATAGAGAGCTCATAATCGGAGAGCTAAAAATATTATCTGTGAAAAAATATTTCACCGTGCACATGGACGTGAAACATATCGTACCCAAATGTCCTCATACCTACTCCGGTTGCGTGGGAAACCGACTCAGGTGTTGTCCGCGATTAACTGATCTTGGTTAAAATTTTAAGACAATTTTCTTGGGTGTTTTCATATGGATAAATCTTGAACACTCAACAATAATTATTGTGTATATTTATTGAGATGTCAGTTCAAGTAGCCAACCCACCACACTTTCAGTGCATTTCTTTAAAAAAAAAATATTTCCTGTGTGTTTTGAAGGCCAATGAGAGAGTTTCACGTGACGTATTAACATGGTAACTTACTAGTAGTTTCGATTTCTTTTCTACAGCAGACAACTTTGCTTTTGTTTGTTTAGTCGCTACGCTTGCAATGATGGGAAAGTTTGTTTATAATATTTATTTTTTCCAAATAAGTAATATTTTTATTCCATATATGAATGAATTTAAGTACAGAAATACTTATATTATATTTGTATATAATTATAATTACAACGAAATACGGAAAAATACTTTTATTTCGACACAAAAATACTTGATAAAAGATGACTACAATCTATCTCAGTGTATGTAGTAAATATTTCTATATTGAGGTATTATTTAAAGACTAAAACTTAAAATTTTAGTACAGGAGCTAAAGCTCCATGCTAATCATACGGAACTTCTTCGGCGTCGCGGAACTTTCTCCATGTTCCGTTGGAACAGCGGCCTTCTTCTTCTCGGCGTGAAACTCCCCCATTCTACACGAACGGTTTGGCTAATATACGTCACACTAGAGCTACACAGTGGGCTATTCTACACGAACGTTAAAGACGCACGCGGAGCTTCTCGGTAATTCGAGAATTCATACCACGTGGCTCGAATCACCGAGAAGCTCCCGCGTTTTTTCGAGTTAGTGTAGAATGGGCCTTAGTAAAGTATCCCAAGGAACGACAAATAAATGATTTTTTTTATAATACCTCCATAATAAGTTATGCATAGCCCACCCAACATGTCAAAAATATATATTTTTTAAATCAAAAAAGCATTGAATTTTAAAAAAGATGTATCCGTTTTTGAAAAAAAAAAATCTTAATATTTCCAAAATTATCACTTTTCTTTTAAAACTTGAAAAATAACGGAAGTTCATACTAATCCGATTTGTGGTCTGATTTGCATGTTATTGCTTGAGAGTTCCTCACTTCAAATAACATTACAATGCTTAAATTTTGTCTAATACGCACATTACTTGAAATAGCTGTAAATTAATTTATCCGTGCAATGTTTATTAAATCACAATTTTAATTTCAAGAAGTGTAAACAATATATGTGGTCATATTCGATTTATTACAGCAGATTAATTGCTAGTCACTAACCATTCAATCAAACTACCATCACTAACCATTCAATTACAGCACTAACCTTTTAATTAAAATCAGTTCTAAAGCGTTTTTTTTTTTTAAAGTTTTTTTTTTCGGTTTGAAAGTAATTTTTACAAAAGGATTTTAAAAGTACATTAAATATTTTTTTTTATCTGAAGTACCTCTTTAAATTATTTTTAAAATCAAGTGAAATTTTTTTCCTGATGCAATAGTAATGGAAAATAAAGTTGTTCTATATTCTTATATTATGTAAACAAATTACCTTTTAATTAATTTAATTTATTTTACATAAAAGTTTTGTTTTCCTTTTTTGAAGAATTAAAAGTAATTAATGAAGTATACCTTAGAGTTAAAAGTAATAAGTCAATTACATAAGAACATTTTTGCATTTCTAATCATATATGTATAAACTAGCACAAGTCATAAACCTTTAAAAAAAAGTTAATAATTTTTTAAGAACATTTCAGTAATTTTTTTTAATTGATGTCCAAAAATCAAACAAAATGGATATGTTTTACTAACTAACAATGTATGGTATTATGTATATAACTTATTTTAAATATTTTTATCACATTGGAAAATGTGTACACAAAATGATTATGTTTCAGATTCAAGAACCATTTGTTAATAGGTAGCATATTCTAATTTCATGTTATTATTTTGCAATGTATTTAGAATCAACAAAAGTTGACACAATGACAAATCTTTGCGAATCCCTGAGTTTTCTATCCTAGCAGCAAATAATAAATCGGAATGCACAATAATTTTTCACAAACTCAACAAATCCAACTGCGATTTTTGAACCGAGGAAACGTCGAAGTCTTTGATGATCCGAAAGAAAAGAAGCTTTAGGCTTCCGACGGAGTTCCTGACATTTAAATGAAAAATTCCTGAATGCAATCTAAATTACGACGCGCGTGTTCTGATGAAGTTAGTTATAACTATTCGAACTCGGGGAACAGAAAGAAAGAAGCGGGGTTGAGTTGAAAAGACCCTGCTGGGGCGATCGAAGACAAATAGATGCATTCCGAAGCAGAGTCGCACAAAAGAGTTTTGGAAACGAAAGAGAAGGAATTTTCATTTACAAGAATGAAAGGAAGCTCTGGAAAAGCACAGAACGCCGCCGAAAAGGCGATTAGTATCGTAAAAATTCGTTCCTCGCGTGCAGAAGTATTTACTAATGGATTTTCTAAATGAGAAGAACGCGATAATGATTTTTAGAGAATTTCTCAAAACTTTTTCATTTCATAATTTGAAAGCTGTGTAGTGTGAACTTTCGAGCGAAGAAATAGTTATATTTTTCGATGAAGTGGAAAAAAATTATATTAAGAAATATGGGAGAAACGTTGTTTTTAATAAACGTATAGGAAAAGTATGAGAGGAGCAATTTTATCTTCAATCAGATAAAGACTGATTTTTTTTCTTTTTAAAGATGCATATCATCAGCAATTGCCGTATGTAATGCTATTTACCTTAAAAAAGTTACTGTATCTTGTTATTTACTGATAATTACTTTCCTAGAATTATATATATATTTTTTAGTTAACACACACTCAATGATATACAAACGTGAAAATGCAACTGCTTTAATTAATTTTTTTTCACGATTACTCATATATCCTTTAAAATACTTATTTCAGCTGAATATACCATGCAGTATTCTATGAGTAGTTAGTATTACAGTTTTATATTCTCATTATTAATTTACCAGATACTAGGTATGCGACATCGCCTTATTTTTACATATAACTATTATAATAAGTTTTACACACGCATATTGAATGCACAGCTACATTGCAAATCACAATCTTGCACTTCAACTGGTTGTTGACACTGAACTCTAACTGTAAATTAAGTTCAGTTAGAGTTCAGCCAGGAGGTTACAGTTTGAACACAGTATAGCTATTAGGCCATTAGTGATACATCTGCATTTGTTTGATATACTATTGCAAGTTCTTCGCTTTAGATAACAAAATTAACGGAAAATGGAATATACGTTTAAAATTATGCAATCTTCTACCAATTCTTTTGGAGAGTCAATTGTGTCTTTCTTCCTGATTTCAGTAAACATCCTATTGAAAGACAAAAACTGAAATCGATATAGTGCGATGAATTGGCACAGTGGGTATGTAGAACTTATTGTAGTATATGAATTCTTGAATTGCATTTTTGGCATTTCGTGTGTGGAATTGTTGTAGCACCATACGTGTGTTTTTGCGGAAGAGATTACTCTGTGTGCAAAGTGAAATCGTAATTTCAGTATTTGGCTTATAGAAAGTTCAAGAGCATACAAATGAAGGATAACTTTTTATATCAGTATGCCGATTTCAAATGTACTCACCGCTGGGTATGAAGAGAGACCCTGAAGGCGTTCTTGCCAAACAAGATGCGAAGTCTGGGTCTGTGTCTCTCATTTGATTTTCCGTGATATTTTCTCCCGAATTGAGAGCGTTGTTGTTGGCCCCGAGATTTTGAGGTCCTTTACTTCCGGGCTTTCCCATCGAAAGCTTATGGGACGTGTTCATATTTGAAGTGTTATCCATCAATCCTAGAAAGGAGTTGGTCATATTTAGGGTGATTTATTTAAGAACGAACAAGTTATCAAACAGAACTTCGGGCGGAAGAACAAGTAATTTAGCAAAAACTAATTTTGAACCGTGGAAGAAAGTTGTCCCTTGGACGATCCCAGATATGATAAAAAAAAAGTGGCTAACTAGGACCAATGTGACTTGATTGAGGTACTTTTGATGTACTGGTGCGTTAAACATACGTGACTGAGTTGGTTAATTCGTCACTGTGACCTTTTAGTGTGGTCTATTCTTTAGCTGGATTGATGTACATCTTTGTTAAGAATGAAAAATGATATAAAATTGGTCAAAATGGTATCAGAGTCTGTGTTTCACGCAACACTTATTTTTGCCAGACATGGTCGGTATGAAATGAATTGTAAAGGGCTAGAGCTAAATCTGAACCAATGAGGGTTTATTCGAAATGCTACCTCATTCATTGTCAGCAGACCGTTACAAACACAGGTAGGTGAATTAGTTAAATGGAAATTTTTTCTTTTGAAGTGATAAAAAAAAAATATTATCTTAATTTATTTTGGATTAAATGATTCATAATGGCTGATGTTACAATGCAATGGACTAGATGCAAGTTAGATATTTAATATCCGATGTTCTCAGTCCTTACAAAATTATATTTGAATGTCTCATCTCATGACAGATAAAACACTCGCACGCGTAAGATTAAAGCTTTAGGAACTTCCTAATTACTTTAAATCCAGGATAATCAAAACCCGTTATTGCAAGCAACCTCACACTTACTTCTGCACGGCAAGACCAGAGTGCTATCGCGCGCAAGTGCCACTTCCGATCCTGTGAAGGTAGCGTCCGAGTTGATGGCATCCTCGTCGTCGGACGAGTTGGACGACGACAGACCTGATAGTTGCTGTTGGTGGAGTCTCCTGTTGGTGTCTCTGGGCGGGTCCGTGCCCAACATCACAGGGTTCCACTCCTCCCCACCTGTCCGTTCCCCGCCAGGTGCCTCTCTGTAGTGATGGACAGCCTGCTGGTCTTTCTGTCGTGGGTTGGTCCGACCTGAAAAATAAGAGTCTGTTATTGCTAATTGTTGTTTCATTTACATATTTATCTGCATAGACTTTTATATAAAATGATAGTTAGTCAATTAGTATAATCAAAATTTTGTTTATTACTTGAGTGCATTTTTTTTATTCTACAGCGTTCTCGCTTCTAAACGTAAGGTGAATCGAATTGGAGGCGAGACGAATTGAAAAAGTTCTTATTGGAATGACATCACTTACTATTAGGGACCGTCACTTATTACGAATGAGAGGTTCCCAAGACCTAACAATTGGCCTAATCGACCAGATGATTTCGCTCATAGGGAGAAAAGGGTTGACTAGAGTTTCGAGTGGTTGCTGGTTTATTTTTTTTAACGTTATTTTACCGTTCGGGAAAGTAAAAAAAGAAATGTTTTACCTTAATTGAATATTTATGAAAATTAAACAATAGCAATATTTATGTGTTAAGGTGATCGTTTCCTACTATACTCTAGTCGAATGTGTGCTGCGTCTTTGGAAGGGTTTAATAAAAAACTAAAAGCGGATCAAATCACGATGCGTAGCGTAATAAGTGACGACTCCTAACAAGAATACGCTATTCCAGTCCATATATTTCGTCCCACCTCAAATTCGATTCTCCAGGATTATGTCTCTCAGACACAGCGTGAGCTTTGCAGTGTTACAAAATTTAACGAATTTTTAATGTTTGGACACCCGTTATCGTATTCATCACCAAAACGACCATGTATTATATTCTACTTTTAAATAATATTCTCAGACCAACTCGCAGAAATATGCAGATGAGTCACGTTGGTCGCTTTATATAGTGAAATACACGCATAGCTTGACATGCAGTGTTGAAAGATAGTTGAAAGATAAGCTCTTTTTTTACCGATCACCGATAAACCTCCGTTGCCTCTGAAGTAACCTAATGCTGTTCACCACGGCGATCAATAAGTTAATATGCATTTTGATGGTAAAATATTGAAAATTTAATTGGTCTTGAACGTGATGGAGTTATATTCTAAGGATTTTTTTAAAACAATAATATTTACGAAGGGAAAAAAAATCAAGAATTCTTGTTTATATAGAGTCATTCTGTATAGATTCCTTATTAAACGGATTATTAAAAAATTCCTTATTATCGGAGAGAAACGATAAATCTATAATATTTACGAAGAAATAAAAATCAAGAATTCTTGTTTATATAGAGTCATTCTGTATAGATTCCTTATTAAACGGATTATTAAAATATTCCTTATTATCGGAGAGAAACGATAAATCTATAATAGTTATATTAAATTATTAAATTGAAAATAATTTCAAATAAGTTTATCTAGTAATATGCTAATTACAAAAATTATAAAATTCTAGTCTACAGTTTTTTTAGTCGACTTGTGTAATATACTATCATTTTACGCATCTTAATATATTGAAAGCTACAAAAATACCAACTTGAAAAAAGATAACAAATAGCTACGAAGATCCATTGTTTGGGAATGGTTGACTAGCATTGAGCTACGATTTCCATATGAAAATAGAGGGATGCAAGATGTAACTAGTAAGTAATAATGTGAATTATGCAAGGCCTGTGTAGTCTGCCACTTCAAACCTTTATTTTTAAATAATATCGCTCACATGTGAGACATGTGATGCATTACACGTGAAACTCAAAAACTAATAATATGATTAGCCGTCTTAATGTATTACAAAATTTGAAGGTATTAAATTAACTAATAAGAAAAATTGAGACATTTTATGAAATGACGTCTTTTTTGACTTCCCTTCAAATCGCATATGACAAAGACATTTATAAAAATAAAAAATACATCTATGGAGATACGTCTTAAGGCGCGTAAAAATATTTCTTTCAAAAATTAGAATATTTCCAGTCACAACCGCTACAATTTCTACTGCTCTATGAACTTGAAAAAAATAAATAAAAAATCCTTCGCCCGAACGCAACAAAGCTGTTAAATAAACTACAAAATCTCCTTCACGAGGAAAAGTTAGAGGAGGAATAATTTAGTTTTAGCACCAAAACCTTCTTTACAAGATAACACCTTCTCTACGCCCCCCTCCCCCCCCCCCCCCTCTAGAAAAATACACTTCGCATAACTGGTAGCAAGGCAGATTGTAAATAACCGTAGCTACATACGCTTGCCACCTCTGTGCCACTAAAAGAGCAGTTAAATTATTGATTTAGAACGTTGGAGCACAGTGTGAAATATCGATGACTAAAGCAGCTTTTACGATGTCGTGAACGGTACTGGTTATGGGCACAGAGGAAGATAAAAAGAGGCTCCAATATTATAACCCGGAAGGGTTTAGGGCTTTAACGGATATGCGAATGGCGACGGCTATGTTAATTCTGCATATCGTTTAGATGCAGAGAGTTTGCTTTGGCTCTGTAAGAGAGCTTCTTAAGATTTGTTGGGGTAAGAGATCCAGAGATTTGAGAGAAGAAAAAAAGTTGCCAGGTAGAGTAAATTATTGGGAAGTAGTTTTTGGGATGTTAGAGTTTATGGTGTTTATTTTATTTTTTAAAGTGTGTTTTTTAAAAACTATTGGCTTTCATCTTATGTTGTTTATTTGGATATAAAGTAGCTTATGTTTAGATTTTGAGGGTTTTAATTGATTTTTTAAAAAAATGATTTCCATTTAGTATGGGTGGTTAGGTTAAGATAAAAGTTATCTCCATTTCTTAAGACACAAGGTACTGAATATTTCCATTTTTAGGGTGTTTTGGATTTTGGAAATGAGGAGGGAATAAGACAACCCTAATATGCGAAATGAAAGTGGTAATAAAATGTCTAAAGTTAAATAGATTTATGGTATACTTTTTTGGAATTTGTTTAAGTATACCTGTGTATTCAAAGCGAAATTGGGACACTGAAGTATATAAATTATCAATCAAAAATTGCGCTTTATCCCAAAATATAATTGGGCGGGGGGGGGGGGGGGATGTTAATATTTTTTATTAATATATTTTAACATAATTATTTTATATAATAATATTTTTTATTTAATATTTAAAGTTATTTAATAAAAAATGAAGATTACTAATTACATGTACACTTTTGTTATATTTGTAATAAGAATAATAAAAGAAATTATATAATTCTTTATTATTAAAAGTGAAATCAAGAGCTTTATAGTATATGCTACTGAAGCTTATATGTGGAAACAAATATAAATGCTGGGTTCGACTTAATACTTCAGAGACCAAAATAGAGCATATATTTCGGGATATCTTATAATGGATTTTGAATGATTTCATTTAAAATTAAAAAGAAAATTTCGAAACTTTCCAGAAAAAATAAAATTTGTTAAGTAGATCTTAAATACAAAAGTATCTTATGCAACGTTATTTGCGCATTCAGTCACACAAATTCCAGCTCATCTCCCTTCTATTTTTATCACCAATACATAATGCAATGATTTTTATATTTAACTCTTCGCTGCAATTTTGATCCTAACGTTCACCAAACACGTCTCCCTAATTCCGTTGTAATATATTGCTGTTTTGATTAATCTGAAAATTCCGGTGGAAAACAATTACAAACTTGAGATATGTAATCTAGCCCCACGTAACGCATGCCGTGTACAACAAGGGTAGGAAACATGGGGAGTTTTCAGAACAAGAAGTAAAAATCTTTGTAATAGATGATAAACGATCGAACATGGGACGAGGCAATTTTTGGAATACTGCCAAATGTGAGGCGTGTCACACACTCTTTTCTCTTTTCCCGCTCTTTTCTCGGTACAACTCAATATGGCAGATACCTCCTTTTGCACGATGAAGATTGAAAATATATCGATATAAGTTTAATGTATTTAATTAAATTTCTACGTAAGAATTATGCAGACATTTTTATTTACTAAAATATGCCCCAAAAATAAGTCAAGTTTAGAACCTTTATCCAAATTTTGAAATTAAAGATTTTATGTGTGGAAAATGCAGGTTTTGTTTGAAGATATATTAAATCAAAGGTTTTTGTTTCAATATCCTTCATAAAACATGTAAAAAAATCTGCAAAACCTTAAATTTTGATACTCTGTGAGGTTTAGGAAAATGCAAAATTATAAAGTTGTTTTCGCAGTTAAATAGTTTACTTTATATTTCTGATAACATTACATTTATATTTTAAATTGTTATTAATTTAATAGATACATTTTTCAAGAAACACCAGAATACTTTAGATTTGATAACTATTTCAACGTCGAATATTTTTATATGAATTTAGAGTTTATGTGTATAGCTAGAAAGACTGGGAAACCGTGGACTGTTTCTCCACCTCCGTCAGAGAGTTACAGCAATTAATTTACTGAAGGGATTTTTAAAGGTTTTATATAACTAAATTAAAATCATTCGAAGAAACTGAAGTTTTTTGTTTCAAATTCCTTAATAAAATCTTTAGAAAAAACTTTAACTTCTTCATAATTTTGATGAAGGTTTTAAATTGACTTTTTGCTGGGTATATATTGATGACAATATTGTTAAAAATATATCCGCTTTATAAAACATTTCCTGGAATATTGCTTCTTGATATACTGGGTGGATACAAATTAGCTGGACTACGTGATTGTTTGGATATAATGCGGTCTTAAGCCTAAAGCTGAGAAATTTCGAACTTGTCATCTGCACTCCATGTTCATGACATTGGATTACTTGGTTTCCGTCCGAGATACTGGATCCAACCAATGCAATTCTAAAATCCTTGACGGAGAAGCAGAAGAAAAAAAAAGCGAGGGCATGTTTCCCACCTTAAAAGGTGTATCTAAAAAACTATAACTTTTGGACATGAGCATTTTAGTAATTTAGGATTACAACAGCTCTTGAGATACGTTTTATTTCTTTAATGATTCTCTACTATTTCTAAATAAGATATGGTCTTCTTGTTAAGGAATAATGTCAGGTCCGACAGGAAGACATAGGAATGGCGTCATATGGTGTAATGACATGTTCTTATATAAACAGCAAACTATAACCGGTAGAAGGTCACGAAAAGTGCTGCACTCTAGCAAGCAATAGGATATACTGTCAATGTATCGGCCAAGTTCTGACTAGAGTAGTTTGCTAGTTATTGTGGAAAATATTGTTTTCTACTGTTCCGTTCTAATTTACGACTTATATATAAGTCGATGTAGCGTCTTTCTTTGTAAATTTCTAGCCGTAATTAGTGTATGCAGTGGCGGCGATTCGGGGGGGCAAGGGGGGGCGGTTGCCCCCGCACTTTTTTCGAATGTTGCCCCCGCACTTTTTTAATATTGCACATTTTAAAACTAAATAACAAGTCAATTGTTTTACGGCATTGCCCTAAGCAAGGAAAATTTTTGAACCCAATCCTCCCACCACCACAGGCATTAAGGAGGGAGGGGGGGGGGGGGGGGGGGGGTCAGGAGCTTCAAACCCCTTTCATTGAAAGTCAAGTGAAAAAAAAATTTGAACGAATGTGGTATCGTTGTTCTTTAAAAATAATTCCTCATTTTAAAACTATAATAAATTCTTTATCTAAATTGAGCAGCGTCGTTTTCAAATTTCCAGACAGTATTCCAATAACTCATTGATTGGCGCCTCACATTTACTCATTCTGTTTTTTTTTTCGGAAAAAGAAATAGCTTATCTTTACATAGAAAATGCAACTGTTTGACCTTCAATTCAAAAAATAGATCAAATCCCCTGCTTTTATTTATGTCTATCTGATACATTAAAATAGTATTCTGTCTTAATATAATGCGTTAAATGAGATGTTTATTATGTAATATTGGCGCCGAACAATTGCGTAATCTATAGGCCTGTAGATAGGTGGGTAGGGGTTGTCATGAGTTTGCCATTAAATGTCTTTGTTTTGATCTTCGTCTGCTCTGCTTTTTAGCGAAATGAAGCGAATTGTGCAAAATTCAGTTTTAAATTACTTTAATAAAAAGAACAAATGTGAAGTTGAACATGACAGCAGTAGTAACACAAGCACTACCGTTTCCATTCAAGAAAGCTTGTCTGTTTGCAATCTACGCCACGGAATTTTCAAAATCGCGCAAGTATACGTTTAAAGATACCATTATCTTGATTTGTAACATTTATGTATGATATTTCGAAATCTTTTACATCATTCATATTATGCGATTGTACTTCAATTTATTTAGCATTAATTGTTCATTTTATAATTTAATTTCAAATTATTATTGGAAAATTAATTCGAATTTCAGTAATCATTGATATTTGTAAATTTCGACTATTATTGCACTTCATCAAATGCGTAACGAGGGTGGGTACAGTTTAATTTAACCGTGAATAGATATATTTAAAAAACTTTTGTTTAAAGGTTGATTCATTCATACACGGATGAGATATTTTTGCTTTTCCCAAAATATTCATTTAAAAAGAATAGTAATAATAATTCGACAATCAGATGTTATTATGATTTTGGTTTAGATTTTTACAAACCCGTGTCGGAAAAATTTATGCCCAAAGAAAATTTATATTATTAGCAAATAATAGGGAAGATTAGAAATTGTCCAACTTGTAAGATTAAATTTATATCAGACCTCTGAACGGACAATGCATTGTAACATGCGTTCAATAAACCAATACTTTTAAGAAAACTGTTTAATATTACCTAATTTATAAAAAGGTTGAAAATGTCGATAAGCTGGAACTGGGAATTTTTAGCGCTGTTGAGTTGGAAATTTCGATCGTTAAGTTTGATTTGGTTAAATAACGTCGCACTAGAGCTGCATATTGGGCTTTGCCGACGATTCGGGTTCGGGGCCCATCTCGAAGGAAAAACCCGGGAACAATGCTTCATATTTTTGAACAATGGTCAGGTAACGAGAACAACACCTGAGCTGGGCATCCGGCGGCGTTAAGCCGGAAATTTTGAATCGTTAAGTTGGGAAATTTCTTAATCGTTACCAAACAGATATTACAAGGAATCTCAAACTTTAAATTTGTTCTTTAAATTTATTTCATAATTAGGGAGTGATTTATTAATTTTAAAAATAGTTATTGACAATTGTTAAATATAATTAATGACAATGATAACTGATGATGTTGTTTATCTGCCAACGTATTCCTGTTTACTTGAACGAAAATTAATAATTTTTTAAGAAAAAAAAGTGGTGGTGGGTTGGGAGAGATGTTTGTTGATTTTTGTGGGGTTAAGGATTCCCCCCTCTAGATGAGGGGGGATAGATGCCAGATGCCTAGGGATTGAAAGGGTGAGGAGGGAAAATTTCCTCCATTTCTTTTTCAATACTGATACAAATGGAAAAGATACCTATCCCTTTGGAAGTCGGTCAATAAATATGTTAATTAGATTCTTGCAACAGTCCGTATCCTTCCAAAAAAAATTGGGAAATAATCGGTAATGGGTTAATAATCGACCTGGGCGTCTCGCACTCATTTTAAGTTAGTATCATTTCATTCAAATAACTCAAAATAGAGAGTAAATATATAAATATGCAAGATTTATTGTTTGGGCGATTAAATTTTTATACCCCCGCGCTTGTTTCGTCTTGATCTTGCCCCCCCCACTTTTACCACCCAATCGCCGCCACTGAGTGTATGTATGCATTTTACTGCGTCATAATTTATTATATGTAGGCGTCTTCACTAGTCGTGAATTGGGATCGTCCATCATATTGTCCCTCTGGGGGTAATGGCGCCCATGGGGAATAAATTTGTGGAGATTATGACATAAATGAAATGTTTTATCGGTGTACATTTCCTGGAAAGTGGGCGTGTGCAGATTGCAGTGGGTTAGACTCTGCAGATAATTATATACATGACTTTTGTCACCAAAAATAGTTTTACTAATGACTATAAAAACGCCATCAATCCCTCAAACAATTTTGTAATGCCTGAGGAAACAGGAAAACATTCAGTTTCTTGATATAATTTATAAAAAAAAACAGTTGTGTAATAAAATAATGTGAGTTTAACTGCTGTACATTACTTTAAATAAGCAATTTTCAAAACTTTTACAGAGTGACGTGATTACCCCGTTACCAGGGTAACCGTTTCACTCTGCAAACGTCTTGAAAATTGCTTTTTAAATAACACTGAAATCGCCCTTTAGCTTTAGTAACGTGTTTGTGCAATGCGTAAGAAAATGTAAAATTAAATAGTCCCCTTATTTAAAGTGTTATATAACGTAACAGTATATATATATATATATTTTTTTTCTCTTTAAGGTGACGTGTTTCCCCGGTCTTCCCTAGCTTACAAACAGTAGGAAAAAACCTAAAAATGAAAAATACAAATTAAGACACACCTTTTTGGCTTAGGAGGGCAGCGTATACTATGGATAACTACGCCATCATTTTTGCTTAACAAATTTGTATCCACCCAGTATAAAAGGTTATATTGTTGAAAATTTACTTTTTATAAATTTTGCAATATTCTAAAATGAGAAAACTTTATTACCATTTAGCAAACAGTTATTGATGGAGAAATTACTAGTCTAAAACAGATACTAATAAACATGGTTTCGGTAAATTGTGTAATAAAAAATTGAAAACTTAATGGAATAAACTTTGTGCGCTAATAACCAAAATAACTCGGTCCCACGAATATTACTATCAGTCGAATCGGATACTTTTTTCATCAAGAATGCCTGTTTTTGGCACTTCTCTTACTTTTGCAATATATTTTTGTTTTAATTTGAGCAAATTTAGAAATTCAAGCGGATTATTTAAAATTGTTAATTTTCAACAATAGCAAATTGCAGTAATATTCGCTGTTTTGAAGTCATATATTGTAAGGTTAATATTTATAAGATTAATTCTATTATGTTTTCAAAAATGTTTTTGTTATGACCTTAAAATAACAAAATTCAGTAAATCATTATTATAAATTCGAAAATACATGGGAGTGCTTTTATAGGTGTTCACATTAAAGCGCTTTAAGGATATTTAAATTTGTAGTGTATTTATTGAAAGTTTATTTTAGATCGCTTAATTTAATATTAAATCGACAAAAGATATAGAAATATTGTTGAATTGAAGAGTTTTAAACAAACCAAAAATAATAAAACCCATTTAAAATAAAACCTTTAGAAAATACATCCATTAGTAAAATTAAATTAGAAGTTATTAATTGTTAATACACACATGCTTGAAAATACTCTTGCTGAACCACCAGAAATAATAGAAAAATCACAAAGCACTCAAGATAATGAGCATTTGTTATTTATTACTTTTGGAAGAAAAGTGCCAATATAACTAGTAATTCACGATGATAAATGAATTTCTTCTAATAATAAAACGGCTTTCTATTGTATTAATAAGTAACAGTCGAATTGGATCATATTTAAATGAAGAGTGGGCTTTTTTTTGGGCAATTCCTTTATTTGTAGTCATTATGAAACTTCTGGTTTTACAATAATTTAAAATATATTCATAATTATTTATAATGGCTCTTTTAAAAATTATGATTAAACTTTGATGAAAATTTCACTAAAAAACGAAACAAATTTCTCTAAAATATCAGAACAACCCGTCATTTCGTACATTTTGTGGAAAACTGACGAATAATTTTCGTTATTTTTGATGACAACTTTAATTGGAGCATAGGTTTTCGTTAATTTAATATTGGGTAACTTAGCCAAAGCATTTATGATATGTTGATCTATAACGTTAATTGACCAGATGAAAAATTGTGCATTTAAATATGCCCATTCGCCATCTTGTTTCAGTTGAGAAACATCTAATCATTTGTGGATTCCAATTGTCTTAAGCGCATAATTATTTGAAAACTTAAAATCTCTGATTTTTTATGTAGTGAGATAGGGAAATTTTGTACTATTTTGAATATTAACATATTATTCAAGATTAAACGATGTCACCGATGTTCGAAATGACGATAACTTTGTACGATACATTGAATGTTATCAAACGAGTGTAAAATATTAGTAATATTTTCATTTCCAAAGGATAGCAAAATATATACAAAGTATGGAAAAACTCAACCATAATCGAAACCTACATCTCCTCCAGAACTTCGAAACCAAAACCTTTCACAGCAAAATATATTTACATTCCATTTTCGAATTACCCCTACAATTCCTTGGAACGTTCCAGAGACTACGTGGAAATGGATGTTTTGCTTTTAAGATAAAAACAAGATAAATAATATCCCATCCTTAGAGGGACTTACTCCTCTTTTATCTTTGGTCTTAGGGGGTGGTCTATTTATCTTCCACTGGCTTCTTTTTGAAGGCAAGAACCTGACGTCTACTCACTCACTTGCTCTAATAAGTCTGAACTTGGCGGTGGTAAATCTCTCCAGCAGGAGCCAGAGTTTGATCCGTAATATATTTCCTCGCCAAACATACGGGTAAACTCACTTTTCTTATAGCGTCGTAAAATAGAAATTCTGGGAAGGGGATGGGGGGTCCTGTTGGCGCGTTGTTTGCTATATTAGGTTGCAGAAGGATTTTATGAACTTTGATAGTGTTGGCAAGAAGTTGGGGGGTGATGATGTGTTTTTTTTCAGGAAGGTCACGTTCTCTAACTCCCAGCTTGGGATAATGCAGTTCCTGATGTTTCTTTTTTGATGGTTTCTTTCATAGGAGTTGTTTGAGATTTCTACTGAAAAGCAATATTATTTTACACGTTTGTTTTTTAGTTTTTCAGAGCTATTGAAGTTTATGATGCAATGGAATTGAAAGATTTTAAGCTGTTATTTATGCTACAGAAGGTAATTTGCGTAGCATATTTATCTAAATGAAAAACAGTTTGACCAAACTATAATCAATTCTCTTGAGGAAGTATTCAATAAAAAGTCATTTAACTCAGTTGAGGTTTGTTTCGGATTAATGTCAACAGATGTCGCTCTAAGTAGCGACCGAATTTTATTCTTCCTCCACCCATGGTTCCTGATGCATTATAGAAATTATAAAGCATTGTGTTTGAAAACAATATTTTTTAAGGTTAATTGTATTGCATTAGGGTATTTAATATTTTAATGTGTTATATGTTATTAATTATATATTATTTAATATTTGATCTATTTTATATATTTGTCAGTACAGTATTTAATTATTAAGTTGAAATAACGTAGCTTTCAAAATGATCAGAATTTTATATTATTTAAAAATTTGAAGTTTTGGATTTCTTGTTGTTTCGAATTGTAAATGATAATAATTGTTTTCCCAATTATCGACAGACTTTTACATTCCATTGTTTTTTTCGTCTATTAAATGATGAAACCTCTGAAATCGTTCATCATAAGTTAAATGCTTAGTTTTCGATTTATACTATTTATATAAAACATCCAATACATACGTAATTATAACTAATTTGTTTACGAAATATTATAAAAAGTCATAATATATGCAGTGTTTAATTTACTCCATTTATCCACCTTTCCGAGAAACAAACTATTCAAATGTAATAACTATTAAAAATTATTACTTATTACATTTCAGAAAAGTTTCTTAACTGTTTTTCCAGCCAACCAAATATGTTTCGCCAAAATAATTTGTAGTGAAATTAATTCAACCCAAATAATTAAAAAATATTTTATTTTCTGTGAATATTCGAAAAAGCAACGAACAAATTTCGTTTTTTTAAGGGAAATTTGATATACGAACAAATTTCAGAGAACATTTGTCAACATTCGAGCAGATATTATTTGTCAGCGATTCCATGACCGGAAATGGCGCCAGTTTGACATTTGTTCCACCCCAGAGATAAACACGGATAGTGGCACGTCGAAATCTGGAGTTGACTCTCTACAGAGATCGATATCCAAGCAGCGAGAACACCGACACTTGGGCAAATCTGGATCTTATCGGTGCTGAAAGAAGATTTCGGTAAACATCCCGTAGCGATTGATGGCGGATAGATCCTTCATAAACCGTTGGGGGAGAATCCAACACAAAATAAAGTTATAACTCCCCAGCAAAATATTGCAACACAGTTTCAGCAAGCGGGTCTACGTCCCAGAAGATATACTAATCATTTTCTGGGGATATAGGGGTGTGCTGCAGGCGAAAAGGAACGTATCGCAAACGATAACGAGTTCCAGGTTTCGTTTCGAACTTGAAATGTTATTTTATTTTCCCCAAGACGGATATTCGCAAGGGAGTAGTTATATGTGGTGATGGCTTCGGTTGAAAATTAATTTTGCTGGAGTATGAAATGTGGAGCGTTCGGAACATATTCCGGATCAATGCATGAATCAGTTTGATGTGATGTGGGACATTGCTGCTGTAAATCTTGCTGTTGGATATTTTTTTATGCTTTGCTTAGAAACTTAAAATTAACTTAGCTTTTAGTGGCATTTCAATGTTTTTTTTAATGTACTAGGGGGCTCCGCCCCCTGCTCCGCTAACGCTCCACCAACCCCCGGAGGATTGCTACGCAATCCTCTTTAGTTTGCTTCGCAAACAATACCGGCTTCATACACTGTAGACAATGACAATGTGTCCTAAGAACAATACTTTTTTTAGTTATATTAATTATTACTGGCAGTGCCGTCACACAAATTTATTTTTGGGATGTTGAGACAAGAAATTTCCCAACTTAACGATCCGAAATTCCGAAAGTGAACGATTCAAAATTCCCAACTTAAGGACGTCAGGTACCAACTCTAGTGTTGTCCTCGTTATCTGACCATTGTTAAAAATATGAGACATCGTTCCCGGGTCTATTCTTCAAGAAAGGCCTCGAACCAAAGCGTCCTTGATGTGGTAAGTAAATACGTACCAATAACCAATCAAGGACGCTTTGTTCGAACCAACGGCAGTAGTTCAATGTGCAGCTCTAGTGCGACGTTAATTAACCAGACCACACTTAACGATTCGAAATTCAAAACGCAACAGTGCTAAAAAATTCCCAGTTCCAACTTATAGACATTTGCCAGCTTTTTTATAGGTAATATTAAACAGTTATCTCGAAAGTATTGATTTATTGCACGCATGTTCCAATGAAGTGTTCTGTTTTGAGGTCTAATTTAAGTTTCATCTTAATACAAGCTGGGCAATTTCTAGTCTTCCATCGCTTTCATTTGCTAATAATATTAACTTTCCTGAGGCATAAATTTTCCCAACTCAGGGATTTTTAAAACTCGAAATTCCCAACTTTTAAGGTATAAAAGTTTACAGCCCCCCCCCCCCTTCCCCTGGATAACTGGAAAATCTCAACTGCTTCAACGCAATTGTTTCTACTCATTGAAAAGCGAAACATGTGTAAACAAACAGTAGCATAAACGCGCCAATCTTAAATAAGTCTAATTCGCCAACTTTTATTTATATAAAGTAAGATTATTGAGAATTGGCGTTAATAATAATTTCCCGTTAAAATATATAATAAGCTACAGGATTTAGATTTACATACATGTTGGCATTTTGCCAACGTTGGCATTTTGCTCCGAAATATCTTTTAATAATAATTATAGTACTTCACATAAATAGTTACATCTAATTTATTTTTTAAGATAGAATTTCAGTATTGATACCATTCAAGAAAGGAAGATTTTACGAATATAACTATATTTTTTTAACGGGAAAAAAGTATATTTTTGAACTACTTAGAGCAGTTTTAATTTATCCCTTAAAATTTTACGCGTAAAATTGACGATTATTTCAGACATTTCGTCAATTATTTAAAAATTTCTAACTACAAAACTAAATCGAAATTTGACAAACGCTCTGTATCATTTGTAGCCAATAGTTTAATCTATACCTCTAATTTTTTATTTATTTTTTTGTTGAAAATTGGAAGACAAGTATACAAAAATGTATGAATTATTTTCAAAATGTTCTAAAATCATGAATAACGTCACGAATAATCATGAATAACGTAATCACATAAAATAACGTCTAATATACTGATCGTATTGAAAAACAAAAATATTCATCTTATTACCCAAACATTTCTTAATAAACTGGCATAATTTCATAATTTTAGGACATTTACTTTTTGAGATGCAAGCGGAACAATGAGACAAAAATTCGCAAATTAAAATTTTCTCGAAATATCCGACATTTTTCCTTTCTTCACTATTTTTTATACCTATCTTAATTGACCACATCTAATTTAATTGTAAAGATAGAACTATAATCTTTATAACATCGGAAAGATGAAGTTTTAACGAACATTAATATATTTTTTTTAATAAGAAAATATGTAATTTTAAATGACTTATAGCAATTTAGAAATCACGTTTCAAAAATGAGGGCGAAAAAACTTCAAAAAGTGGAGCGTGTTCAAAGGTTTAAAAAAATTATAAATCCAAAACTAATTCGAATTTTAAAAAATGCTTACTTGGATTTCCAGTTCAAACCTATTTGTACACTCCCTAAAAAAATTGGATCTCTCCTCTTAATAGTGTTTCAGAAACTCGACGGACAAAATTACTTGTAAGCGAAATTTTATCAACGACGAATTTAATATTAAATAACTTATAAACTAATAACAGTATTGAAACAAAAATATATTCTTCTTATTTATCAAACATTTCTTAACAAATTCACTTAATTTCGTAATTTTAGGACATTAACATTTTGAGATACGATCTGAATAACATTGAAAGAACTGAAAATTCCCCCTAGGGCCCGACTTTTTCCCCCTAGGGCTTACTTTTTTTTAAAATAGAGAGAATTGCTTTTCCTTGAGAATTTAGCGACAGTTAAATTTGTTAAGGGTAGATATTGAATAAAGTTTCCAATATTTTTCTGTAGTAAAAGAAATTAAGATTAAAGTTCTTAAAGCTTGTTTATTTCTTCAAATAAAATTGATTCTTACACAGATTTGAAAATTAAAAAGTTGGAGTCGTTTACATTTATGAGACGTAACAAAAAAAAGTATTTCGGCGCTTACGCACATTGTCTATTCTAAATATATCAACAGAAAAGAAGAATGTTAAAGATAGATAAATGAATATCTTAATAACTGTACCTCAGGGCCAGACGAGCTTACTTCGAATTAATTAATTTGGCGATTTTTGTTTTATTGCAGATTATGCCTTATAAGTTTTCTATCGAACCATACCATCAAAATTAACAAAATTGTTTTAAATCATTTAGCGAGAGCTATAAAAACCTAACTATAAGGCTTTAGTTAAGAGCAGGATTCAGTCTTTTTCATTTCCTGTAAAGCTGCCTAAATGAGACTTAGGCTCGTCTGGCTCTGATTTAAAGATATATGCAAATATAAGCAAAGGAAGTTTTTAAGAGAGTTCATACGATAATGAACTATTCTCTCCCAATTTCTAATCTAAAAAAACTACGTCAAATAATGACTATTTATTCAAGCGATCAATTTTCCCATACGTGTTCCAACCCATCCAGACATGCGCATTCATTCGTTTAAAACATGAAGCAGCAGTCAGAAATCTCGAAAGACAATAGAAGAGAAAAATGACAATTCGTTCAACAATAACCCTTTTTTATACATCAACCCCTTGGTCAAAAACGAGTTTCCCTTCACAATACCATTTCCGTGACACGGTGTCACAGCGAATGTCAGGAACGAAATAAAGACGAGAGCCAAACTTTCAGCCTTATTTCCCTCCACCCCATTGCATCGTTTTGATAGGTTACGACAGCTGGCTGTCACTGTCTCCCCCTACCCCCTTGACGTCCAATGTCTTGTGTGTCGTTTGCACACAGCGCGTGGACACAGAGTAGTTCTCAATATTCCAGTCGCATTAAATTCTAAGGATGATGACAGCAAATGGAGTTTTATGGCCGTTTGGGGGCGTGGTTTCACCGGTGGCTGGATCTGTCACAGTGTGAAGCACGGGTCTGTCGCAAATTAAGCTCTTTCGTGGGCTGTGAAAAGATTCGATGCGTCTTGACAGCCAGCAGTGGGGTTCCAGTCAACGGGGGGAGAGTGAATATGATGAATGGGGGGATTATCTGACCTTTCCCGAATACTCGAATTAAATTTGTATTTCTTGGGGAATACAATAGAATATTCAATGAGGTTATATGAATTTGCATTCATTTGCGACTGCATTCTATTTTCCTTAAGGGGACTCGGTACCCTTGGAATAATTTTTTTTATTAAATAATTTACATAGATATTTTACACATATTATTGAAGGTTATTATTATATAACATGATTTTAGCAACAAAAAAATTATTTTTATGAGTATATTTTTCAAAATTTAATTTTTTTTTAAAAAATTAATCTGTTTTAAAAATGGTTTTTCTCTTTCAGTTTTTATAATTTTGTAAAGTATTTTTTTTCTTACATTCACTGTACTATACTTTATAACTTTAAGGATCGAATTTGAAATAACTGATTTAGTTCTTGAGAAAAAAAATAAAATGTCGATGTATATGCAAAAAAATGGAAAAAAACATGATTTAGTCTACTTTTTAATTTTTAACTTTTTTTCTTTTCATTATTTTGCAAAACCCATCCTTGATTGTTTTAAATAGGTTATACAGGTATTTCAGAAAAAAAATCAAGTCATTTGAATAATATTTGAGAAAGTATTCCTATTTTAAATACCGTGGCATATGCAAAAAACACAAACTGAGATAAATCAGTTTAAACATTTCAAATTCAAATAACTCGAGGAATACATTTGATATTTTCTTTACACATAATTAATTTTATAACTACTTGCATACATATAAAATTCCGGTTTTTATTATTTAATTGGAGTATATTAAATCACTATTGTGTACTCAGTTTTAAAATGATAATAAAACTAAATTTTGGAGAAAAATCTGTTAAAATCAAAATAATAGTGTTTAAAATATTGTTTTAGACTAATTTTGTGTTAGAAACCATACTAATACAACTTAATTCATTAAACATACATATTCCATACCATAAAAGACTTTAGAATATGCTTTGACAATAGCAAAAACATGTTATTACATTTGTTAAATACGTCGCCTTTTGCAAATACGTCTCCTTGTACCTTCAAATTTAAAATTATATCAAACCACGGTAAAAAAAAGTAAACAAACACGTGATGTAATAGATACAGTCACATATAAACACGTTCAACTTGTTCTTAGCTGATTTTTCCTTAAATAAATGACGAAAAGCTGTTGCGTCAAAAATGTAAACATCGAAATGGACGTAGCATTTTAAGTGCTATGAGAGTAATGAAACGCATTTTAATTACATTTATAATTATCACATCGTTTCAAAACTTTGTAATAATAAACTTTAGGTATAAGAGCATATTTTAAGCAAAAAAAATAAAAATTGATATTTTCATCGATTTTCTCAAATCAAAGGGTACCAAGTCCCCTTAAATATGTAAATGCTCTCTGCGAGATGCAGATTAAGGGAAAGTACAATTAATAACTGCTAACATGATATGCGATATGAAGGCAAACTAAACTTATAATGATTGTAAAACAGACTTTCTTAAAGGCGTGAGGATAAATAAAGATGAAACAAAATCTTATATATTTTTATAGAAATTGCCATGAAACTTTGTTTATTCTGGAGGATATCTTTTGCTCTGTTATAATAAGCAATAAGCATTCGCTCTGAAGAAGCGAACAAAGCATTCTCTTATGAAGATGGCCTCTGTTATACACAGGGACCGACTTAGAAGCTTAGGGGCCAAGGGCAAAAGAAAATTAGGGGGCCCCTCGACGTAACGCAAAATAAAACTACTAAATTTATGCACAAGCACACAATACAAAATGACGTAATCAGTCAGCTTTAATGCAAATATAATTTTTTTTATTAAACTACTAATTTTCTTCTTTTGAGAATTTGAATTAACGTCAATGGTCAATTCTGCAACAGAGTTTTTTCATACGTTTCTAGTTCTGTTCTTTCGTCCTTTTTAGCTTTTTTTAGTTGAGCCAGATTCGTATGTTCTACCCATTTTATAGCTAGCAAATCCCTAATGACTACAATATTAGGAAATTTGGTATAGGAAAAGAGTAGCCGTAAACGACAAATCTACGTGAGATTAGTAAACACAGCTTGTTTAAATCACTTTTGGGGGCCCCTTTAAAATGGGGGCCCTGGGCAAGTGCCCCGAATGCCCTCCCGTAAATCAGTCTCTGGTTATACATAGAGTATGTACTTTATCAAAGCTGATATTTCAGCAAAAATATCAGCGTAACATCTTACGGTCTCTGTTGATTGGTTAGTCTTTATTTGTGTAATTATTCAAAATGAATAAATGCTTGCCTTCAAAGAAGAAGGCGAATTTACGTTTCAACGAACTGGTTGTTGATCTTCAACTAGTAAAAGGTTTTAAATTTATTAAAAACATTATTTGTTCTAATTAGTTTATAATTTTTTTTAGTTTAATAATAACAAGCCCACCAATTTTATTGTTGTTAAGAAATTTATGAGCTTAGTTTGATTCCGCCAAAATTGAGATTGGTTTGTGGTTGCCGCTTTAAACAGTCTATTCAGTACTGTTACCGAATTCGGTAACAGTACTGAAAAGTTTTTAGATCAAACATGTCCCACATTAAAAGCAATTCTCTCTTCAAATATTTTTTCTACTTAGTCAAGGTGGCTATATAATAAATTTAATTAACGAATATTAGGGTAAAATAATATGATTTTCTATTGAGTACCATTAGTAAATGATAAAAGAATGACATAGGCATGCAAACAAATAGCAATAAATAAATTATATAAAACTGTTATATTACAAAAAAAAAATGGCAACAGTGTGCTACTTCCTTATATTTATAAAGTTATTGGGTAATGCTTTTTGTTATTATTTACTCTCAAGAAAAATATCAGAAAAAAGGGACACACAAAAATCGAATGCTATTTTAATTTGAAATGGGAAGCTGCGTACAATTATAATTTTATTCAACTATTTATTTGATTTTATTTATTCACATCTAGTCGAATTTCTCACTTTTTATTTATCAAATAGTTATAAGAAAAATACTTTTCTAATAGGTTATTATAATAGTTAGCCCAAAAGTTTTATTTTGCTTCGTATTTTATCTTGAAAGGACTTTTCTGCAAGTTCTCATTATGTCTTATTATAAAATTTTTCATTACTTCTTAGGCTGAAATATTTGACAAGTCATTATATCTTTGTCATCACAAAAGATTTTTGGCATATATTCAGTTATTATTCATGCATTCATGTCGAACAAAGGAAGTCTATCTATTATAAAGAAACTTAGAAATTTGGAAGTTACGTTATTTTTACTTATTCATTGCTGAATGAAAGTTGTTTTTATTCAAATAGAAAGGATTTAGTGCGCACCGTCTTAGAAAAGTTTTTAACTGAAAATAAATATTGAGATATCCGAATTATTTAAAAATTTAAATAGGTTGTTAAGGTAAAACTTAATCTAATCCCCAACATGCGTTTTCTTTGTTTATACAATAAAATATTATTTAATGAATATAAAATCCTGAACTTATATATTATAATTGCACTGCATAATATTAATTGATATTTGGCAAGTTTATTCGAGTTCTGTAGGGTTTTTGATTTAATAAGTTTTAAGGTAGTGAGTTTTAATTTAAGATTAAATTAGTACATCTGAATTTACATTAAAAAGGATTTTAGATAGATTTTTCGACTGTAGTTTAAAATTCTTAGAAAATCACCTTCAGGAATAGAACCAGAGCTGTTTGTATTCGAGTTTCGAGCGTTACCATAAAAGTACACGAGCTTATCATTGTACGTTCTAGTGTACTTTCTTTATATTAATATAATAAGTTTTGAATTTATTATAAAAAAACAAGCTGAATTACCAGGCGATGCCATGGCTTTACGTAGATTGTTGACCGACTTCTTAACCGTGGCGCCATCTGGTGGATTTGGTAAGAAGTTATTTCTGCCCTAAAGCGTAGGAAAGTGGGACAGGGGTGGGTTTTCGAAATCTCATGTAACACATGACATTTCTCTTGCTTTAAAGGTCGAAAGTGAAAAATTTCATAAAGATCGGAATAAAACTATAGATTTGTATAAAAAACATACTAACCCACATACATTTTTTTTTATAAATAAAGATGCCCTTTCTAATATATAACATAAATATATTTGATATACTCGGGGACAACCTAAGTTGAACCTGAAGCGGAAGCTATGCTATGTATAAATATTCAATTGCTTTAGGTTCAACTTAGGTTGTCCCCGAGTATAGCATAAATATACTTAATCCTGGACTCACAAGGCTCTTGTCCCATGACAATAATAACACAAGGTTAGGCTAGTGTCGCTCGTGTCTCCTTGTGGTTCCAGTGTAAAAATAAACGAATAGATTTATATCAATGTCATCATAACTATTATGAATGAAATGATATGTAGACATTCGAAGCGTTAATTAATAGAGTGTTCAAATAACAAAAAAAATGATTTCGATTTATAAATATATATTAAGACAAAGTGAATAATAATACATATTTGAAGATAAAAATAATTGCAATAAAAACGCCATTGTTATTTATTAAAAAGCCGAATTTTAAACAAACTGATTGATGAGCCTTTTAGATGTCTTTACTTTAAACAACAATTATTTCACAAACGCCCAAAGAGACACGGACAGTTTAATCGCATCAATATCAAACTATACATTCACACTTTTTATGATCAGACAAATTAACGCGAGGAAGCTATTCGCGACCACTTAGCTGTTTCTATGTATAACGCTTTTACGACGGCTGCTGCTTAAAAGAGAGATATAAAAGAAATTAAGTCGTGCCGGCGGCGCCATAAATGAGAACTAATTTTCGCACCCACAACTAGAAGCGCTGTCGTTGCAGGAAGCAAGGTCGGACCCATGATTGGAAACGGTTTAGCATGATGTGGCTTGTGGAGCATAACGCATTTGGCCTCGTTTTTTACTTGTATTAATGTAGTTTAAATGAATTATTTTTTAAAAAATAAATGTAAAGGATGTATGGAGTTATTTTTGAATAAATCAGATTTACAAGCGAGTGATGAGCTTGTCATTCTCGGAGACATTTGAGGGGGTGGGAAGCCAAGGGGTAGATTAAGTGACTTAAAAGAAATAGAGTTAAGTACGGTTATGAATAGTTTATACATATGAAATGTTGGTGGCAAAGGCATACAAGTAATTGTCTGTCATGTGCAAAGATCTAGACGCGTAAGAATCAACTACTTTAAATAAAAGATGTTTTGTTTTAATTTTAAACTGTGTTTTCACAAAATGAAAATTTTTTCACTTGTACCCATTGGCTTTTCACTCTCTCATTTGTAGTAGTATTTTATTTTAGTTTTCTCAATTTGAGCTGATATATTAAAATTATTTGGTTAATTTGTAGTTGTGCTGTAGCTTTATATTGATACGCATATTTATGTGCCCCTTAAGGATTATTTATTAATAAAAGTAAACAAATAGATAATGATCAGTGGAATTTTTTTTTTATTTTATGCAAGCTAATTGATATATTGAAATAAATCCTTTAAGAAGATCGAACTCTTATAAATTGTTGTGAAATGTTTATTGTTGTTTCTTTCATTTTACTATTGCTCAAATGTTGATATGCAGATGGCGCCACGATGATAACTTTCCGCGTTTTTTAAAGTGTAATAACATAATTTCTTAATAATTCATAGTTTTGGCACATCTACAATTCACACCTTTTGAAATAACACCTTGATCACGAAAATTGGTTATATAGTATAGGATTTTGGATTCCGATTAATTTAAGATGTTTTATTGTAATATTTTTAAAACTGTTAAAATCATTTAAAAAACTAAACGGAATTTAAAAATTATGAACCTCAGGTGCACATATTGAGGATGGATATTACTTATATATAAATTTTCAGCCTTTTCTACGCAGAAAAGTTGGTGTTTTGAGGTCGCTATACAGGGAATTGTCTTTTATAATTTCAGACAAACAATTAAATATTTTCCAGAAATTAATTTTCGAGGTGGAAATTTTCAAACTCATCTGGTTCATAAGATCTAATTAAAAAGCTATCCAATAAACCAAAACTAATTTCTTTCTTTATTGAAGAACTCGATTTCATGCATTTTAATTGCAGCAAAACAGGGTGCGCCACTGGTTTACAGCTCAAGAGCCCATTACTTTCGCTTCACGTACGATCGTTAGACCCAAGCCCATCAGAGAGATCAATCTCTCAGATAACGCCTCTTGAGGATCTCCCTTAAAAGTAAATGCCAAATGATTTGAATCAAGCACTAAGGTTGAATCTCTAAACTTAATCAACAGCGCACATTTATCAAATGGATCGTCCAGACGGGGATCCCCTCGATAAGACAATCAGAAAATGTGAGGCGGGACGTTGATGAGAAGGTTGGAAGGTAGCAGCTAGGCGATCTGACAGTTCGCTCGACACGCTGAAATGATTATCTTTCGCTTGGCAAGGGAGGTAACTGACAGCCGAAGCGATTCTTTCTGTTGCCCCAGTGGCAAACTGTCAGGCTCATAGGAAGTGACCATTTGTTGGTTGGAGGGAAAAAGAACGTTTTCTACAGGGATGTTTATTGCTGCTCTTCCCTGGATTAGGGATTCTGAGGGTACCAGAAAGAAAGGTCGTTTGTTAAAACGCGAGGTTATACTTTTGCTTTTGCTTGTGTGCGCTGCGAAGTGTCAGTTGGGGCTGAGTTTGGGGGTAACACGCTTGATAATGGATACTTTCTCTTGCAGAAATTGTTTGAAATATCTTTGAGTTCGGGTTTCTTTCAGGCATTGGTATGTGCAGTGTACTACAGGATGGCCGCAAATTATTGGGTGATGGTCACTCTGTTTGGCTGCATCACATTTACCTGTATTAGCGTAATAAAATATTATATTTGTTTGACTTCGCTTATATTGAAACAAAATGTTTAGCTTGAGTAACAACAAGCACAGTAGTTAATGCATAGAAAAAAAAGAATGCTTTTTTATGTGTAATTAAACAGCCAAACAATAACCATCGCCCAACAATTTGTGACCACCCTGTATAAAATACAAAAAATCAATCTCAATATATTTTGCTTGCTTCAAATGTTGAAATAAAAGTATGCATTTTTAACACAACCCCACATTCCACGCAATTATTTTTCAAATAAAAAAATTAGATTACTTTTGTTGTTTCAAATTCATTCGAAAGATTGTTTGAAGGGAGAAAATCGACTTAATAACACTTCAAATCATCCAATGATGTAAAATTTCGAAATAGGATTAAACAATTTCTAATATTTATGGTCTAATATTAATAACTATGGTCTAATATTTCCGGAATTGTAAACAAAAACTCAAATTTCCATTGTCAAATATAATTTTTTTATGCGTTTTAAGAGTGGTGGAAAAGACAAGTATTCTTACTATCGTAAATCTCATTTCAAAAATAATTTTTGATATTTGAAGTGGTTACAGTTTTATTTCCTTTCCTTAATTACATTAAAACAAATATTTCGTCCGTAAATACAAATATCTGACTGATATCTCCTATTGCGTGCTGTGGTAGATCTAAGCACCTCAGAATCTAAACTCGTTCGTCCCCACAAATATTTTCTACGGCCAAGAAATCGGAAAAACATAAAAGATAACGTTTTTCCCAGTAATAAAGGAGTTTGTAGATACACCGATTGCAGGGAAAACTTTCATTACCATTTATGTCCGATCGCAGAAACAAACTGATGTCGATATTATCAGAAAGAAATCAAGTTTCAAACGTGTATTTTTGAAGTAAGGCTGGAACGAGATATTTTTTTTACAATTTGGAAGACGAATAAATGAGTGGTTTTATGGCTCATGAAAGGTTTGAATTTTTACAACTGTTGAGGAAAGTTATTTGGTTGTAGAACGCTGAGAGCTAAAGAACAGTTTATTCCTCCAAGAGAAATAAAAAGTAATATATATATACTTAAACTAAGAAAGTAGTGAAAATATATTATGTGCATTTTTTTATAAAGAAATGTACATTATGTATTTAGTATAGGGAAACATTGTATTTAAAGTCCATGGCCAATCCATGTCCAGTCCATGGCCAATCCATGTCCAGTCCATGGCCAATCCATGTCCAGTCCATGGCCAATCCATGTCCAGTCCATGGCCAATCCATGTCCAGTTCATGGCCTTAGTTATTTAATTTTTATAGTCAGTTGATTTAATAATGTCACGAAAAGTAATGGACTATTAGCAACAGTTATAGCAAAAGCTATTATATAAAGAAAATATCATGTAACACCTTCTCTTAATTTGGAACCGTATCCAGATGCCGAAAAAATAAACAGTCGAGCTGGCTGAACATCCAACCCCCCCCCCCCCCTCCCAACTTAAGACCAACGTGCGAAATCATTAACGATTGTTAGTCGTTCATGGACAATCCATATCCAGTCCATCGCCTTAGTAGGCCTTATCCATATCCACTTCTATCAAAACACTGAGTATTCAGTGTTGGTTTTATTTCTGTGAATAAATGCAAACTATTAAAAAATTAAGCATCTCAAAATTCTAAGCCAATTGTTTCGTTAAATATGTGAATATAAGTTAATAAGTTTTTATTTGGGGTAAACACATATCTTGTTTGGAATTTTTGAAATACAATGTTTCCCTATTTAAAATACACAATGTACATTTGTTTCAAATTCTTAATATCATTTTTATTGTTTACGCTTACAACTGCATACATACATTTCGACTCGTATTTGATCATCAAAGCAGAAAAGTGCTACCAGCAGTTTAGTGAACCTTCCCACTTTAAAATAATAATAAAAAGACAAACGCAAAGTGAACAGAGCGGTGCCAATGCCGTGGATGCAGTCTGCCAACAAATCGACTGTCATTGGCCACTTGCCCAGTCCATGGCCATCCATCAAACGCGGAAAGACGGAAACATCGGCGTCTCACAAAGGGGCTACAAACTGCATCATCCTTTTTCACCGAATCAAAAATGCATGGTTACCATCAGGCCACCCAACCCCCCTACGAGATTAATGCTTTTCTGCACCGCGGAAACTGTTTGCCTTTGATGATAGCGGATCGAGTGTATGTATATATGGCACAGGGGAAAATGAAAATTTAATTCATAATTCGAGCTAGGGTATTTTAGCAACGGCCTTACTCTAAGCTAGTTTGAAGTTCAAAGGCTAAAAAGTCAGCTTTTAATATTTGTCCATTAGACAGTTACAACAAAAGGCCCAGCTTGATGGTCACAGCACTGGAATCGTAATGGGATAGTCTCGAGTTCGCGTCTAGGTTCGGCCAACTAAATATTAACCGTGTAGATGTCCTCAGATTGTTCGTAATATGGAAATTCGAGAAATGGGGGTGCCAGCTAAATTGCTGCCTTCGTTATCAGAAAGATGGTAAAACTACGAAGCAGTGTATAGCCTGGATCCGATTAGTTTGGCGGATGGGTAACGCCCCTTTAATATGGTCCAAACGAATCAGAAATCGCATTTAGGCGAATTAACCAATTGGCTAATCTGAAACATGTAAACAATGTGACGTCATAGTGGCCATTTAACCGTAACTTCAACATTAGCTCAAGTTGTTGTTCTTTGTTCTAAATAGTCTAAGCAATGCTTTTGAGTTAGAATTTCTAGAATGATTTCCATGTGCAGACATGAGCTTTATATAAAGAACTTTCCTATAAAAAAATCGGTAACTATGTACTAATATACAAAAATCGTAAGTGGATTTTATTCAACTTGCTTTTCAAATGCAAAAGTGTTTGAAAGCGATAATTCTTTAAACTTGCAACTAAATGCCTAGCTATGTGAAAAAAAAACTTGAACAACAATCTTAAATAAAGAGAGCACAAAAAACCCGTGTAAAAAAATCTTTTGGTAGTTCAGTTATTCAATATTTACTTTTATAAAAATATGAATATCTGTATGAAAACTTACTGAACACATGAAATAGGTTTATGTTATGACTTTTGAAAGAGGTCAACGTTAACATAATTAAAATATATAATTCATTGGTGCGAGTTTATTGTTATTCGAAAACCATCCTTGCAAAATAATTAACTCTTATTTTCACTTTATAATAGAAATATATTTTAATATTCTTGAGGTTGTTTTTATATAAGATAAGTATAAATTTTAAGAAACGTTTAGAAGACGAATTAATTTTTTATTTGGGTTTAAGAAAATTTAATATTTTTGATGTAAAAAAAGCAACTTAATTGAAATGTTTTCTTTGCATAGTGAAAGTATAAAATTTTCAGTAATATGGAACATATTTTTAACAACGTGGAAAGAATGAAGCTTTAAGAAACTTCTTCTATAGTCAGACCCAAGAAAATGAGGGCATAATTATAAATGTTGAGCAAAACACTTAGGGACCTACAATTTTTGTTAGTTACAACAGGGATTTTATAACTAAAACGTAGGAAACATTTCTAAACGTGAAGAAGTCAAGAACGTTTCGGAAATGAAATATTATTAAAAATGTCCGTAATTGCACAACATTACTTTATAAAAATGTATCTTTAAATCATACTTGTAAAAGCAAAAAATTTATATACATATATGGGTGTTTTTTTGTAAATATAAAGTTACTTAAAAGTGTTTAAATGCAGCATAAACTTTGTATTTCCTCAACATTTGTCTCCCGTTCTACTTTTAAAGGTTTAAAAGGTTTATTAAAAGTTGTTTTTAGTAAAAGAAAACACTTCCTATATAAAATAAAAAAAAAATTAAATTAAAATGAGTTTTAAGTAAATTATTCGTGAGATTTTAAAGTTAAAATGTATTGCATTGATTAAAAAATAGTTTGGAATTTAGATATTTTCATACCAAAAATATCTATTTTACGTATTTTCACTCAGAATAAGGGTTATTTTTTTAAAACAATAAATGCTGAAATAATTCTCAAGAAAACACCTAACGACAAACGAAAATTTTAAAAAAGGGATTTAAATTTTTTAGTTATTACAAGAGATATTTGCATTATATTACAACTTTTATTATTTTCATGAATTTAAATATTGTGGATACTTCGAAGGAAACTGTATATGAAACATTGGATCGTCTTCTCATTTTATATGTCATCCTTTAAGCGTCATAGCTGTATATTTCTGTTAATGGATATACAGTCTTCCCTGCAATACACACATTTTTTAGGTTTCAAAAGTACCTTAGGTTAACATTAATTAGAAATTGAAAATTATATATTAAACACAGTTTCTTTTTTTAATAGCCAAAACAACCTCAAATGAAAACAATTTACGTATTCTGTAGGTTTTCGTTGCTATAAGTAAGTAAACAAGTGAAATAAGAAAGAAAAAATGTTCAGCAAACATCGAAATCTCTTTTTGGTAGGAACGAGGAAAGATTCTAAAGGGCCGCCGTTCCAATTGTTTGTTCTCCCTCAAAATAGTTCACTTCTAGGTCCCTTTTCTCCACCAAAAAATCCGCTGTCTGCAATCGTATATAATGATGTACTAAATTTAAATCGGTTCCATTCCCTCTCCAGGTTTGCGACAATCCTCTTTCCGGACCATTCCTTTTCTCGAAAAGAACAAGTTGGTGCTTCGGCAACAGAAACAAACAGTGGAAGCTTCCAGCAATGGCTTCGCGCCAAGAAACAAACGAAACGACAGAAGGAGATCGAAAAAAGGCACAGTTGGCAATTCCATTCATACAAACAGGACTGTGACGTCAGAATAGGGGGAAAAAAGTGCTTCTACAACCGACCGACCCCAGCGACCTGATTTCCAGGAAGCTTGGAAGGAAGGACAGGATTCGCTTAATTAACTCATTCGGAAATTGGTGGCCCCCCTTTTTGTTTGTTCGCCGCTTTGACAGCGGATACTATAACTACTTGGGGTGTTTTTATTTATTATTTCGTTATTAATATTTTTTTTGTTCCTCTGCCAGGACGATGACAGTTTTATTTTGTCACGGGGGGAGGGGGGCGCTTGTTCTTTGAAAGCATCTCTTGGAGGTCGTGATAGGCAAATTGGCTTTGGAACTGGGGCCGATGATGGAGATAGTGCAACTGGTGTTTCCTTTCCTTGGCACTTCTGGGAAGTAGGGCGAAGAGAAAGAGAGTTGCTCAGAATACTACGAAAAGACAATTCTCTAAGGGCAAATCCTTTTTCCAGGGGTTGGTGTAAAATCGAACATTAAAGACCGTTTGCCTATTTTTTTTTATTAAGGTTTTTTAAAAATGGTTTCCACATTTCTCTAATGTATTTTTTTACATATGTTTTGCCTACGTATTTTTAAGCGTTAAGGTGAAATTTGGGTGAATATGTCCACGAAAGCTAAAGGTTGGAAGAATGATTTTTTATGCAAATTAGATTTTTTAAATGCGTTTTAAATTTGCCTCTTATATCACATTTAATGACATTTTAAGGAACTGGTAAACATCTAATAATCCCTTGAATTGATTTAGACACAAACCATTCAGATAAAACTGTTCAAACTGGACGTATATAGTTGTTGTTTCGGAAACAAAATCGAAGGAACTCTTTCAATAGTATATTACGATTAGTGATATTCAATTTTATCGGTAAAGCTCTCAATTTTTTTTAATTCACGAAGCACCTATTTTAAGTTTACATTTAAAGTAATCTATATAATTTTTTTTTAATATCACAAAACACATGCATTCAAAAGCATGTTTTTCAGAAAAAATAACTTTACAGTTTTGAATATTTTTAATTCGCATCTGAAGGATGGAAACCTGAAGATAACTCTGATTTAAAATACAATAATTATACTCATAACTGCTAAATATATCTATTTTAATATCAATAATTTTTAATATAGTAAAATAAGTAAAAATATTAAATTCCAGAAATTTTTTATGAACATGTATTTTCATCTTAATTTTACAAAAAAACTTATTGTTCTACAGGTGACCGAAACCCATATGTATGTATACAAACGTTAAACAGGAATATTTTTTTTTATTATAATAAAAAAAAATATTCCTGTTTAACGTTGATCAGCTATTTGGCATCACGTGACTGGAGAATCCGTTAAGGAATATGCATTATATATATAAAAAAGTGAATGGCCCTCGTTGACCTCCGCGACCTCTTGTTCCAAAGTCTAAAATTGTTAAAATAATTTAAATAAACTGAATGGATTTTTACCCATCAAAGTCCCAGGTGAATATTTTGAAGACGAATGGTACTTATATATAAATTTTTAGTCTTGCATTGCCAGTGAAAGTAGGTGTTTTGCGATCCAAATACATACAGCTTTCTTTTACATTACAGACAATTTTAATTAATATAAATAGTTCGGCTTCAAACACAATCCAGAAAGATAATAAAATCCTTGGGAGATCTCCAACTGAATCCAACAAAACTCAACACTCCATCCTCATCTCCATCTTCTTTTTTAGCATGCTCAAGGTAAGAGAGACCTTCAGAGGGTGAAGACACAATCGCACGCTCGAGTGTCTTACAACAACGTGGTCCTTTGTATGATGACTTTGTCTACCCTGCATCTTCCTCTTCTTTACACATTTCGTTGACACCAACCATGAGAGAAGAACAAGTCTCACCTGTGGAACGGGTCTTGGGGTGGTATGAAGAACTCTTTGTTGTTGCGAATGGTTGGATCATTTCGAGAGGTGTAGGTCACCTTGTGTGTGTTCTGTGCCCTGTCAAAACAGTGATTGTTTGGGTTCGCCGGGGATTTGTTTCACATGAGTTTTAATATTAGATTAGAAATGTTTATTAAAATTTTTAATGTAAAGGGGATTTTGTTTTTTAAATGAAATATTTTAATTTTCTCTTTTGTGAGTCATGATTTTATTGATGTGGCCATGATTAAACATTATTCATTTGTTATAGTTTAATTGAGTGAAAATTTTCTTGATACGACCAAGATTAAAAATCGACTATGAATAAAAATGTTTTTGTTTAAGTGAATGGATATATTTTTTGATGTACCGCGATAATCAAAAATCTTTTTTGATCAATTTTGATTTTATTTTAGTAAGAGAAGATATCCTTTGTAAATATCACTAGGATTAAAAAAATATCCATCATTTTAGTTTTTTTCAGTAATGATTTTGTTAATATATATACCAATTTGATTAAAATCATAAATGATTTTATTAATTAAAATTTTGTAAATGCTAGTCATGGTAATAAATATTCCTAAACTTTGATTTTAATATGTGATGATATTGTTGAAAACACTAAGGAATAAAAAAAAATCTTCCTTCGATTTTGATTTAAAGAGGGAAATACTTAATACCAATATAATTAAAAACCATTTTATATTTTGAAACATATTTAAAACTATTCAATAACGGAAGGTTGCAGTGACCGTTTTGTAATTGAAATTCTTCATTGTCGGCAATTATAGATAGTTTTGTCACTGTAATAAAATTATTGTTATAAATTCCGTGATATAAATATTAATAATCCAATCGGTTGTTCGGAATTTTCAGCTATAGGATCACCAGTTTTCCAGCCGTACAAACCATTTTTGAATACATATAAATATTTTATTTTTTAATAATTTTTAAATCTTTATGATTTTAGTCGAAATTAAAAGCTATCTCTTTAGTACAAACAAGATTTATTTAAAAAAAAAATTTTAAAAATTTTTTAAACTTTTCTACAGAGAGAGAGAGAGAAAATAACTGCACAATTTCGGTATTTGCTTTCTGCTCGAAGTATTACATTTTGAAAAGCGTTACAACAATGTTTTAAAACTCTCCCTTCCTTAATTAGTTTTCATTATAAAAATATCAATTAAACGTATTTATTATCTCATTCATAAAACACTGTGTATTCATATAAAATTTCTAAAATTGCTTCAAATTCACATCCCCCAAAAACATTTATGACGGGAAAATAGAAAAGAACATCCCAACAACAGATGTACTAATTTAACAAATGTCCGTCCTAACATAAAAGTAACAACTCTACCACAAGACAAATACCTCAAAACAAACATTAGGTTCGCAACAACGAAAATAAACGAGCCATCTAACATCTAAATTATTTGAGAAAGCAAATTCAATAAGAAGGCACCGCGAACAACGTGTTTTTACAAGCTGGTATTTTATCCCAGCCGACTAAATGTCCGCGGCAATCCGTTATGACTTTAAATCAAGCCGAAATGGACACTTTTCACAAGACCATTAGAAGTTCTCCGCAACTATTACTGCTTGATAGATACCTCACTTTTCGAAATCGCCCTATTTTCAGCTGCAATTTCCCAGCGGCAACCATCAATTCGCAGCCGCACTCGAGACTATTTTCGGAAATAAAGGCTAATCATTGGAAACACAGCTGCATTACTGTTAGATTAGCTTAGGTTGTGAAGTCTCACCATAAATAAAAGGAAATGTTATGCGAAATGATTTATTTTGTTCTATTGAATAGACTATTTTATGTTACATTACTTTAGTAATTAAAGAAACGCAATTATTGATATTTGAGGAATATTTGCATTTTATGAATATATAAAAAGTGCATTAAAATATTAACTGTTCAGAAGTCTATGGATAAACACAGCTGCATTACCGCTAGTTTATTTTGTGAAGTCTCACTATAAATAAAGGGAAATGTTATACGAAATTATTTATTTTATTTTATTGAATAGACAATTTTATGCTACATTACTTTAGTAATTAAAAATCCCAATTATTGGTATTCGATGAATATTTGCATTTTATAATTATATAAAAAGTACATTAAATAATATTAACTGTTCAGAAGTTTTTGAATAAACACAGCTGCATTACTGTCAGATTAGCTTATGTTGTGAAGTTCCGCAATAATTAAAGGAGGATGTTATACTGAAATTATACCTAATGATTAAGTTAACTAACTATATTGCTTTATTTTACAATATTTTATAGCACTAAAAGGAAGTCAAGGAAGGATTTCGTTTAAGTCTCCAATAATAATAATAATAATAATAATAAAAAAATGGTATTTAAAAAAAAGGCAAACACCGTATCCGTGCATAAAAAAATAATTAGAAATTCTGCATTAGAGCATTATTTAGGTAGGATAAAAACATAAACTATTACTTTTAGAATTTATGTTTTTTTGCCCATTTGATTGTTACTTTAGGTTTATTAGACAATACCAAAAGAATCACAGAACGATTATCGCTGGAACTTTTACTGGTAGTTTGTTTAAAAGACATATAAAAATGGAATATATTTATCTAAATGTTGGTTCCGTTTGATACAAAAACGATATTCCCTAGCGTTATTGGAGAAAGAAAAATTAATGCACACTTTTCTCAGAAACATATCGTATTTTAGACCCAATTATATATAATTTAAAATTAAACTAATTTTGAGTATGTGGAAATTAAGTAAATTAATTTTGGTAATTCTTTATAAAAATTTGGATCAGTACCTTCTGTCTTTTTGGCTTTAATGTTAATATGTTTTCCCTTGCAAATTTCACGTATACTCTATTTACCCAAACGGTTTATTCAATATGTTTTGAAGTGTTCACTCATTTGGATAATTAGAAAAACAGTTGCAATTCTTTCGAAAATTAAATATAAAACTTAATAGACATGTATCAAACGAGTAATAAGAAACAGTGACACTCATAAAATATATATACAAAAAGTTAAACGTAAAAATTTGTTTATATAAAAACAGAAAAACGTAAATTAAAATAATTAACGTTAAGGATCTCAGATTTATTCTACAATGTTCCTACAACTTATAACTTTTACAAATGAGTTAAACTCTCAAGTCAAACACACTTTATGATTAAATGCTAGTGGAATTTTATAATTGAATTTAAGACGTCTTTTCAACCTGCATGTCATTTCGATATTTTAATTTCCTTTATTCAAATTGGATTCTCGAAGCGCATTGAAGCCCGACACCTTGTACACAATTCAACGTCAGATGTTAACTTTCTAAAACTTTTTGCTGCCTTTACAAAAATAAAATAAAATAAAATATCAAACACTCTTCTCCCATCACTGTGTGTCGAGAGTTTTCTTTACTTTCTTGTTTCTCTTTTATTAAGCTACAAGTAATTCTTCTCCGACGAAAAAGTCATTCTGACTCGATGACCCGGAAGGAAAAAATAGTATATATAAAAAAAAAAGAAAAAAAAGTGGGAGGGGTGAAAAAAGACCAAAAGAAGAAAAAGAAACGCAGAAAAAAAAATTAGAACATTCTGGAAATGATGCTTAATTTTTGCCGTTAAAAACGGATGACTTTGCTTTTTTACCATCAACGCAAACGACATTTACTCTAATTTCACTTCATACTTTTTTTGTAACTTCTTATTTTTTTTCTGCGCGTGTGCCTTTCCCTTCCCTACCCAACCGTGGATATCTCCTTTCCCTTTTTTTTTTCTTCCTTCAGAGTGCAAATGAAAAAGCAAAAATCGGTACAAAATGACTTTTCCCTTCCTTTTTTTATTCCCATTCTTGTGGGGGAGTTTTGTTGCCCCAGAAGGTCGCCCAAGGGACTCATTCGGGAGCAGCAAGTAGCCTTTCTCGGGGGGGGCAGGAGGCACATATTGCGAGGAAAGAAATATAAAAAAGTGTGTCTTTATGGAGTCTCGTCTTTTAATTTGGTGCAAGGGACCGGATGGAAGAGGGTATTGTTCTCTGATGGAATAGCAGAGCTTTCTTTCTCTATCCCCCGTTGTTTGTTTTGGAATTTCAGGAAAGCTGGAGATACTTGACGAGTCTTAATTCAAAGGGATTGATCAACAAATAAGTCCTTCCCTTAATATATTTCGATTTTAGCCTTCTGACCGTTACAAACGTATTATTGTGTGCTTTTACCGTCAGTTTTTCGCGCAATACACACCATTTTTAACCCTCTGAGCGGTTAGAAAAAGGGTGTATTATTATACATGCATTTCCAATGCATGTATAATAATATATTTTAAAGTTTTATAATTTTAATAGATATAGCTTTAAAATATGTCAACATCGAATATTTTTATTAATTTATTGTTTATGTGTACTGCTATAAAAACAGTAAATCAATGGATGACTTAAGTCTGTCTGACGTTGGAAGGTTAAATTCCAAAAATTACTGTGTTATCCAATATTTTTCATATATTTTTTATTAGGGTATATACAAAAAGCTATAACTCTTTAGAAATTAAGAAGATTTTTTCAAATTTAAAATGGATTTTTTAAAAAAATATCATTTAATCAGGCCAAAAGAGAAAAATACTTCACAATTTGGTTAATTTACCGCCCAGAATAAATTCGTATGCACCCCCCTGTCCCCCCCATTAAGAGCACATTTGAATTCTCAAATTGTTGTAATTTACACAGTACGTTATTGTGGTCATAATAAACACAGTTATGTTAGTTGGAAGAACTTCTGACGATCTTTCTTATTGTATCCCTTAACACAATGCTACCAACTTCAAAATAAATCTCCTGCAAAATGTATGAATTGGGACTTATACCACACATGTGCAATAAGGCATTGACTTAATGCACTGCATGTATTCAAGGGACACACTTACGTATGACAAAACTATTAAAATATCGGTAGTGCAACTCCTTGACTCAGAACCGGTATTAGTTTTCAATCGTTATTACCACAGAACAGTTACTGATGCTGTAATTCCTAATAAAGGCCCACGGGAATATTTATTAAAAAAAGTACACTTACTAAAAATAATCGATCTTTTAAAGGATCTAACCCATTTTGGTTGATAGCATTTCATTTTTTTTTACTTACGAACCTAGCAATGCGCACTTTCATATCAGTTTTACAAATGAAAGAAAGTGAATTACGAGTGTATTTGTTTCCAACAACTGAATTTCCACAAAGAGGTGAGAAAAAGTGTTTCTTCTATACGCTAAATGTATGATATAACAAACACAATTACAACACTCATTTTTCACCAGGTCACTTGGCGTAGCTCCATTCAATCCATCGCAGGCAACGGCGCCGCTTTCCCCGTTTCAATCCCGCTTTCTCGCCAAACTCATCGCCACCCCCCATTGTCCGCCTAATGATGGATGGCGAGGGAAACCATTGCAACTGGCGAAGAGCAAATCATCGACTTCTCACTTGTGTCAGTTTTGCTTCGCCAATTCCAGCCAAACCGTGATACATGAAGCGCAACTTTGACGAGTAATTTCTCATTGGGGCTTCGTTGCCATAGCTGCATCGGAACAATTCTCTGGCCCCCTTTGTGAGATGAATGGTTGCAGGTTGGGACGGTTAATGGATAAAATCATTTATAAACATTATATTGAAGAAAACGCGAAGAAAGCGCTTGTCTGGAGGTGTAAATAATTAGAAATGTTGTTTATCGATAAATATTTTTTTTGTAATATTATCCCGAATTGATTTTTAGATGGGCAGTCCATCATTCTCACCATTAAATGGGAAAACTAATATTATTCGACGGGATAAGTGAATGTGGGTCTTAAGATAATGTGTTAGATGTAAGTTTACAACTTCTTGTTGAACTTGATGCTCTCGCGTTTTAAGAATAAAAGTTATGTTTATATGTATAAAGTCACACAGTCTTAATAAACGTTATATTAATAATTCAACAAAATATATTTTCGATAAGTGATGATTCCATAAAATATATTTTTGATATGTGATAATTCAACAAAATATATTTTCGATATGTGATAATTCAAAAACCGATTTTGAAGAAATAATAAAATAAAGACTGATTTTTTAAAATATATATTCCATATTGATTTTCTTAATGTAAATAAGGTGTTTTTTTTTGCTCTAACCTTTGCTGTAACTGTTTGCTAAACTAAGACTGAATATATATTTTTAATTTAAAAGATAACTTCGAAATTGTTTTTTAAGTACCATGTAAATATTTGCTAACATACATTTAATGTATATATTTATGTATAAAGAGTCAAGCCAAAAAACAATGAGAGTCCACTTACTCTTGAAAAGTTTTATGTTAGCTACAGGGCTGTATGCTTACTGTACCAAGTGATGAATCGGGAAGAATGATGATAGTCCGTCAAAGAAAACGCTAACGAGTTAGAAAGTTATATTAGTCAAGGAAATACGAAACTTTGTTTCACGTGATCTACACAATCACTTCGATTGAACAGTCATCGTTGTTCCCCTGCTCTCTTCATATTTTATCCTTAAATTTAAACGTAAAAAAATACTATTAATACCTATTTAGTAGTTTAATATTTTATATCATAAAACGGTCATCGTTTATCCAAAAAGCTTAAAACATAACCACAATTCAATCCGAAATATGCACTTCACAACCCCGAATACGTAACCCAAAAAATAACTTCATAATAAATCTCTCTCACACAAATATTTTAAAGGAGAAATCGCGCAATAAAACTCTACTTTAATTTACTTCGTAATAAATCTCAACGATCTTCCTCCCCCAGTCTCCAACGCTCTGCATAAATCACAGCAACTGCACCAGACCAGACTACACTCCGTCCAAACGCACAAAGGAAGGCATCTCAATCCCAGTTGATTCGTTTCCCCATGGCGACCATAGAAAGCAACTGCCCTCCCAAAATCCTCAACTATATCAATCCGAATGCGAGGAAACGCATCAGTCACACCGCCCCATATCTAACGATCGGGGCTCGAAACCAATACCTTTCACTCGTTCTGCCAGATCAGTAATAAGGAGAAGGGAGGAGAGATGTAAAGATGAAGAAGAAGAAGATATCGACGGAGGATTCGGATGCTAATAACTCCTTACACACCCGAAGCGGCAAAACCAGAAAGAACTGGAACGCCAATGGAAAAGAGAAAAATCGCCAAATCCTAGCAATGCTGAATGCCCAAAATATACAAGACTAGATTTTTGAATTTCAATCACGTATCTTAACCACCTAACGTGCACATTCGTTCGAGTATCTCTAGTTTTCCTAGTAGTACACATAGTCTAAAAGTTAATAAAAAATATCTTTTTTGAAATCATTTTCAAGTTTAATGCATTAGGAAGACTTTTAAAAACTTTATCTACTGATATAATAAAAAAAAAATTGTAAAAAAGGGAATGTGTTGGAACTATGATGTAAACTTTCCTGCAGTGAAAACAAACTTTCATTTTTGAAATTTGTTTATCCGTCAGAGGGTTAAAGAATCGAGTATCTTGTGGTCCAAAATTAATATATTTAACTTAATTCGTTTTTCAAACAAGCTACATTTGGTATTAAGGGTAAAAATACAATGTTTCGCTTTTAACGTGATTTATATCGACATTACAACTCCATGACAAATAACCCAATTAACATATATTTCGTATCGTTCAATAGGAAATTAAACAATGATTTGTGTAAAATATTGAAATACAGCTGATCATTTACGGATCGTGAATGGAAATACGCGGCATCAGACGAAACAAATTGATTATATTTCTTTTGTTGACGAGGGTTTTTTTAAAGATAAATTCCTATTTCTATAATCTGCTGAAATGTAGTTTTATATAAAACCTTTCTGGCTTTGTTTCAGTGCAGCCCCACCCGATTTTTAATTTTGTATTATGTCATACCATCCTAAAACTTTTATTATTGTACTCAGCTATCACTTTAAACATTTCATAAAATCTGAATAAATGTCAAACAAAACATGAATATAAGACAAAAACTCGTTTTATAGAACATTTCGTTAAGAATTTTAAAATACAAATACTACGTTAAAATACGCAATAATATATTATTAATATTATTGCGTATTTTAACGTTGTATTTGTATTTAAAAAAAACATGAATATACAAATCATTCTAACTTCCAAACAGTGAAAACAACTTTACAATTGCAATAACTCATTGAGTTTTAATGGGAAAGAACATTAACACAATCCCCAATTCGGTGATGCCCCGCCAAATCCAGCAACCCATCCCCTTTCACCACCGACCAAACCACACACACCGGGAGTTTTTCTCCCATCTTTCAATATCCAGCATAGAGATCCTCATCAGTTCCTCCAATGCTTCCTTCAGAGGATGTCATCAACGGATAACTCGAATCCCTCTCCAATTTCACCTCCTTCTTCTCCCATTCATTTTTCCACGAATAGAGGGGGGGGGGGGAAGAAGCCGTGAAAAAGGGGAGGGGGAGAGGTTGAGGCATTATTCTCCCCTCACGTGGCAGAACCTAGATGATCCTGGTAAAGATGTCATGAAGAGTTATCTCCCATCCCGACCCCCCCCATCTCTGTGGGAATTTTAGATGCATTTCTCTTGTTGGGTAAGGGATGAAATCCCCTAAAATGCACATGTTCCATTCTTTTTTATTTGTTAAGTTTTAATATAAGGGGGCAAAGTTTCTATTGTTTGTGTTTTAATCTTATTGAATGTTGAGATTGATGGATGGTGGTAAAATATTTATTGTAGAGAGGTTCGAACAGGTGTGTTGATACTATTAAATATGATACCGTTGCATTAAAAAATGATAAAAATATTATATTCGTAAATAAATAAATGCCTTATTGCCTTCTAAGAAAAAAAATATCGCGATATTTCAAAATTTCAATATACAGGGTGATCATAAATTGTTGGGCGATGGCCATTATTTGGCTGCACCACATTTAGTTGTATTGCCATAATAAAATATTATTTTTACTTACTTCGCTTATATTTAAAACAAGTCGTTTAGCTTTAGTAGTAATAAACATAGTATTTAAAGCACAATAAAAATAATAGTTTATTATGAATAGTTAAACAGCCGAACCATGACCATCGTTCAACTATTTGTGACTATTCTGTATTTCAAAATTTCTAAAAGTTAATAAAATAAAACGATTTTTTTCGCTTTTCTTAATAATTGCGAATATTGAAAAGGTTCAAAAGAAGGGAAAATTGGTTAAGCGGGCCGGTAAATTAGGATAAAAATATATATTCTCTCGAGAGAATGACGCGTTACATGATCAGGATTACATTGTGAATGATAGATTGTGTCCTTTTATAGGGATTTATTTTTTATTTATGTAGACAGGGATTATTATCAATCAGATTGAGTCAGGGAAATCAGGTAATTGGGAAAAAAATGGTTTGATCTAGGGACTTTTCCTGTGGAGGGACTAAAAAAAACCTCATAAATTGCTCTATTGTAAAACTTACATCAAAGTATGCGCATAGGATGTTATTATGACCAAAAATAGCTTGAAATTGAAGTCGTCGGCCAATTCTTTTACATTAAAGAAAGAAATATGAATCTGATAGAGAAGTTATGGTGGGATGGTAAAAAGCGTTGTTTAGACATGAGTAAAGATTATTGCGACGCAGTTAAATTATAGGGTTTTAAAGGGGCGTTAGATAAAGGAAGTTTTAAATATGACAATTTAAGAAAAATATATTACACATATAAACTAAAAAGAGGGGGGCATCTCTGATTGATTTGCCTTTTTGAGAAAGGTAGTTAGCAGATAAAATCCGGTGAAATTTATATAACAATAATTTTCTTTGTCTATTGATAAGTAACAGACTTTAATGCACATTAACTCCTTTTTTTTAATATACTAGTTCACTTAACATGTGATTTTTGAGCTATGATTTTTATATTTCAACAAAATCTCAAAATTTATTATTGCTTGATATCATGAAAAACAAAATTTAATAAGCAGGCGCTGCCGTTCTTGTGAAAAACACTCAGACTGCGATCTCTTCCTAAGCAGAATATGCCTTAATACTATTTCAGGTTCATTAAAGCGGCGAATGAACGAGATTCGGAAACTCTCACAGGATCGAGCGATAGCGTGACAATCAAAATGTCCAAGGATAAGTATTTGCTTTCCCATGCCCACACTGCTAAATCCATTCCAGTGTGTGCAGTAGTTGGAATCTCCCTCAAGGAGCGCTTCCTAGATGTAGTGGTGTTTTTTGCTTCCTCAGAAAAAGAGTCTTGGATGTTTCAATTGAAACGGATGAGGTTCTTTTAAGGGTAACTTCACCGGAAGCTTTTGATTAAAACTATAAATGCGGAAGCAGTTATCGACGGTCGTCCAATTTTATTTCCGGAAAATAGATATGGAGGGCTGTTTTGTTTCCGATTTCGCAAGCGCCATTGACGCAATTGTTTTCTAATCCTACTCGTGGATGTTCGGGAACTTTCTGTTTTTTTATGTTTTGGAGCCTGTTTTGTTCGAAGTGATTATAAATATTTCTGAAGATTGTTTTTGATTTGATGCCGCAGTTTTATTGAAATTTTATTTGAAATTTCATTCAATTGTTAGTTTTAAATTTGCTGCAGTTTTACTGAAATGTCTTCTAAGCTGCTTAATCGTTTGTAATTATATAATTTTATCGGATAATATAACATTGTTTCAGTCTAAAAATATAAAATTGACATGTTATGCACAAATGAATGTTTCCCAAATTTATGGATATTGCAAAATGAATGTGAAACTATTCTTCTTAAATGTTTTAAATCAAAAACTAGATTCAACTTTAGCACTTTCTTGTCCAAGCTTAACACCAACAGGTTTTCTGTCTGTAGGGATAACATGCAACAAGGGTTGTTACAAATTGATGGCGATGGGCATTGTTTGGTTGTTTAACTACACATAATAAACCATTCTCTTTGCTACGTTTCAATTACTTGTTTTCTAAATCAAAGCGACTTGTTTAAAATATAAACGTAATAGTTGGTAAAAGTAATGTTCTATTATTCTAATATAGCTGAATGTGATACAACCAATCAATGATAAACAACCCATGATAATCTCCCAACAATTTTTGACCACCTCGTATATCTGTTTCAATTTTAGAATTATAATAATATGAAAAACCTGAGTTGTTTTTCTTTAATTTATACAATTATTTACTGAAATTTGGACATATGCATAAAAATAAGGAAAATATACTGAATAAGAAAAATGTAAACGGATTATTTTACTACGAATAATTTAATACCCTAAGATTTATTGCCTGTTAAGAGGAGGTAAATGTGAACAATCGGCTTTATAAAGGGTTTCGCTATTTTAAATAACCACCTTAATTTTTGTTAATAGTCGATATTTAAAGACCCATAAATGTCCCACTGACCGTGCTCGTCATTTGGAAGCAAATTCCGCGCTAAATCAAAACAAACACTCATAACGAACGAAAGCTGGCACCCCTTCATTCCTCAACAAGAAACCATTAAAAGAACAAGATCATGAAAGTGTTTCAAAAGCAAGCGATAGAGCACGTCGTTTAAAGCGTTATTAGAATTCCAAATAAAAAATCAATAGGCGAGGGAAGAACGGCAACACTGAAGAATTTCTTATGCCTCCAGGATTCAGATGCAACGGTATATTTACTCTTAAGAAGAGAAAGAAGAAAAAAAAACGAGAAGAAGAAAAATAAGTAGTAGAAGGCTGTGCTTGGGCAATTTACTTTCTACTTTAACTTGAAAGATGTGCTTCAGATCAATAATAAACATTTCCTTCCCCGCCGCCATGCTGCTGCGCCGCTTTATTTTGTTTGTTCGGGGAACTTTTCTTCTTCTCTCTTCGGAAAATACTTTCTTTTATTTTCCGGACTCGTAAACATCGAAGAGCACATCGAGAAGTCAGTTCAGCGACAAAAATCCAATAAAATGCTTGATATCACATATTTTTTTATATAGAGATCTGTAGACGAATTGAGAAGAAATAAGAAGTTTTTAGATGGTGTTGCTAATGGCTGTCCATAAGCAAAATGGCGTCCGGCTGGCTTATGTATTTCGTTGTTGGTTCTGAATTTATAGATTAATCCATGTTCGGTATAAGTTTTTTGGAATAAGGGGCATACATTCATGATGAATATATTTTTTTTCTGCATTTTTATATTTTTATATTTCTGTCATCAATGCTCGCATCTTAACATCTTTATTTGATACAATGGTTTTATTTTTATTATCCCCGAAGAAAAACATAAACTATTGGTTTTTGGATGAAATATATGAAATTTTAAAACTAGTGCCTTACTTTAATCTAAAATTCAATTTAGACATTTATTTGTTTTGAAATAATCATATATATATATATATATATATATATATATATATATATATATATATATATATATATATATATATATATATATATATATATATATATATATATATATATATATACATATATTGTGAAATGGGCTTATGTTAAAACTATAATGTAATGTTAAACTAATTAATACGTGAACTTATTATTAACATATTACGTCAGTAAAATTTATAGACATTTTTTCCGTGTACCTGAGGTCCTTTAAATAAAATACAATTAGTTTGTATCCAAAACTTTTCTACATTAGAAAATGACAAAAAAATTGAATAACTAACATACCTTAACATTAGAAATACAGATATAAATAACCGAATATTTCGATGGTGACCTTTGTGAATTGCAAGGTTATCGCAAAGTTCGATTCTTTATCTCCTTAATCTAACACAGACAGTTATTGATGATGCGTCAATATTGACAGCGAAAGAAAATCCGAGTCCATCATTTATCAAGTTTTATTTAACGGTGAAACTCTTTTCCTTGCAAAGTTACAAAGTATGCAGAGAAAAAAAGATCACGCGATCTTCCGTATCAATTTCCTTCTCGTTTCAGCTGCGCCAACCATTCCTGAAATCTAGTTTTTGTATTGATTTTTGGAGATTTAATTTTTTATTTACGATTTAAATGCTTTGAATAATTCTCGTTAATATCTTTTTAACAATTTATTGTCCATTGAATGAAAAACATCGCAACATGTTTAAGAATTGTTAATGTTTAAGTAATAATATATTCATAATAGTCTTAAATAATGTTCTAAATTTTTTAGATATATAGTATTTGATGCATTAGTTAAAATATATAAATGTTTTATTTATTTAAGATAATTATCAGTCACTGTTGATAAATCCCTGTCAAATTTGACGAAAAGCTGTTTTTTTTTTGGACAAAAGCATAAAATATTTCGTTGTTTCGTAAATTTTGTGAAATACTGAATTTTTTTTCGTTTTTTATAAAGGAAACTGTAATTGAAGCTTATTTAACTAAGCTTTCGTCTAATTTGAGTAAATGTTTTGAGAGATGTGATTGATAACATTCAGTTAAATATCTTTCTATTGGGGTTAATTAAAGAGTAACTGAATAACACAATAAAGAAAATTGAAAAGAGATTTTACGGAATGTATTTGTATAAATTAATTACTGTTTAAACGTATATATGAGGGGGTGATAAGCCAAAAGGGATACAAGTGGAAATTTCATCCTTTTGTAAAAATGCAGTAAAACAAAAAAAAAACTGATTATTGAAGTAGTTGATTCTTACGCCACAATATCTCAACACATTACAGATATTTACTTGTATCCCTTTGCCACCAACATTTCATAAGTATTAACTATTTATAATCGCTCTTAACTACATTTTAAAAAAGTCACTCGGAAGCCTTGGTATTTCACCCCCTCATATATTTTTTAAAGGATTCTGACAACACCATACTATTGACAAGAAAAAAATAACTCTGAAATCTACAATTTCAGTGTATTTATTAGAGAATTGTTATTTCAAACAAATATAATAAGCATTTACAAGCAAAAATCGACTAATGACTCGCTTGCGTATGCATTTATTAGTTATTTATGATTGAGCTGTTTTCAAGCTTACCAGCACACAAACATAATTTATACAAAATAAATAGTTAAAAAGACAATCTAATTATTTTCCTACTCCATAAAAAACAAACATACGCATGTCATATCTGCCACAAAAACTACCCCTTAAAACCAAACCCTTTTATTAAAAAAACCAACTTGCATAATTCCTCAATTACCCCTGTTTACCTTTCGCGCAAATTTTCAACTGGTTATACAAACCATTCCTCAAACCCCCAGAATTAAATCGCCAACCCATAACAAGGCGAGGGATAAATGTCCCATTATTATGCTAATATCTGGAGAGGGGCACCAGTCACGACAACCCCTCATTAAACCCTCGGTTTCTTCGTGACAAAAGCTCTCTCCAGAGCCCGGGCAACGCCTTGCACATCCGAAACTGCAACATTCCTCGGCCTGCACACTCGATACGCTGCTGCAAAAGGCCCATACAATATTCATAAGAGCCCAGCCGAGTGTGTCTTCGCCTTGAATTGAGCCATATCCGCTCTTGGCTCGTTATTGATACGCCTGCGACTTGCCTTCGTTTTGGGGGTGGATGGAATTACAGAGGGTTCGGGCAGGGAAGCGACAAAGGGAAGAACTAGAGGGGCATTGTGGAAGTTTGTTCTGAAGTTGGCGCTTTGCTGACTTTGGGATCCATTGATTGGGTTTGCGTCGTTAAGTGGTTGGGTGGGAGAGGTGACCTATTGAACTGTTTATGGTGTTGGACATGGGGATGTTTTGTGTGTGGGTAATTGGTGTGAAGGGGGATTTGTTCTATATCATCTTTGTGATGGTGTATTTGAAGTATAAATCTTTAGTAGATCACTGGTGGATGTAGTTATAGGGTATTAGGGGAAATGACCTCCTCCGATATTTCCTACTTAAATTTCTTGTAATAGACATTTTTATTTTCCGAAGGATTTAAAAATAAATCTGATAAGTTAACACTTAATTTCTATCCTATCATAACCGAACTTGCCTTTTGAACAACTTTTAGAAATACGGCTTCTTATCTAGGGAAAAATGATAAGGATAATACTTGAGTTTTCCCAATTTAGAAACTTACACACTAAAACCAACGTGAGAATAAATTACTACAACGGATTAAACGTGCAGCAAACTCTCTGCTACACAGTAATACCTAATTAATACATGTAATATTGTCATTGAAATGACTTAAGTATGTCAAATTTCAAGTGGATATGACGTTCGATAGGAAGGTTACAATTTAATTGTAAAATTTGACAATACATCGACAACAAAGTGAGTTACATAAAAACGGGTAATATAAAAAAAATAACATCTTTAAGTAAAATAACATGCATTTCATTAAATTACATTTATATAAACTAATTCAAAAGTAACGCCGGCGCGTTTTTATAAGTAATCGATGTATTATTATTCTCCAATTATTATTGTGATACTCAGCGAGGCAACGGTAAACAACTAAAAGAAAGCGTGCAAACTGAACTCAGCAACAACGTTTCAGGTGCAAGTATGCGACATAGCAAACTATATAAAACTATTATCTTATATTATACTCAGGTTAAAATATTTAAAAGCTCGGACGCAGATATATTGTAATAGTTACTCAACTCTTAACTGTCTTTTCAGTTGCTAATTCAATAAAACGGAGATTGAATCAAGCTCTCTCTTCGCCAATATTTCAAGATAAGTTTTAAACTTTTGTACAACCTCCTGGATAAAGATTCAATTTCTAAAAGGCTTTCTGGAGGAAATTACATTTCAAAAACTAAAGGGGGAAAGAAGATTTAGAGTTCGAAGAAGCGAATCCGTATCTTGGAAGTGTTGAAAATTAGCTCACATATCGTGGACTTTGATAAAACCGACGATGACGCTGCATTGAAATATATGTCACTTCAGAAGAAAATGGCTGCCTCAATACTTTAAAGGGAAAATAGATTCTTGGAATTTCCCAACAACAATGTTTCTGTTTTGAGACAGGAATTCATTTGAAATTAAGTTCTCTCTCTCGCGAGTCTTCTGAAATACTTCCCATTTGAGGATGAAAGTTTCTTCCGAATTTCTTGAAGATACTCCGTGGAATATTTTTAATTAAAATTCTTGGCACTTACGTTGAGAATGCAGTTTTAGTGGGATTCGAAAGAAACGCCGCTGATGTTTGGCGACTCTGAAAGTTTGACTGGATTTTCAAATAAGGCTTTTGTTGATACATATGTTAATATGCAAGAGCTCACAGTGACCATTTATTTATTTATTCGAACGTCACAAGAATGCTGTGACATCAAACCAATAAAAATACGACATCAACATGTCACCATTTTTGTTTGTATTTCACTAGTGTATTTTAAAGAATACAATTCCCTATATGTCTAAAAGTTTACAGGCATCTAGAATAAGGATTATTATAGGGCCTAGACATTACTCTCATAGTACATTATAAAAGTTATCGATTTAAATAGGTTATTGAATTGAAATGCAGTAGAATTCCAATTATTCGGATCAGTTATTGGGACCAGATTCTATCTGGACTTTCTAATATACAAATAATTGGATAATTCACGAAAAAACTTTGTTTCTTAGTAAAAAAATAATTTTGCTTTAATATGTGTATGACTATTAAAAACAATATCATTCACCGATAGGAAACTTTTAATATGCTGATTTGGCTGAATTTTTTTTCTCAAATCGATCCTGATAACTGGCGATCTGATTTGTTTGATGCGGATAACTAGAGTTCGGATATTGGAGTTCTACTGTACTATTGGAAACATAACACCAATCTTAACATAACAATTATCTTAACATAACACCAATTTTTAATTTTATATAAAACAAAATAGAAAAAAGTAAAAAAATAATATATATATATATATATATATATATAACTGTTACTTAGATACGAAGTTCGGATAATTAAAGTTCTACTGAATACAATGTTTAAACTTTAAAGTCTAATTAGAATTATACAATGGTTATATTTCAATGTGTTTTTAATTTAAATATTATTTTTAAATATACATGCTTATATTTAGACTAATAAATAAACGCGATAACAATCCTGTTTCTTGTGAAACATTTTAAACTTATAAATGTTTTCAAATCTGTGCATCGTCTATTGGTAGGATTAGATTTAAAAAAGTAGATTTACAAAGTTGGGTCATATAGTTTTAATGTTGAAAAAAGTTGCTGTTTCTAATTTTACAAATTGGTGTGTATTAATGTCTTATAGTTTACTTTTGTTTAAACTTTCGTACTTTTTTAAAATCTTATTACATTTATTATGCTTTAAGGCAGTAAATTTAACCAGAGACGAGATACTAAAAGTTTTAACAGTTTAATAAAAGCGTGACCCCAGTTGCGTTCTGCTCAATAATAATAAGTTATTTGTATATGACTGATTTTGTGACAACAACGGCATATTAAATTATACAGTGAAACTACGTTAGACAATTAATCGCTAATTAGACCTTAAAAACACATATTTTATTTATAAAAGATCAAGTAACCGATAGGAACATCTAAAACGACAAAAAAAATCCCTGATTATTCATAAACTTAGGGTAAAATACTCAATGGACAGTGTATTCTGCTAATCGGTTACTTGAAGGCATGACGTATAATTCCATAGTGACGTGCAAATCACCAAATTACCCAGTCACCACCGACCTAAAGAAGCGGCAACGTACAAGACAGGAGACACTAAAAAACAACAGCTAATTTCGCGCCAATTTTGTTTGCGATGCTTCATACCCCCGCGCCACTGGCTTGTCCTACAACAGCTTGCTTATGACATTGATAAATTACCATTGATCTTTGGCATTAGCCAACCTGAAGGGGAGGTCGTCTTCAAGTTTCGAACACGACTTTTTTTTTAGGGTCGTCCCAATCTCCATTTTATCCACTTTGAAACGTCTGTTTTAATGATTAATTGAAAAAATGCAAAGATGATAGGAATTATCGAGACGTGGGGTTTTAAATGGAGGGTCGGAAGCTTCTGCTACTTCGTAATGAGGCACTTTTTGGGAGAAGTCTGATTTGTTGGTGACTGTAAAAAAATGGTATTCGGTCCTTGATGACTTCGTTAAGTTTGGCTTATTATCTCTGCGTGGAGAATTTTTACGATGGAATGATGAAGGGAAGTTCCCCATTTTTTTTTTGGCGGTGTTGGAAGGATAAATGGTTGCCAATTATCACGATGAGAGAATTTTTAGGTTCGTTTGGCGATGGAGAGTTTTTATGGGAAAAGAATCGTAGTGGGAGTAAATTAGGAATATTATTAAAAGTCATGCCATCAAAAGTTAATGATCGAGTTAAATTGGGCCAAATTTTATTATTTATGGGGAAAATATATGAAGGGGGAATAAATTAGCTTGAAGGTTTTAACTTTTATAAGATTGTAATTTATGTTTGCAATAAAATGGATTGTAAAAAAGTATTGTACATTTATTGTTGTTTGAATTACCCATCAAAAACAGTTAGCATAAAACCTTCATCAAAATTGTCAAATTGAAAGCATTTTTAAGGTTTTATAAAGGATATTTTTGTAAGTTTTTAATTTTCCTGCATAAAACCTTTAAAATATCTGCATTTCCCCTTCATAATTAAAAATTGAAGTTTTTTCCAGAATTTTTTGAAGTTTTTATGATGGATATTGAAACAAAAACCGTTAATTTCATAGATCTTGAAAAAAAAACTTCAGTTTTCCTACATAAACCCTTCAATTTCAAAATGTTAGTGAAGGTTTTATGATGATTGTTTTTGCTGGGTAATGTTGCACTAAAGCTGCGCGATGGACTATTTATCTTGAAGAAAAGACACGAGAACAATATTTTATAATTTTGAACCATGCTCATATGACGAAAACAACACCTGAGCATAACCCAACTCTCCAAGCTTCCACACCACGATTAATGTAAAGACACATTTGAGCCAATTTATATTTTTCGCGCACCAGCCACATTTACCTGGTGAATGGCTTTCCGGACGACGAAGAACAAACTTACAATCCTCCAACTGCGAGCTCGGTGATCCACCGACAAGTTCTTAGTTGGCTTATTGCATATTTATAAACAAAATTTAATTAAAAAAAAGAAAATAAATAGAATTTGATTAATAAAACACATGCTAATGGCCTTTTTACACTGTTGTAACATTAAAATATCTACTGAAATTTAGCTTAATTTAGTTATAAAACAATATTGGTTTAAAAAATAATGTTGAGTTTAATAAAAAATGTTGAATTTAAACTAATAATTATGATAAAAAGTATATAAAAAAGGACATTTACATGTTTACTTTTATGAGCATTAAAAAAGTATAGAATATTCATTGCATATATAGTCTAAGATTTCAAGATTTAATATGATATGACAATATATGTTTAAAATCCTTTTAAAAGTTCATAAATTTTATAGTAAGCATTTAATGGTAAGGTCATTTTTAATATATCTTAAATGACCAAATGAAGCTTTTATTACAGAACACTATTAGGATTTTCTAAAGCAGTGGTTATAAAATAATTATTTTGTTTTCAAAGAAGCGAATCACTTTAATTTCCCTAAATGGTATAATTTATACTTAAGGTAAAGCTCATATAATGACTTTTATGAGCATTAACCTTGACGCATTAATGTAAATGATCTTATAATTGTCTTCCCCAAGATTTAATGTAGTTGACCATTTTTTTGGAAATACCAATGAAAGTTATAATTATCTCATTATTTTTTCTCTCTTAGAATATTTGTGCAATTAAAACACTGACAATTGAACTCTTGAGTGAGGCACAAAGCTTTACTTTAGTCATACATTTCAAGTATGTTTTATAAATTATATTCGAAAGAAGAAAAATTATTTCAGTTTATAAAACAAATTCTATAAGTCTTTTTATTAAGGATATTGTTTGGTTTGCTTGCGTCAAATAAATGTTAAATATATTATTTATTTTTAAGAAATTTTTGGAGAAAAAAAATTAACCAATTTAATCACTCATTTTGGGAGACATTTGATTAACTTGGAGTTTGAATTGTCCCTGTCAGTAGATTTTTATATTTAATTCAAATAACAAAAACACTTTTTAAAAAAATGACGTTAATCCTTCTTTGCGACGTGGAACAATGTGTTGTTTTAAAGTTCAACATAAAATATTGGTAAATATTATCTGTTTCAATTATTTTAATTGATCAGGAATACTTTACAATTAAATACAATATATATTAATCGATAAAAAGAGTAATTACTTAAAAAATATTTATCCAACAATATCCATTAAAAAATAATGCTGCACGAAACCCTTTTTATAATGAGAACACAAAAAGAAAGTATTTCAATTAGAAAAATATTATAAAATGAAAAAAAAAAAATCTATGAAAGCGATCCAATACGTATTTATTATACAACTTTTGACTGATTGGGAATGAATATATTATTTAAATGGCACATTTATCATTTAAACTTATTTTTATAAAGAATTTTACATGTGAATTTCAATTCAAAATAATAGTGCCTTTGAATAAGATCTCACATAAGTAAGAAGAATAAGGAAACCTAAATGATGAATGAAATAACAAAACTGCCATTTACTTCTCCAATGAATCTCCCTTAGGGTACATTACTTTATAAAACGTGACGACAAAAAACATAAAAAAACCTTAGGTGAACAACAACATGCAATCCTAACACATATTTCTTTTCTAGTTTTCGAACATCTTTCGCGATCGGTACATCAGAGAATTCCACCAATTTTTTCCCGCTAAAATCGGTAGAAGCACAAAAAGGCTGGTGGCGGAAAGAAAGGGAGGGGCATTACAACATCGTTCCAAGGAACACAACAAACGAAAGCAAACGATGAACACCCCCTAACAAACAACAACAACAACAAAAAGAAACCTTGATCGTCTGCAAGCATTTGGACGTTCGCACTGATGATCTGAAGACCCACCGATCGTCCATCAAAGTCAAAGGCGCGCAGCAAAAATTGTCGAACCTTCCTAAAAATGATCCAAGGAAAAAATACGACAGAACAAGTAAATAAAGAAAGAAAGCTGTAGGGAAAAAAAATATAATAAATACAAAACCGCTATCGAAAGGCACCAGAGAAAGCAGGTCACCGGGAAAAAAAGAGGAGAAATAAGAACAAATCCCTTCCTTTCCTCAAAAAGCATCTCCAGAAAAGAATTCTTCTGTTCCAGAGGTTTTTGTTTTTCCCTCTCAAACCGTCAGGTCTGATGTGTTTTACAACAAAACCGCAAATAGGAAGGAATTTCGGGCTGCCCTTCTACCGCTTTATTCCGTTTCAATTGCAGTGTTGGTCATCAATTATCGTTTCGAGTAACGCAATTTCGTTCGTAGGGAACATAACTTCCAGCGCAGTAGAAGGCTCCATTGAGTTCGATGGTATGATTATGTTCGGAGGGTGGGTGTGTATATTTTCATTTTCTCTTGGCCGGATTGTATCGGGAATAAAAAAGGATTCATGAAAAAAATATTCCAAAAGAACCATCTTTGAATTCTTAAAAGAACATTTGGGAGATCGGGGATAGCAAAATCTATTTGGGTTCTTTCATATTTATATATATATATTTTTTTATCTTTATACAATAACTTAGAAATATTTTAATCATTTCAATAAAGCTTTTATTGAGAAATGTTTTAGATTTGAACTGGCATAATATTGTTATCAGAATCGAATGTTTAATCTAATAAATGAGAAACAACTACCACCTGTTCTTTGCCACTTCATTGGGGTTGGTAAATCGGCAAACTCGGGCACACTCTCTGACCAAATAAAATTTATTTATGTATTTTTGTTTCATTTTATTAGAATGATGATTTAAATAAAAAAAAATAAAAAAATTAAAGATTTGATTAAAAGAACTAAGAAGAAACAAGAGTATTTACTTTCTAAAACCATTATAATTGACAAAATATAGTATTATTTAAACCGTAATTAAATATTTTATTTCTAAAAAACAAAAATTTATGTAATAAAATATTGTTTAAAATGCTTTTTTTTGTATAGACTCTCTAAAATATCATCAAATACGAAATTGTTACTAAAAATTAATAGATTCAGTTTAGTGCACACAATTTCTGAATGTAAAAATTCTTGTATACAATAATTTTTTTTCGTTTTTCTATAAATCATGTTTAAAATAAATATTTTTCTAAATGTACGAATCCTGAAGACAAACGAAAACATATGCGTATATGGGGAGCAAAGAATCAAAACGTGTTATTTCCATAATTTAAAAAATATATATAATATTTTATCGCTGAATTCGCATTAGAATTTTCTACTGAACTAAACTATTTCAATAGTTCAAAACACGTTTTGTCCCAGTGAAATTTAATTAAAAAAACTAGAATTTGTATATAAATCAATGCATCGCCTCTACGTCACGAAACACGTTTTGATTAACTGCTCATACAATTTTCGAATTTTTGTTCGCAGACATTCACCAAATAAAGTCATTTTCGGCACAAACTGCTGCATTCATTACTGAAGTACAGGGTGAATATACTTATTTGAATTATTTCATTTGGGAAATTGATGGTCATAAGTAGTTTGGAAACCAGGAGTTACAATCGAAAATATATACATCAAAAGTAATTTACAAACAGAGAGCAAAACAGTAAAGACATCCACTGTCACCAAAACCCACTTTCGTTTCCAGTAATAAAAATTCTAATTCTTCGGGGAATCCTTTCATATCTCAGTTTCACATGTCTTTTCATTCGGTCAGTATGATTATAAGTTCCTCAGACTTTTTATTTCTTTAGTCTGCGGTATGTTACTGGGAAATTAGAGGATAAAAAAAAGACACGGATTAAAATGTTGTTAGGAAACTGAGTAGCAGCAAGAAAGGAAATTGGTCCAAGTCATTGGTTCCTTGGGATGTCCGTAGAATGATTTCCCAGCGGACAGCGGCTCAGAAGGAAAAGGAGAAATAATTAAGCAACCGTGGAAAAAGATCACAGACTTTAATCTTGTACAAAGTCTGCAAGAAAAATCATACAACTTTAATAAGAAAGGATTAGAAATACTTCCTGGACATTGGGCAAGGGATTGATTGGTTGCCGAGTTTCATAACCTCAAATTAGATATTTGAGTTTTCGGCAAATGATGAAAAGTTTGTTTGCTACGAAATGTAGTAGATTTTACTTAAAAATCAAAAAGATTTTTTGTAAACGATATGTCCGGTAGTTCAGCTGAAGAATAACAACATTAGACTTGATTTCAGTTCATAAAAAGATTGGGATGGTTAGTTTTACAATGAAGTGAAACAAAACCTCTAATTGAAGAGTTTAGTGCCAAAACTCCACGAGTTATCCTTTTGGGTAAACAGAGTTAAAATGTGCGTTGTAACCTTTAATTGGAAAATGACATGAGTGAGATCAAAATGTTATGTAACAAAAATGTAAGGCACCTGTTAAACAGTCCAGATAATTCCTTCGAGCATGGATCCTTCATAGTAGAGAAAATATAATGTTATAATCTTGCTAACATCAAAGTAAAGCCAACATGTATAGCCACAGACACGTGGTTAATGACGTCATTCCATTAATAAATTTTCACTGTTACACATTTCCCAATTCATCAGCCAATCGCGAGTATTTTTTAATTCGTAATTTTGAAAAGAAGTCACGTGTCTGAGGCCATTCGGTCTGAGATGTTGGTTTCACGATTATGACGTCATATTCGCTCTACTACAGTCCATTCATGTTCGAAGGATAATTCTAATGAAGTCTAGTAACTTTTGCATGTACTGAAAAATTTCTCCGAAACGGTCTTACGTTGCGTTCTAGATCTAAACTTTCCAATAACTCTAAAAATTAGCAAGGTTTGAATGATTTAATTTCATAAATGTTATTAAGATACTTCACTTAAAATTAATGTGGATTTTGGTTAAGTACGGAATATTATTTTATGTGTAAATAGCAGTGTATACAAAGTTACATTTACTGCTTGAGAGTTGATAGATTATACGAACGTTTACACCATAGATGATATTGTTATTGAGAAGCATTATTTAACTTTCACCCTTCTAAAGTCACAGCGATCGGATAGTTGTTTTCACGATAAGAATAAGTTCAAAAAACTGTTTGAGAAAGAAAAACTTCACGCAAGAGAGCCTTAACATTTTGACATTTGCGTTTTTTCTAAAGAACAGTTATTTCTCTTTCTGTTTCCCTCCCGAATTTTTTATGCTCATAGAGGGGAAAAAATCATAATCTGTTTTGGATCTGTAAGAGAACAAGTTGAAAAAAATCGATGTGATTCGAGCGATTGATTTTACATACAAGACACTTTTCGAGTTTATTTTAAAGAACAGGGAACCAAAAGAACGAGTTGTTATGTTGTTGCCAGAGCGGCGCCAGCGGAGCGCAATGGGTTAAGATTGGACCCCGGTAACTTTGATGCATGAGTTGAATCACTAAACACCAAATACAGTTTCTGATAAAGTCTACTATAAAAAATAATTTTAATTGTTTGGGTGATCAAATCGTCTTTTCTAGGACTGGTAAAAAGATCGCAACGAAGCACATTGCCCAAAGACATCCCTCCTAGATGGTCAATCCCCTCTCGGTGGTAACAGTTGCAAGTCCTCGCATGGCAGCTGGTTATTATTCCAAAGTTTTAATTCCAAAACCCACCCCCTATCAAAGCCCCGTTTGTTTTTCTTGTCTCGGTTTATAAAGACCCCCCCCCCAGAATAAACCCCTCTTGACATGGGGGATCCTAGCACCTGCAGGGGATCAACTGATCCCCCCCCCCAAATCCCGTGGACAAGATGATTTTTTTGTGTGTGTGTGTGGGGGGGGGGGGGGGGTCCTTCCGTTTAATAACAGTTCGACAATCGAACATAAGCGACGCGGAAGCCTAGAATAACATGTTCTTATTTCGAATTCAATGCAGAGCGTGGGGTAATGAGTATTATTGAAAGGAAATCAATTATGCAAAAATAATTATTGGGGTTGCCGGGGGTATTAGGGGGTAGCTTTTTTCAAATTATAAGGGAACTGCTTAATCAGATTTGATGGATGGTTCCTAGTTGAGGGGTCCCCGCCTGTATGGTTTGGGGCAATATCGCGCGGAAATAAATTAAAATTCGTCATCAGAATTCGTGACGGGTGGTCCGAAGACAAATAATTTATGTTACTTATTGTAATTATGTAATTGGAGATTCATTCCCCATGACATCTTTATTTATAAGCAGAGAATTATTGAGTTAAGTTGTTATTGAAGTGAGCTAATTAATTTTTCTGTATGTCTTTGATTCGATTGGAACTTTTTGATGCATTTTTGCTAGAGAACATTTGAGATGCAGTAAATTGTACGTTTTAAGTTTTTATTGTTATTAACTAGCAATATGGCCGGCGTTGCTCGTGATCACTTTGCGCAGTAAGAGCTGCGCGATTTTTTAGTGTAGCCATCGCATATAATTCTCTGAGTACTGGGAAAAATAAACTTTATTAAAATCTAGATTTATTCAGTTACTTTGATTAGTTTTCGAGATACCTAAATACGAGATACCTTTCCAGATACTTTTTAATTTTTATGTTCACGACTTTACATCCTATGCGACTACTATTTAAACTGATGTTTATGTATATTGTTCTTTTGTTATATTAAAATTCCAAAAAATTAACGATTGAAAAAGCCTTTTCAAATATTAGCCTTGTTATAAAGTTCGATAAAAATAATGTATTCTGTAAAAATAAGAGTAAAACACTTGGCGACGTTGCTTCTTTGTGTTGAAAACTTATATTGATAGATTTGGATTCCCAATTTTAAATTGGTCATTTGAACAATGAACATCCTGATAACAAAGTAGAATATTTAACATAATCTTATGAAAAGTAGAATTTTTAAAATATATGCGAAAATATTTATTTAAAATTTTTATTTTAAAATACTAGAAAATACGAAAGTTGGAGAATATATTTATAATCTATCGTTCAGAGATTATGTATATATTAAAAGTAGTTAAATGGGCTTGGATATAAAAATAATTCCTTAAAACAAAACTATGCATCGCACAAAAAATAGGTAATTGAAATTCAAGATTTAAAATGAGTAAATAAGGACGGGTTAAATTAATAAGCTTAAATATTTTTAACTTTGTATACAAAATTATTTTAAACAGGTAAACTTAGTGAAGTACCGTTAATCTTAATTCAAGGTTTCTCGAAACTGAATAAATTTTGTAACAAGACACATTTAATTTCAAGCCCATGTAAACCTGTTTTAGAGATCGCTAAAAACTACTTTTAGCAACTCCCTGCAATCTCTCAGTTTTAGATTTGATTGTTTGCAACATTTTTTTGGGTCTTTGTTTTCCTCAACACACACGCAATGGATTTACATTTAATACCATTCCGAACTAGCAGGGGGTGGAGAAAATCGAAATAATCGATATTCAGCTTCAACCAATGCTCATAAGATGGCGCTGTGGATGCAGATTTCAGAAACCCATTAAAGTACGGAATTATGTGGCCGAAATTTATTCAGAAAATGACTGAAGAGAGACAGCCGAAAAGAAATTTTTAAAAATACATAATTTTAGGGTGATTATTTAATTTCCGAATTCTTTTATTTTACTCAATAAGCCAAGTGTTTTTTTTCTTTGGAAACTTTAGAATTTTACTTTGATGTATGTGGGGATGTCACGTTAATGGTTTCTGGATACTATAGCTAATCTGTATTTGAATATAAATATGTTTTTTGATTGAATGTTTTCCTTTTGAATAAATATAGCAGAAAATACCTTCCAAATAAGATCCACAATAAGATTCAAGTTTTAGAAATTTATTTAGGAATCATCTATAGCCTCTAAATTATATTGAGATTGAATATCTTAGGATGGAATAATATGGTATTAAATTATCTATTTAAATGAATTTTAACAATACAATTTAATATATTTTTGAAAATCCTGCACTGTTATCAATTTCTGCCTAATCCTAAAGATGCGAAATCGCCTTAAAACTACTTGTATGGTATTATAGTTGAATAAATAGAAATTAAAAATTGGGTTGAACTTTTATAAGGGGATTGTAAATTTCGGATACAATATACGAATCTCGATGCTTTCTAAATAAATTCAGATATTTGTCATTCGATATTTTTATATGCGAATAGTAATGAAAATAAATATATATGTATATTATCTTTTTCTGTCGAATTTAATAAGTAATGACCCATGTGATTTCACCTTTTGTTTTTTTTAAAACAGATCTGGCATCTAATTGTTTTGAAAAATTATAATAAAATGATGATCGTTACGAAGGCTTTTTTAATTTTCTCCTAGGAACTATTTTTTGATTATGCATTTAAATTTTTTATGATAAATATAAAACATACTACTTTCTTCTCTTAAATTTTTAATGTTTTTTTGGATGTTTTACATCCATCATAATTGTCAATGGAATAGTATATTGATGATTTGATTGCCTTGGAGTGGTTTGTGCTCAATGTTTGTCTTATGCTTTGTGACAAGTTTGTCTTATACAAACACGCATGCATAAACGAGATAATTAACATTTCTTGATTGTTTCTCGCCCCTACAGTGGCTCCCACGTTCCCATGAGAGTCGTGCCTCAATGTTTGAGAACCAAGGACACAGACAACACCCTCCCTGATCTCACTCATCCCTATGATCTTCAAAAAGCGATGACTAAAGTCTCCAATTATCCATCCCGACTGAAAAGAACCATTCTTTATGGCACCGGGGGGGAAGAAGGGATCCCCGTTCTTTAAACCCCTCGCACATATTTGTTATCCCACAGTGAAGCGCCGGTCCCACATACATAAAACACGACGTCTCGTAATTACAGCAGATAAACCGTCCCGACCTCTTCAAAGTGTCCACATGACTCATCGATGCACTCCAAATACACTGGGAGGTGGACGACGTAGTGCCCCTAACAAGGAAGGGGCAATGAGCAACAAGCTCGCATGCGCCTCTGAAGCTGAATCTCTACTACGGCATCCAGCGTGCGATGATGCCTAATCAATATCCAATAAGAGGAGTTGTTAGATGCACCAGAAGAGTTGGAAGATTAGAAACTGCTCGCTGATTGGTCACCGGCTTTGAAGTCTCTTCAAGTGCCATGAATGTGAGGGGGGTTTCGATCCTGGTGGCAAAGAGGGATTGACCGCGGCCCAGCGTTGCCGAACGCTTATGTTTTCTAGGAGGGCTTCACGGGTGGGCGATTCCAAGTGGGTGGCATATTGGAGGGGCTGTTGGTAATTTGTCAGTAGGGGGGGGGGGGGGAGTCGATTGTCTCTCACGTCCGGGGTAGATAAGAGGTGGGAGGGAGTTTTAGAATGAAACGTGCACGCGTCTCGTCAATGACGAGGGTGACTCGAGTCATTGGGGTATCTGTCGGCGTGCCAGTTTGTGGAAAAATGTGAAGAGGGATTTCTGGATATTGTTCACGAATTCTATGTTATAGTCGTTTGGAGATTAGTTTCGGAATGTCAAAATAAAATTCCTGAATACAAATGAAAATTATAAACTGTTTTAATGTATTTGGGCTGTATGGGTGTTATAACTTCATTAAATTAATTTCAAAATTTAATGCATAAAGTTATTTATTTTTACAACTATAGTTGCTTACATATTTGTTATTTTTATCCAATGATATCATTGAAAAAGTTAAGAAAAATGAGCGAAGGACATGCTAGCTATTACTTTGCAATTTTTTTTATGTGAATTATATTTTAAATTAAATTATATATGTAAATCTATCGGATTTTTACGATAATGTTTGCAAAAATTTTATCGAATATATAATATTTACACTCAAAGTTTAATGCCATGTGTAAATATAAATATAATTTAAGTCATATAATGAGTATATTTGACTAAATATTTGATGTATGGGTTTTACAATAATGGGCTTGATAATTTATTCATAATTGTCATTAGAACTTATAAATTTATTTTTGCGTGAAATTTAAACACAAAGCATTTATCCATGATGTTGTTCTGTTTAGTAATATATATTGCTAAGACCTATTAGAATATTCTTTTCGGTTCACACAAAGTAATTTTAGATAATGAATAGCTACGAATGAATTCGATAAATATACTAAAAAATAGCAAAGGATTTGATTTTCACCGACGAAATTTCCCTATGATTATCTTACATCAGCAAGCAATAATTTGTGAAAAATTAAATTCGATCGCATTCCTTCAATTATTTTGATATAAACTAAAACCACTACATTGCAATTACATTTGGACCGGATTTCAGTGTGACCCGAATTCTAGATACTGAATTCTGATCTCTTTTGATTACAGTTAATTTCTACTTCCACAGCAATTAAATTTTCGGAACAGCATTCCTGAGCGCGATTCCTCAGGGAATTTAAATTGCAGTAGCCTTCAGATCTGAAATCAGAGGCTATGTTCCTAGTCTGCCAAGGACCGCCATTACCATAAATGCGTGTAATTGATTAACAAAACTAATTAATTGCACATGCTCCGCTCCCTTATTCCATCGGCCATCTTACAAGATGCCACATGTGATAGGAAGAAAAGGAAAAGCAATCGGAAGATTACCATAATTAAAGTGCAATATGTGGGCTTCCTAATTTCCCGTTGTTTGAAAAGTTCCCTGGCAACAAGCCGACTTAAAACAATTTAAACAATTAAGTAATGAGAAATGCGCACTCACAGCATTTTAATCGAGAATTATTTAGGAAACGAAATGAAATGTGTCGGAATTCGTGTGAGTTGCTCGCTCGCCATTTTGAATTTTATCTCTAGCAGAAGAAATTAGTTTAGAAACAAAACCCAAATACGTGATGTAAAGTTAAATATAATAAATGATTTTTTTTATTTATTAACCTATTTTCCTCAAGGCTAGCGACGATAACAGGTTAATAAAAAGCAGTGGTTCCCAAAATGGGTTCCGTGGAACCCTGGGGTTCCACAAAAAAATTTAGGGATTCCGCGTGACAAATTTTATTTGATTAAAAAAATAAGAATGGTGTTTAATATATTCACATTTTCCTCGGAAAGTTTACCATTCCATGGATTATGAAAATTTGATTGCATTGAGTTCGGATACACAATTAGAAGCCAAATTTAGAACAGTTTCATTAACAATATTCTGGTCAGATGTATTCGATGAATATCCAAATTTAGCAAAACAGGCTATTCGAATTCTATTGCCGTTTGCGACCACTTATTTGTGGGTTTTCAAAATAATTTGCGACAAAAAGCAAACATCGTAACAGACTTGATGCTGCACCAGATATGCGAGTTCAGTTATCAAACCTAACGCCCAATTTTAAGAGAATCATGGAATCAAAGAAGCAGGTGCATTCTTCACATTAAAGATTTTCCGTTTATTTTAGTTTATGTTTTGTATTTTTATTAATTATTTCTATGATGATTTTTTTTAGTTTTGCTTAATTCAATAAAATCTGAAATACCAAAATAATACTTGTTTCATATAATATCAGACTATTATATTTTGAAAAGTCGTTGATTAAAAAATATTCAGGGTTCCGCGATCATTGGCAACAAATTTTGGGGTTCCACAACCAAAATAGTTCGGGAACCACTGACCTAGAGAAACTATTGTTGTATTCGTTCCAATTAATTTGGGCCTAAATGTGTGTTGTTGTTTACATTTTATAGTTCAGCTCAAAGTTGTATCATCTTTATAAATTATTAAACGTGTTATTAGCTAAACAATGAAATTCTCTATTATAAAATGACGTGGAAAGTAACACCTTCGAGCATGAATGGACTGTAGTAGAGCGAATATGACGTCATAACCGTGAAACCAACATCTCAGACCGAGTGGCCTCAAACACGTGACTTCTTTTCAAAATTAAGAATTAAAAAATACTTATTATTACTTAAAAATACTTAATACTAATTAACCACGTGTCTGAGGTCCTACATGTTGGCCTCACTTTGACGTTAGCGAGATAATAACATTATGTTTCCTCTACTATGAAGGATCCATGCTCGAAGAGTAACACAGTGTACGCACTAAGAATTTTAATATAGAGGTAATCAGGACCGTCCAACGGATACAAAAACGTGTTTATCTGTTCATGTATCTCCAGTTTTTCTAGTAGTACACATAATATAAAAGTTGTTAAAAAACCTCTTTTTTAATTAATTTTCGAATTTAAAGCATTAAGAGGACTTTTGAAAACCTTCTCTACTAATATAATTAGAAAAATATTTTTATAAAAAAATGGAATGTGTTGGAAATATAAATGCAACTTTCCTGCAGTGAAAACAAACCTACATAATCGAAATTTTGCTTATCCGTCAGAGGATTAAAACCACTTTTTGTCAAGAATATTTAGTTCCGCTCCAGGTTATTCTATATTTCACCAATCTTCGACTTTCGTAGTGCACCCCTCTATCTAAAAAAAACCGCAAACTTTTTGCAAAAGTTACATTTTGATGGATAATAAATTTAGAGTTGGAAATCATAATGAATAAGTCTGTCTATTTCATACTTCCGTTCTTTTATGGTAAAATAACATTCGTTAATTATCTGGAAGCGTCTCAGATGACTTCTGATTGGTGAGCGAATATATACCACATATGAGGAAATGCAAATAAAAATTGATGAAATTGCAGTTTTAAAAATAGAAATTCATTTTCCTCCAAAATATAGTTTTATAATTGTTTTTGTTGAGCGCGGGGTCCCTTCAAAAGAGCGGAGCCCTGTGCGGTGGCAGTCTCCGCACATCCCTAAGGGCGGCCCTGATCGCAATGTCAATACAATATTCAAAATCTTTCAACTTGTGTTTTATTATGATTTGAATTATAATAACATCATTCCCTTTTTCTTATACTTATTACCGTTATAAAATGAGAAGGTTATGAAACACGTAAACCACCGTGTATGACTTCCTTTCTCAATCATTCGAAAATAAGACGAAAAATCATTATTTTATTTGTATTTATTAACCTTTTTAAGAATAGTTCATATATCCGCAATTTTCCCAGTAACACACATAGTTTTTAAATTAATAATACGCTCTATATCAAAACTTTTTTCAAATTTGCATTGTGACGAAACACCTAAGAATTTCTCCGAAAAGCATAAACGAATTGTTATTTTAATACATATCAATACAACAACAATAATCGATCAAATTTGTTGAATTAAAAAAAGTTCTTAAATAAGGTAGGGAAAGTTTAGGTAGTTTGTGACAATCACTCCTTTTAAACTATATAACTAATTTCTATGATCAAGGTTGACATTTAAAAAAGTGTGACTTGTAGATGTGCGAACACTTTACAATATTGACGCCATCTACATCTCAAAATCTGAACTGAACGGGCTGAATGACCAGGGGCATTTAAAAAAATTATTAGTGTGTTTTCCCGAAAAACATTGTATATAAATAATTTTTGCAATTTTTTGTAATCTTCGGCTATGCCCTCTTTTAAAAGTTTAATAAAAAACACATATGTTAAGATCATGGTAGTTTTTTTTTTAAATAAAGCAGTGTCGCTGTGTTACCGAAAAGTAAAGATAAGGCTATGATTTAATATTAATTGTTCTCTGGATATAAAGGATTCCCATAAAGGGATAAAACCACCATATTTTGAAATCGCAGCAAGCCATATTTTGCTGAGAAATTAATGCAAGCGAAGCGAGTACCGTTCGGGGGTGGCGAGCTTTAGCAAGCAGGTGGCTAATCCCCCTAGTAGCTTTTTAATAATGGTTTGTGCTCAATACAATATCGAAATAATAAAGGTAATACTGTATATATAATCAACTATGTCTATGATGTTCTTATTGGAATGTAATATATCGATAATACATTTCGTTAATCATTATAGTTTTATTGAAGTAAATGTTTTAAATATAACACTTTGATTGGATGAATTAACGCCACCTCAGAAATGTACAATGAAACACCGTCTCGTAATTTCAAGCCATGGTCACATAGAGACCCCACTAAAAACTCCCACACCACGACCAACGTAAGGGCAGAGGATAATTGGACTACAACAAACTAAACGTGTGCACCAGCCCCCACCTAAACGGCGATGCTCGTTTGGACTTCGATGAACGAATTACAAACTTCGTCTTACAAGCTCGTCTCTATTTCTACTATACCATACGGGTCCTATATAAATATTGTAGATATAGATATGAATAAAGATCTATTCATAATTATTTTCCGTTTATGCCTTCATTGCTCCAAATTCAAGATGAATAAAGTATACAAACCTTTGAAATAAAATATATCAAACATAATCCTTTAAAATAAAGTATATCAACAAATAGTTTTTAGATAAAGCATAAAAGTCAATAAATATCTTAAAAGTCGATGGTTGTCATAATCAATTCGTTATCTATGTTAAATAATTTAAGATGTTCCAATGTTAGTTTCGTAGTGATCCCCGAAACTGTTAAAAGAGTCTCGCGTTGACATAAAATATATTATTTTAGATATAAATTCGACGTTAAGGAATATATTAAAATTCATTATAATGTAGTCAGAATGAAAGTTATTTCATTTTAAATATAAATATTATTAAATTAAAAGTATAGAACTCGACACAGGTTAAAATACTAGCTTCTAAATGTTTTTTGATTAAATAGTATATTAAATAAACTTACTATACCTATAAAACCAATTTAGGTAACGTATCCTTTACTTAGAAGAATATTAAAAAAAACTATTAATCTTTGTTACTTTTGTTGGATATATGTAAACATAGTCATCAAACAAATGATTTTATTGATATTTATTTTATACAAAAATTATTCATAAAACTAATATATTTAAATTTTATAAAATACATTTTTCCATATATTTGATTTTCAAATGGTCTAAAATTAAACAACAAAAAAAAATACACTTCTATCGTGAATTATTATTTGATCAGAATTTTTTAAATACAACTTTGACAAGCTGATTTACATTTATAGAATTTTTAAATGATATTTTTTAATGAACTCAAATATCTTGAACAGATTGAGCAACTAATCTATTTGCATAAATAATAGCAACGTTTTGTAATTGTACCATATTCTGTTACCTAGGAAATATAACAATTGCACATCAAGAAAGAAAAAATCCTAAAAGAGAAGGAAAAATCACCTTCTGGAAAAGTGCAGCTTTAAGACAGGATATCGCGTGATAGAAAAGTATTAATGGATAAATATCAGCATGACAAATTTTGGTACAAGAAAAAGTGACGTTTATTATTAAGGAGAAGTAGAAAATATGGTTTATGGGTTAAAAGTAGCAAAGTATTCAATTATATGTGTTTCATTCCCAAAGCAATGGTTGGGAGTGTTTTGCTTGAAAAAACGAAGAGAAACCATAAAGAAACATTTTTAGGGGCGTGGAGTTAAAATTAATAGTAAAATACAAGAAAAGTTTTTTTTTATGAGTTTGTAATAAGAAGCGGAAATTTAGACTTCTCACGGCAAAAAAAGCTCATACATTTTTTATGATGCATTAAATATTTATTAATATATTGGCGAATTTTTTGAAGATGTAAAATAAATTTGATTAATAAGTAAGGATTGATATGTAATATATTTATAAACTAATAGGTGTTTGGTTTTAAAATATGATAAAAGAAGTTATTGTGTTTAATACAAATAATATGAATTTCAGTAAAATGTAAAAAAAACACTGAAAAATATTATTTACATTTCAAATTACAATTTTCCAAGTTCAAATATTTATCAAATCTAAATCATTAAGAGGAGATGTTAAAAGTTTTTTTTTTCTAAATTATATTTTTATAAAGCATTTACTGGAAAAGTATTAGACTTCTTGCAGAATAAACAACTTTACAGCTTCGAGATTTTATCCTCCCTCCAAAAGTTTATTAGTTCTTTATTTATTCTTGATGCATTAAATATACATAATCCTAAATTTCAAATGCATTTTTTATCGCATTAGTTCCATTTTAAAAAATATAATTAAAAAAAAAAGTCGGTTAAAAAGTTTTTTTTTCTTTCTAAATAATAAAAACAAAGTTATCGTTGCATTTCTGTGACTTTCTTATAAAAGTTTTTGAATATTTTAAACAGTTCAACAAACACCACCTAAAAAAGAAAACAATTTCCAAAACATAAAATCTTACCTCTAATCCAACATACGGAAGACCCAAATTTCACTTCAGAGACCCACTAACAAAATTACTCTACTCTCGAGGATTATTCATATCCCATTGAAAACAGCCGCCAGCATTTCGTGCAAACACGCCCGATCAATAGGGCAACCCAACCGTACTAGTGCGGCCAAAGGGAAAGTCACTGCCCTAGAGTAGGGATCGCAGGGAGCGCCGTTCACTCGCAAGAGAGCCGTGGAGACGGTTTGGATCATGAACAGAGTTTCCCCCCACGACCACCGTAGATGCTCGGATCGGTCGTGGCGCATGCGCACTAACCCCATCCAGCCTACACTACCGCCACTTTTAGTTGGGGATTTTTTTTTGGGTAGGGAGGGATATTTCATTTTTCAATTTTTCTAATACTTTTCGGGATGGGAGGAAAAAAATGGGCGCCCTGTGTCACTTTGGGTGCGGTGTCTCTTTCTTTTGGTTGTTGGAGTTTTCTTTGGTTTTTTCGGTTATTAATTATTCAATTTTTTTTGGGGGGAGGGGGGGATTTTTAAACGCCCCCTTCCAGTTTTTCGATAAAGATAATTGTTGCTTTTTAATGTATTTGGGAGGGGGTTGGAAGTGTTATGGGATGATTAGACGATGGAGATTTTTTTTTTGTCTTATTGGAGGACTAAAACTATTCATTTTCTCTATATAAAAATGTTGTAAAGATAAATTGGTAGGATAGTTTAAAACAAAGTGCATGATACCATTCATACGATGAGGGTTAAATAATAGTCAAATATGATATTATTACCCTTATAAAACCACTCTCATATACAGGTTTGGTAAATATTATTGTAGTAAAACCTTTCTGCTTTAGTTTAAGAAATCAAATTTTTTATAATTGAAAATAGTAAACTTATATATTTACCATATGACGCTAATGGTGTTGAATATACATTATATAATTCACATTATTATACGAACCGTAGTAGTTACACAATTTTAGCATATATTAACCGCATTCAAAATATTTCGGTATTGGGATAATTATTTTAAGGATATAATGGTAGATTAAAATGCTTTACGTTTTTATATTTATGTAATTGAATATGCTTCATGATGTAATCTAAGTAAAATATTATTATAAGTGAAAATAATTATTCCTTTATACTGGTAAATAAATAAAAAATAATTAGTGGAATACTTTAACATAAATAATTTCATCTAATAAAAAAATAAACGTAATTAAACCCAACTATTTAAGGATCACTACTGCCGTTTCAGGTATAATCATAACAAAACTATTATAACAAAAAAGAACGTATGCATTCAATTGAAAAGTTTTAAAGTTGTTTTTCTTCAATAATATTAACAGGGATGTAGAAGATTCTCCGTAACGTATTTGACAATAAAAATTTACACTAGAACTTTTGAATTTGTTAAGCGTTTAGTAGCATAAGTCAAGATTTTTTGGTAGCAGGGATTAGGGGTAGGTTAACAGGGATGTAGAAGATTCTCCGTAACGTATTTGACAATAAAAATTTACACTAGAACTTTTGAATTTGTTAAGCGTTTAGTAGCATAAGTCAAGATTTTTTGGTGAGGCGATCGTTTGGTTAATTGACGTCGCACTAGAGCTGCACACTGGGCTATTGGTGACAGTTCGTGGCCTATCTTGAAGGAAGGACCTGGGAACGATGCCTCGCATTCTTGAACCATGGTCAGATGACGAGGATAACCCCTGAGCTTGCACCCGATGCAACATCATTTGCGTCATGACATCCGATCAGAGTCCTGGGCACCAGTCCTGTATACACGCCAGTATAATTAGTTGGATGTTCTGGAAAACTTTCTAGTACTTTTGTAGCAAAGCTGGCAACCCTGCGATTGCAAGATCACTACTTTTTTACTTTTTTTGTCAAGTCCACACCGCACGGGCTCGAACTAGCAATCCTCTGATTACCAGCTGAAGGCCTTTATCCACTGGGCAACAAGAAGCCCGTTATGTAATACGAGATGACAGAATTCTTTAATGACGGAAATGTCCAAAATCGGACGGCGGTCAATGTATTTTCAATGGTTAATATAATAAGAAATTGTAAGAGCTTTAAACTCGGGTTCCTTTGTATAGCCAACGCTTCTACACAAAATTTTAGAATGTCAAAATTAGGTTTTAGACTCAAACAACGAAACTACAATCGCTACATTTTCGTATGAGAAGTGCTTCACCTCTTTTTCAACACGAATCATTACTTCTCTATTTAAAACCCACAGGACATAAAACCCAATAAACAATTCCGTGTCACCACTTAATCGCATTACCCCCACCTACATCAAAAGAGTCGCCAAAAGATGACAGACTGCAATCGCGACACACAACAAATTGGCGATGGCAAATCAGAACCCCTTCCACGGGGACCAAAGGGTCCTTCCAATGGAAACAATTTCCTCGGCACTGCAATCTGATACAAGCGAGTTGGTGGTAATCGTATTACCCTGTCACTAATTAGAGGTGCTCTTTTCTCCGAGTGCAAATAAAGTTTGCGCTAATCTCGGAAAGATTGCTTTGACAAGACAGCTGTTCTTGATTGGAGGAATCAACTTATCTTCTAATTAATTATTCTTCCGCCGAATCCCCTCCCCCCCAGTCCCTCTTATATTTCTTAATGGAAAATTTGAGGGGGCGTTGCCGATTTCAAGTCTTTCCCTCCTGATTAGTTCTGGAAAGGGGTAATTAGTGCGAAGGATTAAAAGGTTTAGGAATGAAATAGTTTGCTGGAAATATGATTTTCGTCTGGCGATTGATTTTGAATGGGAAAACGAAGCTGATGGTATTGCTAATCCGGAACGACGTGGATTTTCATAATGGTGGGTTTGTTTATATAATAGAGGAATTACGATGGAAATTTGATTGTATGTTCAATTTAAAATAAGGGACGAAAAAGTGAATCAATAAATGAGGATAATAATTCGATTTATTTCAAAGTTGTGATGCATAGATTTTTATTATTAGCGTTAATGGGATTTGTTTGATTTGAAGATAAAATGACCGTGTAAAGTAAAGTAAACAAAGGGTCTAGAGTAACAACGATGAGGGTCCACTTTTTGATGAAATGGAAGTAGGCAGTAACTTTACTGTGAAATGGGAAGAATAATGATAGTTTTCAATCAAAAAGGTTAAAAAAGATCATCATGTATGCATTTTCTATAAAATAATTTATTTTTTCGTTTTCTGGATGGACCGTTATCGTTCTTCCACTAGATTATTCAAATAATATTTATTGCCAGTATTCAGATGAATTAATTTTAAAGATAATATAATTTTTGCAACATAAAAAAATTGAAGCTAGTCATTCTTGGGCTACTATTTTAAAGTAACTTAATTAATTAATACGAAACACGTATGGAATATTGCCTAATGTAGTAACTATGTAATAGTCGATTAATTTCGGATTACCAGGTCTACAATAGGATTTAATATACTTTCCCCTACTAGGATCTTCAAATTAGTTCAAATCTGAAAAATATTTTTTGCGTTCTTTTTTTTAACTGTATTTAATCTATAAAAAAATGAGTGAAACAAATATTTAAAAATATATTAACTTTATAAAAAAATTAATTTGAATTAATTTTTACGATTCAAGTACTAATTCCGTGATAATTAATTTTAAACATTTCTAGTACAGAAAAAACTCTATTTCACTTTGATTCGTTGCTACCTATTGATGAAATACATTATTTATTTATAACATTAATGAAGTACCGTAATTATTTTATCTGTACAATCAGGGCCGTTAACTTTTCTTCTGGATACGGACAAAATTTGTGGATATCTATGAAACAAATAGACGAAAATATAGTTGCATAAAAAAAAGGAAAGGAAAAAAATAAGATACTGAGATCGATGTGGTAGCAACCTGCAGCGGGATAGTGAAAGTAGAAACTTGTGAAGAACATTTCCTCTGAGAGGAGTCTGGGTGCCACGGCAGCAGGTTCCATATATTGGTTGGATATTGAGCTCTCTCATATTGATTCACCATTTGGGGCTCGCAATGCTGCGGGTTTGCTTGGATATCTACCTTAGGAAATGCCTGGACAACTTTTTAGGATGTAGATGCTGGATGAGAAGGCGTATTGAAGTAACGTTTTATTTAAGCTATATCCTAAATCTCTGCTTTATTACACAATTTAGTGATGCCTATTTGTTCGTGATTTGGGCGTTTTGGTAAATCATCAATGTGGAACAGCCAGTAAAAAGGCAAATAGATGTTGGGATTTATTGATAGAAATATATCATCTAATTCTAAGAAGGTAATTTTACCACTGTATAGGAGTTTAGTTATGTTATGGCTCATCGCGAATATTCAGTACAATTCTGGTCACCTTATCTTATTTTTAAGATAAGGTGACCATAATTGGATATTGATTTGTCAGAAAGGGGTTCTACATAGAGCTACGAAATTGATTCAGGGCACTTCGGGAAGGAATTATGGAGATATATTTAGAACTTTAAATATGTATATACTCGAGGAGAGAAGGATTAGAGGAGACCTTATTCAGTTATTCAAATTTATCAAATTGTGTGATGGATTGGAATTTAATATTATATTGCCAATGTGATTAGAGGTCATGGATTTAAATTATGCAAATCACATCTTAATCGAGGCGTTAAAAATCATCATTTTTTAATAGGGTGCTAGACGAATAGAATAGTTTGTCTATGTTTTTAATTCTTCGGGAGTGGGTAGTTTTTAAAAGTAATTAAATCGGCATTGGGGTACCTTGAGCATGTGCTAGATAGACACGACCAACCTTGTTGGACCTAGAGCCTGTAGTTGGTCGAAGTTATTTGTATTTGTATAGCACGGCAAGAGTGCTGTTGGGAGATTGGACAATAATTGTAAATCCTTTTATTTTTCTCATACACTATTGGTTAATTTATAAATTTGAAAAAGTTCACTGTTTGGATGCAAGTTTAGTTTCACTAGGGTTATACATATATACATTAATAGCATATAGCTTAGTTGGTTAAAATTGAGTTTGAAATAACTTTTTTGATATCCCACAAGAATCTATAACCGGGATAAGTAGTATTTTTTTAAAAATTATCCTTTTAATTATTCAGTTGTACATTATATCAAAATCCGTTTAGCGATTTTGAGGTTTTACAAACAGAAAGAAAGGAACAAAATTGGTATTTTTTTATGCCTACCAAAGTAAGAATTAGAAAGTTAATGTTAGAATTTCCAAATATCTTATTTTGCTAAAAAAACAAATAAAACCTTTATATTATATATACAAAAAGATATGCTTTGATTTTTACTAAGTACCTAAAATACATTTGATATAAGTACAAACTTATTTTAAATGCTATTTAAATTACTTTATGATACTTAGTTGGAAATATATTGTTTACGTTATACAATGAAATACATACTATGTGTGTGTACTGTGTAATTCTTTTAATTAAATACATTGTACAAAATACTCGACATGTTCACCATATAACCACTAGAATTTAAAAATAACTATATTTATATATTTAATAAGGATTTTAAAATGCAGTACACAATGTATAGAACACACAAGAAATAGACAGTATAACTCCAAATATCCGGATTAATTGGCACCAGATCTCGACCGGATAACTGAATATATGGATAATATAATATCCGGAAATGCGGGCAAATCCCGGAAAAAAGGATAATTCTTAATAAAAAAAATTGCTTTAGTATGTTATGTTATTTAATGACTATTATAAAAAATATCATTCACCGTTAATAAGCTTTTAATTGAGGATTTTGCTGATTTCTTATTTTTTATCTATAGGATCTGGATAATTGGCGATCCGCTTTGTTTGATCCAGATGTTTGAAGTTCAGATAATTAGAGTCCTATAGTATTACAGAAATTTGGTTATTACAGAAAATCAACTTTTGTGGGTGTTGATTGCAATAAAAGCAAACTTATCATTATATATTTTCTACATGCTTTTAACTTATACTGTTTTTAAGAATCCAAGATGGATACAGACACCAGCAATATAATAAGATTGAAAGTAATACATTATAACACTATTCGTAACAGAACACGAATTAAGTCTAAATCTTATCCGCACATTTTAGCATACAATAGTGGAAGCATTTCAGGAAATGCATGCATGGAGAAACAGCAGCAATTTTCTGCCTGTTTAGGCAGGTATTAAGGGTTCATGCCACATGGAAACAAAACACGTCAATGCTTATCAACTATATTTACATATTTATGATACTTTTATTCTAACGAAAACGCATGCGGTAATTTTGCAAGATACGTTGAGTTTCATAGTCGCATTTTGTTTCAAAATCACTTTAATGTGTGGTTTATTGCCAACAAAGCGGTTTGGCCTATTTTTTTTCTATAAACAATTGATTTATAGCAATCATTTCAGTGTTAAAAAAATATTACATTTGATAAAACTATCCACGTTTTACAAATACTATTTTATTTACATGATGTTTTTAGTCTTAAAATATTAAAAGACAATTATTGTTGCATACAAAAAGTTCAAATTTAATTTAAAGTACATATGGGTTTTTAAAGAGAAAAGTCTTAACTGATAAATGCGATACTATCCGGGAAAAATACAAGGAGAATAAAAACTTCAATTAAAGTTATAAAATTGAAGATTTTTGAAGGAACTTGGAACCCAAAATAGCAGTTTTTTTTAAAGGTTGTTATTGTCCTGCCGTTAACCTTTAAAACTTCCACAATTTTAATTAATTTCAATTCTTCGAAATTGAAGATTTTTTGCAGGTTTTATATAAAGGAATTTCGAACAAAACCTGAATTAACTCACCTTATTTTTATTTTAATAGAACTTAAAAAAAAAAAACCTGTTCTTTTCCTGCTTAAATCTTTTAATTTTACGACTTTGATGACATATTTATGCTGAAATTTTTCTGGAATTGATTACACCGGTTTAGTGGATACAAAATATTTTGTTATTTTATAAAACTAGATGGAACGGCACTATTAAACGGATTGTCATATTTTGAAATGAAAATAATCATTAATTATAAATATTAAAATAAAAAGGAGCTTTTCATTTAAATTTATAATTTTTGAAAATCATGACACATAAATTATGTTTTATGTTATTTGCAGTAAACTTCGAGATTTCTCCAAGCGAACTTGCAAATGATGTTCAGAAATGTTTAACATACTTTTAGTAAACACTCCAGACAAAAATTTCTAAATAATTAAATAATTATTATGAAAGTTATATTACACAGTTTCTAAATTATTATTAGTATTATGAATTTGATTAGGACATTTTAAATCTAATTAGCTGCATTTACGATAAATAGACAGGAAGTATTTGAGTATTTTTAGTTCGAATTGTCATTTTGTCTTACTTTTGACACAAACACATGTTCCGTAATTTTTTTTAATACAAAATTATTAATTAAAATAGTAACATAGTATTTCATGTCAGATTCAATTACCATAATGGTAACATTAGTTCATATTTGGAATATAAAATGAAATAGACTATCCAGTTTAACCTGCCCTAATGAAAATATTGTTTACAGAAATGTTTTGTTGTTGTTGTTTAAAGGTGGAAAACATGTCTTCGTTTTTTTTTATTCCGACTACCGTGACACTGGTTGGTTTTCCTCTGAAACAAGGGATCCAACCAATCCTTGACGGACGCCGAGCGTGGCGTCTACAGATGAAAAACGCGAGAACATGTTCGCCACCTTTAATAACACACTCTCCATTACACTTAATAAGTAAAAAAAATGCGTCTTATATACATCAAACAAGTAAAGCAATAATAAAAAAAAAGTCCCATTACAAGAAGACAAAGTACAAATAACATTTCATCCCAAACACACAAACAAAACGGTAATAGGGTAAACAAACCAAAACGGCCAGAAAAACGCTTCCTTTTTAATGGACTTCAACCACTCACGTTATATAAAAACAAACAAACCAACTAAAAAAATGAAAAAATCCGGCCAAGCAGCATCTAACTTAAAGAAAGAGTTTGCGCCAAGAAAGAACGGACGCCGCATTACTCTGCCTCAGTAAGCCACCAGAAAACTCTCTCTTGAAAAGAGGCAAAAAACAAATCACGTTTTTGATGAATTGTCCACAGTGAACCCTTTGCGTGCCAGCATCCATTATCGCTGTCTGACCTGTATTTGCGTGCAGGGATGGACTAGGCAGTGCTTCTTCCCGATCCATCTTCATAGGACCCCTCTTTTAAGACACCTCTTTACTAGTACCTCCTGCGAATGGTCCTTTTTTTCTACACCTCTCTGACTGATAATTCGTTTATTTTGTTCTTGGGATTAGGCGAACGTTTTATTGGAAAACCTCCCCCTGTGCTTGGTTAATTAATGGGTCCGGAGGAATGGTAATCATAGGAGTTGTTGGTTTTGAGGTGTTTCAGCTGCAGATCTGAAAGCGTGTTGTGATGGATTGTCACCTGGGAATTAAATAAGGTAGTTTTCGTATGAAATGCAATGTAAAGATAGGATTGATTTATTCGCTTAATACCCATATAATGCTCAAATAGTATTTGCAATTGTAAATGTTTCTTTTTATTTTTTGTAGTTGACAATACTTTTTTTTATAAATGTTCTATTAATATATTTCATTATCAAATTAAAAAAATATTCATAATTAATATTAGAGATAGCTTATACTATGAGATTTTAAAATTATTGTAAACTTGAATATGTGTTTATTATTTAAAAAATTGAGGTCATTGTTTTTAAAAACTGATTATTTCAAGACTATATATATAGGGTCTCGAGCGTCAGTGGGTTAATAATGCAACACCGGTTTACATTTTCATATATTGTGTCATATATTTTTTTTCTATACTAGATCCATAGACTCAAAGCATATAGGAGTCAAGTTTTCGTTCACTGTAGTATTCATTTTTAGCTTTTTCCTTTTAATTTCGGTAATGCCTAACTTCTGTGATCAGTTACCATCAGTTTAGCGTTGTATGTTTAACATATCAGAAAACTAGTTTAAGTTTTTTCTTTGTTATTTTAACAAAGGATAGTGATAACTAATTATTTAGAGTTTGATTATGTGAAAAAATAAAATATTACAGTTTATAAACATAGTATTTTTTTTTTGTTAAAAATCTTAATACCACAACAAAATTAGGAAATTAACTTTAAAAATATAAGTTTTAACAGTTAGTAGTTCGTATTTTATAGCAGAAACGCGATACAAAGGCCAGAGAGGAAATGAATTAATATTCAGACTGGTCAACACGTCTACTTTCTTCTACTCGATGGTATACCGTTTATCCTCATATGATAATTCCACGTGGAGTTATCAAGCGGAATCGTATACAGCAGTTTGTCAAACTCTTTCCCTACGTGGTACAAATGTCAGATGACGGAATGGTGTAATAATCAATCTGTTAAAAATGTCTCACCTTTCTCTACACGACAGTATGGCATTTATCTTCATATAATGATTCCACGTGGAGTTATAAGGATTCTACAAATGTCGTTTTTTACTATACTCCGTGCAACATGTCCCCGTACCGAACAGAAATACTTATTCACGTCAAAAGCATGAAAAGATCAAAGGCGAGTTCGACTTCTAGATAAAATACTAAATTGATTTGTAACGAGCAAAATAGGGAAATCATTTATCCATGGATAAAAGACTGATGAAGGGGACAAATGGAGATACATATGCAAACGTTAAAAAAATTAAGTTCTTTTTTTATATATAAAAAAAGCAAAATCTTTATACTTTCAAACATATCACCAAAATATTATTGTTCACAAAGGCTATTAAAAAAGAAGCAATATTATAATAACTAATTTTATAGTAAATATCATGTTGAAATTAAAAAAAAAAAACTTGAAATATTTGAATGTGAATATATTATAATAACTCATTAAAATACATTCAGAACCTATTTGAACACTTATTCAAACTTCAACCAGACAACCAAATAATTCTGATCTTTATATATTAAGTGCTTCTTTGCTAATGTAAAGTATTTCTTAAAAAGTTATAATGTATAAACTAAAATAATCAAGATGGGCAATATGTTTTTTGTAATGTTTTAAATTTTTAATCACGAATTTTCAATTTTTTAAAATAAATAATCTCTTACTCGAAATTATATTAATATAATATTTTAATATATTTCTAAATATTAATAATGTTTCAGAATGAAAGCACAAATATAGACATCCAGATTATCTTAGAAATATGTTTGACGATATTTTAACAAGAATATATCGATTCGGAAACTTGGCGTACTCAATATTGAAAGATAATCTAAGTATAAATATTTACACGAAAATAAATCATTTTAAAAGTCCCTGAAGAACAACATTTTACAAATTTTATTTTTCTTACAAAATATTAGTTTTATATTTAAAATATATAATCCGTTTTATCAGTCTTTTTTTATATAAAAAAAAGTTAAATTTTTTTTTGGCATGAATATTATATATCGGAATATTATTTATCACTCTTGAAAATTTTTCTATTTTTTTATGAATTTTGTAATCGCTAAACTTGATAAATCATGTAAAAATATGAAAGATATAGTTACAGGAATGAAGCATAATTTAATACTGCTTATCTGTAAATGTTTTTTTTTCTAAACTCATAAAAAGCATGTAAGTGAATTATGATTTCCCTCCTTATCCTATTTTTTACAAAATATATTGTAGAGTTTTCATTTATTTTGCATGGTTATGTCCAAGAATTAAATTTATTCTCCGTAAATGCGATTTTCCTAAATATTAAACCTTTTTTTAAGCCATCAATTGAGTTTAAAATAGTTAATATTTGTAAAGTCACTCATTTAATACACAGAACGAACTACATCTTGAAATAATATTTATATATTTTGAACGTATGACTACAATTATTTAATAGATTAGAATATGGGTTCACTCCTCTATTATCTACTATCATTTAAATTTCAAGGTTTATATCATTATTTTATTAATGACAAAATAGGAAAATAGATCTCAAAAACTCATATGTTCTTCACATTGTTAGTTGCTCTCGCTTCAGCACCTATTACTTTTATATAGGTTTGCAAGATAATGGACAACAAATAAACAATTGACATTTTTTTGGACACATTTTATTTTTAAATGGTACATTGCCAACCTAAAGTTGAAAATTAATTTTTGAGTAATCTTAAAATTATTTTCATTGACATCTAACACATAAAACAAACCTGATTAATACAAATTCCAGCAGTAAAATACATTTAAAAATACGACTCAAATTTATTCAAATTTCTGTATTTTAGCTTTGATGAAAATTGACGTTATACTTAAGATATTATTTTATATTTAAATTATTACTTCTTACACTAAATTATATTAAATTCTGATTTATATAAAAGTTTGACTATATATTTGAAATATATTGAAAATAAAATGAATTGTAATTTCATTAACGTTATTTATTTGTTTAGCCAGTGCTTGACAGACACTTTTATGTAAAATGTATTGTGACTTACACAATTCAATTACTTTAACCAGAGCTCATATTGGCTCATATAAAAGTTTAAGAGGTTAACATATATTCAGCATTCTAAATTATTCGTAGTTCGTCAATCCGATTTTCTGATTTTGACAAATTGGTTCCCCAATCGAATCTCTTTAAATAATGAAGTTTATAAATTATTCCTATAGTGTCGGCATTAGGGAATCTGGGTAGGATACAAGCAAACACATAGCTGCGATAGATAAAATGCCTCACAATAAGTCTCAAAGAGGTTTGAATTTTCATCAAGAAGGAGTGCTTGCGAATATCGATGGGTATGCATCTTTCATGACTTAAAAGGAGTATCGTTGAATGTACTCTTTGATCTGAAGCTAGTTTGGAAAATGAGCTTCGATTTGTTTTGTGAATCTTCTGAGGACAGATGTTGAATTAAGGCACTTCCCTCTGTGAAAAGATTTCCAGGTGCTTGAGTTGTTGTTGAAGGGCGAATAAGATAGTCTGTTAGAATGTTAACTTTATTAGATGTTTCAGATATATTGACTGGGTACTGGTGACAGTAATATTGGTTCCTTTACATTTAGATTTAATACTCAGAATTTATCTTCTATTTTGTTGTATATACAATAGTATGAAATAAACATACATACATTAAAAGTATGTTCGGCATGTGACACACATAAGATTTAGTTTAGACATTTATTTAAAAAAACATATTGTAGCCAACTTTCGCAAAGTGATCGTTTGAATGTATTATTCCTATCAAAATTACTATATCCTTCAATGTTAAATATTTTTTTACACACTTGTGTGTGTGTGTGTTGCTGCGTAAACTTATTCCACAATGCAGATGTTTTAAAATCTGCGTTGTGTTAAATGTCAATGGAAACTATTTAAAGAAAAATTGGTTTTATATATAACGTTGCACTGGAGGTACAATATGGCGCTTTTGAGACGGTACAGGGTCTATACTGAAGGAAATGAGTAAGAAATATTCCTTCTTAATTATGAACTTCGTCCAAATGACGACACATCCTAAGATTAGATACCCATTCTTCAATTTCCTTACTACGGCCCCTGGAGTCATTTGAATCAAGTCAGCTTGTACCGGCTGGTGGATCGTGCTTGTGTAAAACGGGAATCGAACTTGGGATCCTGAATTGTCCAGTCCTGTTATGTGTATACCTGGTTGTAAAGACCCTGAGTGCACTTTCAAAAGCTAATGCCGGAGTTTTTTGTATACGCCACGTGGCATCGTGCATACGGTGACTTGTTTAGAAGGTGGTTTGATGCCGTTTGTCCTTTAAATGGTATGTACAGGATACTAGTTTCCATTAAATCTTTGTGGATTAAATGTCCTCACGTTGAACGTGGTTTGAAGTTTGGAGAAGAAGGGTGTCAGCTTTAGTATTAACCTTGTTGGATGACCATGGTTCAACGAGTCGAGATAGTATTTCTTGGTTTTTCTTCGGTATCTGCCGCCAACAGTACATTCAACAGTGTATCTCTACTGCAATTATTCAAACAACACCAATGACAGCAGCGGATGACATAAATGGTAACAGGAGCTTAATATTAGTACAATAAAACGTAAATGCAATACGGCAATGTAACTAATACTCGTCATCTTCAGAAAACTATTATAGTATTGTAAAACGATTTGAAAACAAATTGCGAACGCACAATAATTTTCTTATCTATTTGATACAGAAAACGCCTCTTCCACTTTGAATAACGAATGCAGTATCGAGATCTTGAGAAATCTGCACGGAAGATCTTTGGACGCAAGCCAACGAAGAGGATACGAGTCTTCTTCTTCTTTGGTGATCTACCCCTTCTCCCCCGCTCCCTACCCTCCTCTCTCGCTGTTATTGTTATTAATTTGACTGAAAAGTGTAGTGCATTTTTCTTGCCAAATGTGATTCGGAAAACTATTTGCTCGCTTGAGCTATTTAAGAGTGTTGAGGAGGTCTTGCACTTTGCTTAATGTACTTTAGTAGTTTTATCTCTATTTAAGGAATAGGACTTGAGAGCGTTAGAAATAATTTGAATGAAGGAAATATCAGTTGCAGTGCTACCAGAAGGAATTTGAATGAGAGAGGAAACCAGTTGAAGTATTGTTAAACAGTGCTAGAAAAGTAATATAAAAATGAACTAAGCTTTATCTTAGTGATGATATTTATTATTTGAAATGGTAGGAAAGAAATGAGTGTTTAGCAGGAATTATATTCAGTAGCATGTTCAATTTTAAAAGAACAGTTGAAGTGTAGTTGTAAGCAATTAAAAATTAAAATAACTTTAAGTAACATTTTCTCTAAAGCTGGAAAAGCAAAAAAAAAAAAGCTTTGTTTTGTAGAAATAATTTTAAAATATTAAGAAAATATTAGCAAAATATTGTAACTATTTAAAGTGAGTGAAATATTAATTTGATTAGTTGGAAAACTATTAAACTAAAAAATTATAAAATAGTTGTGATATTTTTAAATAGCATTTGACAGAAATATTCATAAATTTAAATAGTAATAGCAATAAGTTGTAATAACATTAAAGCTACGAGAAAAGAAATGTAAGTATTATGAGAAAAAGAAATATAAGTAAAACCAAATTTTAATAATATATGTTAAGAATTATTTAAGGCATTAGTTGAAATATTATCGGATATATTATTTAAAAAATTCTTCAAATATTAAACGTATAATTATTACCAAGATTGCAAAACTTATTGAGTCTAATAAAATATAATTCTTCATTTATGCTTAATTACTTATGTCAAAGAATTTACAAACTTGCATCAAACAATTTATAGTTATTGAAATTATTTCGTAATCAATAATTGGATAAATATAACTAGCATCAAATTTTTCATTTATGAATAGATTGTTTTATTGTTTTTATTCGGGAATAGAGATATGTTTTTCTATAACTCTTTCATTTTTAACACGTGAATGACTTTTAATTAAAATTACGTATCATAAATGAAAAACATACAAGTTAATAATTCATATTCCCAGAGGAAATATTTATATTTAAATGAATATAAGGGATAGTTATACGTATATTAATATCAGTTTTTGAAAATTAACTTTTACTGTCATTTACTTTAATATAAAATATTTTGCATATTGAACAAATTTTAATAAAACTTTTATTAATTAAATAAGAAACCAATTTTAAAACTGACTGTTTTAACAATTTAATTATTCTATTTAATACAATAAGAAAATTTAATATATAGTAGTTAGTAATTTTTAGCCTTCAAAGAACATTAATTCATCGGAAATGCTGACATTTTTATTATTAGTTGATAAATGAAATTCTTTTTTAAAAATTTTATGTAATAATATTCATCTTGTTAAATGAAACTAAAATATAAAACTATCTGTTTATAAAAGTATTTATTGGTGATTGTAATATGGAGAAACTAATTATGAATAATTGTATTTGTTTTATGCATAGAAATAATTATGTCCTTGTGTGTTCCTTATGAAGAGTTATAGTATTTAAAATAGTTATTAGCAAAAAAAGGACATAACATTTTAGATTTAATTCAAAATTTTAGAATTCACAATCAAATAAAAATATTTTTTAAATTTATTATTTCCGTGAATAATTTACATAAAGTATTTTTTTAATGTTCCTAATATTATTGAATTTGACACCATTTTCAAAACTGAAAATAAGAAACATTATAAAAGAGAAGACAAATGATGAAATATCACGAAATTAACATACAATAATTGCTTAAAACTCCAAAGCAATCACAAAGAAAACATCAACCAATTTTATTCCTTTAAGAGGATTTTGCCTTAATCGAAACTCCCTTTTCCCCAATTTATTTTAAAAACACTTACAAGAAAACACATTGTACATATCCCAAACAATACTTGCAAATGAATGCATGAATAATCAACGAACACCACTTCATTCCGATACATTTCCCGACTCTTCAAAATTGCCATTGCCGTAATTTTTAAGATAATAAAGAATTCCTCAGTAATACCGTCTCCGAAACCCCTTTTATATCCTTATTCTACTCTGTGGCAAATGCATCAGGAAATGATAAACATCTTCAGGTTTAAAGAAAGAAAAAAAATCCCTTTTTAAAGCATATTTCTACGTTATGCGGTAAGATGAGTTGAGTGCAAAACCAATGGTGGTTGGAAATACGGATGCATTTCGCTTTGATAAACGTCATCGCTTTAAAGGAAGCAATTTCAGAAGCGGGATATTTTAATACGATAAATGGGTTCGTGGCTTTTTGTTGGGTGGGGGTTATTTATGTTTCACTGGAAGTGTATGGAGGTGTGGCATAAAAGGTGTAAAACCAAGCTAATTCGCGCTCAAGGTGTTTTATTTTAAAGTTATTTTAAATGAAGGTAGATAAATGGAATACCAGTTATTAATTTAAATTTAATAAACGTTTTATAAGTTTGCTTGATATAGATGTGTACGAATATTAAATATCATTTTTGAATCGATATATACACTTTTCAATATATGTTACAAAATAATACAAATTATTTCAAATGCTCATTTTTAATGTATTTTTTTGGCGTGTATAAATATTATTGGAATGTGCACGAAATTTTTTCCTATCTTTAAAAAAATCCTGATTAGTTTTTTGGGTAAAAAATACATTTATTTCGGGGTTATGTACTTTATGTATTAAAACTATTTTCTTACAATTCAGTTCGTATTTTTTCTTTCAATTTAAAAGAAAACATCTTTGTTTGATAAAAACTTTTTCCTTTATAATTGAAAAATATGTTTTAATTCATTATTTTGATTGATTTTTAATGCGCCCTGGTAAGTGTACTTAGCTCACTGATGCTTAAGAGATTTTTTCAATTGTAAAGTTGTTTTTACTGTCTTGACAATTAAACATTTTTAACTGGTCATACTGTTTTATACTATTTAAAAATTTTCCAATTAATTGTTAAGTGATAGCTGGAACCCTTAACCCTTTAATACTTAAACCCTTTGAATTTGATGATTTTTGTGACTTTAAAAATTGGGCGAATGACTAGAAGAATTGGATATGCCTGGACGTATATATACGGCCTTGAGCCTCAGAGGGCTAATATTATTATTATTTTTTATTTTTTATATTTATTTTAATTTTATTATTTTTAATTTTTTTTTATATTTATACTAAATTTAATATTATTTTAGTATAAATATATTGTTGTAGATAGAAACGTATGCGATTTTGAAAAGAAAAACCCGGAATCCTTTCAAATAAATAGTAATTTCACTCTATTATTTAGTAAAATTTTTACTAATATTCACTACACAGGGAAAAGTGTTTTTGTTCTAATAAAATTTTCTTCTCAGGAAACATAAAACTCAATCAATCAGGGAAAGAAACATCTTACTACAACCCCAAATTTAACTCCACAGATCCTTCGAAGTGGTTTTTATTACTGAATAAATCTCCGCAATGACATCAAGGAAAGCAGTGTTCCGCCAATTGGCAGCCGCATGAGGGTTAAACAACCTCAGACTAAAAACTTAAAAAAAGAAAAATCGAAATTCATTCATATCCAGCAGTGGCGCTATCCATCACGCCTCTGCAGTGACGTCCGTTATCTCGTCTGGGATGTAACGGAAGAGAACGGCTTCCAAAATCTGTTCCAAGGAATAAATAAACACATCAAAAGATTCGTGCCGAATGCCCTCTGGTTTCTTTTCTTTTCTCCGTTCCAAGGATGCACCCAATGCACCTGTGCCAATTGCGTCAACTGTGCGTCTTTTTTCTTTTTTTTGCCAAAGGAGACACAAGCGTCTTTGTGTCTGACACCTTGGAATCATTGGATTGGATTCAAGGTTATTCGGTATTGTGCAAGTTGGGGAAGTTCTGAAACGTTTGATAAAATGTAACCTAAGGTAGAGGTTACAGGGATGGGTAATATAATTTTGCTATATGAAGAGTAGGCCTGGACGATGAATCGAAGTTCCGGAAGTAAGTAATTCGATTTCGTAATTTTCGATTTGGCGATAAATCGATTTGATGATTAGTCTAAAGTACACTCAGAAGTACGGAAAAACTCAACTAAGAAGAACATTGGGATACCATACGTCAACTCCAAAAGAATTGCATAAGAGCTTAACAAAAGTGGCGAAGTATCTACATTTTTTATCATAAAGAAGAAAACAATATTGGGCGATTCCTCGATTATAAAACAATCCATTTCTGAAATGTTAGTTTAAAGTTTCCATTAATGTGTTTACTTAATGCTACTGTACTTATTATAATCACAAAATATTGATGATACTTTAGTAATCATTTGTTGGAAAATGTCGAGTCAGCCAATTAAATATTTAAACAACCTGTCTTTCATTTTTTTTAAACCAAATGATGTGATATATAGTAAAACTGTATGAACATTTATATATTTAAAACCATTAAATAAAACCAAATTTTTTTTGTAATCGAAATTTTTTTTGGTTCGAATCTGATTTTAAAACGTTAGACAACTACAAATATATGATAAATACGCAATAGTTTACGTTCCATTTATTTGACTATGGCAAGTGTTTTGCAAGTTGAAGACATTTCTTGGAAACAGACGATGTTAAATTTTGTTTTTTACTTTTCTACTGAAGTATACCTGAACAGGTATCCAACAACGATACTAAACATCTTGGAATTCAGATATCTTCGGCATTATTTGTCGCTTTATAACACACGAAAACATCTCCAATTTAGAATTCCCATTTTCTTCTCAGATCTCTGAAAATTCGCGATGTGCTCCATTGAAAACCCAAAATCTCCCTTGCCCCAATCTCCTCAAAAATGAGGTTACCCAGCTCAGCAGAAGGTGAAGTTTCACAGTTGGCAAACAGAGTGCGTAAAAATAAACATTTTCCTCACATTTCATAACCCAAAAAAATATGTATCTGCGTCCTGAAAGCTTTTCCGCTCTTCGAATCACCTTCTTTTATGCCCTCTTTGATATTCACACCCCCCTAAATAGAGTGCACCAAAAAAAGTATATCACCACCATTGGCTTTCCCGCTGATATATAAGATGCGAAAAATACTACCACCACCCCCTGGATATACAACAAACGAGCTATTTTTTGTGTAGAGGGTAGTAAAAAAAAATCCGTAAAATGAAAACAGAATAAAATCCAACAACATGGGAATGATCTATGGCAGAGGCTTGCGCGTGCAATTTAGGCTGTCGGGGCACCAAGAAACAATTTTCGTGAAATAACGGCACGGTATCGTTTCTTCCGCCTCATCCGTCAGCTTATGGGATGTGGTGCAAGAAAATGCCATTTCCGACTTTTCTTTTTTTACTCTCGGAAATTTGCTTATTTATTCATTTTTAAAGAACGAAATGCGCCATCTTGTATTCCCCGAAACCCGGATTGATTTCCCGGAATGGCGACCGGGATCCGGAACGCATCATATAAATTAGCGTCGTTTCCCGGGATCGGGTTTTATTAGGGTCGGTTTGGTGATGCCGACATCGAAAGGCGTCCCTCTTTGGGAGTATTGTTCTCTGATCGGCATTCCTTGGCGATGGATTCTTTGTCGAATTGTCAGACCTTGGCATTCCAAGTTGATGTTTCGAAGCTTGTGGAAGGTGATGGGAGTCTGTCCACTTTGGATTCCTTTGTCCAATGAGGATATTGAATTGTAGCTGGTCAAAGAGAGGTTATATGTGTGTCCTATTTCATTCTTTTGTGTGTGCTATAATTTGATAGAATTTGGTGTTCCACCGAATCAATTTAGGGAAAACGAAGCCTAAATGGTTTCGCCTCACGTAAAAACCAGAAGCAAAAAAAAATTACAATGCCAACATTTCAAATGTTGGCTCAGTGAATGTTGTACACTATCATCTTAAATAAATTTATTTACACTTAACACCCATAATGTTTTTAACCCATTGGCGGTTATGGACGTGATATCATGACCTTGGATTCCAGCAGTGGAAATCAAAATGAAGTGTAATATTTTTCAAATGTATTTGTTTTAAGTATAAATCAAAAAGTAATTTTAATAGATAAGATTTTCAAAAGTAATAAACAATAAGTACTGGAACAATGATTCAAATCTCTTTGCAGTGAAACATACTTAGAAAATTCAAAAATATGTTTTAGAGCCTTATGTTAAAGTGGTCTTCAAACTTTTTTTTCACTTCCCTTTTGATAAAACTTTTCATTTATGAGTATTTCCTGTTCTCATAACCCTTCTCAGAAAAGTTCGTTTTTGTTAGGCAGCGATGATCTTAGGTTAGCTGGTAAATTAATCAAACTACTCAAATTGATGACACTTACAGGTTTATAGTTTGTATTTTACTTATTACATTCATTTCTTTAAGGGTTTTCCATCATTACTAATATTATTTTCACGTACCTCCAATCGGACCGTCATGTATTCCCAAGGGTACGCGTACAACAGGTTGAGAACCTATTTAAATACACTTTTTAAATCACAGATTACACTCCTAAACTCATTATGAGAATGATATTCATTATTCATTTTTTTAAATTCTTTTTTTATTAATAATAAGCTTTGGACATCAGCATAGCGTTAAGTTTCAATAGTGACAAGGCACGAATGTCGTAACCTTGCATTTCAGAACTTTACCTGAACGTTGCTTTGAATGGCAATATGAACGTTATACCTCTTCATTGTTTCTGATACACCATGTGTTTTTTGTTTATAAATCACCTTGTAAAAAGACACGAAATAAATTTATTTATCGATGTCACGGAACATTTTCCGGGAAAACTAGTTTACTCAAAGAAAACACATATAAAAAAAACAACCTTCAACTATAACCGACATAACTTCCGTCATCCCTTGTACCACACTACAATCACGTTAAACCGGAAGGCAGCGCAGGGGCGGCGGGGGGTGTAAATGACGTTATACGTTGCAAAACCATTACTTATTTATTTCTAGGGGCGCATTCGTTTTGGGGCTGCGCCTCATTCCTCACAGATAAGAACCGCCCCAGAAAAGGGGGCTGTTCCGCGAGATCTAAGGGAGATAAATGAGGTTGGCGTCTGCTAATGACTCCCTGGTCAACGCTTCCCGCACACCAAGAAGCCAGGGAAATGCGCCCCTGCACTGAAAAGAAAAAAGCGCTGGAACAAAAAATAAAGTAATAAAGAAAAATCAGGAATAGATACATCCAAGTATGTCCCACCGCAGAGGCTTTTTTCTTCTTTGTAGCCATTTTTCAGGCTTGTCACTGGCAAATTCGCCGCTGCTGTTAGCAAGCTGTTTGTATCTATCTATGGAACGGTCGAAGCCAGGGGGTTGTGGAGACGTGATGCGTTGGGGGTGCTCTTTGAGTTATATAGTTATGTTGATTATGATTGTATTTATCAGCTTGGTTGCAAACATGTTCAAATATGTCGAGGGTGGTCATGAATTATTAGGCGATAGTCATTGTTTGGCTGTGTAACATTTAGTTGTACTGGCATGCAAATATTATTTTTACTCAACCACTTTGCTCATATTTTATACAAGTCGCATCGCTTTAAAAGCAAAAAAGAAAGTAGTTAAAGTACAGCAAAAATTGTTGTTTAGATATGTGTAGTGAAATAGCCAAATCATGACCATTGCCCAACAAGATGTGGCCGATCTGTATATATGAAATTAAAAGTACTGCTTTGTGATAAGGGCTCTGAAGTTCTGACAGAAGGAGTTTGATTATATTGGATTTAAAAATGTTCATATGTTCATTCGTCAGCCCTTATTCCAAATGGAAAACACAGGAGCGCAGTAGTTCTTAATAAAGACAAACTTTTTTTCAGAATTAGAAGGTTTAATTTCGCAAACTTCAATTTAAAGGTAAGGTATTTTATAATTTAGTATATTTCGGCATACTATTGGTTGTCCTCCAAGTAACGCATATTGTTTCCTCCCCCTCTGTGTATTGTGTAGCGAATGTGTTTTACCTACGCAAAGATGTGTATCTAGAATGGATGTGTTTTCCTTATTAGTTATATTTGTGAAAATAACAGGGATTATATATTATTGCTTGTGTGTATAACAGTTTGAAAATAATAATTTCAACATTTATGTTGTAAATTTGTCTCGTCATAAACCATCATGTGATGATGCTTTATGCAATTTGATAATCGCATTGTTCTTTATTGAGATTTCTACAAATTTAAGTTATTATTTATTAATTTGATAAAATTAACTCCTTATTTATTGATTTAAAATTTTGTTGAAATTTATAAACAAATAGTACTGTATATCTTGTGTGGTATCTCTGAATGTATATCTGTCAAAAGTATTCCAAAGTAATCATAAATAAACTTTGTCAGTAACATTTTTAAGAAACACGCCTTTCATTTTAAAGAAACAGAGTGAAGTTCCAAAAATAAAGATAAACACCCATTTCCCAGACTAACAAACAAACCACATCACAGTCATCCATCCACAGAAACAGCATACGAAGGGAAATAATCAAAACAGCAGTCCTCCTAACGACGACGTGTCATCGTAATCGCAACTCCAAATCACCAAGGCAATGGATTTCGATGGGAAAGTGTAGGCGACAGTGTTGACCTTTGGCCCTTTGGACTTCTCCAGAAGCGAATTTCCAACCACGGATGGAGATTATCTTGAAGGGTGACAAAGTGTGTGTGTGGGGGAGGGGGAAGGAACGCTATTCCTTGAATCATCTTCAGGAGAGAGGCCATTAGGTACAAAGGGGCCAGCAGTGTCAGTATTTTGACAAATAAGTTGTTGGAAGAAAAAAGATACATGATTGTCAGCATAAAGAGAGTGCATTGACAAGTTTCTTCTGTTGAGTGGAATCTGGTCATTTTTTGAAATGTTGTTTGGTGAAGAATTCTTAGTTATCTAAGAAATGTGATAAATTCATATATGGGTGGTCTGAGTAGTTATATCGAAAGAGAATGAATTAAGGAAACATAAAATAGTACTTTGGTGTTTGAAAAGATTGTAAGAATACTCATTTCAATTTAGTGGTCATTTATTAGATTTTAAATATGACTTTTTTTTAAATGCAACTATAATAAGAGATCGGAAAAAATAGCATATGTTATTGGTTATATGCTAGTTTATGAAAAATAGTCGTGTAAGGGACGTGAAAGATTTTTTATTTCTATATAGCAAAGCATTGTTTATATATTTCAGAAAAGGAAATAGCAGTGCTTAGAATGCATGTGTATTTTATTCGTTTTTCAAGCGAAAACCTCTGTTTGAGATTTTGATGTTGTTTTCATCGAAATATGACTTGAAAACATGTTTAGCAAAATAGGATATTTTCATTTTGGTTGCAGGTTATCGTGGGATTTAAAAAGTAATTATTTTGAAGAGCAAGCATTCAGTTGCAACAAATCCGAAGGAAGAAACAAGTTATAAGTAAAAATGGTTCTAACTTACATCATATATATTTTAATTAAATGTTTAAAAATAATTAAAATGTTTAAAAAGTCTTGTTGAAATTTTACTATTTTTACACATGTAGATTACATCAGTCAATTACTTGACAATTAACATTTTCGAATTTACACAACTTCTATCAAATCTTGATAAATGTGCTAATGCTGTAAAAGAAGCAACTTAAAATGCAATTTAAATATAGTTAATATTTCAAGCAATTAGTTCGAATTTGACATTTTCTAAATTTACATTTAGTTTCGTACAATGAAATACGCTTCAAAGATCCGGCTCATTTCAAAAACAATTCTGGTTATTAAACTAGGAAGTTCAAAGATCTACTACAAAACTACTACTCACTATAAGTAATTGAAAATAACGCAAACCAATACAAATCCTCAACTCCCCAAACTCACGAAGCTTTAAAGAAAAGAATCAATCCCTCTGCAACACAAACTGAGACACGAGAGTTGCTTTCCAAACAACAAACCCTTTCCCAAAAGTATCAGGAAAAGATCCTCTCCTCCACCCAAAGCAATCCTTCCAATCCCTTCTCCAGCGACATATTGTGGAGACCGATGCAACAACCACCGTGTCTCTGAACAGCAAATGTCAGCCCCTTCCCCTTGCACCAGGGTCCTTTAAGCCGGAGCTCCGTAATTAACATAGCAAAACGATGCGAAAGAGACGATCAAAACCGTGGGGCGTTAATCCTCTTTGCGCCCCTTTTCCGAGCGCGAATGGGGGGGGGGGGGGCGATAAACAAAATCAATTTTCCAGAACTTATTTCCTAGTGGCTTCCAACTGGAATGGGAAGAGTTGGCACGGGTTTAACAAGCGCCGGCAGGATCTGTGTCGTCCGATGTCGTCATTGAGAAAGCCGATTTGCAAGAGCTGCTTTGCCAGCGTGGACTGTTGCGGTTTTGGCAGGAGAAGTATCTGCTTTTGGCGTTTTGTGCCCCGTAAAGTAATCCTCTTAAGGTAGTCTTTTCGTAGTCTAGTTTCTTCTTTGAGTCGGGACAGCGCGAAAATGCGCTGGGAGTGGTTGATAAGTGTACGTGATGTAAGTCGCCAAGTCGCCAATTATGCATTAGAGTTAAGTTAGAAACTCAGAGTTCCATGGCACAGTGTAAGGTATATTCGGAGTTTATTCAATACAAAAATAATGTTCTGAGTACTATTTGTAAGACATAGGGTATTAATTCATTTAATAAATAGTAGATTCAGGTATTTCATTTGCATAAACATAAACGTTTTTGTTGAAATTATTCAATTCAAAAATAATGTTCTGAGTACTATTTGTAAGACATAGGGCGATAATTCATTTAATAAATAGTGGATTCCGGTATTTCATTTGTATAAACATAAATGTTTTTGGTGAAATTATTTATTATTGTGGTATATCTCTTTGTCATGTCTATAAATGGACCGTGTTGTACAAGAATCAGTTAACCCATAAAATTGAAAAAAAAAATATTTTTCAACGTAAAAACGAGAAAAATTTCATTTTCTATGCTGGACATGTAGCGATGGACACTGGATTTGAGCAAATTGTTGCAGCTTGGATTTTTCGGTTGAGTGGTTGATTTAAAGCCAGTTTTTTTTAAAAATAAACATAGTACGGATTGTTGCATAACACTGTCCAAGTGTGAAGCAAACATTCAAAACTTCTGAAAATGAGATTACTACATGAGTGAATTTATCTCTAAATATTCTACATATTCGTAACAAACACATTTTGTCCCATCGTAATTAACTTGTAAAGATTAGAATTTGTTCATGAGTTAATGTATTTAAGAAAATTATTTGTTTTTTCCCGCGAATCACTTTAATATTCTACATAAACATTTCTCAAAAACATTACAATTAAGTTAATCCCCATTTATGACTTTATTGCTCACAAAACTTAGAAACTGAGTGAAAAGCAGACTGAGATGATAAAATAATCCAATCCTGATTATGAACTTTTACATTTGAGTCGAGAGTTCGAAACGGTCCTTAAAAATTATCATTCCAAATTGCCTTTACGGGCGACATTTCCCCTCCTGAATATTTATCACCACACCCCAAGCCAAGGAGGACCGACGATGTTTTAAATCATCACCACCATTTCTCGCATCATCAGCACACGACATCCCTCCCCCCCCCTCCCCTAAAAAAAACCTTCAAAATTTTCATAATTACCCAATGATGGAACCACCGAAGATAATTCAGAAGGGGAAGCAGTAGTAAAACAGACACCTCAACCGAACAAGAAGAACCAAAACATCTTACATTCCTCGAAGCCCCTCTGAAATTTAATTAAAATCCAACAGCATCGCCTTTATAAATCACCTGAATTTGTGATAAGGTACAAAGGGGGGTGGAGGGGATACCAGGGTACTTCCAGAGCAGCAGCAGAGAGTAGGGCGAAAGTCCTGACACCCAGCTGTCTGCTGAAATATTATAGAGACTAATTAGCCATTAACTGAATAATGAAGCGAACGCGACCCGGGAACATGATTGGGTGGGTGGAGGTAGAATGGGATTTATCCCAAAATTACGGGGATGGAGGAGGGGGTGGGGAGAGAGAAAGCCTTGCAGGCATCGAGGGCCTAACAAGGTCCTCAGTTCACGCTTACCTAACTCTTGTTACTTCTTGCCTGGAGCGTCGGGATAAAGGGATGGGTCGGGAATGCATTGATGAGACGAGCATTAGGGTCGTTTCCTACGTGCAATATCTACCCATTTAATGTCTCTTCCCTTGCAGCGTATATACATATATAGGTGAGTTATATTTTTCTCATCTGTGCGTAGCGCAGGATTTGCTGTAGGGTTTAAGGGATGGTTGGCTGTTGGAAGAAATTTGGACTGTTAGGTATTTGGGATCTGCCAACCTTTTTTATGCTCAGTTGAATTCTATATATGTGAAGTAGCACCAGTAATATATTAATGTCGTGTATGTGGTATCGTATAGGGTGAACTGTAACTAAAAGGTACTTAAAAGGGAGTATTTGAATCTATTCGTTTTTTTCTGAGTAGAATTGCATCGTAAATGAGCAATGACGTACTCAACTTTAAGTAATCGTACTTCTCAAAAATGAGCAGCGTGATTTAATATTGCTATTTTTGCTTTTGTTCAAACCATCTTAACAAAGCGACGTTACATTATTTGATGTCGATTGCATTAATGGAAAATGAGCTACAACAACTCAATTATCTTACTTCCCATTATTTTAGCACACCTTTTTTAATATTTCTTCTGTTTACGACTTCTTCAGGTCAGCCTGATTGTTTAACGGGTAAGGCAGTGGACTGCGGTGCATGAGGATCTGGGTGCGATTCCTGGTAAGTCTTGCTTATAATTGCTGATATTTATTGAAAGTGATTTATGAAAGCAGTCTATATAGGCAATCAACTACTCTTTTTACTCATTGTATTTATTTTTGAGTACATGTTTTTTTCAAAAATGAAACTTATATATTCGAAGCCATGATAAGCATCGAATGTAGTCAAAAATGAGTAAATGTTACATTTTTTTAGTACCTATTTTTAATAGTATGGTTACAAATGTTTCAGCGATGGTTATTGGGCGATTGCTTAACTACACATATTAAACTATTCTATTATGCTATTCATTAACCACTTTGTTTGTTGCTACTAAAGCTAAGCGACTTGTATAAAATATAAGTACAAGTAGTTGGACAAAGCTAATGTTTTATTATACCACTATAGCTAAATGTGATACAACCAAATAATGAGTATAGCTCAACAATTTGTGACACCCTGTATATCAACAATATTTTGGTACATCGAGTAACGCTTAATCAATTTTAGCGATCAAAATGTTGCGCTTATTGTCTGGAGGCTTAACTAATTTTTCTATAACGTTTTAAAAGTTTTAGAGATCGCTTTTTGAGTTCAATCTCAATTTATTAGATTTGAAAAACTGTTGTAAACAAAGTATTTTTAGTAATTTAAAAATGAAATGCATTGCTGCAAAACTGAACCACATATTACTCTTTAAATATTTCACTAATATGGTGTTTATGCGTTTCGCCTCCAAGCGTGCGATATTACGCATTTTTAAAATTCAATATAAAAAATAGCAATTGAAATAAGTATTTTATTAAAAAAAATCATTCACGCTATTTTTCAAATATTTCTTAACAAAATTAATACAATTTTATAAGTTTTCTGTTCACTTTTTAGAATGCGAGTCAAAGATTTGAAGAATAATGGCTATACGATTTCCAAGACAACTTGACAACAGTGACATCTACTTTCTCTATAACGCGAAGATATATGTAAAACTTTTTAAATATGTATTATTATTATTTTCGTGTCGTATATTCCCTCGAATTTTGCTTCAGAAATCTTCATAAAACGTTTGACCATCAAGAACAGAACCAACCTTATAAATATTAAAAAAAAATCATAATATATACGAAAATAGTAAATAATAATTTTTTTTGTAAGAAAATGTATGCTAAACTGACTTATCTATGCAATCGTAAAGTCATTGACTAAACAATGAACCATTCATAAAAAGTTTCAATGGGTTACCTTCAGATATTTGAAGTACCTTTAAAACAAAAAGAGTGACATTAAATGTGTCTGAACTACCATAAAACAATGTCTCACTTAACTCCCCCCAAACGAATAATTCCGAAGTCTATAAAAAGATCGCTTTCAACGTGACATAGCGGCAACAAGAAACAACTCGAAACCATTGTGCACCCCGTTTTTCCCTCGCAGTGCCCGATCGGTTTGTCGTAGGCTCTCATTTAGCGAAATCTAATCAATCGCCAAGAGAAGCGCAGGAATAACCGTAAAAGAAGCACCGCGATAAAACAATTTGGCGCGGGAAAAAGCAGCGGTCGATGACAATTTCGTGCGCCAAATGGCGGCTTCTCCGGTTTTTCACCGGATAACCTTCTCCCCTTGCAAAAAGGAACAAGAAAACGTGCTTATCAGAAATGCCTCTTTTTCCTCCCCGCAGTTCCTGGATCTTTTCCATCCTATTTTTATCCCGTTTTTGATAGGGCACGTAGTAGGCAAAGGCACGAGGGAGAAGGGAAATAAGGGTTCAATAAAAGAAATGTGATATTTTGTCGATTTTGATGGGCGCGTATGATAGATGATATGCGCGGTTGATGTGCTTTTGGGGGGCTTGACAGGTGTAAAAATTAATGAGGCGTTTTCCGATCGCAAAACTTAAAAATTTAATTATGGGACTGCCATTTAATTCTACATATAATTTAAAATATAGTTTAAAACAGATCAAATTGTAAAAAGCCACGTATTAACAAACATAAAAATGGTGTACGAAGGAATAGGCGAACTAAGAGAAGTAATTTGCAATAATTAAGTTAACACTGTAAAAAAATGGTACTTAAGAATGAGTCCCTAAACGTACTCGTTCTTCTTTGAGTACAACTGCAACGTACATGAGCGATGACGTACTTAAATTTAAGTAATCGTACTCTCTCAAAAATGAGCAATGTGATTTGATATTGCTAATTTCAGCTTCTGTTCAAGCCATCTTAACAAAGCGACCTGACAAACTTAAAATAGGTGTTCAGATGATGGTTTTCCACCTTATTTGATGTCGATTACTTAAATGGAAAATGAGTTATTGCAATTCAATTATCTTACTTCCCATTCTTTTGACACACCTTTTTAACATTTATATGGTTTATAACTTTTTCACGTCCCTCTGGTAGTATAATGGATAAGGCATTGGACTGCGGTGCCTGAGGGCATGGGTTTGATTCCCAGTAAGTATTGGTTGTAGTTGTTGATGTTTATTAAAAATTTATGAAGGCAGCCTATGTAGACAAGCTACTGCTATTTTTTTCCCCTTTTTACTCATTGAACTTGTTTTTGAGTAAAAGTCTTTATCAAAAATTGAAATTATGTATTCGGAACTATGATAAGCATCGAATATAAGCAAGAATGAGTACATTTTAATTAGTTTTGAATACCTATTTTAAACAGTGTACTTTTATTATTTAGTCACAAAATAACGTGGATAACCTTTTTATCACCTACCATTTTAAGTCTTTCGATTATCATTAAGATAGATCTAATATATGAAGATTAGTACGAAATAAATTTGACATTTACGCCAATTGCAAAAATACATATCGTCTTCTTAACCCACAAACAATGTAACTATAAACTAAGCATTCATCAGCCATGACGGAAACTGCTTTGCGACGAAATTCCAGCACTTTATTTATAAATGTCGAACTGTTTTAAAAATAAGAATTTATAGGAATACTTGAAATTACTTTCATCGCCAAGTAGCTTTCGCCACGGCTGATGAATCCGTGCTTTGGGGTTAGGAGGTTGGCCATTTAAACCAATGATGTCATTTTTTTATAGTTATAATTTATCTTCTAATTAAGACATAGAAACTCATGAGATTAAAACTTTTTTCAGAGTAGAAAGTAAAATGTTACCAATTCTCATGAAAATCTTGTCATTTATTTTTGAGATTAATGTAGACAAACGCAGATCACAGCCAATTCTTAGAGAATGGTATTCATTAGAATATTTTTATAGAGTGCAGTTATATAATGCATGGAAATACTGTTAATAAGAAGTTTTATTAAAGTTCAAAAACACAGTTTATTTATACATAATAAAACAACCACTTCCATTTTAATTTTAATTTCGCTTCAAAATTACTTTGGCAAAAGAAAACATAAAAAAACAAAACAATAATAACAACTCTCTTCACCGCAACTACAAGCATTCTTTTCCAAAATTAAATTTACTACTGCTGTTTAAGTGAGTCGAAATTAGAGCTTACACTTCTAACAAACAACGCGGTAATTTTAATTCAGTTTCCCTCCTCTCAAGTTCTTTTTCTCTTCAAGATGGCGCACTTTAACACCTGTTACCAGAGTTTTTTCTCAGCATTCTTCATCCCGTTTTACTTTGGGATTTTAAATTAAGATAAGAAAATTAATAAATGAATTGTCTTGGCAAGAGGGGAGAGAATACAATCAAATTAACAATTTCGCAAAAAGGGTTTAAACAACCTAATGGTCCGTAACCGTAACTAAAAAAAGAATGACGTTTTTATTTATTATTTTTTCTAGAAATAAAAATAAAAGCAATGCTGTAATTTTTAAATACATATTTTTAACTAGAAAACGACGTTAGTGTTGTTTATTTATGCCGTATAAATGTTTTTATTGCATTTTTCGTGAAAACAAAAATAAATAATCGGAAACCTGATTGAAGTTTTTGGATATATTTTATTTAATAGGATTATAAAAATGAATTTTTTTCTGTAGCTTTTCCTTATTTGTTGTTTATTTTACGTTTAATTTTTTACAGGTTCGAATAATTTAATACAAGTTGTTAGTTTTCCATTTTTTAACAGCTTAAATGAACATGGGATTACATTTTTAATCAGAATAGAAATTGAAAACAATAATTTTTTTAATGAATTATATTTCAGATTAGGTTTTATTATAATATAAACTTTTGTGTATTGTTCTTATCTAAGATTTAGCTTTAATATTAAAAACGTCTATATTTAAATCAAAAAATTAATTTTAAAATAATCGATTCTAATGTTTTGGATTGTTTCATTCACAACGATATAAAAAAGTTTACGACATTATTTACGAAATATGACAAATGATTTTTCTAATGAAAAATTTTGTCTTCATTTAAACTGCAGGATTTAGTTATTATGGCAAATGTTTTTTTATATTTTTATAAACAATACTATACATTTACAAGTTTACGAACTTACAATAAAAATAATTATAACCTTGTATAGGGTAATGACTAATGAAGGGTCAATGGGTAAAACAATGAGAGTCTTACATTGTGTTGAAGTTAAGATATGAACACCATAATGTTATTTAAAAGGTTATACTTTAATTGAACAGAAATTTTAAATGGGAAACACGATGTTATTACATAAAAAAACATTGAGGAATAAAAATACCGTGTGTCTGTGAGATATGAAAGTTTATATTTCGTTTTATTGTAAAAAACTCTTAATGGACAGTTTTCGTTTTCTCCCTGCAATCTTAATAATGTCTGCTTTTCGTCAAAAGTTAAAATGATCTAATGACAAAAAGATTGTCAAATATGACGGAAGCCGAATACTCAAAAATGAGAGTGTTCTTTTTGAGAGTGCTGACTCTTCATATTGATTTTACTGAATTTCAAATTTAAAGTACTTGGCGTTTTGACATCTAGCAAGTGCTTTTGTTTTTGGAAATGCAGATTTATTAGCCATTAATATGTTATTTAAAATATAATTCTTCTCTGACCCAACTTTGCAAGCTTAAGGTAACACGTTTTCAGTTAAAAATAAATAAGTTTTTTATGAATATCCTTATACTAATTAATTTTTAGCAATATCATATTCACAAATACAATATATTTTTTTTTAAATATATGGCATAAAGAAATATTTTTTTTATAAATGATGGCTATATATATAAACATATATAAATTATACGTATTTTATATAAAATGACTGTTAACTTTAAATTTTTAGAAATATATATAAAATTTCATTAATTTATTTTTATTATATTAGCATGGTTATTAGAGTTCTTAAAAAAATATTTTTATTAATCTTTTGCACATATTTTCTTACTAACTACTCTTTTTAATTTTATTCAAACACATACAAATTAATTAATGTTTAGATAAAAAGTTTCGGGTGTTTTTAATTTCCCCCCCATTTCTTAATTTAAAATTTATTTAAGATTTTAGGCGGAATAAATTAATAAAAAAATACATGTTTACTTGTTCAAAGGTTGGCGTGTTTCAATTTATTTTCTTCGGCATCCATCTTGTTTTTCTTTAAAATCATCAAAATATTTAAAAACATAAAAAATCTGAGTTGATTTTGTTTCTTAGGGCTTTAATTGTTGATATGAGGATTTGCATGTTTTATTTCTAAATAAACATTTCAGAAACAGGATATCCCTTAGAGAGATAGAAACATTCTTTAAAAAACAAACACACCAAAGAATAAACATGATTTAAAAGTCTAAGGAAGCATATTTTGGTTTTGAGAGAAATAAAATATTTTTTCTATTTAAAACACGTTATTTTAAAGAACAGATTGTAAACTGAAACGAAAAATAATTTTTTTATACTTTTAAAGTTATTTTTTCTCCGAGGTAATACATTAACGGAATTGGTTAAGTTTTTGAAAGATGTTAATAACCTTACTTGGATATTTTGAGTTAAATTTTCGTAATAAAATTTATGGTTACAGATTTAAGGATATTAATTTGTTTGATTTTAGTAAATATTAAAACTTTTGCTTAAGCATGAAATACTTTTTTTTACTTATTTTAATAAACTGCTATCTTACGAATCAAATTCAAGTTGATGATAAGTTTAAAATTATAAAATATACATTACATTAAAAAATTGAAATTAAACTTAAAAAATTAAATTATACTTATTTACATAAAATCAGGCATGATTAAATGAATAATGTATTAATAAATAGATTTTATTATTTAAGTAAATAAAAAGCAATGGTCAATTTTGTTTCTGTTTTTTATATATCCTGAAAAACATTGTATTTTCGTGAAAATTTTGAGTGGAAAACCCCAAGGAATCGGATATTATATTTAAATAAATATCCTATTTAATGCACTCAGAGAAAAGTTATATTTGGAAAAACTTGAAAATATAAATAATGAAACTTGAAACTTCTAAATAATATATAATGATCATAAAATATAAATAATATATAATAAGTAGAAAATATAAATAATATATAAAAAGTATAAAATATAAATAATATATAATAACTATAAAATATTAATAATATGTAATTAGTATAAAATTAATAGTAAAAACTTTAATATTTTCCACTTGTTCCTAAAAATAATTTTTAATAATTATTTGCATGTTAGATTTGACATGTAGTAATAATTTATAAGATGCTTTATCTGCGCAAATATTTTATTTTTTATTAATTATCAATTACAATTGAGTTGGTCAAAATCAAAAATATTGCACTATTAAATTTTAATTTAATAATTGTCCCTCATAAATAATTATTCCATTATTATTATTATTATTTCACATAACTTATTTTTAATAATGTGATACTTTGTAGAATGAGCTTTTATTAGATACAAATAAAAATAGCATACGAGATAATATATTATGATGACATTTATCATAATATTCTATCTCAAAATTACTTTGTATTTAAAATATCTTGCGAAATAGTGAGACTGAATATTTCTACCGGAGGCTTAGTTTCGTATTAATTTTTAATAGCTAAATAAATTTGGTTGAACTTTTTGCGGTTAATTTATAAATTTAAGAATGTGAGCTGTTTATTGCATTGACTAAATTATAAGGAACTCAATATACTTTGTGTATATTACATTTGCAAATTTGTAACACGGGGACATTTTGTTATGAATTTAAAAGATAAACTATTATTGCTTTAATTACATTAAAAAAAATTTCATCATTATATAATGTCAGAAAGAACTTTAGCGATAAAGTTTTTATTCATAACAAATACCTGTTTTTATATATCATAAAAAAAAAAGTTGAAAGAGAAATAAAAATAAAAATACGATGACAGGAAAAAAAACAGCACATAATGAAAAGAAAAGAAAAGAGCTTTCTGGATTTTAATTTTATCTTATTTTCGTTTTATTCCCAACTTCTTTCGTTCCAAATAAGCGAAAGATAAAAAATTAGGAAAGCTGGGAATGACAATTGTCTCAATGTTCAGTGTCTCACAATGTGAAATAACAAATGACCTATGAGTTTCCCGTATATATCATCAAACCTTTACTTGATAATTCCATTGCTTTACGCACTTTTTTTTCCCGTATTTCACCGAACAACCAAATAAAAAGCAGGGGCTTGTCTCTTTCTTCTCACATTTTCAAAAAATGAGATATTTTATTCGCGTAATCTAATATTCATTTCTTCATTTTCGTTTCGGGTTTTGTTTCTTACGAATGCGATTCTCTGCGTCAAATTGTCTAATACACTTGCGATGATACGTTATTTATTTTGAGAGGCAAATGCGTTTTTCTTTGAGAATTACGGACATTGTATCGGATAAAGTAACGTGTTTGTGACAAGATGTATAATGGGAATACTGTAACCTAACACCTTTTGATGGGCCATGCATATTTTGGAATATTTTCGAACGAGAATAATCTTCGAAATGTTTAATTCATGATTTGATTTATTTTTCATTTCCTTGCATGACAATATTCGGTAAACGTGGAATTTTAATCTATACTTACATTTTTCTAAGTACGTTTTTGAAGTTATTTTAGCAAGAAACAATACTCACTCCTAGATAGCAATTTGCACGTTATTGGAATAATTTAAATGGTCTTGTTTAATTTTTACTTTTGAAATAATTGGTGAATTGTACTTCTTTGCTTGAAGGTTGAAATATTCAGTGTAACTCAGTTATACACAGTGCGACTTACATACATGTTTAGGCACTAATACTGTTTTTATTGTTCAAATATCGTTTGTTAATTTCAGTTATGTAAAATTAAATAGTAAAAACAATATTTCAGTCGTCAAAAATACAAATATATACTAATAATTGAAATAAAAAAAATGGTCTTAGACTGTTAATGAAAAGTGCAACTGCAGATGCAAATCGCACAAAAAAATGGTTCTAAAAGTTTTTCTTATCTGAATTCAAAACAAATAATCATATAAACATTAAGATAACTATTAAAACGTAAATTGCAAGTATTGACGAAATTAACTATACAAAAGTTGTCTGATAGACCTAAAAAAATGATTCATAATTTTATTAAAAAAATAATTCATGATTTTAGCATAAAAATCAATATGCTGTATACAATTGTCGATAACTTTATGAAATGCATTTGAAATATATATAAATGTATAAAACATTTATAAATTTTAAACACACATAGGGATAAGGATATGAAATTATTGGACAAAGTATATTTCTATTAAATAGAATGCAAGCCCCAAATTCTGAAAAACTTATTATTTGTTTGCATAAAACAATGCTATATATATTTAGTATATAAATATATTAGAACATTCTCTCTCTCTCTCTCTCTCTCTCTATATATATATATATATATATATATATATATATATATATATATATATTATATTCGTCATTTACTCAAAATATGTTTTTGAATTTTGGTCACGTGTAAAAGGCTAAGGCTTTGTTACAAAAGTTCTTAAATCTAATCTGTTATTAGTTTTAACTGTTAATAGTTAAAAGTACTTAAGAATTTTGGTCACGTGTAAAATGCTAAGTCTTCGTAACAAAAGTACTTAAAACTAAACTGTTAATAGTTTTTGAAGCTTTAATATTTGTCTTATAAATGTATGAATAGCATGAATAGCTTTTTTTAAATTAAGTTATAACTTATTTTTTTTACGAATTACTCAACATAAAAACGAGTATATATTTTTTGGGTTCTGAACTTAAAACAAGTTTTTTAAAACAATTAAAGCGAAAATTTGCAAAAATCTATTCATACGTGTGAAGTATATACTCTGATGTTTTTTAATATATTTAATTATTTTAAAAGCATTAAACATTGAAAGAGGAGTAGTGCGTTTTAAAAAAACTTATTTAGTCTTTAAAAATGCATTTTTTAAAAAAATATTATTTTTTCTTTGATTATTGATGTTTAAAAAGAAATGTTCTAGTAATGGCAAAAAATTGTATTTCTGAATTTATTAATAAAAAAATTAAGATTCATGGCTCTGTCTCCTTTAAGCATATTCTGGTAAATTAAAGTTTCAGAAAATGTCTAGCTTTTATGTCGAGTTCTACATAAATAATACATTTCACAAAATATTTCAACCAGACTTTATTCGAAGTATCTAAATTGTCTTATGTCAGGAAATGAAGGTCTAAGCCAAGTGTTGTGGCATATATATTATTACAAATATACAGTTATGAGTAATGCATGCAGTAACTAGTCCTATTTTATACGTTTGTTGGAAAAATGCATGTATTTTAATTTTGACACTACTTAAAGGTGCTAAACATATCATATCGCTCAAACTTTGTCTTTTAAACCTATTTAGGTAGTACACTCAAACCTGTTTTTGTGCGGTGGATAGGGACCGCATAAAAAAAAACTCATAAAAAAAATGTGCACAAAACTTTACGAGTAGCTTTAAAAAATAGTTTTCGCAACACAATTTTTTTATGCGGTGGATAGGGACCGCATAAAAAAAGTCTCACATAGAAAATAACTCAAAACCTTACGAAATAACTAGGAATTGCTTTTTTAAACGAAGTCAAGACACGAGGCTTGACAGCTACTTGTAATCTCGCCAAACCTTTTGGAATCTGATTTAGAAAATACACATGCGAACATTTTTAAATGTTTTATTTACATATGTACTTATTTTACACATACAAAACTTTTCAAAACGTATAACCATTATCCTTCGTAGTCTGACAATACGTGAACTTGGTTCAAAATCGCTTTCGTCACTTGAAGATACTACCTCGCACTATCGTTTACAGTTGACTTTTTTTCAGTTACCATGTAGTCAGTGATTTGTTTTTGCGACGACTGTTGTATCACTAGACGCTTGTATATGTCTCGGTAGCCAGATAATCAATTATGTTCCATTTTGATTGAAATTTTCATATACCGCACAAAAAAATTCGCATAAAAAAGTCGCACAAAAAAAAGACCGCACAAAAACAGGTTTGAGTGTATTAGTCTTGGTTAATGAGAATATCTGTAAAATAAGAAACAGTTCAAAAATAAGCGAAAGCTTACCTCTGTTTCTGTGATAAGGGTCATCGTAAGATCGTCGTCGTTCGTCAAACGATTCGTAGACGTTTGCTTCTTCGTTTCTTATCCTGGCGTCCAGAGGAGGTGCTCCAGCGTAGGATCTGTCCTCTGGGTCCCTGGGACCTGAACGGAGCCGAGTGCCGCCATGCGTTGGAGGCCGAAACTGCTCCATTCTGGGTTTAAGTCCTCAACAACTGTCCAATCTGTAATAAAACAAGTAAATTTAATATAAATAATTTTTAAAAACATAATTGTAGATGTTGTATTACTTTTAATAAATATGCGACACATAATTTCTGTAAATATCTTTTGACAGTTGACATTTATTATGACCTGGGAATCAAAATATATTTCAGTTTAAGGTCGCTCTTAAGTATGTTTCCGATACTTTAAAAAAATATTGTAACGATTAGGGTATTTTTAGAAAGGTGACGAAAGGTCAACGAGGAAATAAGATGAAGGTTTACTTTAAAAAAAAAACTCTCAACACCTAATGCTATCTGCATGCCAGTATTTTTATTGAAAAAATACGCTAAAATATCAGAATAATATGCTTGTTTATGATACATAAAACTTTGTTTAAGATTTTCTGCAAAATTACTACGAATGAACAATCATTGTTCATCATTCGCATGGTTTAAAATTTTAGATGCTGTCTGTCGCATATTGCACATAAAAATTTCTATTTGACGACCGTATTTTTACACCTAGTCGCAATTTTTTAGACTAACGTTGATTTTTAATAATTGCACTTATACTTCAGTAATTTCTTCAGTAAGAAGAGGATATTTTTAGATTACAAATGGACACATGCTTCTAAATTTATGCAAAAGAAGATTTGACGATTGCAAAAATATCGTAACAGTTGGCAGCTCTGCTAAAATATTTGACTTATTTTAAAATTACTTCTAATCAGAACATTTTGGCAACTGAAAAAATGAACAATTGGTAGGTGTCAATGACGCATCACTTTTATCTCCTAATTTCGAATCCTGTTCTTGACACTTCATTTCAGAAGATCAGAATTCTGTGAATATTTATGAAACCTAACATTTTATTTTAGAGATTCTCCGAAAAATCACTCTGGATGGATCTGGTTCTCACACGTATGCAAATATAAAAAAGGAGTCCTGATGAAATTCTACATCCAAACCGAAGTTCCTCTCTCTTCCAACCAATCGCCCCCCCCCCCCCACTCTCCATATCATTTCCAATTCTTTCACTCGACTGCTTTTAATTCCTCCCCGACCTCCCATTCCCATTACCACGAATCGGTGGCCCTGATGATAAGGTTATCAGCCCCAGCGTTCCCCCAGACCCCCGATGCTGCTTCGGATAACAAAACTCATTCCGATGACCATTCCTCTTGCAGCAGCGACATCCCTCTTACCAAAGGGGGACTCCGGCCGTTTTAATATGTATGCAGCACAGGGCAGTTGCGTGCCCTGTGTTGTTCATTGTCGATGTTCACCAGGACTTTTGCTCCTACCCCGAGGGACCGGGTAAGTAATGTGCCCGGGCATTTTGCTGGTTTGGCATCCCTCCAGAGGGGTGGAGGAATTTCTGTCTCTATGCCAGGGGGGGTCGAAGGGGTATAAATCTATGAGGGGTAAGTAACTGGAAAACGGCCCATTCGTCCGAAACTGTTGTTTTGTGGTTACTTTTTTAAATGAAATATTCAGTTGCGTTTCCTTGGGTTGGAGATAACGAGGGGATTTTTTTTATTTATTTTTGGAGACATCGTGGACATATTGGGCAGTTACATGGTCGGATAAGTGGATCAAATTGAGAGATTATATATATTTTATAAATTTAATCTCGTGTGAGTGAATGTTGTTTGAATGCAGATGAGGCTTGATTTTTATGTTGGAAAGTTTGATATCGTTTAGCTTTGGGTAATCTTATAATTGTGTGTTTTATTGCCAAGTATGGGATTGAATTTTAGTTATGCATTAGTATTCAAGAAAAACAACCTACATTAAAGTGTTTTAAAAATTATATTCTTGTTAAAATGCCAAAATTTCTCATAGGAATATTTTGCGGTTTTTACTTTATCTTTAGTATGAAAATCTTTTATAATTTTTTTAATTAAAAAATTTATCTGAAAATTAGAGTACGATATATTTGCTGCAAACAAAATTAAAATTTGAAATTTATAAAGATAATTTTATTCAAGTTCACCTTATAAAAGCTAATGCAATTATGAAATTATCCTTACAAATGTCTTTAACCGCTTCACTAACAATTAGTTCCAGATTATATGCATTTGAGTAAACGAGTTTTCAAGGGTTAGTCAGTTAAGAGGTTAATGGGACATCCGGTACAAAAAATACAGTAGAAAACTAATATTTTCTTTAGAAAAAAAAACTGTTATTATTCATACCGCACAAGAAAATGTATGATTCTCTAGCAATCAATTAGATTACTTTTTTTGACTAAGTGCATGATAAAATATAAATTGGATTTCAAATTTCATATTTTATTTGTAAAGCTACACTCTCATCAATAACACTCTCATTTTTGAGAATTCTTCGATCGTCAAGGTACTTTCGTTATATTTGACAATCGTTTCGTCATTGAATCGTATGAGTTTTGACAAAACAAACATCCTCAAAATTTTTAAAGAAATTAATTTTCATCAATCCCAGTTTGGACCTTTTCGGGGGCATCAGCTGATGTTTGGTTCTTTTATATTGTCAGACTCTAATCAGGCCTTCTTGACTGGGTTGATAGAGTATTGGAACTAGGAACCTAGCGGTCTGCAGTTCGAATCGTGATTTATATATTTGAAATAACTCTGATTTTTGACGAAATAAATTTCTTTAAAAAACGACAAAATGAATTTCCTCAGTTTGACGAAACATTTAATCGGAGCATACAGCAGCCGTCATGTTTCGTCAAATATGAGCATGCATTTTTAACAGTGTATATAAAATTTATACAGAACTAGTACCGGAACTAATATTACCCAGCAAAAAAAGTCAGCATGAATCCTTCATCAAAATTGTCAAATTGAAGGTTTTTTTAAGGTTTTAAAAAGGATATTGAAACAAAAAAGGTAGGTTGCAGGTTTTTTGAAGTTTTTAATTTTCCTGCATAAAACCTTTAAAATATTTGCATTTTCATGATTAAAAATTGAAGGTTTTTTGCAGGTTTTTATGAAGGTTTTTTGCAGGTTTTTATGAAGGCTTTTTACAGTTTTTATGAAGAATATTAAAACAAAAGTCTTTAATTTCATAAATCTTCAAAAAAACTCCAGTTTTCCTGCATAAAACCTTCAATTTCAAAATTTTGATGAAGGTTTTATGCTGACTTTTTTTGATGGGTACATACTGCATTTCTAATGACTGTGCAAATAAAAGAAAGAATATAACACTTAATCCCTGACATCTTTTATGTATCTCCATTTCACAAAAAAGTTATACTAATGCAAATGGTGAAAAATCGTTGAACAAAACATACATGCATACACGAATAAACCACACATTCCACAAAGTGTCACATAACGCATGACCGACCCCACTCCCCCATGCAACCACTAGAAACATCAAGTTTTCAACGCCAACAAATAATTACTTTCCTCTTCCCCGAGAAAACCCAACGTCTCGCGAACAAATCTGTTTGGCGGATCTCCTACCCCGCCAAATAAATACTCGAAGCCACGGGAAAGGGGGTGGAATCCTAGTATTTTCCACAATTCAGCCAAGGATTATGTATGCGAGGCGGCGAACATGCCTAATGGTTTCGCTCACGAAGAATTAGTCGACTTTTGTCTCAAGAAGTGGTTTATGGGACGGCAAAAATATTCGTGTCTCTTCATCAAGGGGGGAAATATGGCCGAGTGTCGGAAATGCTGCAGAGACATTCGCCAAGCAGACATTTATTTGGCGGCGTAATGAGGAGACTGATGCATTATGCATTCAAGAAGTCTCGGATTCCTTACATTTTGCAGAAGGGTTTGATTGTTTCGGACCGTTTACAGGAGCGTGGGAGTTTGGCGTTGGTCGTAAATGGGGAAGGTTTGGTTGTTGACTGTTAATGGATCCCGCCCCTGAATGTCTTTCCTGTGCACACTTCTGACCAGTTTGGCATGATAGTTAAATGGAATTTAAGATATAGTATAACGCAACCCATTTTGCATACTAGTTGTACATATTAGCTAAGCCGAAACCTTAAAGCTTTGTGGAAAAGAATTATATAATTGAAATATCTGAATAAACTTTATCAATTTTGACGAAATAGACGCCTTCTATATGTTCCGATTAAATATTTTATCAAACAATGAAAGTCATTTCGCCTTTTTTCTCTTAAGAAAATTTATTTGTCAAAAATGAGGATGGTTTTAAATAAATATAGAAAGTGCAATTCGAAACTTGAACCTCTCGGTTCATATACCAACGCTCTATTCACTCGTCCAAGAAGAATCGTTTGAAATTCATCAGCCCCCTTCCCCCCCCCCCCACCTCTCTTTCCGAAAAAGACTGAAAATGCATTTGAGTAAATTGCTTTCGTTAAATATTTGAAGATTCCAATAGGCTGTCACGGAATTTTCCGTTCTCCAGTGTCTGCAGAAGTGTACATCATTTATAAATTCACCTAAATTCTTTAGTTTCAATATTTAAAAAAAATTTTAGATCAGGTAAATACATTAAAATCTATCTCTTCAAAATAAAAAAAATATTAGAAATATAATTTAAACTCCAGTACAGTGGAAGTAACTCCAATTTCGTTAATTTGCTAGCAGATCGGATAGAAACTAATATAGTATCTTGGTACATAATTATACCAATACTTTGTTTATTATATGCTTAGTATTATTATATTGGTGTATAATTGGTATATATATTGGTATAGTTAAGCATTCTCGAAAATAATATGATATTTAGTTTTGTAATTAATAATTTCTAGTAACTGATAATGAGTTACAATTTCTATTGAAAAATTGGTAATTAATAAATTTCGAATACGCGTTTATTAACACAATGCTAGGATCATGTGCGCTTTCTTCCTCCCCCCCCCATGTTATGGAAAGACAGTTTCATAAAGATCATTACGAATTTGGTAGTAGGATAATTAAATGATATTTAAAATTATAATGAAAGAAATTTGAATTCTTTGTGCATATATTTTTATACATATAAACTTCAGTAGTTTCTTATCGTAAATAAATATCTCTAAACATATACACTAACGAATAATTAATTTATGAAGTTTCGAGTTTTTCACCACGCACTTTATTTTTAAATCGAGTAAATTACTTTTGTAGATAAAACCGCATTTCTCTTTAAAATTAAGTGAATTTACGAATCTTTTCTAAAGCAAAATTGAATTAGATTACGGAAAAAACAACATGTGGTAAGACTTTTGAATAAGAGAGTGCAATCTCGCTAAGATGAACTAATTTCCTAATGTAAAAACATTAAGATTTATTGTACCAAGGCCATTAAGGGGGTACGTATACCAAAGAAAACAAATAACCTTATTTTGCTCATTCAGTGGTTTTATCATGACCATGGGAATGCTAGATTTAAATTCAGTAGCATGTTGTAGGATAGTGTTAATTAGAAAAGCAAAGTTTTTTAAGTATATTATTTATTTTCTACTTTAACCTAATAAATAGGCATTCTAAAATATAAAAGATTTAAAATTAGTTTTCAGGATAAAAGTTAGTTTGAATGCTAACAATAAACACTGGTTAAATTGTTGTTATATTTTTAAATATTTGCCCTGAATAAAATGTTAAAAGAAACCATGATAATTGCTACAGTTATTTAAAAAAAATATATTAATATGTTAAAAGAAAATAATTAAATTTCAGAATTTTTTTTAATAAATAATATATAATTAAGAAAAATTGCAAGTTGAATTTTGTTAAATAAACAAAAACGGGAATTGATATATATTTTTAATAACATGATTAAAAAACTTTTTAATAAATGCAAAAATAAGTAATAAACTCGCTGTAAATTGATATTATTAATTTTTGATACAAGATAATATAAAAAAAAATTTATTAACTTTTTTTTCATACTTACTAAACAGGAAAATAAATTGTTATTCGCTTTCAATAATTCTCCGAATGAAGTCCTTGCAATTAAACCCGGTAAAGTTGGTTTCCTTGTTATTATTGTACACTTGTTATAAAACAAGTTTTACGTGTTCTCGCGAATTGAAAAGTCTTCTAAACGTCTCAAAATACATTAAGATTTTTTATAATAAAACAAATTGTTAATTAATATAAACGAAACATTTTACAATATAAGGAATAAAGAATAAATGTTATAGTATTATACATTTTTTAATTAGAATTAATTTTGCTTGCATTGAAATAACTTGAACTTTCGATTCGCTAAACAATTTAAAAGTCTATATTTTTCTTCGGTATCTTAAGTTTGTTATACTTAAAAAATGCAGGAATACATTTTAATTTTCACAGGAATTTAAATATATTAAAAATTAAAAACTGATAATTTGTAATATATTTTAATTAAATTGAATTAGTAAAATACAAAGATATGTTGCTTATAAATTTCACTAAGAATGATTTTTTTACCATAAAAGAGTAAAAGTTTTATTAAAGTACTAGGAGGCTCCGCCCCCTGCTCCGCTAACGCTCCGCCAACGTTTCAGTTAAATTTCTAACATTATTGGTAGTTTGTTTTGGCCATAAATGACGTTAAGCTTACCATAAATCTTGCCTACCAGAGGTGTGTAATTTACTGAGTTTTTACGTCATAAAAATGAAGCTCATAGAAATCTAGTTTTCAAAATTGCCAACAGATGGTGCCACCCTTATTTTTCCTTCATTGAAAGTTGGGAAAAGAGTTTTTCAAAACTTCTATTTTTTAATTTATAAGGCTTATATTCTTTCTTATTTAAGCTGACCTCATCAAAATAATTATTTACCAATGAATTGAAGGGGTTAATCGTCAAAATAGCTTACATAATGGCAAAATAAAAATGCCGGCGCAACAGAATTTCGTAAACAAACAAACTGTTGCCACTCAGCATACAGAAAAACAGCGTTTTTCAATCAGCACGTAAGAGAAATATATATAAAGATAATTTTAATATTCAGTTTTTAAAATAAAAAGATGTACGATTTTACAAACTCAACACATTTGATAATAAAAAAAAAATAACAAAATAACCTCTTTTAAAATTAAAAAAAAAATATTTCATTTAATACCATTGGGAAATATTATTCACCAAAAATGCACTTAACACATTGGTGCAACACATCATCAATACTATTAATCAAGATAATTTAATAACAAATTGACTTCTACCCCAATTATTTTTAATAATAATATTTCCCCCATCCCAAAACAAACAAAACGCAACCCACCCCTAAAAACACCCCCAAAACCCTTCACATACCAGCTCCATTAATCACAAACACATTTTTATCATGTACAATCCATACCCATACTCACCTCATAGTCTATTAGAACCTCATACGCAACCAATGACTCACTGAACGTGTAATATAATATAAGAGAACCATTTTAATTCACCAATTTCCGTGAGCGTTATGCGCATAATCGCCTCATAAATCACACCTTGTCGGTCGAACCAAGTCAACATAGAACCAGCCCCCCCCCCCCTTTCGAATATTCGAACATTCCCCCCCCACCTATTAAAGGGGGTGGGTGGCCCTGTCACGCTACGGGGCCCCTTGTTCTATGTAGATGTGACCAGTGTTTCTCATTACATGCTGCACACGTATTAAGTAATAGCTGGCACTCATTTACGGCTACTGTGGGGGGACGTATTTGTTAGGGAGTACTACTGGAGATTACTTAAGGGATTTTGTAAAAAAGATGGTTTTTCATTTTGTGTATAGTGGCTTGGGGTATATTAATTCTTATTTAATATAGGATTGTATGACAAGTGTTGTAATGGATGATAAGTCGTTGTGATATCGTTTTTGGTATTATTGAGTTGTAATGTGAATGTCAATGGGGTTTTATTAGAGTAATGTGTAAAAAGGTAATATATAAATAAAGTGCTGTAATGTCAATATTCAACTCATTTACTGTAGTTGATGATGTCCCGACAAAATTACAGTTTTTAAATAAATGCGATTTTTTACGTGATTAATACATTGTAGGTTTCTAAATTATTTTTGGTTTTATAAATAATGATATAATTTGTATAAATGATAAATGATATAATTCATGAGATTTTATTTGATATTTGAATTATTAAATATAAATGTTATGAGAAGTGTTTTATTATATAGTTCCAATAGGGTCTGCATCATTTAAAGTATTTTAAATTACAAAGTTCGTTGAATTAACGTCGCACTAGAGATGCCCAATGGACAATTAGAGAGGGTCAAATTAAGCTAAGTTTACAATAATGGCCAATGTTAATGAATCAATTGTAAGTATACTTATAAAACCTCAAAACAGCATCATGAAGACTGCAAAATCTGGTTGAATAACGTCGCTCTTGAAATACATAAATAAACTATTTACCACGGTTCGGCATCTATTTTGAATGTATGAAATTAGTGTTTTTCTTAGTTATTCATTAGATTTTTATAAAGATACTTCAGTTTAATATTCAGTGCAAAATAAATGACCAAACATAAATGTGGACATGTGTTTTGGATCAATAGTAACAAATTTCATATTACGTTTACTATACATATTTTATCTGAAATAGACTTACATTTAAAAATATATTATTTCAGAAAGTCATGTCTAAATTTAATAAGAAAAGTAAAACCCTTTGAAAGGCGAGGAGATTATAGAAACAGTAAAGTTGTTTCTAGTGTAATATCGACATATACATATTTTAAAAACACATGTCTATTTTTTTAATACAAAATGTTAATTTCAATAGAGATATTAAAAAAAACAGTAACTTTAAATTGCAAACAAATGTCAACTTTTTTATGAATTTAATTTTCTGAGAAATCTACGTGGTGCTATGGATACATAGAATATTAAAAATCACATCCTGTGTTTTAAATAAAACAGATAGTTATAAAAAATAAACATATTGTTGTAAAATGAAACACATTGTTGTAAAATGAAACAGATTGTTTTTAAAATGAAACAAATTGTTTTTAAAATGAAACGCATTGTTGTAAATGAAACAGATTGTTATAAAATAAAACCGATTGTTATAAAATAAAACCGATTGTTGTAAATGAAACAGATTGTTGTAAATGAAACAGATTGTTATAAAATAAAACCGATTGTTATATAATGAAACAGATTGTTATAAAATGAAACAGATTGTTTTTTAAGATGAAACAGATTGTTTTAAAAATGAAACATATTGTTGTAAATGAAACAGATTGTTATAAAATAAACCGATTGTTATAAAATAAAACCGATTGTTATAAAATGAAACAGATTGTTATAAAATGAAACACATTGTTGTAAAATGAAACAGATTGTTTTTAAAATGAAACAGATTGTTGTAAATGAAACAGATTGTTATAAAATAAAACCGATTGTTATAAAATGAAACAGATTGTTATTAAATGAAACAGATTATTACAGAATGAAACAGATTGTTATAAAAATAAACAGATTGTTGTAAAATGAAACAGATTGTTATAAAATAAAACCGATTGTTATAAAATGAAACAGATTGTTATTAAATGAAACAGATTATTACAGAATGAAACCGATTGTTATAAAAATAAACAGATTGTTGTAAAATGAAACAGATTGTTATAAAATAAAACCGATTGTTATAAAATGAAACAGATTGTTATTAAATGAAACAGATTATTACAGAATGAAACAGATTGTTATAAAAATAAACCGATTGTTTTAAAATGAAACCGATTGTTATAAAATGAACCATTCATAAACTGATATACACTTTAGTTCATACTGAATCTACCTCATCCCTAGTAAATAATAAGAAACCTTCTTAAGGCCACACGCATCTCCCATAAATGTCTCGATCAACCGAACCCTTACAAATTGAGCGATGACGCCGTCCCTCCCTCCCCCTCTGTTATTGATACGAAGAAAGTAACCTTACCTTTTTAGCGTGGGGAACATTGAATATAGTCATTATCTTATCTTGTGCCCCCCCCCCCCTCTCTCTCCTGCCCGTCACTTGACTAATGCAAGGAAACGGAATTTATGACGGCCATATTGTGTACCCGAAAACGCCTGCATTAATCCCAAGACCGCGGAACATTAACGTTATTTGCCGGGGTCTTTCCCGAATTACCGGACTTTTATAGGCAAGAGCATAAGGTAGTTATTTTGGGGTTGAAGAGTTTGAGGGTTAGGTAAGTTGTGTTGTACGTCACAAGAATAAAAAGGTGGTATTTAAATCATTTATTTTTTTGTAAATGGAGACATGTACAAGAAGTATTTTTTAGTAAAGCACTGTCTTTAGTAGAATATTTCGAATAATATGATATTTGTTTAAAAGTAAAAGTTTTTTAAATCAAATTTCTTCTTCCTAAAAGAGTATTTTTAATTTTTTTTTAAGAAGTAGAAATTTCGAATTTTTATATATTTAGTACATTTTCATAAGAATAAGAATTGGCAAAATTATTCACACTCTCTTGAGAACGAATAATTATTATTCGTTATAAGAATATATATATATTATATGACTTTTAGAAGATACATATTTTATTTATTCACTTATATACGTAACGTAACCCATCCCTATAAGTGCATAAATAGATTTATAGATAAATATATAACATAGATCAAATGACATTCAACAATTACGGTTACGGTATCTTATCATACTACCGTCCACTGCTAAAATGAGTATAACATATTTATAATAAATGAACTACCCATGCTATATACAAATTAACATTATTAATTCACAGTCTATTACTTGTACCAACAATCCATTAGTATTTATTTGGATTTAGCCCAAACATGTAATGTACTGATTACATTTTATATTTTACCATCTAGGGAAATAGAAATTCAAATGTAGAAATATTTGCTTCTGCAGTTTAAATATCCATTTAATACGGAATAGTGAACAAACTGATTGTACCTGCAATTCAAACTGAATATTAAATTACAACTGGAAAAAGCTACAAAGGATTCGAACCCCCGGGGTATCTAGTAAAAAAATCATATGTTCGATTATCCAATTTTTTTTTTGCCCAGCAATCATTTTGTCACTAACAAGGGTAAGCTGATTGGTTTTGGTTGGTTAACTAATAACGTACTACTCCTGAAAAATGGGATTTTGACGATGGTTCAAATATAGGGAAAGTAACAAAACAATTTTAGTCTTACAGTTAAATGAGGCCTCCGTGGCCGAGTGGATTAAGGCGTCAACTGGGAATCCAAGGGTCTCCGGTTCAAAACCTTGCAATGGACTAGACTAAAGAATAGTAAAAAGTACCGATATTGCGAACGGAGGGTTGCCAACTTCGCTACCAAAATACTAGAATGTCGTCCAGAACACCTACAAAAAATTAACGGCGTGTATACGGGACTGGTGCACGATAAATCTGATCGGGGTCCAAAGTCCCGACGTCTATTGAAGACGTTAGGTGCCAGCTCAGGTGTTATCCTCGTCATCTGACCATGGTTCAAAAAATACGAGGCATCGTTCTCGGGCCTTTCCTTCAAGATAGGCCCCGAACCGTCGACAATAGCCCACAGTGCAGCTCTAGTGCGACGTTATTAACCAAACCAAACCTTACAGTTAAATATATGATATCCTAAATACAAAACAGATTCTAATAATTCCTGTTTAGGAACATTTTGCATGAAAAGACAAACTTTCTCCCTCAAAAGCTGGAATATAAAAAAAAGACAAAGAGAGTCGCTTTACCATAAAATTAAACAATATTATTAGACACAAATAAACTGCAAAATTCAAATAAAATAAAACACATCGATTACAATCCACCAACATTACCTCCTTTAAACAAGCATCCCATACCCACCACGAAAAACCAAACAACACCAAAACAAATTCAACCCAGCACCAAATCAACATTCGTGCACCAACCCATTCAAATTTTACGATCGGCTTTTTCGTCGCTCGATACCCACACCCCCAATGCAAAGAGGCGGCGGCCGTAAAGAGTCTGACCGACATTAAAAGGCAGGTGAGCGGCTATTGAAAATGATATACGCGGAGAAGACACCAATTAATCTTCTCCCTGCGTAATGCGACGTTTTTACTGTTATGTCCGGCCCTAATGTGTTGGCGCGCGGTGCAATAACTATGTTTTATGCGAATAAGTAGCTCCGTGGAAACGTCAATGACGTGCATTAAGTGGCAGGAACGGAAGGGATTTTGACTTTTAGCACGTTCGTTTGTGTTATTCGCTTGTACAATGGGAGATAACTGAATACGAATGTTAGGAATTCACGCGCAGAAGGGTGATTGTTATTTCTTATTAACCCTTTTTTGGTATGTTGCCCCCGCTGGAAGCAGTTTAATGTGTTATTATTTCAAATTGTCTTAAAAACTCCTGCAAATGGGTTGAAATGTTCCGAATAAAAGTTATTGACTCTGACTTTATTCAGATTTTGGTTTGGTTTTATTAATTAACGTCGCAATGGAGCTGCACAGTGGGCTATTGGCGACGATTCTGGGTCTATCTCGAATATTTTATTCAGAACATTATTGGATGGTTGGATGTCCTACTAGAGCTACAAAATGGGATATTGGTGACGGATTGTTTTCTATTTCAAAAGAGACCCGAGATCACTGCCTCGGAATTTTGAATCATTGTCGGACGACGAGTACAGCACATGAATATGTGTCACAAACTCCAGTAATGATTTTTGCGGACTGCGAGGAACAGGATTACTAATCCACCAATTTTAAGTTCGTTTTTCTAAACTCTCGACCACTGAAGGTGAATATAAAAAGAAAATATCTAAATTACCTTTGATAAACTTTGCTTTCACAGAAGGCGTTGAAATGAAACCACTTTTGTTTGATATTTTTTGTCGGTATACTGTTTGGCCAACGTTAAAAGGTACGTGATTTTTTTACAAGCCTATTGAGTGTATAAACTTATCAAAAACAAATAAACTTGTCTTTGTAAAAAAAAGTGTTACATCTCAAAATTAGATTACATTTAAATGACTTTTTCTGTTGTTAAATTTTAAGATTAAAATTTTGGAACCAAATATATTAAAAAAATATATAAATTTTACTAAAAATCTTTTATTTTATTTTTGTATTCTTACTTTTAAATTAGCGGGAAAGTTTCTACGTTTTCATATTTCAGGCTACTTGCAATGTAAATGCGAAGTTGAATACATTTTCGTCCAGTCATTTTAAACTGAATGAAAACACGAAAACCAAAAATGTTTCACTTATAAAAATAAATTACTTTTCGAACTAAAAATACAGAACAATTTTGTATAAATACAGAACAAGTAAAAATACACACATTTTGAAATAGAAAAATATACACACTGTTTAATAGCAAAATCAAAATGATTCGTAAAACTGTTATTTACATGCTTTAAGATACGACATCACGAGTGATGCCATTGAATTCATGTTTTGAGTTCCAATTTAGCCCCCTAACTCAAAAAGTAATTGGAACTCTACTGAACCCCCAATATCAAGCAAATGTTAGATATTTCTTATTAAGATCGAAAAATCATTATAAGATACACTCGAAAAAATGTATACTTTAATTGAAATAGAAATAATGTTCCGATTTATTCGTCTAAATTTGTTTCAAAAATTGATAGAAATTGAAATGCTTACTTTAATACGCTCCTCCCCAGTTTCATTAATAAAAATAAAAATATCTAGATAGAAGAATCTAGAAAATAAGCTATTTCCTTTTAAAGAGACCCCATCTTAGGTATTTCTTTTGTAAATGTAGATTGAAGTTTCTTAGGAATATATAAAGAATTTTGAATTTTAATAAGCTATTTAGTCCGATTCATCATTTGTAAAAGGATATATCTAGGACTTCTGATGAATCTGTTTTCTCTGCATTGAAATACGTATATAAGTTTAAGTTATTTGAATATTGCAATGAATCAAAACTAACGTTTAATTTTATGTACATTTAACTTCTACGCAAGCTGACTAAATTATAAAATTTTGTTCGAATTTGTCCGCATGAAAAATAAATATTATACAAATTGTATTTGCCTATATATTTTATTATCATTATCATTTAATAATTATCTATTGAAAGATTTTCAGTTTTCGAACTACAAATATGTGTTACTTAAAATAGAATAAATTTATTTATGCTTACATTACATATATAACATTTAGAATTTAAACTATAATTGCTGATAATTCTATTTGTTGATAATAAAATAATGAATAATAATTCGCAAGCGCATCATCTTTATCTTTAACGTTTTCTTTTTGAAAATTACAAATAATTTGTTTTTATTTAATAAGTTTATTTACTTGTTAAATTATGAATATATAGACTGGCTCCAATTAATTAATGGATGACTAACGCCTCATTAAATCGACTGCAACGAATCAGCAAATGAGTTTGGGTTAATGGACCAATTAGCTTATCTAAAATATGTAAACAATGTGACGTCACAACGGCCATTTAGCAGAAGCCGAACTAAACCATTACAGGCTATAAAGGAAATCTTTCGTATCATATTGTTTTGAATAACAGAGTCAGTCAATAGATTGGTTAAAAAAACTACCAATTCAATTAGAACATATAAACAGCAACTAACCGTAACATATAGATTTGGTTTCGATTTATCTTGTTATTAATTAAAAGTTTCAAATTGTTTATTAAAAACATTTGTATGAAAAATTCAAAATTCAAAAAATTTTATACTGCATAATACATTAATGCCACAAACATGTTTGTATAAAATTCAAATCATCCTTAAACTCTGAAAATCATTTATAAACAAAGCGAAGCAAGAATAAGCGCAGATATTTCCGAAACCCAAATAACCCCAAGGTTTTCCGCGTTCATGAATCCATAAAGTTAATCGATTACCGGCAATCCTCGTTTACTGATTTAAAGACATACACAAACATATCGCCAAACTGATTCATTAACATTTCGATTAATATTTAAAACTACTTAAACAAAAACAAATCAAACTCAAATCCAAATTAAACTATCAACTGAATTAATAGTCCAGATGATATTCCGTCACAGTTACAGGCACAGTGCTCCTGTAACTAATCAGCTTCCCTGCATTTAGCAGTCCTCCTAGGAAATAAATTAATTTTAATGCTCATTGTAGGGGGATTCCTGAATCATTGATGCCGATGCATATTTACAGATAATATCAACTCCGTGCAATGTTTGAAAGGTACTGATTAGAACACAGCGCCAAGGGCATCCCATTTCGGAGGTGCTGTATTTAAGTAGGGTTTATATTATAGTTCAATGCTGTGTATTTCATAATAGAGAGTCACTGGTAGAGATTTCACCATGTGGCTTGGGATCTAATAACTATTGTTTAATGGAGTTCGATGTTTTGCATTGTTAAAGTATGCATGATGGAATAAGTTTGTTGTATAATCGGCAATAAGGTGGATTTGTATAGAGTTTTACTTATAGTCTACCTATATCGAAATGTAATGCATTCATGTAGCTGAGAATTTAGAATGTTTTGTTTATTACATTTACTTAACGTTTACGTTATGTTACGTTTAATGTTACGTTTTACCCCTTAATGTTACGTTTGAAATTAAATGGAAAATAATTAGATTAATTTTAATTTATTGAAAGTTTATATTGTCAAATTATAGATTGTAAGATACTCATTTAGATTAACATTATTATATTTTGAATGTTTTACATGAAATACAATATTAATATGTACGTACTAAAAAATGTCATCGGTTTACCAAATGTGATATTACAGATTATAAATACAATGTTTATTAGTTAAAGCAAATCCTTGCGAATTATTTCAGAGTATAAATTTAACAATTGGGCTGTTTGGCTGTTTTGAGATAACAGCGTTTAAAGTCTGCAACTCGCCTTGGATTGCGGAATAAGATTCAACTCATTACTGGGCAACCTCTCGAACTAGAACCCACACCACTTGATCAATTATATTATTATAATCTTTTAATTTATTTTATTATTATGTGTGTGTGTATTTTAAATTTAAATACTTACACTTAAAATTTAAGCAAATTAAGCCCAGAATTCCTCGCAAAATAACACAATCAAAGAAAAAAACGTTAGTATCACTAACTGTTGGGAGACACGCATTGTTTGGCTGTTTAACTAGGCATAATACACCATTATTTTGCTATACCTTATATGTTTTGTTGTTACCAAAGCTTAGCAACTTGCTTAAAATATAACCGAAGTAGTTGAGTTCAAATAGCGTTTCATTTTATCAATAGAGCTAAATGGTATGCACACAATCAATTTCAAGTTTTGACCACCCTGTAGAACTTATTTCTATACACCTTACTGGTTTAATACAAATACATGCAAAATAGATAACATTCAAAAACATGTATTTCAACAAGTATAAAACACAGTAGCTGCCATTTCACAAGCCACATTCACTTTCATGAAACACAGTAAAATAAGCAGCATGCAAATTGGAGATTTCATTTCACATTCCCCCCCCCCCCCCAACTCCTTAAGCAAATTGATTCCGAGCCGTCTCGCACGCTCTCCGGCCGTCGTAATTTTCCACTCGTGTGCCCTCCCCCCATAAACCACCGGCCGGACAGGTAAGTGACCATTCCGCATGATTTACACTCCTGCCCACCCGATTAATCTCAAAGCGAGCAGGGGCGGAGGCAGGAGGGGATGCCTGCAGCCCTTTTCAACGCCACTGACTCATTATGATCTCTGGGTTTGCCATGGAATAATCGGATCCTATGGGTGGAGACTCTTCTTACAATATGCTTCTCTTATGACAAGAATGTATGGCTTTTTTTAGAGTTTGAGATTTTTTTGGAAAAGTGTAAGGAGAAAAAAGGTGTGAGTTGGTTATTTATTTTTCTTAAAGAGGACCGACTCTCTTTTATATTTAGTTTGGTGTCAAATATAGTAATATATTTCAAGTTAGAATATGATATAAACATGTTTAAAATCTTGTAGAGGTGTTGAAGCATAGCCAAAAAGTTTTACTTGAAAAGTCATATCAGCATATTAAATAAATAAACAATAGTCGCCAATGTAAATCTCGCCAAAAGAAGAAATATAAACAAGCTGTTTCGTTTGATGTCGCGTGCCCTTATCCACTTCTTGTGTGTGATTTTTTGTATTTCAAGATTGTCACGTCTAATTTCCTATTAAACGAGATTCGATTAATGCAAACTGTGCTTTTTGCCACTAAGTTATAGTGTCACACTGGATATACCAAAAAGATGAACCTGTTGTTTCTTTCATGCTAACCTATGTAGCTGATTTTAAATTTAGCAAATTTTAGATTCTGCAGATTATAGAATTATAAATTAGTCGTCATTGGAAATAAACCTCGCCAACAAAAGGAAGGTTTACAGGCTTTTCCGTCTGAAGCTATGGGCTTTTGTCCACGGTATGCTTTGTTTCATTTTAAGATTTTACATGCGTCGACGCATAATTTTTCGTCGAAGAAAATCAAATTTACGATGTAATTGAGATTTTTGTCACCGATCTATTGTTTCGGAATGAATCTCTTTGAAATCTTATAACGGTTTAACTATTCTGATATCACATATAGCTAATTTTAAAGACATTTTACGTAATTTAATTATTTGTTGGATGTGTGAAATTCTGCTTCTGCTATGTGTCGACTGAATTCTGCATTATAGGGTACACCAGGGCAAATTTGATTCAGTTTTCACAATGTTCATAGTTCACATACTGTTGGTCAGAGCGCTACACCTGTCGGGCAAGAAGCATCACGGCCGCCATTAGAGCTCACACAAGTCCGGAGTCAGTAGCGCGAGTGAAAAATGAACCGAACAACTTTTCCGGTATTTTCATTAAGTAAGTAAATTTTGACACTAATGTATTAGCTTTAACAGAATCTATAATTTTAGATATTCAAGAGCCATTATGGTTTAGCCTATTGGACTGTTCTTTTGTGGTTATTTTAAGCTATTACATTAATTGTGTACATTAAGAATGAAACTTGGAGGTTCAGTTATAACGAAAACATTACGAAGGAGCAAGTTTACACAGTACACAAGAGGCAGATTTACACAGTGTGTGTTCGGCCATTTTAAAAAGCAGGGCATTAAAGAGAAAGTAATATATATATAAACAAAATTTTAAAAAAACAGACAAAATGCTGTTCTTACGGACACGCTTGTAAGAAATCCTTTGAAAGAAGAACAAAACAAGTCAAAAGAGGATTATTAATCCAAACACTGCTATAACGCCATTATTTAATCTTATAAACCTTTGTCTGTTTACCCTAAAATTTAGTAAATATTTCTAAATTTTTCCCCAAAATAATGATAAAATAGTTTCCTTCTCGGTTTTGTAAAAAAAATAATTCACCAATTACGCCAGTGACAAACACAAATTAACATATCAAAACTCACATTCGCAAATTATTATTTATATTCATGCGACCTTAAGCGTGCATTATGACCGCGGAACGAAGCGAAAGCGTTCACAAACAACAGTCAACCTCATTCCAGAGTTAACCAGGTAACGCTTAGCGAAGAGAAATGAAAGAAGACTTTGATGTCTGGAAATGGGTAGATAATTCAATAATTCCTTCGAGAATTATCGAGACTTTTGGAAAATTCTTCTTGGACTTTGATGTTTATTCATGTGCGAGATGGTGGCAGTGGTTATTGAATGAGAGTCGAACGGTGCTTGAGAAGGGGATAATTTTCTGGTAGATTGAATACTTTAACAGTTTAAGGGTGCTTGTTTTTATGGTGCTCCTATGTGGGTAGTTATTTTAAGTTTGGTTCATTGGTTCATTTAAGTATTAATTGACTAGGCATATTTTTATTTAATTTTTAACTTTTAACGGAAGGACATATTTTCCGTAATTTAAAAAATTCGAATATTTCATCATTGAATTCGCATCCATTTTTTTATCAAACAAAACTATTTTAATTATTAAAAAACGTTTTCCGCAATTGAAATAAACTTGCGGAGATTGGTAAATGTAAAAGAGACAACGCATTTAGAAAAAGTAATTTGCGTTTTTCCACACATCGCCTTAACACTGATACATTAACAATATGCAATTTGTAGTGTAAAAATATCGATGGCGGGGACATGTTATTAATGCAGTGTTTTCAAATTATGAAAATTAATTGTTCCTCAAATTTTGAACGAAAGTCATTCACTCAGATCCCCCTTCGGTCTTTTTCTGGGTCATCAGATCATGTTTGTTTTTCATATTTATCTTGCTAACATTCAAACGAGCTTTCTTGGGCGAGTAGATAGAGCTGGAACGAGAAGTACCGTAAAATGGGGCAACTTTGTGCCACAGGTTGCAACATTGTGCCACAGACGATTTCCAGACTTCAATGCGTTCTAGCGGTAATATAAATGCAACTAGAGGTTTGGAAAAAATCCTGTAGTTAGCTATGATGATGTTGAATCAAAACGAGCATGTAATAATCTGGTCAGTTATCAGTTGTGGTTTCAAGAAAATATTGTTTGTGATCACAGTGTTTGAAGGTTTTTAAGATACCAGGAGAGTCTCATCTGGACCTCATATTAGTTGTTCCCCTGGAGATTTGGTAAGTTTATACATTAATCACTATATTATTATCTACAATTTGCTGTATTAAGCAATTCAAAATGTTTGTTAGTTTCGCCATAAGCTCACATGTTATCAAAAATGACAACTTTGGGGTACAACTTTGTGCCACTCAATTTCTTATTTTTTGAGCTTTAATCCGCTTTTTATTCAATACTTTTTTGCAGATAATGGTCCGTGATGACAGAAATAAGGTCGGAGGTCGTCCTTATCGGGATTACACTAATGAATACCTTGAAAAGGTGTTAGGGAAAATTACTGAGAAGAGGATTTCCATCCGTAAGGCCCAAGAGAGGTATGGAATTCATCGAAATTCACTTGCATTTATGCTGAAGAAGAGGAAGGATGCTGAATCATCCCCATCTGAAGGTCTGAAGAAATCAGGAAGATTGGTTTGAATATACCATGTTACTAGTTCGCAGGAAACAAAATGGTACTTATAGGAGACAATCTCAGTTCACATCTTAGTTCTCATGTCCTGCGTTTGTGTCAGGAAAATGATGTTACGTTCATAGCGCTGCCTCTACACTCCACTAATGGAATTTCAAATTATTTTTGTAATGTAATATTATGAAACAGTTTACCATTAAAAGTTTTAAAAAACTCGTTTTCTACCATTTCGCACACTTCAAAATTGATAAAAAATGCGAAAAAAAACACTAAAATAATGAGAACAAATTTTATTTTCCTGCTCATAGCATAGTAGATGAGCTGAGTATGAAAAAAAGCATGGTCAAGATTGTGCCACATTAAGTTTCAATGTGTTTTAGAGGCAGAAAAGAGAGTGGCACAAAGTTGTACCCAACCGGGTACAACTTTGTGCCACACGAAAAAAATTCCCCCTCCCTTTCGATAAAGAAAATAATTTTTTTCCACCCATCATTGGATAGCCGAGATGTGTAGGTATGTTGTGTAAAAATTTAAGAGCAGTTGGTGCATAAATGATAGATATATTCTGAAAAAAACTCAAAAAGTGGCACAAAGTTGCCCCATTTTACGGTACATGGTTAGAGTCTGTTGTCTGCTCATCGATATGGAATTGTTATGTTATTTAAAATAATCTTTATTTTTGACAACGACAAAATAAATGTCCTCAGTTTGACGAAATATTTAATAAGATCATATAGCAGGCGTCTGCTTCGTCAAAAATGACAAAACTTCCTTCAAATATGACAATGCATTTTAACAGTGTATGGCACTAGATTAAAATTTGTGACAAAATGATTTGTGCTAATTCAAATGATATTACACCAGTTTACTTCCCATTCTTCTAATTCTCGGCGACACAAAAAACATTGGAAATTGCGCTTTTCACAGTGCAACATCTCCTGGGGAATATTAATCTGATCGATTTCCATCCAGAAAATGCATTCGCCATGATTGCATTATGACTTTCACAATACAAAAAGGCCTTTAATGCAGTTTCCTGTTATTTTTTTACGACAAAATAAATACACTGCGCTAATAAAAAGGACAGATAATAAGGATCGCAACAAAAGGAAATACTTTTAACGAGTCATTTAGCCGTTCTATCATCTTTTCTCTCATAAAAAAAAATTATGTTGCCTTTAAAACACGGATTTTTCACTTTATTTCGTGTGTCTGTTTTTAATCTTTTGTGTGCATTCAGACTTCCTTTCTCTGTAATGGAGATTGGGAACAATAAGACGGTTTTAGTTTTTAAAATCATTTGTAAAAAGGGAAGACATTCGGAGGGAATGGGTTTACGTGCAGGAAATTGCATAAATGAAATACAAGATGGCGGCGAGGAAACAGACATGGGATGTAATGGGGCGTTTTTATATTCGAGGATAATGTAATGGATATAAAGATAAATGTTTATTATCATAAATTTAGTAAATAGTAATTTGAATTTGAAAACTTAGAATTCATATTATTCACCGACTGATCATCAAGGAAAATATCAAAGTTACTTTAAGAGGTTTTTACTTTAAGTGAGTTTAGTTTATATTTCTAACAAATGTATTTATTTATTTTTTATAAATACATGAAAGAGATATTTTTCAAACAGTTCCACCAACACTTTACATTTAAGAGATGTTTCATCATATTTTTTTTTAGTTTAAAATTCAATTGCAGTGCTGGCAAAACTGAAGGTATGCGCATCGCTATCCTTTAGAAATGTTTTTATTTGTTACTTAATAATTAAAAGGTAAAGAATATGAAATAAGTTATAAATAAGTCGTTTTTAAATTAATATTTAAATTGATCTTAAAAATACGGTATCTAAAGATTTCATTTTTTTTGTATTTAATTGTGAATTGAGTAATAATTTTCTACTGATTATTGTAAACTAATATTTGCGTTAAATTGAAGTTTGTAATTTTATTATAAAATGTAGGTTATTTTACGTCAAATTAATAATTATAATAAAAAAGTATTAAATTTAACAAAATTGTTATACTCGAATGAAATTTTTGAAATTCATAACATTTTATGTAGAACAAAAACAATTGCTAATTCTTATCGCTGTAAACATACCAACTATATGGAACTTTACATATAGTTTTAAAATATTACTGTAGCTTTTACGGAAATTATATTAGAAATCATTAATAACAGACACTTTGTTTTGCAATTAATTATTTCGCATTTACCACATTTTTCTAAGAGTTTTATTTTATTATGGTAAATTTTGTGTATATTTCAACTTTTTAATATTCATTATACTGGTTATCTGCTTTGACAGCTCCAAATTAACTACTGTTGATGAATTTTTGAACTAATTTTGTTAAGAAACTTTCTCCAAATGAATAATATGTAATCTGGTGAAACTCCGTTAATAAGTTTTACAACTAAACAGGAAAACCCATTTTATGTCCAGCCTGTAATAAGCAAAAATTTCAACTGTTTAATTTTCATACTCAAATATTATTTCAATGCAAATATTAAAATTTTTTATTGTTGCACAAAACAAAAAATGTTGACTGACATATAAAAAAAATTGAATTAAAAAACCATTTACAAGCACACAAAATATTAAATTTAAAATAACGCATCCATCCCATTCCTCATAAAAATTCCAACAACCCACCTGACAAACGACACTCCTCCTAATTGAATCCACTGACCACCCAAAAGCGGTCACCCAACCCTTTCCATCCCCCCTGAGGATAAAGACGTCCTCCGGCTCGGAAGATAGCGCCCCTCAAATATGCCTAGGCATCATTTCCAACTCGGCAGCACTCACATTAAGTTGTTAATGCATCAATTAGAGTAATTTCTTGATTCCTGCATCTGATAGCGGGGGACTCATCCCGCAAATTTACGCAAATTGTTGAATTTCGTGACCATGGCGGGTGTCCGCGGGGACACTGATTGTCCATTTGTTTCGGTCAGGACATAATATAATTCATTAATCCGGCAGAGATAGGGTTGCAATTGCAGGTGGGGGAAGGGGGGGGGGAGTGTATCTGGACTAGCTCCTGTTTCAATAATAACCCTTTTCGGGGTAGAGGGGTTGGTTGGCGGTTCGGGTCATTTGTCTTTTGGCGAGTGGTCAGTGTCAGGTTTGGGATGCGTTTCTTGCTGACCTGATGGGATTCTGGGGAGGGATGTTGAGTAAGGGTATTTGTTGTTGTGTGAATGCATAATGTATTTCATTTGAATTTTATGTTAATTTCTTAGGCAGCTTAACAAAGAATGGTCAAAAATTGTTGGGAAATTGTCATTATTTAGCTGTTTTACTACATGTAATAAACCATTCTTTTAACTATGATTGAAGAAGCGTGAATGCGCCAGTCACACCGACCATTTTTAAAAAAAATAATATTTAAAGCTAAAAGCATATCGTTATGTTTTAACAAGTTTCTTCAATGAATGTTCCTCAAAGGCTTTTAAAATTTAGGTATATTTCATTTTACAGCCTTATACGAGTTCAATAGTCACAGATTTAGCACTGTCAGAAATTGGCTTTAATTGGCCGGTAATTGTTACATTCACTCTACTTTGTTTACTGCTACTAAAGCTAAACCAGTTGTTTATAATATAAGAGAATAATATGGAAAAAAATAATATTTTATTATGCCAATACCGTTAAATGTTACTATAAATGACCATAGCTGAATAACTTTGTGGCCACCCCACATACATATAAGACATATTAATACATGTGAATACTTGGTATTTTAGGAACATATAGGATATTGAGTTGAATATTTCCATTTAAGCCTCTGTGGGACCATCGATATAATTTGTCAGTAATAATTTGTTTTTCAATGGTCTTTGATATTTGTTTTCATTTCTATTTCCAAAACATTGCATTTAAAAGTTTTTCCTTTCAAAAGTCCTTTTAACATTTCCTTTTATCTTTCAAAAGTCCTTTTAACATTTCCTTTTTCCTTTCAAAAGTCTTTTTAACATTTCCTTTTTCCTTTCAAAATTCCTTATTTTCTTTAATATCTTAATAAAGATTACTTTCCAACATTTATCGCATGCTTAGTTTTAATTTTTTTTCATACAATGTAGAGTATTCTTATTAATTTGAAAATTATGTGAATTGCCAGAAGAACTGAAATTCACGGATATATGCATAAACGGACTTATACCCCCATCCCCCAAAATATTAAAATTTGAATACTCATTTATTTTTTTGTATTTTCCTATATAAATTAACGAACAACATAATAAAATTGCCGCTTACAAGTAAAATTTAAAAATGCAACATATTATAAAAAATAACTTAAATGACATTTTTAACCTTTAAGGGCCACAGGGGAAAATATACAAATTCGTTTTCTTTGTAAGCTTGTTAAACTAGATTTGTAGCACACGAGTTATATGAACCAAATTTCTTGTGTATTTCAAAAGATATAGCTTTAAGCGTACACCTTAATGAAATTTGATAAACTGTATAATATATTGAATATTTTTATGAATATGAAAAGACCGTGTATGGCTGGAAAGATTAATTATCACAAAGATAAAAAAATCCGGGTCAACTAGTCTAAGAGTTTAAATAGATGCAGAAGTACCCTCAAAATACATGAGTTAGGTTTATAAACTAGAAATTTGTTGCAATAATTTTTTTTTATTGTGCAAGCCGTAAAATACGACGATCAAAATGTTAAAAATTATGTTTAAATGTTTTAAGATATTGCCACTTATTTCAGTAGCGAATTACTGCTTAAATGCATTAAGTTGCATCTATGCAATTTCATATTTTATTACTACATACGCCCAACATATAGTGAATAATATAATCGTATGAACAATATTTTATTATTCACTATATGTTGGGCGTATGTAGTAATAAAATATGAAATTGCATAGATGTAATATATATAACAAAATGTATATTAAATGTTATATACATAACATTTTGAAACAAAATTATGTTCTTTATATGACTAAAATATATATACATTATTTAGTTTTTGCTTCAATAAGTTACAGAAAAATATTCTATTCAAGTGAGATAAATATAAATTAAAAGTGCAAACATAAGATATATTGCGGAACAAAGCTGCAGTTATTTTTTCACATTTAATATTTTATAATTTTAAAATATATATATCTTAACTCATAACTATATTGAACAAACAAAATTATTCTGTTTAAAAAAATATTTTTCAAATAACTTACAATATTAAGGAATCAAGGAAAAAATGAATACTGGAGAACATATCTCGTAAAATATTTCTCACGACAAAATGTTTTTTAAAATGTTTATCTTAATTAAAACAAAACAATATGAAATAAAAATACTTCCTAATTTCACTTTCATTACGATAACATCGTTGCCAGGCTTACTTATAAAAATACTTTTCCCATGAAATTTAAATAGAATTTATGAAGTTTAATGTAAACAGTTTAGGAAGTTTAAATAAAGAAAGCCCTTGTTTAACTTCTTTAGGTTAAACTTACAAAGAAATATTGCTAATTTAGACAAAAGAGAAATAAAAAGAAATATAATTTTTCTTTTCTTCGCACAATACTCCGTTATAAACTAGACGTTTTTTTAAAAAATCCTTTGATAATTTTCTTTTTGTTTCGATTGATTCTTCTGAAAGGAAGGATTCTCGAATAAAAATTTTATTATTCAATTAAAATCCCAACTGAAATGCAAGCAAGGAATTTCGAACTAATGAATGGTTAAAAGAAATCTGACGCGTTTGTTGCGAGACAGAAAAAAACAAACCCATCTCGATGTTTGCCCTAACATATGTTAATAACCCCAAGGGAGAAAAGTGTTAGCGCGCACAATGACAACACGTAATAGAAAAACAAACCAGGGGCTCTATTTTTCTTTCCCCAAAAATACTTGTTTGAAAAAGAAAGAGTATCCATTGTAACGAGGTTACAAAGAACAACAATGGAATACTGCAAACTTGAGACGTGAGCTGGAGCATCAAACAAGCAAAGTTCCATCGATTAAAATTTTTGAAAGAAGTCGCTATAAACAAGGAGTACAATGAGAATGGGGTGGGCAGTTGAGGATGACTTCTGATGAGCAAAAAATGAGTGTTTTTTTCTTAGTTTATTGTGTTTTAGATGAAGATTTTGTGTTTTATACTTTTATTTGAAAAGATAAAAATGACGTCGACCATGTGAAACTTCGAGAAAAAACAAAAAACTCGGAAGATTTTTTGCGGTTCTCTTGAGAAGAGAGGGCAGTAGTGTGCGTTTATTGTTTTTGTTATTGGGGACGCCAAAGAATAACTTTAAGGAAATAAAAACAATTTATTTTTATTACTTCTTTTGTCACTTTTGAATGTATGGAGCGCTTTCTTTTCTTCAATAAAATTGTTATTTTCTATTCGTAAAAATGTGAATACGAAAAAAAGGTGGCTGGATTTGATTATCTTGTTTTTATATTATTAAAAAGTATTTCAGAAGAGAAGACTTAAAGAATTATGAAGTTCGAAATTTCACTAAACCTTGTAAATTAAAAAAATTCCGTACGATAAAAATAAAAATTCATAAAATGTAATTAATTAATTAAATTTTGTTTTCATACTTTTATTTAATTACACACTTATTTTAAATTTGAATTTACTATAAAAAAGGGTCAAAACGGACATTGAATATCAATTCCAAATAATAAATATGTGATTGCAGGTTTAAAATATAAATTCTAATTAGTTTTTTATCAAGCTCGAAATTTTCATTTTGCGTTTTCCGAATGTTTACATAAAGCAGATATGCAACGATTGCGTTTTTAGCCATCGATATTTAAAAATCGTTTTCACTTAAACGTAAATTGATCTACCAGACGAACAAATAAATGTATCACCGAATAGTTTTCGAACATTTATCTTCATAACATTCGTATCAATTATCAAACGCCAAATTTAAATAAAAAGAACATTCAAAGAAAAAAAATGTTTATCGCAGAATTTATAACTACAAATATAAAATTATGTTTACTAAAAAAACTTTACAATTTTGCAATTTTTTTTTATTTAATGTATTTAAATTATACCTCTATAAGTATAACTGAGATAATTAATTGTAGTCCCACATTCTTTTTGAGCGATGATCAATGCTTGGATATATCACATTTACCTGTATTAGCATAATAAAACATTAGTTTTGCCAAGCTACTTCCCTCATACCTTGAACAAGTCTCTTAGATCCAATAGCAACAAACCAAATAGTTAAAGTATAGTATAAAGAATGGTTTAATGTATAGTTAAATAGCCAAACAATGACCATGGTAAAGCAATTTGTGACCACCATGCATTAAATCTCTTGCAACTTGAACTTAATATGAAATAAACTTTTTATAAGCAATACACTTTATAATCAATCAATAATCTAGCCACTCAATCTCCTAAACCCTGTAGGATTCCCATGCAACTGGTAACCCTTAAAACAAAAACGATATCCTCAATAACCTAGGTAACTGATCCCCCATCTCTTCCCTCCGAGGAATTGGAATTTAATGTGTGTTCTTTTCACAAAACCCATAAAGAAACCAGAAGCAAGCATTTTATGTAAGACAATCAACCGAGGGCAGAACGGTTTTTAAGACCTTAATAAACTTTCTTCCTAGAAGTCGGTTATATTTTCCGGGTAAGTTGTTCCAGCAATCAACTATTGTAAAATGACAAATTCTCTGCCTGGAAGTACAGGGGTGGTCTCTACCTCCCCCCCCCCCCCCCCCTAGTGTCTAGCACAAGACAGTGAAATATTGTCGAATCTTTCCCCTCCTTTCTAAATCGAATTACACTTCTTCCCCTCCTACGAATTTTTTTGTTCTCCGGACCCCTTATTTATTTCTTTTGTTTCCTTTCCCTCCCCCCTAAAAAAAAAACTTTGGGGGAGTTTATATAAGTGAGCAGGGGATCGCTTCTTTTAAAGACAAAAAACCCCCATTGAGAGACATTGAGTGTATTGTTAGCTTAATTATGTTTTAAATGAGTGGTCTTTTGGGAATGTACCTTTAATGTAGAAAATGCATCCGCAATTTTTTGTGTAATTAACGTTTGAGAGTAATTGTGAGGTGCTGTGTAGATGTTGTGAATTGGTTGGTAAAATTTATTAAAGTACGAATACATAGTACACATTGTTGTCTGTGATTAAATGCAGAGTGGTCAAAAATGGTTAGGCGAGGGTCATTGTTACACATACTAAACAATTCCTTTTGCTATACTTTAACTAGCACTTTGTTGCTTCTTAAGATAAACGACTGGTGTAAAATATACGAAGCGCAGTTGGCAAGAATAATGTTTTATTATGCTAATGCAGATAAATATGATACACCCACACAATGACCAGTTTCAAACAGTTGTGACCAGCATGTATTATTTTTGTAGGGTATATCTTGCTTTTTACCATTAACATCATTTTAGACATCTCTTATTAAATATATAAATATATATATATATATATATATATATATATATATATATATATGTAATAATAAGACATTGACGCCACTGTAGGTGAATCAAATTAACATATATATATATATATATATATATATATATATATATATATATACATATATATATATATATACATATATATATATATATACATATATATATATATATATATATATATATATACATATATATATATATATATATATATATATATATATACATATATATATATATATATATATATATATATATATATATATATATATATATATATATATATATATATATATATATATATATATATATATATATATATATATATATATATATATATATATATATATATATATATATATATATATATATATATATATATATATATATATATATATATATATATATATATATATATATATATATATATATATATATATATACATATATATATATATATATATATATATATATATATATACATATATATATATATATATACATATATATATATATATATATATACATATATATATATACATATATATATATATATATATATATATATATATATATATATATATATATATATATATATATATATACATATATATATATATATATATATATATATATATATATATATATATATATATATATATATATATATATATATATATATATATATATAGGAACGGTAGTCTAGATATAGAAAATATACAAAGTTCATTTTTTTAAAACCACAATGCATTTTAATTAGAGTGCATTAATAGAAAAAATGTAATTGAGTATTTGAATGCGAAAGGAAAACAACATATTAATTTTTTTAACGAATGTACTTTCGGTTTTATTTAGTAGATTTTTTAAAACTGTTTTTGAAAAATTGCATTATTTTTTTCTTTATTTTCATTTGTCTCATAAATAATTTTATTGATCTACGTCTGTCATCTAGTCATCTAGGGCATTCTAACCCATACCATAAAAATTTAAAATACTTGCAGCTTATTGTAATACCTTGTTTCTTTATTTGTAAAAATACGTCAATAAATTAAAATTTATATATGTAATCAAAGAAACAGATATATTTCCATTGCTTAACAATGTGAAAACATTTATTTAATTAGTAATAATTTAAAAATAACATTTTACATTAATATTGTATTTCGACATTCTTTAATAAAGTAAATCACGAAAAATTTATTTAAAAAAATTAATATTTTTATCTCTTAAGAAACGTCCATAATCAATAAAATATTCACAGTCCAATATTTAAAATGCAGTTCATGCTTCGTTTTAAAACACTTTGTCATTATTTAGCATGTAAATAAAAATCAACGACTATGGATTCCTGCTTAACAAGCCTCATATGCAAGGCAACGGACCGTATCCTTAATAGTATACCATCAAAAGCATCATAAATGGTTAAAAACTTGTTTGGCGTCCATTGAAGCTGAAAGCGATCATTACAACACAATTGAAAAAATGCAGTCTAAAATAAAGTAATAAAGACGGTACTTTCACATCGCATATAACAAATACTTGGGAACATTAATTTTCATCAGGGTCTAGCACTGCGTCTGCGTGAAACCGCTAAACTAAGAAAAAAAACCCTGGCAAAATTCGTTTGCAAAAGAAAAGGTTAGTTTGGATATTTCACTGCGATTATAAATCTTTCTTGACTGGTCGTCGCTTTTTGCACGTCCATTACACCCCCATCTTTGAGCTGTTTGTAAGCAGAAAGATAAATGGCGTGGTAAAAATTTCTTCTAAAAATGAAAAGAATAGCGCGGTTCATATTTGCTTCTTAATGTTTTTGAGGGTTTTTAAGGCACTGAAAAGATAAATAACTTTTTTTGTTGGGTTGAGTAAATATCTTTTTTGTGTAACTATTTTATGAGGTTTGAAAGTAACATGTTTGATGGCGTGGAATCTTTTGTCATCTCAAAATATAAACCACGGATACTTTATAATAGTACAATAGCAAATAAAATGTATATGGGAGGTACATGTTAAGCAGACTTTTACAAACATTTGTATAATTTATTACGTTTTAATTAATTAAATATTGAATTTCATAATTAAAAACGCCTGTGCGATTTTTATATTTACGATTGACGTTTTGATATTTTGTTTTATATAAAAATTACAACGTTTTAAATACTTGCGCAAAATGATATCCTATTGAATTACCTGTTACTTTAAATTTTAAGTACAATGAACAAACCATAGAATTACATTATGTAAGACGAGTCAATTCGATGAACAGTTAAATATTTAGAATAATCTATTAGGACCGTATGGATTTTTAGATTAACTATATAAATATTCTTGTAGAATGGGACCTTTTATTGCTAAATAAGCTGTAAAGTGTTCAAAAAAAAGTTTTTAAAATGATTACCTGGAGAATGTTACATCAGAAATATGTTATAAACGTATTACCTGTCATTGACATTTATATTCTTTTTACAGAACAGTACGTTTTTGACGTGAATATGTCTTCACAAACTGTCAGGGTACAGCTATCAACATTTACAGGAACTTGCACTATATAAAAAGTGTTGAGATTTCAAAGCCCCACAATTCAAAGGGTTATTGGCTAAAGGAATAAATGACATACCGTCGTGTATAGGACATTAAGCTGCGTTGAACAGGTTAACTGCCAATTCACTTCCTCCTTTGCTGACCTTTTTGGGTATATGATTCACATTTCAGACATATCAGTTTAATCGCTGCAACCAGTTATAATAAATTAATCGTGGAGTGTGTGTGCTTAAATTGAAGAGAAAATTCTACAATTCGATTAAACTAGTTTAAGTTTAAATGATTTGTGTGAAAATTATATTGAGTGGAAAACGAAACATACTGAAGATTTCACTGTGAAGCCAATTCGATTGCAGCATATAGGAAACTTAAACAGGTTTACTGAGCAGTTCAAGATAAACATAACGATACTAAGAAGTGTAACTTATGAGAAGTGCGAAGAGATATAGAGCTTACCGATGACGAAAAAAGGAGCAGGTTGATCAGGCGGGCGTCCAAAGCATTCAAAAGCTAAACCTTACTTTAGTGTGGGGACTGATCCTATTGAAGTATTTCGCTTAAGCTTTAACTTGGTGATATTACATGATACAATAATAATCTGCTTGTGGATCAGTGAGAAAACAAGAGAAAATATTTTTTTTATATAAATTCAAGAATATGTAGTTTCCGCTCATTTTGAACACCAGAAAACAAAAAGACAGAGTGCATCTGGGAGGGAAGTTTAGAATCCTGGGGAGGAAGTTTAGAAACTCTGGTGTCAGCTCAGGTGTCGTCCTTGTCATCACATCGTGGTTCAAAATAAAGAAGCAGTGATTCCAAAACATTCTTTTTGGGTAGATATAAACTCGATACCAATAGCCTAGTCCAATTTATTTTGGGAGCCAAATATCAACAGAATAACGATTGAAATTTCTTTTGAGAGCCACATTTTTTAAACTTAAACTATACAGGTCGCGAGCCGCGGTTTGCCGACCACTGGCCTAGTCTGTAGATCTAATGCGACGTTAATTCAACTACCTATTTACGAAGAAAAATACGATGCTGAAAAGTTTTCGTTGTAAAGAAAAATCTCGGATTCCTTCACGTTAGCAAACAATAAGACGTCACTACAGACTAAAAACCCCCAAATCCCAAAAACAATCATCTCCAGACGAAAAAAAACCCCTAAACCTCCCACTCTCTAAGGGGACGACCCCTGTCGTTGGCCTTACCCGATAGAGAGGGCAAACAGGAAGTTAGTGCATTACATCCAAAAACTTGAATCTGGGAGCATTACCAGTGACAAGTGACAAGAAAAGAACTAAAAAAAAAAAAATGGCCGCCCAAGTGTTGGAGAGCCCCGGCTTTCATTTATTCTGCTTAAGTGCACGAATAAAACTTTCAGCGACGGGGAAAGAAGGAGAAGTAAAAAAAATAGGAGCGGAAAATAACCCAGAAAGTGGAAATTAAAAAGACACCGCTCTGGGGATCCGGAAAAACTAAGTGCCAATTCTTGTTGACGAATGCTGGGGATAGTAGATAGAGACTCGATGGTCGATGGCTTTGGCAAGTTCCTTGGTCATTTAGAGTGTGCTCTTTTTCTTTCGGTTTCTGCCTCTTCAGTGATTGGAGTCTGTTTATTAGGAATGTATTACGTTCGTAAATCTTTGGTATTAAGAATGATGATAATTTTTTTTTTAATTTGTAAGCGCTTATAGCGTGGATAACGAAGAATACTTTTTTCAGAAGAACATTTGGATGCAAGGTATATAAGAAAAAAAGAGCTGCTAAACAAGAAGCTGAAAAAAAGTATTCTTCAAGAAAAAAGAGAGTAAGAAAGTTGTTTTTTATATGTTGAAGATCATTGAATTTTCTGTGTATACGATTAGTGTTTTTGTTTTATTTTTTTTAAAAACTTGAGTTTTACTTAAGAATGAAGTGAAGTAAATAGTAATTTGAGTAAATAGTAATAAAGTGTTAATTCTGTAACCAACAAACTTCATTTTACACCTTTTCTGCATATGCACCATTTTATGCTTTCAATTATTAAAAGACATTTCTTAAAATATAATATTTTCTAATATTTTACCTATTTTATTTCTTTTAAGTTTCAACTTTCAATCCTATAATAAATTATTTATTTATTACAATTACAAATAATACTTGTCTTTTCACAATGAGACTACATTTAAAAAACATGTAAAATCGTAATAAAGTGTGGTCACAAATTGTTGGCAATGGTCATGGTGTTTTTTTGGCTTCGTCACATTTAGCTTATAAAAAATTATTTAATAAAATGTTCTTTTGCCCAACTACTTCCCGAATCTTTTAAATCAGTATTTTAGCTTTAGAATCAACAAAAAAATTAGTTATAGTATAACATAAAGAATCGTTTATTATGTGTAATTAAACAACCAAACAATGACTACAGCCCAAATGTGACCACCCTGTATATAAATATCTTGAAAATATTTAGATAAAAATAATAATATCCTTATTATACATATAATACGCTTTCTAGCATTAAATGTCTAAAATCTTAATTTGTAGTTTCTGTGGAACTGACGCATATCGGATTTAGAGGCCTGATAAAGCAGCATAGTGCATTTGATTAATTGCGTAAGAAGTACAAAAATTACATCTCCCCCATTTCCTTCGGGCAATTTAGCCAAATTTTATTTAATCACGTCGTTTTACATACGAAAACCCAATTGCCAACACACGATCTTGATTACTGTAGCAAAAGGTGCAAAACTAAAAACAGCACTCAGAAGACAGATTAGATTGAGCAACCCGAAGTTTCAACTAAGCCTAATTAGAAGCATAAGCACGCGCTTAGCTCAATCTGATAACAGCACCCAGAGATAAAGTCTTCAAGCAGTTCCACCACCTTTTTTATATTTTATCGGAACGTCAAGTCTGAAATCTTTTCAGGGGAATTCATTGAAAGTACCTCGTCTGTCTGTCACGGAAGGGTGAAAAATTCTGAGAAACGACCCGATTAAGATTGGGTGATCCTAAGTTGTCGCCCTGAAACACGCAGGTAAACTGCGATCGCGCCAAGATAACGGATAAAGTAGACTTCCCAACAGCTGATACAGAGTTTAGAACAACATGTCCCTTCCATTATCCTTGGCGAGGGGAAAAAAATGCTTTAAGGCTCGTTTTCTAGGGTAATAAAGTCAATTCTGCTTTCAGGTTAAGAATGGTCGGGATAGATAAGGTTTAAAGACCATTATAATGCAGTCTGTTAAGTTGGTTCTCAGCAATAAGGGTGTGATATCATCGCAGAAAAATGTCCTATCCAATTTGCTTGATGAAAACACTCTTTGAAAGTTAGTGTAAACGCAGAAGAAAATCTAAAAAGCCTTGATGTTTCTACACTAACTATTCTGTACTACTAACAAAGGAAACTTTTAAGTTACTAAATGCTTATCACTGTAACGTATTTTAGTGTTTTAATCTGTCACATTCAGAATAACATTCCGAAAGTTACTCTACGCCATTTTGTCTAAGTATTGATGTATTTTTAATATTTACAGCGTTACTCACTAAATTAATGAAATAAACTTAAAATGAAGATACGTTTATTTAAATGATGTCATAAGATAATATTTCTAAATAATTTAAGCAATTGCACTCTATAGAAGATTATGTTTTGTCTTCAGGTGTAAATTGCGCCATTTGTAATAAGCAGATTAATGAGTTTAATACTTACAACGAGTTGATTTCAAATGTTCTGTGACAGTACGTATTATATAATCAATTTTATCTTTATTATTAATTAGTTTTAACTTAATTATTAAGAACGATTCTACATTTTTTAATGTATGAATACATTTTATTTTAAATAATTAAAGCGCATTGCTTGAGAACTTGCCTTGTTGATGTCGGCAGTTTTCTGATATTTGTTGGATTTTCATTTATTTGAATAAGACAAGTTTTAGAAATGCATTTTATATTTTGAAAATAAGAATACTTTTTTTTAATTGTCTAGTTTTGCACACACCCCTTCTGTGCAATGTTTAAATAAGTATTGTTAGTACAATATGGAAGACGCAAATAACAGTTTTTCAGAACACATATGTGCATGTAAATAAAACGGATTCGGAACAACAAAATATTTTCAATTAAATTTATGGAGATGAAACTTTATATTTGATCGAACGTTAGCGAGGTCTCTGTTTCCAAACCTTTCACCATTTCGTCTTTTTGTAAATTTGTTTGTTATCCAGTTACGACCAAGCACGTTGTTCGATTTTCTTCACATTTCATTAAAGACGACGTATATGGTGTTTTAGAATTTATTTTTTGGTCCATAGGTCTAATATTCCTAGAACAGCTAGTATATAATTGACGCTTATTAATGAAAATACGTTTCCTCTGTTATTATTTTGAATAATAATAAGATTTGGAATTAAAATCCTTCATTTGAAATCCATAAAATATTTATTTAGTCAACTGAAAGAGTATTTTTACGTATTTCTTACATACCAAGCACTTGCCTTAATATTTATGTTATTCATTTTGATAAATTGTTTTAATGATATTCACAGGTTACCTAAACTTATAATATTTTAATAGTTGGATGTTAACACTCTTTATTTGTGTGTTTTACGTGCTAACACTTTTCTACTACAATTTTATATGACTTTCAGGAAAATCCTATATTACATATTATCTTCCTTACGAAATAATTTCCAAAAGTACATTTACAAAAGAGCTTTACATGTTTCCCATTGATATTCAAAAGTTTACACTTCCAAACATTTCAATAGAAAAACCATCAAAGAACAGATTTCAGTACACACCCCAAACATTAACCTTATAACCAAAACCTCCATCCTTAACAATTTCAAAGAGAGAATTTCGACGAGCACACTTCCACAAACAACTGATGTGACTTTGGCATAACTAAGCAAACAGCTCATTACTTAACTTTTGCACCCAATTCTTCTTCTTCTCGGGAAATATCCCGAAGGTGTTTTCCTCAAAACATCGAAGGGAAGGAGAGCCTCATTCCTTATTTAAAATCGCATTCATTTCGAGTCCGTGGCTCCATTCTCCGATTTCAATTTCGAAATCGTTGATAAGACTTTGGGCGTTCCTGGAAAAACGGGACTGTTATCTCCGGATTGTTGCAGCGGCGCGTGCGATTTCTTATCTCTTAATTATTTTCCTTGTTCCCGAAAAGAAAAGAGTATCGAGTATATCCAAGAGAAAAGTCCTGGAAGCCACAACAATATTCGGTCGCCATGGCGACTTTTCAGACTGGAAAAAAAATATATATAATAATAATGCGATGTAAATTGAGAGGTTGTTTCGCAAACTCTTGTTATTTTGTGAAATTATGTTTCACTGCGTCGCTGTCTCTTTCCACGTACGCGGATTTTAAAGGAGCACCCACTTGAATTTTTTTTAACAATTCGTATTTCGAAATTGATGCTTATTATGTTCACTAAACTGAACATGATGAAAGCCTGTATGGAGAAATATTGGAATTGCGTATATAAATAACCGGAGCAATAAGCTGATGTAAATGTTATGAGCTCGTCTTATTTATATATATATATATATATATCATCTAGAGTTGTTGGAATTCGTTTTGGGATAAGTTCAAAAATATTGCTTAACATATTTTTTATATCGATTTTTGTTATTTATTCGTAAATAAGTTTTCTTATTATTTTAGTTATACTTTTCTTGATTGTACTGTATGGTAAGTTATGGCAACGTGGGATTACTTGATAATGTATTCTAACAAATTGATCGCCGATGGAATCATCGAAATTGTATTTTTTTAAATTTATGTTAAAATATATTTTTAAACAAAATGCCATATTATATATACAAATAAACTTTAAACTATAATGCATTTATTATGAAAAAATAATACTTCTATGTAATTAAAAAAAATATTTGCATTTATTGGTAAATTGGTGTGTTGCCAGCGGATGCTTGGGTGAAACAAAACATTGTTGATTTAAAACACTTAGACACATTGTGTATGTGAAGTGTAAATTAAATTTTGTGAGATATATAAATATGTATCCTTTAAAAGAACATTGATTAAGTCAGGTGAATTAACGTAAAATTTCATAATGATATTGCATTATATACATATTTAAACAACAACAATCGTTCAACACATATATAACAATATATAAGAAATATTTTCGCCGGCACTAGTAATAAACTATTATCGGTTTGGTTAGATATAATATTTATTTAAAAAAAGTGACTGCGTTCAAAAATATAGGGTGGATATTTTAAATTTGCATATTTATTTCTATTTTAAATGGAGAAATTTTAGCTTACTGATTTCCACATTGTGTATTACTTTGAATAGCATCATTCTACTACAAAATAACTCGAACGGTGTTGCAGATTAAATGTAGTCATTTTTTTTTTTTAAATTACAATGTTCGGATTATAAAACATAAATGAATATAATGTTTTGATGTTAATGTTAATTGTGATATAATAGAATTAAAAATTTAAGTAAGTTTGCTAATGATGAAACTTGACGATTAGTATAATTTAGACAAGTGTATATTTTCATGTTTAGCAAACTTTTTGCCATTTAGAAATGAATATGAAATTTAATATTTTGGCGCACCGTGTTGGTTTATTTTTATTAATTTCTTATGGAAATCTAAATAAAAATATAACTTTATTTTTAAACTTGACATTTCTGAATTTTTATCCTATTCTGTATAAATAATATTTTAAAAATACTCTTTTGTATTTTAAAATAATAAAATAATCTATTATTGAATTTTGATTTATTATCTTTAGGGATTTGTTATAACATAGATAATAGAATGTTCTAGAATTTTCTGAAATGAGCATTTTGTTATAATAAAAATTTAATTTGAAAGACTTTCCCTAACAAATTAAGTTCGAAACAAATTATTACCTGTAAGAATTTATAACCCACCACAATAAATAAAAAACAATATTTTATATATTTGAAATTGGCAACAGCTTCCTTCTCAAGAACAGTCACTCAGTCCCCCCCCCCCGTTCAAAATAACCGCTTCCCCAACAGTCGATCATTAAAAAGCATTCTGAAAAGTATTTTAGAAGCAGTACACCACTCTTTAACTATACGATTACCGCTTTTTTAAAAATAGAACTCAGCTTAAATCCTCGATTCTATTGCTTAGAAACTTTGGGTGAATGGAACTCGAAGGAAAAGAATAATAATAATATAAAAAAAGGCATTTTCGAATGCGTCGCCTGAATATTATGTCTCAAGAACTTTTAACGTCGCCTCGCCACTATTTTGAGCTAGGATACGAGATCAAGTCGAGGCAAGATCATTGAATCTTTCGACATTTTTTTCACGTCCCTCTTTTCTCTCCGAAGTAAAGAAATATTGGATGCTGAAAAGAAAAAAGCAAATAAATGACTAAAAAAGAAGAACTTTCGGCATTCACATCGTAGCTTAATATTTCGGGGTTTCTTTCTTGGGGGAAGGTATACGTATTTTAGCGTACACGTGAGTTTCGAAACTTTTTGCTCGCAGATGTTTTTTAAATTGCTTCCCGAAACGACTGACTGAAAGGGTCTCTTTGCGAAGCCCCGGATAAAATGTTTCGTAAAGATCCTCAAAGGAAATGTTAAAATGGCGATGTTCTGGTTTTCGGAGAAAAACATAAATATAAAACGCAATTCTTTAAGGACCTCGGAAAAGTTAAAAAAAAAAACTGCGATGTTTAAAGTGGTTTTGGGCAGAGCGCCGTAATTGGGTAATTTAAATTTATGATTATATGCTTTTTTTTTTGTAAAAAAAAATATGTTTGAAAGTTTTAAATATAGGATGTTTTATTTATGAACGAAGCAGCATGAAACATCAAATTAAATCTAAATTTATATATTCTAAACGAGCCAAAACACTTTGGGAATATTTGAGTTTTATTTTGCTTGACAAAAATACTTAGTGGCAACTGCAGAATGTGTATAATATTGAAGTTAATTGAAGGGGTAAGTGGATGAACGAGGTATGTAACAAAAATTCATTTTTGAGGTATGAGACCTTAAAAGTTTTCATTTCGTTTTGTGTTGTGGTCACATACCTCCGTCATGTTATCTATGTTAATGAGGCTTCTACAATTGTACTGTTAACGCCAAAATTATGCAAACATATACAATCTTCATCCCTTTCAATTATCATTATGCAAAATGTTTAGTAAATCCTCAACAATGATTTACTAAACATTTATAAATATATACATTTACAAATATATCAAGTTAATATTCTATTAAAATGTACCAACGTTTATCTTATTTCGTTTAATACAAAATAAATTTATAATAAATTACAAGGCGGTGGAGTCTGTTTGATTGTTCATATTTCAGAAAGTAATGATTTGGTTTTGATGAGACAGTAAAGTCATAGTTTATTTTCAATCTGAAGTTTTAAAGTCCATTTTTATTCGATATCTTATTTAGAATATGCCTTATTTTATATAAATATTATCCCTGTGTATTTTTCTAATACTATTTGTGGCAATGCAGCCTGACGAAATATTTCAAATTTATTTTTTTGTCAATATGTTAAAAATGAACTGAAGCATTATTACTCTTAATTCTTCGAAACTTTTTTTTTAGGTTTGTGCGGATAAAATTTTACTGTGTGAACGCCTCATGATGTTGAAATCCCACAGATGTTCCATGCTAATCTAGAAATTTTACAGGAAAAAAATTAGTTAAAAAACTGCTATGATAAGTTTTATTTAATTTAATTAATGCTTAGATTAATTTATTTCTACAGTACGTTGTTTAAATTAACACCGTACAAAGAACGGGTACATTTGCTTGTTTACTATAAAGTATCAGTTGCTTAGCTGTAAAAATAGCACTTATAAATTTGATCCCCAAATGTATATTATTTTATTATTTTATAATATAAAACAGTACTATATTTTTTGCAACTCATTTGAATCTTTTACTCTCCCAAAAACATACATTAAATCCCAAACTAACAACAAAACTACTTTTTTTTTTACTTTAATTAAATAAACCAAATTAACTAATTAAAACGTTTACTTTTATAAAGAGCTTGAGTTAAAAAAAAAACCAGTACCGATAGTTCATGGTTTTCGAAGCTTACAGCACAAGTGGAATTTAAGACATTGTTGTCCAATCTACAAATTAAATTTGAGACATCTTTTCAATAAAGGAGGGACTCCGCTATTCTCTTTCATTAAAGTATCTCTCTAAGATTCCTCTTAAGATAGCCTGACGTGTGTGATACATTACCTGGCTCTAGATTTAAGGAATTTAATTAAGAAATTCATCAGTTTGATGCAAATTAAATTAAAGTAAACAATTACCTGAAGAGGGATATTATCTTTATTTTCTAGCCAATGAACAAGTTTAGAATAATAAGAAACTTCTCCTTGTCTTGCACTGGATACAACACGACTATGAATTCTGTGAGTTGAATGTCGAGTTGTTTATGTACCTACTTGTAATTTAAATTATTTAGAACTATATGCAAGACATATAGTAGATGATATTTGTTTGTTTAGATTATTTTCCCATACAATGTAGGTGTGTTTGAATTGTAATTGTTTATCGTCATTAAAGCTTACTTTGCTTTATACATCAGAGATACCTTTCTTGAAGGTTACAGTTAATGTAATTTTTTATATTCTGTTTAAAAAGGTGATTTATTTGCATACTTATTATAATAGACATAGGGAAGATTACAAGAAAATAGTTCGTAAACTAATAGATGGAACATAATTAATTTTGCAAGCAGAGTCATTGAGGTTTTGGGAATGTTATTAATATGATAGACAATATTTAATATTGAAAGAATATTCAATATTGCAATTGAAATGTTTGTTTATGATGCACATTTCATAAATTGAGATGACAAGTTACATATTTAATATTATTTAATTCGCAATGTAAGTAATGTAGTATTAGTAAATATCCTTTAATAGTTAATATACCGCTTTTTGAATAGAGGAATACTTTATGAATATAGAAATATTTTGTAAATGGCTGAATGTTATATTTAAATTAAATGTAGGTACACATTATAAAATAATTTATAGCGAATGTATATTTGTTGTAATATTTGTTTGTTTAAAGGTTATAATGAATAGACGATTCTTCTATTTAAATTTAGGAATAATTTTCCAAGATATATTGTAAAACACAAATTGATCCATTTATAAAAATATATGAATGGTTGATAAATAAGGGATAATGAATAAGTTAAGCAAAACTTTATAATTTTAGTTATTTGTGTTTGAAGTTTTAAACCCGCATTTTATACATTTTGTTTTATTTTATTAATTATTTCAAAGATTATAATGAATTATGTTGAATAATTCGTTTAAGATTATAATGAATATACGATTCTTCTATTTAAGTTGAGGAATAATTTTCCAAGATATATTGTAAAAAACAAATTGATCCATTTATAAAAATATATATGAATATTTGATAAATAAGGGATAATGAATAAGTTAAGGAAAACTTTATAATTTTAGTTAATCGTGTTTAAAGTTTTAAACCCGCATTTTATACATTTTGTTTTATTGTATTATTTATTCTAATGATTTAAAATATATTTTTATATTTCAATACGAATTTCTAATTAATTTTTTTAACAATAGATTCATTATTTTACATAAAATTTTAATACATTAAAACAAATCGCACTATTTGATAGATTTTTAAACTGGATACATTGCACGGCAATCACATTTCCTAATTTGTAATAACACTGAAGCGTGATTTTCGTCACAAATTTCAAATTTCTCGCCTCGATCACTCTGCTCCGGGCGTCAACACACTTCGTTTCTGTGCTGACATCACATTAAAAACGGGGGAAAAGTTCCCTTGATTGGGCTCAATTTTATTACTTTCCAAACAGGTTACAAGAAACCCAGCTACCCAAAGAAACTGCCCACTCTGTTTACCCCTAGGGCAGAAATTGAGATGAACTATTAGTTTCCCGCAATTGGATCCATTATAACAAAAATATATTCAGCTGACTAGAAAACGAAGGTTTTTCATGAGTGTGGCTGGAGGCGAATTTCACCGAACTTTTAAAAAACTTTTCTATATCTCGATGATTGCCAGCTTGGGGCAATGGAAGCGAAAAAAAATGGGCTTTTTTTTTCGTTTCTGTTTTTGTGGATCTCGTTTTTTTGTTTTATGGAAAAAAGGATGGTTACTTCGAAATTTTATTAGCTGTTCCACTTATTTTGCAGGGTACTTGCTGGAGGAGATTAGGGTGCTTTCCGAAATGCTTAAAATTTGACAAAAAAGTCGAAAGTTTCAAATAAATTGACAAATATAGTCAATTTGTTCATGGTTTATATTTTGAGTAAGAGTTTATATATATTGTTCATCATGGATGCGCTGGACTAAGTCTAAAATTTTAGTTTTCAGTAGTTCAATGACTGGCGATGCACTAAATAAAATATAATACTTTGCAAAATATATAAAATGAACGTGGTCTTGTCGCAACATGACCAGAAGGGTTTTAAGTGAAACGTCATTTTAGCAGATTATAGAAATATGAATTGTCCACAAACAAAACCTCGCCAGCAGAAGGAATATTTGCAAGTGCCTCCAACCACGCCAAATACATTCTTTGTTTTATATAAAGGTTTTTGTACAAACATAAGCATTTCTGATCAAGCATTTTACATTTGAGGCCACACACTGATATGTCCAAAGGACTTTCCTTCGCTGAGCCGTACCTCACAAAACTTCACTCTTTCAATAGGAAGCCGTATTTTTGCTTACATTACACTTATTTTGAGTGTTGTGCTAAATTTAGTAAAATATTATCCTGGGATGTATTATAAATAAATTTCTTTTATCCAAATTAATCTAATTACTAAATATCATTTTTCCAAGATTTTGAATGCATAGTCTCAATTTGAATCTTATACAAAGAATAACAGTGTTTTTATAATTTGGTTATCGTTCATTTTCCTCTTAAAATCGTTTAACTGTAATTTTATTAATAATATTTCTACATCAATTCTATTAAATTTAAATATTTATATTTCTACTTAATACCATATGGGGTTACGTATTTTCTATTTAAAAATAATTTCTTATATAATAGAATAAACTTAGATATTTTAGGTAGGACAAAAACAAAAAGTCTTCACATGTATTGCTGATTAAAATTAAAAAACAACATACTTCAATCTATTTTCCCCATCTATTTTGGAAGTACAATACATTTATAAACAATCATAACATCTGTACAGGAGTTTTATTCAGAAAATAAATATATATACTTGGAAATACATATAAAATCTTAAAATAAATACATATTTTTAAATACCAAGCACAGAGGGAAAACAATTCAGGTGTGATTGTGTTGAAGACCAAACATCCGAAACGTTTTTGATGAAACACTATTTCAGCAGATTTTTGAAGTATGGGTTTCTCTACAATAAAACATTGCCAACAAAAGGAATATAAGCAAAGCTGTTTCATTTGACTCTTTGGCCCGCATATACGTTTCGTTCGAGATATGCTTTATTTTAAGATTTTACACACGCCTGATATGCCATCGCACCAGATAAGATTCACGTCAATCCTGTTATTTTCCACAGTATTATAATGTGGGAACTCTTAAAGTTATTTCTTAACATACATATTCTTGCTATCCTGATAACACATGTCGCCATTTTGAAAGCCGTTTCTCGACAAAAATACGAAAACAATGTCACTACTAATATTTAGTGTCTTGCTGGAGCAATCATCAGAATCGGAGACAATCTCCCCAACACCGATAATGATAAAACATTCTCCATAAATCACACGAACTGATTAATTGTCAGTCTACCGGACCACCGAACTACTTTACGCCAGAGGAACCAGGACGCAACTGGACACAGCAGACCAGGACAAAACATCCACTTGGCGGTTAATTTCCTTCGGCATGCGTCGGGCAGCCCAATCAATGGCGTATTAGCATGGCCGACCCGGTAATGAGCACGTATATTTGTCCGAAAAGTCGCATTCCGTCCGATGCAGCTGCGAGTTTAATTACAAGGGAATCGTTTACGGACTTTCCCATTCACTTCGCCCGGTATTGGAAGGCGCTTTTCAATAACTCTTGCTACCATTATTCACGGGCATTAAATTGATTTGCGCCATTTCGTTTGTTCCGTCAATTATTCACCAGAGGAATGACAGTGGAAGCTATTTATCTTCCGAGTTGGCCGATGGAATGTGCTGCTGCTGAATGTGGATGAATCCCTTTCTGCAGGGTTTAAGGGTACTGCCGCACTGTACGCACTTGACGGTGTTGCGGAAACTTGTGCAGGGTCAAGCAGAAGAACGATGATGGTTCATTGGGCAGAAAACGATAACCAAAGTATAATTTTTTTTTCACTTTCGACTCCAGCGTGGGATACGTTATTACCCGCCTTAAAGGATGTTTTGTTTAGTATATAGTGTTTTACTATCATCATATTCTGCCCCTGAATATATTCAACAAATTTATGTAAAGACCTGTAACTATTTCCTTTTAATCAAACAATAATAGATATGTCGTTGCTGAATGCGTGCTGCGAGGTAGGTGTCGCCTCGTGCCATCCCCGTTTGCCTGGAGCAGAAGTATCTTGGACCCTTAGAGTTGGGATATTTACCATTGTCGGCCATGCGCTGGTGAAAACCTTGTGCTTTAAGTCTCTGGATGAGCTGAGGTCCCAGTCACGGTCTTAGTATCCAACCAATGTGTCATTTGTTATAGTCATACACCACATTCTAATCTTTAAACGTTTTATTTGACCGACTATTATAATGTTTGCATATTTCGCTCAATAAAATTACAGCAATGTAGTTAACACATTGATCAAGAATTCAAGAAAAGAATTAACCTTTATCGTTTTTCCTTGGACCTTTCATTACTTATCTTAAACACACAAAATACACATTGGTGTCTAACCAATTGAATGTGCTGCTGCTGAATTGGTTATGAGTCCCGTTTCACTGACTTCGGATATTTCTTCAGTTTGCTCACTTACTAGACATTTCTCTAAGCTTTAAAAAACGTTTAAAAAACTTCATATATCTTAGTTATACATAGAAATATCTATAACTATTATTTCATTTAACAACTCAGTGCTATGAAAGTACAGCTTTCTAGCTAATATAAAGCATTATTATTTAAATTTGAGCAAAAAGTTGCAATTTATCGATTTTCCCCTCGACCCGTTATAATACTTGATTACCAAAATTCATATTTAGACCCTCAATTCGAATATTCTAGTAGTGGTATGAATTAATTAACATAGCATTATAAATTGAGTTATTTATCTAAATTAAAATTATCTAAACTTCTCAGAAAATACAGTTGATCTTTAAGAGCTTGATGAATTTACAGAAACTTTTCTTAGTGACAAGATAAATTCTTTTAAAGTAACAAAGTTTTGTATAATCGAATCGGTTCGATTCTTGTAAGAGGGTCGTGAAATGAATTGACGTTCAATTCGCGATTAATAAAATTAATTCCCCCGTTATTAGAAAGTCCCCAATATATATCAAACACTCCTAAGTGGTTATAGTTAATCTGTATTATCTCTAAGATAGGGGATGAATATGTGATAAATATTTAAAAGTTCTTTGCACACCTAAAGATTTCATGTAATCGATGAAGATTTCGTACATATGAAGCACTCTTCTTGGATAAGGATCCTAAATCGAGTAGGGAAGCCCTTGTATTTAGTATTTAGCTCATTCATAGAAATGATTTGAATGAGATTTTATTCCAAATTATATTGATGATTTAATTCCAATTAGTTAGGGAAAGCATAAAGGTATACTACAAGTTTAAATACGGTAAACATTTAATTGGGAAACATGATTCTAAACGATCTGAAAACTCTTAACTTTTACTGATGACGAAAGTTTGTTAGAAATGTTCTTCCAGCTAAACCGATAATTTAATAAACTTTGGGGAAAGTAATTGCAAGCCGTAAATAATAAAGGATAATGGTTGTTAAAGCTTAAGAATTTGTTGAGAAGATTGGAAAAATCCTTAAATTCATGAACGAACTGAACAAATCTAATGCCATGTCTAAATTTCACAATGACTGTGCTTAAAACGACTCGACAGTATTTTAAATATTTAATTTGCATAAAATTGCAGTTAACTTAAATAAAGATTACTGAGTTTTAGTTTTATTATTTTACAGCATAAATAATTGAAAAATATCTATGGCACTTTTAAAGATAAAGTGATCTGTCCAGAAATATTTTTTTACGTGATAAATTAAATTAATCAAAAAATCTAATAATCCTACTCAGAAAAGGACGTGAGATTTTAACCAAAATGTAAGAAAATACCAAAAACATTATCAACAACTACAAAATAATACTCTAAATAAACCTAACAACGTTCTAAATAAACCTAACAAACTACTACTTTCTAGCAGTATAAAACATATCGATGCCTTTGTGCCAAAATGTTTTAATTGCGTTTTTGTGAATCTGTGATTAATGGTCATTTGAATCTCCAAATCGACATCCATCCTATGTGAAAAGCAATTATTTTAATTGGCAAAAACCCATGACGATTGTTCTTTTTTATTTTGTATATTATGAAGCTACAAACATTCAATGGCTGTTCTAAAAAACTAATGAATTGTCACCTACCACATCTGCGCACTAAGACATCGATATATTCAGTATAAAAAAAATGAAAAAAAAGTTTAAGAAATAAAAACAATCAATATATCAATGCAAATTCATTACACAAGTCAAACAAACCCGCAACCTAAAAAAAACAAACACCCAAAAGAACAACGGCTTTATAATTTTAATTGTAAAATCAATCCCACCCCCTCTTTTTTCCAACAGCGCCTCTTCCCTCGATGTCTTTAGCGGCAACTTCCAAGCGATTAACCCCCTTATGGTCCAGCGGGTGCCGTAACATTATCGGCTTCAGCAGGAAAGTCGCATGTTGTGGGGTGATGTCGGTCCCCTTTGCGTGCCCGCCAAATTACTCCCCCCTTACTCTCCGATAAAAACGGGTTGAATCCCCCAACACAAAAGGATTACACGGGACGCAGGTTTCTTATCCATCTCCAGAATGGTGCGCCTCACGCTCCAGAAATCTCTGCAGGAATGCTTCCCTTTTATTTCTGGGTTGAGAGAGGGTGCACGCGACCCACCCCCGCAAGGTCTGATAAGTCGAGGACTTCAAAGAGTTATTGAAATATTTTTCATCGTGATTCATGACGTACTTGTATTTCAGTTATGAGATCTTTATATGGAACTAATTAAGTCGTTGTGTAAAATATTTTTCTTTTCTGTTGTTTTGTCACAGACGAAACTGTTTAGCTTCGTGCAAGTTTTTCCTAACTTTTAGGGATTCATATCCCATTTAGGATGTATGCTTTCTTGTGTGAAGAGTTCAAGTTTGTTTTTTAAAATAATAATAATAAATTTGGTCATATTCCTAAATTTTTTAGTTTTCGTCTTTTTTAATATAATACTATTACTTTGTAATTGTAAACTTCTAAGAAACAATTCCAAAAAAAAACCATGGTCAGCTACATATCATAATTTTACCTTCCAAACCCTCGTACCAGGAAAAATGTTACTCTGTTAAGATTCCACGTTCACTTAATTGAGCTCAATACCCTTCACCTATAAACCCTTTAATTCATCTCAATACCCTTCACCTTTATACCCCTTAATTCATCTCTATGCCCTTCAAACATAAACCCTTTAATTCATTTAAATACACTTCACATATATACCCTTTAATTCATCCAATACCCTTCACCTACATACAATTTAATTCATCTCAATACCCTTCACCTATAAACCCTTTAATTCATCTCACTACACTTCACCTATATACCCCTTAATTCATCTCTATGCACTTCAAACATAAACCCTTTAATTCATTTGAATGCACTTCACATATAAACCCTTTAATTCAACCAATACCATTCACCTATAAACAATTTAATTCATCTCAATATCCTTCACCTATAAACCCTTCAATTCATCTCAATACCCTTCACCATCTATACGAAATAATACAAAGTAACATCTTAAAGTCACAACGTTTACAAATGAAGCTGATATTCGCAATCCACTGTTTCTCATCATTTCCTTAAATAGAATGCTATTTGCTTCCCAAGTAAACGTTCCACAATTGCATATTTATTCTCCAGACTCATTATCCTTAGAGGCATAAAAGGGACATTCATGTCCAATTGTCAAGAGGCAATATTCTTGGCATCACACACAAAGGAGGAAATCTATCAAATATTACTAATAATTGATTTCACCGAGGGTTTTGGTTTAGTTCTGGTGATTAAATACGTCGATAGATGTAGAAACGCATTTATGAATATATGCTTCACTGTTTCTTTGAATGGAAAGGTTTCCTAAATCATTTATGGGAGTTAATTTTTGGTATGAAATTTAATGTCCATTATGACACCAAATGGTTGTTTTTGCGTAGTCAACGAATATTTTATGGAATATTTTATGATCATAAGTACGCATTTTCCGTATGTTTCAGGATATAAATTTATTGGATAAAGATAATAAGGACATATTGTTTTAGTAAGTCGTTAAATTTATTTTTATTTCCTGTATGGAAGATTTAAATTTCGGTTAAAAATCAAAACGCTTTCTTTATAAAAATATAATTATTATCAAATAAAAAAACTCAATTATTCAATTTAATCTACGAAGAATTTACGAATTTTTTTCACGACCCTCGCGTTTTTTGTTTACAATAAAACAAATATATAAAAATATATATACAAAATACGTTAGTCGAGGGATTAGAAATAGTTCACAAGAATTAAAAATAATAATCCTCTTTAAATTTCTGATATATATTTAAAAAAAATAATGTTATGAATGTTCGATTTGTTTTTTGTAAAGAATGGCTCATTCTTAAAAAGATTAAAAATTGTCGTGTCTTCTTTGAACTCATTAAAAATGTAAACTTAATTAAAAAATGCAATGTACTATTTTTAACCTAAATTGATATTATTTTAAATTGTTATTCTAAATATATCTAAATGAAATTATTTATTTAATTATCTGATTAAAGATAGTTTGTTGATTATTAAATACAAATACAAATAATGTCGACCAACTTCAGGCTCTAGGCCCAGCAAGGTTGGTCCTGTCAATCCATCATCCTCACGATTCCCCAATGCCGATCCAACTGCTTTTTAAAACTACCCACTCCTAAAGAATTAACAATATACTCAGGCAAACTATTCCAATTGTCTATAACCCTATTAAAAAAATAATACTTTCTAACGTCCCGATTAAGCTGTGATTGGTATAATTTGAATCCATGATCTCTAGTCACATTGGCAATAGTATATGCAATTTGATGAACCATAAAGTTCTACATAAAAGCAGTCCATAATGGTACAATGCTATCTTTTTAAAGGACATCAGGCATCACTTTGCGTCGTATGGTTGAAAATAACATTGCATTAGAACTTTCCAATGGGTTATTGGCAACGATTCGACTTCCATCCTAAAGCAAAGACCCATTAACTCAGTCACATATAAAATTGAAATATGATATGATATGAGGACATCACCAGACCCCACACAACGGATAAGGTGATTGTTACCAAGATAGTTTTAGCATAAAAACGACTCCCTTCTATACGACACGAAAATCGCAACCATCTTATTACGACATCGCTGCACTCACAAGACGAGATTCGAACTCACAACCCCCCGATTATAAGCTCACTATTCTTCCAACCAGACCACTGCAGTCCCCCAAACTACAGCTTTAAATCCAATCCAGCCTATTACTTTTCTCCAGGGGATGGGATTTCGACTTCCATGCCAGACCTCACCAACATTACCGGCACATTAGCATTATTCACGCCGTTATTAGGTTGAGCTCCTGCCATGTGCACGGGCAGCAGCAGCACTTCCCGACGAAGACAAACGAATCCAATCAATGACGATTGCTGGTTCAACGGAAATAAACCCTGATCTTCAATCGGGGGGGTGGGGTGCGACACCAGATGTGACACCCTGCTGACAAAATCGTGGGTAACAGGAGAGAGTCAACCTCCCACAAAGTCCAGAGTTTTATATAAAAAAAAGAGGAGAGGCAAGTAATTGGATTAGTCTGCGGAAGAAATCGCATTATGTCTCTTGGACACTTTCCACAGGACGCGTTGAAAAGCGGGCTTTTGACAGATCGCGTCGCTTGTTTCGCTAGTTTCCCTTCGGTTTTTTTTTTGTGTGTGTGATGTGGGTTAGGAAGTTGCGTCAGTGTCGATTGCATGCGTCAGTGGGCAGCTCGGGGATCAGTGCAGGTGGTGTGAAACGCAATAATGCGATGAGGGATTTTTGAAAGAAAGTGGCGGGATTGGCGAGAGGTGAAATTGTGAGTTGGGGATGGCTGGAAATTTTTCGGGATCAAATAGGGATTGATTTGAACGAGTTAATTTGGGATGGAAGCGGGAAATTTGAGGACTTTGATGCAATGGTGAAAGTATAAAAATATTTACCAATAAATGTATATTTCTGAAATTGCAACGGCAATCCCTCAAAAATGACAAACAGCATTTTATATTTTATATTCTATTTTTTTGCCCTCTTAACACTTACTTTTTAAGTTTTTGTTTTTGTTTTTTAGTATGTGATGCACAAGCATTAAAAACGTGCTTTGGTTTTGTTACAAATTTTCATAGTTTTGTAATTTTAACAAATTATCATAGTTTTTTAATTTTAACAAATTATTTCATATTTGCAAGTTAATTTCAACGGGACAAAACGACATCTAAATTTAATTTGCCAGAATAAAATTGGTTAGTGTTATAAAACATTTGAAAGCGAATTCAGTTATATAATAAGGTAACTTTCAGAAATTTTAGACGAAACACGTTTTGGATGTTTGTTCCTAATTTTGGAAGTACATTTATCTTTGTTCATAATTTTTAAATAACAAATACCTTAATTGTCCATTTAATGCATCGAATATCTTGAATTAATTTAAGTATTTGTTTCTTAAAAAAGATTTACTTATAAAACTTTTCAAAAACATTTAAAATGTCATGAATTTTTCATGGGAATCGTTACATTAAAAAAATTAAATTGAGAATAGTGTTAAGTGTTATACAATGGTGGACGTAGGGAAAACAATTTGCAAGGAAATTTTAGATGAATACACTACAATGCTCAATAAATAATAGCATTTATAATGCAATGTACTTGCAGTTAAAATTCATAAACATCTAAATAGACATGACTTTGACGGCTTCAAAACCAATTTTCTATTCTTATTTTACTCTTACATAATTATTTTCTGCCGAACAATTGAAATACTATCCATAATTATTCATTTTCATAAATGAGAGTACCCCTTCAAAAATAATTATCCTTCCGTAAACCCTCTAAAACCCTACTTTAAATTAAATTTACGAAAGCACTTCCTTTGTAATCTTTATTTTATTAGACTCCGGGCAATATAGACAAAGCCGGATCTCACCAGCTTCATTTCGCCAAAGCCCCCCCCCCCCCTCCAAACCAAACAGTTCGACAACCCCCTCCCCCCCACAAAAAAAAACCTCCCATTATTCCAACTCCCTCAGTCTGCCACACCGAAATTTCAATTTCCTCGTAATCTAAGCCCCAATTCTGCGCTGTCGTCCGCAGTGTCGAATGGCACAGTCGGAAAAGAGGCAAAAGGACCCGATCGGTTATTACGTATGCATGGCGTCTCTAATCCCATTCATATTAGGACCCTTCGGGGGGACCCCCTGTAAGACTGCAGGGGTAAATAGGTGATCAGACGGGCGGAAAAGGAATACAATTTCCTTTTAATCTACCCGGAAAACGGAATTTTATTAAGTACCCTCCGTGTCAGGACCCCTGAAGGCGTTTGCGGAGAAAGCACGGCCCTCAGATTGAAAGTGTGTAGCGAGAGAAAGGAGATTTTTCGCTCTAGATTTGTTTTGGAGTTGCCGATTCTTCTTTTTCCTGAATGCGATTTCAATATTTGAGGAAAAGGGAACGGGGGGGGGGGGGGGGCAGTTGTGGGGTTTTTGCATAAGTAGAAGCAGCCGCGGTTGGTTTTCTCGAAGCTGTTTCGCTGATATCTCTTTTCGGAAGGAATAAACACTCTGGGTTATGTTTTGATAGGGTCCCGGAGTGATACACAAAGAGTTGTTGAGAAATCGAGATGAGATGCTCGAGGAATAAAACGGCGGAAGAAAAACAAAGACCTTTTTTTTTTTTAGTAAAGGAAGTTTTGAAAGGATGATACATTTTGAGTATTTGTATAGGCTTTTGTATTATTTTAAGAATTTTTTTTAAATAAGAGAAGTTTTTTTGTGTATTATTTTAAGAATTTCCAAAAGTTTTGAATAACGGAAAATAAGATAAGTAATAATAAATATATGTTAATTTGTGTGAGTGTTGCTTTTGAAATTTTTATATGGTATCAAAGTAAAACCTTTGTTTTATAATTTATTTCTTAAATATATGATATTTGTGTATAATATTTTTAAATATCTATCTCATTTTGATGTACAAAATACCGTTAAAAGTTTGGTAATTCCGATTTTTTTTTTCAATAGTCGCTAGCATTAATTTTCTGTAACGAAGAATCGTCAAACTTTTATGATAGTTTTAAGGCTATATCTTTCTTAGCACATAACTAAATAATCGTAAAATTTGTTTTGATTGATAGCTGAAACATGTAGCATTTTATTTTCCATAATTTATCGCAAAAACAAAACAAAGATTTTTCCAAAAAAAATATATATAATAATTTGCAGTTGTCATAATAATGACCGCTGATAAATTTCCTATATTGTTAACTCATAGTATATTATTACGTATGTGACAGAGTAGAATCAATATAAAAATGGAAATGTTTATTTTTTTCTGTAAATCCTATGCATACCACAATCATATTTAAATAGCATAATTCATTTTAAAAATTCATATCAATTACGAACTGTCTGTTACTAGGAATTCCTTCGTACATTACTTTTCCTTGTACAACTAATTTACAATGATTGTTTTACTAATAAACTGTATGTAGAAAAATAAAACAAAATGTTTAAAAAAACAAATTAAACAATTTCATTAAACGAAATTATTTAACAACGGGTACTTCTAAATTTATATAAATAATATTACAATAAATAGTAATTATACTTCGAGTTGAAATAATCAAAAGAGGTTTGATTAATCTAGCTAAGAAACGGGATGTTTTATCAATAAGGTTGTTAATAACTCTAGAAATTGTTATGCATTATTAATTATTTAACTACCTACTATTAAATATTTTTATTTATTTAAAATATGTTCTAATTAAAATATTAGTATACACTATTTACTGAGACTATTCTAAATACAATTGGGATATCAAAATTCAAAAGGAACCGTAAATTGATTGAAACTTTTGTCTTATGCTACTATAAAAAACAAGAATGTACAAATGTTGGTTTCATATAAACTTTAACTTTCCTGGTAATTTTCGCACATGTTCTTTTATTAAAGATGACATTTATTTTCCATCAATTTTTGTCATCTTTCTAATCAAGAATATTTTATGTGTCTTTTTAAGGATTAATGAATTCATTAATAAAAAATAGCAGATATAATCAATTCTTTAATAAACACGTCCCTAAGTAATTAATCAATTTTTTATTATAAATAATTCCCCTATCTAAGCTTTTCTACTTAAGTTGCATAACTTAATGTATAACATAACGGTTTCTGTATATTATTCCCAAAACCTTCATAAACTAAAAGAAATATATCCAATTAAAAAATAGATACTTATATATATGGGGCACAATGGATTTACCATCACAAAAGAACGTATTTAACGTTTATTTCCATTTCCATTTGAGTTGCTTAAAACACACAATTTCACTAACAATACATCTTAATTAGAACTAACCTCCATTCTTTGTACACCTTTATTATTCTATAATACATAAACAGTGTAGTCTTTATGCATTTACTGTTGGATACAAATACACAGTTAATTACAAAAACTCGATTTACAAAGCAAATTACCCAAAACCAATATGATATGTAGGGCAGTAATGAAGTATAACATGATACATTGATGGATGATGCATATCAATTAGCTGTGAGAAAGAGATGGGCTAGTGCAAATTGGGTCAATCATAAGACAATAGAAAATCCTTCATGGTATAATCACTACTTAACAATTATAGCTGACAATAAAAGTTTATTTATATCTACCTTTTACGCACAATATCTGAATATATGAATAATTCATATATTTATAACATCCTTGCATTAAAGCATTGATAAACAGCTCTAAAATATTCAGAAATGTATGGAATATCAAAATATTATTACAAAAAGATTTTTTACTATATTCAAAGTTATGCATTCTATACATTATGAATAAAACTTAAAGTATATGCTTTGTATTTTTAAAAACTATATTTTTTCTTTGATTGAAATTAATATACTTATTTTGATTTGTATTATTTATTATAACCTTACTCGACTTTGTAATTTAAAATATTTTTTTTATTTAGTAATATTCAACAGTCGTTGAACTATAAATCTCATTTTTATTTATGAGATGGCGTTATATTTATTTTACTTGTTTTTCTAGAGGGTTTTATTATATGCAAAAATAAATAAAATAACTGTCAGGAGTAAACCTAAATAAATACCCATAATTTTTTTTCATAAAATATCTAATATTATATAAGGGATTATTTATATTACAAATAGTACTTGTGGTGTTGTTATAACTTTTTAAAAATTGACTTAAGTAATAAAACGAAAGGTGATATTATGCAATAGATATGAAAATGTTATTGGCATACATATTGCCGTGACTATTGGCGTACATTACTATATGATATATATTAGATGACAGTACTAGTATATAATAATTTAACTATTTTTATTTAAAAAAATACGTTATTGCTATTGATCTGGAAATGCATTGATCTTCAATGGACAATTCAAAATTATTGTAATTTTTTTAAGTTATTAGTAAATCTTAAAATTAATATTAGAAACTTTAATCTAAACAGAAACGTATTATTTAAAACAGAGTTATTTCGCATATTAATTGACTTTTAAAGCTTTAAAAATATCGTAAATTTTTCTCTCCATTCCCTTAATTAAAGCCGACAAATTTTGAAATTAAGATTTATATCCATACAAAATATAAGTATGAGAAAACAATTTTTCTTAGTTTATCAAAAAAATTTGATACAAATTATACTTAATTTAGGAAGCACTTCATCCGAACATTCGCATTAAAAATATCTTAATTATCAAAAAACTAAAACTAGCATTGCTAATTGCACAAATCTCCCCCTTCCCCCCTCCCAAATTAACCCATTTTAATTAATGAATATCACAATAAAATTTTCCACTTTCTCTTAACCCTTCCAAACAAAGCAAACATTTTCCGAATACATAATGGCGCCCTACAACATATTTCTGTACGATTAGCAGTCCCACCTCACCCTCCTGTTTTTTCCATCCTTCCAAATGCGTAATTTGAATTTATAAAGAGCGGCTAATTTGCAAAATCCTTTATTATTACTCCCAACAAGCTTTCACAACTCTTTCTCAACCCCCGTTTTGAAATTCGAGTCTCTGAAGGGGGAGGGGGGGGGATGGAGAGGGGGACTCCACCCCAGACACGTGGCAGCCACAGCGTTCGATCCGATACTTTTGAAAACATTTTTAAATATATCACAAATTAATGAACTCGTTGTAGGCTTGATTCTTTACTTTTCCCCCCTTTCCCCGTTTTTTTCCCCCTGTGCCGGATAGGATCTCCATAAAGTCCGGAAAACATGCGTCATTATGCTGTGTATTATGAGGAAAAATGGTGTGAGTGTATTTAGCTTCTGAGCAATAACGTTGTGTCAGGGAAAATAGAGTTTTTTTTAAGTTGTGTGTTATATTTAAAAAAAAATTAACTGCAATTTTATATCGATATTAAGTTTACTACAATTTCGCAACCTTTTATATTTTTAAGTACATGATGACTGAAAAAAATAAGTTCGAATTCAACTGGATACAAATATTTAGACAATAGTAGAACGATTTTTTAACGAAACAGTTACTTGGTGTTTGTAACACAGCACTTGAAAACTAATTAGCAAGTATGTCATTGATTTCTATAACTTTACTTTTCTATATGTTTATATGTTAGACATGGCGAGATTTTTTTACGTACGGTTATCTGGCATAAAATTTAATAGTTAAAAAAAAATTGAATTAGACAAGTTGAGATGCAAAAGAATATTTTGTGAAAAAATATCTGCGTATTGTTTAAAATGTTTAATATTTATGTAATAAACTTTTTTTAAAGTATTATAATTGGAGTTCAATACCATCCCAAACATTAAAAAACAATTCTACAATAAAATACAATTTAATAACCGTGTTAAAATTGAAGATTTTTCCTGAACTTGGTAGCTGACTCATATCAAACTGACACACGTGTATTTTTACGCCCAATGTATGACTAAATGATGTCTATGTAAATATGATTAAAAAAATAAACGTGTACTTAATTGTGGTAGAACTTGGTATAAAAATTATTGTGTGTCATTTAAAGCATATATAAAAGCAGTAATTATTTATGTACACGTGTTCTGTGTGGGTAAATACCTGATAACTAAGATATTATCAAAAGAAACTGATGGTCTTTAAAATAAATCGATTTCCTTTTCGATATTTAAAAAGTGTATCAGAATTCAAATTCCAAAGAGTTTGATATTTTTTCTGCTATCCTAAAGCTCTAGTAAGTAAATTTACGCCAAAGAAAAATAAAAAAAATCTAATGAGTTTTAAACTTTTATGATACTCTCAGTTAAAATTGATTCCACATCACAGTGGTAAGACAATTGGTGAAGTAGTGGTACAATCGTATTGGTAGACTATAATTATTTTGTTCCAACCGATATTTAGTTATAAAATTTAATTACTATCGTATTTTGAAGCATAAACTATTATTTAAATTAATAATTTTTTCTGAAATCTACAAAACAATTCAATATGAAACATCTCCCGATTCTTTTACGATAACAATTACATTTAAAAAAAAAAACGATATTTAATAAAATCACATTTATGATAAATATATATACATAAAATTTAAATAATTATCACCATCATCTTCTGTTTCATTCGTTTTCAAAATCAGTATTAAAACCAAAACAAAATTTAACATAAGCAAATCTTATTATTCAATCACCCCTTCCGTCACATTTTCCTATTACCCACTGTTCCCCAAACTCAAACAAACTTCTGCCAGAAAACTCATTTACTAAAACCCATATAATTAGGAATTATAACTCCAACACCTCTCTCTCCCTCTACCAAACCCAACGAACCAAAAACCACCCCCACAATGAACAATACCACCCAAAACAAAATCCCCCCCCCCCCAATAAAAAAAAAGATTCGCTAGTCACTCAAATACGAATAGTTCGAGTTTGTCAGCTCAACCCCATCTCCCGCTGTCCAAAATAAAATCAACTCTATGCATTTATAAGTAGCCCATTCCTACGCCTCAGAACCCTTTGGCGTTACACCAATGCAGCTCTGCTTTGCGCCCGAGTTCTGACTAGGGGCAGATCGATATGTTGCGGTCGCGTGTAGCCCCTGTAGCCCCCTTCCTGGGGCCGCCGGGTAGTTATTTTAATAATTGCTGACGCGCATCGTTCATCACTCTAATGCGTAATATTCCTTCGTCGTGGTGTTTTATTATTTTTATTGTTATTGCTGAGGTATTTCAGAGGTTGGGTTTCAGGGGGGCTCCTTTTTCCGAGAATCGACGTTTTTGTAATTAAGTGCGCATTGTAAAGCACGGGTGATTGTGTAAAGAGAATAAGGTTTGTAGTGGGGTTGTGGAAGGGGGGTGGGGGATAGAAGTAATTGAGGGTATTGTCTCTGAAATGAAGTGTTTTGGGGGAATGGAATGGTTATGAAGAAAGTCGAGTATTTTTTGCGCCGTTAGATTCTAATTAAATTAGTTTGTTTCGTTTAAAAAGATCAAAATGACCAAATTGACCCAAAATCAAATTATTGCAGTTCAAAGTTTGAGACTATTAATGTATTATATTTTTAATTTACTGGGGGGGGGGTAATTAAGGATCAAATTATTCCTAAATCAAATCAAATTAATCAATCAGAAACAAATCAAATTATTGCAGTTCAAAGTTTTAGATAATTAATTTATTTAATTTTCAATTTTCTGGGGGTAATTAGGATCAAAATTATTCTCAAATTAATCAATCAAAATGAAATCAAATTAATCCATCAAAATCAAATGAAATCAAATTAATCAATCAAAATGAAATCAAATTAATCCATCAAAATCAAATGAAATCAAATTAATCAATCAAATTAATCAATCAAATTAATTAATCAAATGAATCAATCAAAATCAAATCAAATCAAATTAATTAATTAATCAAATCAAATTAATTAATCAAATAAAATTAATCAATCAAATAACATTAATCAATCAAAATCAAATCAAATGAATCAATCAAAATCAAATCAAATGAATCAATCAAAATCAAAGCAAATCAAATTAATCAATCAAAATCAAATCAAATCAAATTAATTTGCAGTTCAAAGTTTGAGATTATTAATGTATTATATTTTTATATTACTCGGGGTGATTAGGATAAAAATTTTCCCAAATCAAATTAATCAATCAAAATCAAATAAAATAATTGGAGTTCAAAGTTTGAGATTTTTAATGCATTATATTTTTACATTAATCCCTAGTAATGTAAAAATAATGAGAAGGTAAAGAAATTAGGAGACTTAAAAGTATCAGATGGTTAAACACGCCTGGTATTCAAAAATAACAAAATAGAAACTTTTATTTTCATAAAACATAACACAAATATTGGACTTAAAATTTCTCAAATATATTTATTATTATATTAAGAGATTTCTTAAAAATGGCTGTTTTGTTTTAAATAAACGTCGCACTAGAGCTATACAAAGGGCTATTGGCGAACATCCAAAATCTATCACGAAGGAAAGATCCCATAATACTACCTCGTTAGTTTGAACCATGGTCACGAACAACATTGAGGATATTGGACCATGACAGATTGAACGCGCACAGCGAGTTCTCTATAACTTCTTAAAAATAAAAGAAAGTTAGCAAATTTTTGGGCCGAATCGATAAAACAAGCATATACCAAAAAAAATTAAATACATTTTAAAAAGTTCAAGATCACTTGATTGGGGACATCTATTCAAAATTTTTGTCCTTCAAAAAAACGAAGTTCCTGCATTTTTGCATTCAATCCGTTGCAACAATAACAGCGGCAGTTCAGTCCCCCTCGCTAGGAACATGCATTGATATCTAACAAGAAAATGTTTTCCGAACTTTTTTCCCACATAATAAAAAAAAGAGATTTCCTAGACTCGGCATATATTCCTAATGATCCAGATAGGAATGAATAGGACTGCTGAATGGAAGGGTTTCTTTAAATTTCGAGATATCTTTGAAACTTTCAACGTTTTGTAAAGAGGGATTCTGAACTGGATCAATGAATTTGCTTTAAATTCCAGGGATTTGAAATGGAGTATGGTTACATATTTTATGACCTTTCTACGGATGGATGTACTAAAATAAAAAATACACTAGGATGAAAATATTCGGCATCAGAATATATGGGTAAACGGCTTATTGTAAGATTACGTAACATTATTTGAAATTGAAACATGTATTTGGATTTAGATGTATTCACGTTTTCTGCTACTTTAACGTCAAATATATAGTTGCGTCATCTATATTTTGTTATTAGTAGTAAATTTGAAATAGTATTATAACGAATAATTTGTTCAAAATTAGGTAACATAATTAGATGTATGTTTAAGCAATGTTTAATAGCACAAAACGTTTTTTTTTATTATTTTAAAATGTTATGTTAAGTGTTTATCACCGAATTGTCATCTGTTGTAATGTCATAATTATTACCAAATGCTCATATGTAAACTCGTTTGTATGTTACATAAATACAATAGTATTTAAAGAATATATTATAAATTGACGAAATTTAATGTATTTTTTATAGAAACTTGAATTTTATAGAAGTTGAAATAATTTACGTAAAATATTTTTTAGTGTAGAAAATTGGCATGTTTAAGTGCATTTTATTTTTTAAAGTATATTATTAAACAAAATTCAATTAGCTTGGAATAAAAATGGAAAAAAATTGCAATTCATTTAAATAAAAAACGCGTATTTTGTACTACTTTTTAAATAAAAAAACAAGCTATAAATAACCGACCTCCAGCGGTAGCGTGTACAAATTGTATTTAATATGGATAATGTCAAATTTTAAAAAATGTATAATTTTAATTTATTTACATAAATAACTACATAAAATAATTATTACTAATATAAAAACAATACAAAATTTTAAAATATTCTTATTAGCGAAGCAGTAGAAGTTTAGAGGAATGATATAAATATAATGTAACAAAACAAACAATTATTGTTTCAGATTTCTCTAGAACTTCTGAATAAAGTTTGCATTTGTATAAAATTACAACAACAAAATAATACAAAATTGTTTTCTAATATTAAAATATTAACGAATTTAATGCTTTCACTTCTTATCAAAACTGTTAAAGTATAAATTATATGTTTTGAAAATTTGAAAACAAACACACACAACACACACACAAATTCATCGAATTAAAAAAATTAACAAGGTGAAAACACCCCAATAAAAGTATTTTAATAACGAAGATAAATATGCATTGTTTACATTAATAACTTTCAATCTTGAAGACGAAAAAAATGACTATTGTATACACTGTCATAATATCATAACCACCTGACGTTTTCAAGTAAATGAGCTATGATAGATAGATAGATATGTTTATTGTAGTGGGCCGTAGCCCATTTACAAAGGTTGGCAACAAATTTTAACAAAAGCGGTTACAAAGTTTGATAACACAAAATACAATATAATACATTTAAAAAAAAAACTAAAACACAATTTGAGACAAATATACAAAAAAAAAGACAAAAATAAATTACATGAACAATTAGAATTGGGTTTTAAATAAGTTATTCCTGCACAAGTTCACTGATCAAGTCCTCTCGGAATTTTAAAACAGATATTACATAATTATAAAAACAAAAATATTCTTTATTGTAAAATTTTAGGATGGTTGAAATGTTACTGGATTCAATTGATAAGTATTTTTGTCTGAATGCATTGTAAATAGGACTGACTAAAAAAACATGATCCCAGGTTTCATTTTCTGTTGTGTTACAAAACTTACAGGACTCGTTAGGAAAAATTTCGAAAGCAACTCCTTTAAAAAATATACGCAACGAATTTGTATAATAATTCTTTTTATAGTGATATCTATATTTGAAATTAAATAGTCTTCGATTAAATGTGAGTTTTTGATATATTTATACTGTGAGTGGTTGATACTATTGTTCATTGAAGCAAGATCATTTTGGGTGTATTGGTCATGGTATACTTGTACAATCGTTGAAATGTAATGTTCAGCAACTTTATAGTCTTGCGAAAGCCAAACAAAATAAAAACCTGCGTTTTGTAAAATATTTCTTATCGCGATGGCCCAATTAAATTTATTGTTTGTGCAATCAAAGGATAAATTATACATGTTTAAGTAGCAAGTTTTAGCAAACCTATCACCTGACATTTTGAGAAGGTGTATCCAGTATTTTAAAATTAAACGAATAAAAACTAAAGAGATCCTAGGATGACCTGATTCGAGTCTTAAAATATATCCAGGTATATAACGGGAAACTGTAAGGAACTGTCCTTACAGTAAATGAGCTATGACATCACACCGTTTCTACCAGAGGGTGAAAGGGTTATAAAAAGCGAAAGGTGTTTTCTTACAACGTTATAAAAGCAATTTGTTCAAACAGGTTTTAGCAAAACATGCGATTTGAAGGACTTTGAAGTGCTCGAAGTCATGGAGTGAGCATCAGAGAAAACGATGCATTTGTGAAATATTCAAAAGAAGCTATATTGGAAGTATTTAAAGATTACACTGTTTGTAAAAAAATGTAGCCTCAACATGAATCCTGGGGTCATCAGCGACTGATAAATGTTTAAACGGAAAGTAGAGTATTCAGGTTTGTAAGGTCAACCAAAAGGCAACAGCGCAGCAAATTACAGCAGATTTTAATCAATGATCTTCTCAAAGGATATTGGAAAACACTATTTACTGTACACTTCAGCTTATGGGAAATGGATGCTATGGGATATGGGTATGGTCACTTCTTTTAAATATACATTTACAGCTACTTTTATCAAATAAAATTAATCTGCTGCCATTTTATTACACGATCAACTTACGGCTTTTGGGACTTTTATTTTTTTTAAAATTCATTTTAAAAAAAGTAACACTCACACAAATTTGAAAACATTTCGACTCGAAGTGTATATTGCCGTCCTTACAAATGCGAAACAAAAAAAAAATCTGCATCTTCAGCTCATAATAAACAGTAACGCACACCTGCCCTCACCGTTAGAAGGCCAGAAATAAATGGCGGATATAAATATCCACATTTCAAAAGAACCCAAAAGAAAAAAGAAAATAGTTAAAAAGTGAATGTATCGCAATACCAAGACGTCACAGGATGAAAAACTGTTATAAGCGCGCGTATGCGATCTCGATTTTTTTTTCTTCTTCTTCTTCTCCTACTTCTTAAAACACAAAAGAACAGTAAAAAATAAAAAAGAAGAAAATTTTGTTTGGAGAAATGTGTCGGAAAATAGCCGGAGAGGACGTAAGAACCCCCTTGAAAAATAAAGGGAAAAACAAAACAAAAAAAGAACGGGAAAGATTCCTACTCGGAAAGAATCTCCCCCCTTGCAATTGCTCCTTTTTGAATATTCTGATCAGATTTCAATTTTATTTCTTTCCGTTCCTGCATCGGTCTTCTATGGGCTTCGGACGTGAACGATGGCTTCCGAATGTATGGACAGCCGGAGAAATGGGCGCGTGAGGTGGGTAGGAATTGGGGGAATTTTTTAGGGCTGACGTGTCTAGGGGAGGAATGAAGGGTGCAGAAAAGGGGGGTTACGTATTTGGAAATATTCGTGTATGAAATTTGACTAAACGCAAAAAATATTATTAAAAAAAAAAATATTTATTATAGGTGCGATCCTTTTTAACAAAAGTGAAGATAACCTTTTTTGCATGGACTTGTAACGGTGTCTTTTTCGTATTATTGACATAAAAAGATATTCACGCTTAATTACTTTATAAAACTTTGTGTACAGTAGAACTCTATGGTTCATATGAATGGTTCATATAGAACTCTATGGTTCATATAGAACTCTATGGTTCATATAGAACTCTATGGTTCATATAGAACTCTATGGTTCATATAGAACTCTATGGTTCATATAGAACTCTATGGTTCATATAGAACTCTATGGTTCATATAGAACTCTATGGTTCATATAGAACTCTATGGTTCATATAGAACTCTATGGTTCATATAGAACTCTATGGTTCATATAGAACTCTATGGTTCATATAGAACTCTATGGTTCATATAGAACTCTATGGTTCATATAGAACTCTATGGTTCATATAGAACTCTATGGTTCATATAGAACTCTATGGTTCATATAGAACTCTATGGTTCATATAGAACTCTATGGTTCATATAGAACTCTATGGTTCATATAGATCCATAGAACTCTATGGTTCATATAGATCCATAGAACTCTATGGTTCATATAGATCCATAGAACTCTATGGTTCATATAGATCCATAGAACTCTATGGTTCATATAGATCCATAGAACTCTATGGTTCATATAGATCCATAGAACTCTATGGTTCATATAGATCCATAGAACTCTATGGTTCATATAGATCCATAGAACTCTATGGTTCATATAGATCCATAGAACTCTATGGTTCATATAGATCCATAGAACTCTATGGTTCATATAGATCCATAGAACTCTATGGTTCATATAGATCCATAGAACTCTATGGTTCATATAGATCCATAGAACTCTATGGTTCATATAGATCCATAGAACTCTATGGTTCATATAGATCCATAGAACTCTATGGTTCATATAGATCCATAGAACTCTATGGTTCATATAGATCCATAGAACTCTATGGTTCATATAGATCCATAGAACTCTATGGTTCATATAGATCCATAGAACTCTATGGTTCATATAGATCCATAGAACTTCAATTACCCGAACACCAGTTATCCGGATCAAATAAAGCTGATCGCCAGATTGCTTTGAAGAAAAAATATTATCAGAAAAATCCATTATTTTGAGAATTTCTTATTTGAATAATATGGTTTTTAATAGTCATTAAATTACATTACATAACTAAAGCAAAGTTAGTATTTTTAATAAGAAATTACCCTTTTTCCGTGAAATATCCAATTATCCGGATAGAACTACTGGTCCCGATTGATCCGGATAATTGGAGTTCTACTGTATATACTGTTATCATGGATCGAAACAAGTACTTATCCTTAAATTTTTATAGTGCATTAAATAGTGTAAATAGCAATATACAAAATTAGACAGACTATTTTTGGCAAATGCTGTCAACAGCCCACACCCAAAGTTTACCCATCTCTCTTTCTTTACTTCTACATATTCATCCATCTATTTATCGAATTATCTATTCCCCCCATTCGTCTATCCATCGTATTAATGCTGCAGAAATGGGTTATTCTCTCAGAAAAACTAGAGAACTCTGTCTGAAGTTATGAGCCATGGTCAGATAAGAGGACAACACCCTAGTGACACTCCATTCTTCAAACGGCACATTTAATATCCTATAGTTCCTATTGGATGTTGCTCATGGTTGCTGCATATAACAACTTAAAATTTTCCTTCTTTACATTGTTAAAACGAATCCCTGCTGCACAATGTTCAACTAAACCGCTAGTAAAAGTCACATTCTTCGTTATGGACCTAAATAATTTTTGCAACAATTTAGATATATATAATGCATACACTAAAAATCCATTTCTTTAAAATACAAATATTAGTTTTGTTCCTTTAAATCCTTGAAGGAATGAAAATAAAACGAAAATTCATTGAAGCAATTCTTCAATCACTTTCTAAAATATATTGCTTTCAAAACGGGTGGTGTTCGCTATTATTGATATCAGTTATATATATGAAATAGAGTAATTATATTATATAAACATAGGACTACATATTAAATACTCTGATGAAAATTTCAATCACTTTCACGCAAAGTAGAAATTTGCTTATTTACAAAGCAACTGCAATCATCTTTCGAAAATTAGGTGCCGTAAGAGCCAGCTACTTAAAGCTGCACTGAGGAATTATGCATGTCTACTGCTCGCTAATTCTGACCCAGCCCAGGACAGTGTGCCGTCGCATGCTAACAAGAGGATCTAATACCTAAAAGGCTTAGGCCACTAATACAAGAGAGCTTAATATGACAACGTAATATTGACAGATGATAGCAGCTTAGCGATAGGGAACATTGTTTCATATTAAATTGCACACTCGCTCTCGCAGCAAAATTAGGCATGCTCGCTGAACCCAAAGGGTAAGGATTCCCCAATTTGAGAAAGTTACGATTCCGAAAGCGCTTAAATTAAGCAGATGATAGGATTTCACTCTTAATTATAGGGTTTAATGGGAATCGGAAGGGCCGTTGCGGTTGCGGGTGCTGTTTATTTATTAGCTGTCAGCGCGCGTATTTTATCGAGGGAGATTGCGCATTGGATGTCAACGCAGTTATCAAACGTCTTACTTAATAATGCAGATTGGATGGATTATTATTCATTGTAATTAAGCTATATCGTATGTGCATATTCACTGGGATGAATGGATAATAAGTTTAATTCCAATTTTGTTTTTGAAAATGATTTGAATGTACGTCGCACCAGACCTGCATGGTGGCAGTAGGCCACGGTTCGGGATCTATTGCAAAGGAAACATCAGGCAACATTGTCTTTTAATTTTAAACAATGGTCAAAAAACAAAGAGATCGCCTGAACTGGCACTCCACGCAACCTTACATAGGCGTGATGACATTGGACCACGTCGGATTTAACTTGCACTGGCCCCTACTATAAGGGGGATATTTTTCGTACCAGAAAGGTAAGGATCTGACAACTCTTCGATTACTAGATCGTGCTACACACTTACTGCGCATCAAACCTTCGACATTCCGGAACTAAGTATGTGCCGATGACACCTGAACCACATCAGCTCATGTTGAATAGTAAAATGCTCTGTTATTTACTGAAATACGAGCATATACTATAAAAAACATTTGTAGAGGAATGAGTGAATAATTCGTTTAATATTAGAAATATTAAATTAATAACAAAACGGTATTAATAAAAATCGTTTTTTGGACATTTTAATATTATTAATATAATCTTTATATATAATTCTTTTACGCGATGATTGAAAAACGCTGTTTTTCTTTATGCGGAATAGCAACAGTTACTTTGTTTACAAAATTATGTTGCGCCCGCATTTTTATTTTGCGATTACGTAAACCATTTTGATTAACCCCTTCAATTCATTGGTAAATAATTATTTTGATGATGTCAGCTTAAATTAGGAAGAATATAAGCCTTAATAAATTAAAAAATAGAAGTTTTGATAAACGCTTCTCCAGACTTTAAATGAAGGAAAATTGGGGTGGCGCCATCTATTGGCAATTTTGAAAACTAGATTTCTGTGGGCTTCATTTTAATGACGTATAAATTACACACTTCTGGTAGGCAAGATTTATGGTAAGCTTAACGTCAATTATGGCCAAAACAAACTTCCAATAATGTTAGAAATTTAGCTGAAACGCGGGAAAGGTGTGAAAATAACGTGGGAAATAATAAATAATGGTAGGCTTGCCAGTAGTACCATTGTTTTCATTTGTAGTTAAAAAGAAATTAGTTTAAATGATTTTATATTGACATACATGGCGAAAAATTGTAGTGATGCCAAGATGAATATTAATTTTAATTTACAATTTCAACTTTCAAAGTTTTTAGTAATATAATCAAAAAAGTATTGTTACTAGGACACATTGTTTTTGTGTCCTACCTTTTAGCGAGCGAAGCGAGAAGTGGTTTGCGAAGCGAACCTATGAGGATTGCGTAGCAATACTCCGTAGGTTGGCGGAGCGTTAGTGGACCAGGGGGCGGAGCCTCCTAGTATTTTTGTAATTCTATAATATTTTTATATTTCTATAATATTTTTATAATTTTATAGTATATGTTGTTATATAAAACATGCATCCTTCTGGCTATTGTTATTATTAACTTTAATGTTTAATAACTATTTTAATTAATAAAACTGTCACATTTCTTTATGTACTTTTAAATAACGGTCTCGGTTATCTTATATATAATAATCTAAAATCACCTTAATTAAATTCATTTTTAACTATTTCATAACAAATCCTTTCTAACCAAAGATCCTTTTGAATATCCCAAAATTTAAAACTTTTCGTTTCCGTCAGTTCTCTAACACTCATAACGCAACTAAGGCAAAAATATATGATTCATTCACATTACGCGACTCCTAATGGAAATTCCTGGACAGAGAAAATGCAAATGTAAAGCTCATAAAACCCAGAGCAAAAACCGCACAAGCAGCTAGATAGATCGACTCAAAAAGTCATCACATACCAACGCCCCCCTCTTCCACGGAAAGACAGATGGGGGTCTCATTCCCCCTTTTTTTACTTTTATACCAGCGGAATACTTACTATTATTTACTCCACTGTCGAGTAAATAAGGAGTGTGAAAGTCACATGACCCTTAAAGAGTATCCACGGGGCAGCGCTATCAAAATCCCATAATCTTAATTTGAATACCAAATCTTGGAAACGGAATTTTAAAATAACTTTTAAGATCTTTGAAATGGAGAGATTTTTGAGTGGTTATTTTTTTCATTTATTTTTCGCATATGGCACTCAATAATCCAGGATATTAAAATGGACTTCGGATTATTTTATTGTTGTATTATTTTTTGCTTTTTTTTTGTAATATCAGGACTTTTGATTAATAAATATATATTTTTTTTAATTTGTAGGTAGCAGTATTGTTTTAAGCCATTTTGAAGAGTTAATTAACAAAATATTAACAAAGAATTAATTAACAAAGATACGTATTTTATTGCTTGTTTAAATCACATTTAATAACACTGAATATAATTATGTATTGTATAAAATAAGTTGATATTACATTATTTAAGAAAACACACATGTATTGGATTAGTGTGAGCCGCGAGTTACCTTAAAATGACTGCAACAATTTTGCTTTTCACGGCAAACATTGCTGAGAGTATTTGCAACATGATTTTTTTTCTTCCGATCAAAATGCACGATTTTCAAAATGCTGTAGCAGAATTTCAAGAATTTTTTGTCTGTTTTGCATTTAATTTTTTGTTTCCTCCAAATTATATAGTTCACTCGGCAAAGTTTATTTCATTATTTGCTCATTTGATTTAAAATTCATAAAGAAACTGAAAATTACAGATCACTAAATCGGTTTTATTCTGAGTTTTGCCATGAGCTCAACAGTGTTTGCTGCCAGATTCAAAATCTTATTTAAAGCCTTGGATGTGAGATGTGGGAACGATTTTCATAAATAGAATTCTCGAAGTGTGCAGTTAATTCCTAATTCAAAGACGTAATTATAAGTTATTCCTTAAAATACAATTTTCGAAATCTATAATTACAACATTTCAAATCTAAAAGTAATACAACATATTCAATTATATATTATTGCAACCGAATTTCAAGAGAAAATTGACAATAACTTTTATGAGAAATTAATCATAAAATTTATGATTAATTCAATTTATCGCGCAATCTATCTTCAACAATTAACTTTAATCATAAAAATATTTAAATTATATAACTCCACTTAAACCTTTGCTTTAAATTTTGTAAACATAATTTTTAAAAAAAAAGGCTTTGATATGAAATCGGAAACTTGAATCTTTCTCCATCATTTCCCAATTTATTTGATATTGTAGTATTTGTAGAGCATAAAAACGGGTATTTTTATAGTTTATAAAATAAAAATTAATTACAATATTTTTTTAAGTTTTCATTTAGAAACGAAAATTAAATAAAGAAACATCATTAAAATATACCATCAAAATCATTTGTAATTGGAATTTAACCTTACAAAAAAAAATTATGGCATTGAGTTGCATCATAACCTTTGCTAAAACACTCCAGTTATCCAATCAAATAACTAATCCCTCTTCCCAGTACCAAATCAAAACTCAATTTCCGGACAAAAACCATTTTTGAATCAATTTATATTAAATAGATTGAAAAGTAACCATCCCCTTTAAGGATAATCACCAATCAAACCGATACGCGCAATCTATCTTCGAGAAAATGAAACAATTTCTTGAGGGAGATTTTATCTCTCCAAAAAAAAAACTTCGAAATAATAGAGAATAGAAGCAAGAGAATAGTCTTCTTTCAAAGTGAAATATGTACGCAGAACAAAAATTAGCAATTTTACTGTAATGAATTGAAGAAAAAAAAGATCTTGAAGAAAAAAGGACATAATAAAATGTTGCGTGAAAGAGGCAGAAAATGGTTTACTTACTTAAAACTCGGAGAGATGGAGTTGCTTCAAAACCCGATTCGACGTTGCTTCAGTTAATTTCCATACCCACAAAGGGTCTCCATTACAAATTTAATCAGTTCACCTGCGAATAGAGCGAATGAAAGATAAATTTCTTTATTGCAGTAATTAAGTAATTTAATGGATTCGTTCCCCGATTCAAATGGGAAGTAAAAAAAAAATCACGCTTTTATTGGACTTTTACAGAATCCCGTTTTTTTTCCCGGGCAAAAGACAATGGCGTCAATTACTTTATTATGATACGGGTGATTAGTCCTGTACCTCAAGCGTGTGATTTTGAATTCGTTACTTAATATCAAAAGAAAAGGTGAAGTAAAAATGGAGTAGAACTTTAATGAATATTTTATGGGATAAAATAAAGGAGTGGATGAAGATGCGTACACTGTTATACGCTGGCTAATTTGGTGATTTTAAATACAACCGGCACCATTTTGGATTCGTAATAAGTATCACTGGAAATGGGTTTAATTTGAGATTTTATGTTGCGCGCATTACTGTGGTATTTTCAATTATATTTCATTGCTTAAATTTGAATATTAAGGCGCGTTTGTTTTAATATGCATGATTATTTTAATTTTTAAGCATTTAAGTTCCTAATGCGTGCACTTTATCATCATAAGAAGGGGAATATGTAGAATGTTTTTATAATAATACCAAAAAAAAAAAATCAACAACTTTTATCTAATTCATCTAAGCAGAAAAGTACACGGCGTTCGTTATGGTGTTTAAAGATATGGAGTTTTTAATCTTTAATTAATACAAAAAATATCAAAGTAATAAACGTTTGATTAAAAAAGTTTAGTTCGAATGAAATGCTCAATGAAATCTCAGTTTTAGAAAATTTAATTTTAGAATAGATTGCCATTTTATTATGTGGAGTATTTTTATTCTAAAACAGTTATAAATTATTTAATAATTATAACTGCTGACATAAGTTTGTCTTTAATAAACATTGATTAATTAATATGAAATATGAAGATTATCATTAAATATATGAGCTTTTTGCATGTAACCAAAATCATTTGTGGGATGTTCCTATCGCACGTTTCACAGCAATATATATATATATCGTATAAAACACATACTTCTTTTTTTTTAATTTATTTTTTTATTTAAAATTTATATTTCTTTTACGTGTTCTACAAAAGTCTTACATACCATTTATTATTTGCGCAAGTTTGAATATAAACATGCTATAAAGATGCTCTAAATTAAAAAAAAATCAATTTATTTTTAATTAATAATTTTAAATACATATATTATCAAAACAAAGTAAAAAATTATGTCTAGCTTGCTTAAGGTGTAGCTTCCATAAAGGAGCCCTCAAGTCGTTTTAAAATTCTACTAATCAGTCAAGATTAGAAAAATACCTTTGTATTCCATTAAAATATTTATGTATGTTGATATAAACAGCGTATTGCAATCATATTGAATAACAATAAAAGTGGTTCATTATCCGTTAAAGGACAAACTATATATGTTTGAAAACGAAACTTCAATGTTTTTGCAACTTGATCAGCCTTCCCACTGTTGTTGGCAGATGCCATTCAAGAAAGATTATTTTACACCAATGTTACCACACATTTACGTTATTCTACACCCCTCTTCAAAAGTCTAAGACCCATCAACAATGAATTCGGTACACAAAAGGCAGAAAAACACATCCACAAAACCAATTCCATCATTTCATTCCAATCCCCAAAACCCATTCCCTCACGCGACAAAACACCCCACCAGAAAAAATGCAATAAACACTACAAGGCAAAGAGGTGTTGCCAGAACCCCCACACATCCATATCTTCTTTGTGGCAGGGCGATAGCATCCAGGACACCCGCATCTCTAAATTGGGTACTAAACTCGACGCCGTCCCGAGAAAACCCTCAGAAAAAAAAACTCCAGGAATATTCCTATTGCAAGGTATAGAATAATAACAACACCGATCGTGTAACAAGTCGAAAAGCTGCGAAGAAACATGATAGAGTGGGCTCGCTTCCTGAGACGCCATATCCATGAATAATACTTCCGGAGCGAAGTCAGCGTGTGAGATCTGGACTAGAAAATAAAGGCAAAGAAGTGGGTTTTCTGCTATAAATCCTCTGGAAGTGAAATGGCGTCACACCCCCTAACGCTCCTGTTGAGTGGAGTTGAGTTGTGTCAGGGCCGCGTTCCTTCAGCAGACGATACTGGGTCGTCTTCTTTCTTGCCCTTTTCTTCACCGATGAATTCATATGATGCCAGATAATGCAGGACTAGAATTCATTTTGTGTGTGGGGAAGCATGCAACTGAATAAAAAGAAGTTAACTCGAGGATTCAGGGTATGGGTTTATGTCCAATATGGGGATGTTTATATTTAGCATGTATGTGCAACAACAAGAATAGTTTGGAACCAGAAATGTTTATAGATTTAAAACAATTATCAAATATCTTAAATGCAATGTATCATTTATGGTTGGGTGCAGCAGCACACGCAAAAAATGTGTTTGGGATGTCATATTCCTCTTAGTAGCATTTATGTATTCTTAAAAAATTACGTCTATAGATCAATGGCTTGCGTGGTCTGGTTAGAAAGGCGGCGAGCACTTAATTGAAGTATTCAGTTATATACGTATAAAAAATTATTTTTCTTTTGAAATTTATTCTAATTATAATAGTTACTTAAATAACAAACTAACGTAATTTGTGTCTGAGCAAATGGGTAGTCGTAATTTTTTTAAACATTTGGGCAGTTCAATTTTCTAACAATTGGGCAGTCGTTTACAATAGGCTCTGATATTTAGTCTTAATAGGCATATGTGCTGCGTTGTTACAAGAGGATTTATAAAATATGTTACAAGAGGATTATATTTAAATTTCATATGTTACAAGAGGATTTATAAAAACACTAGAAATATATATTTCCTCTTTTTATATTGAGTACGCAGCACATATCCTATAGAGTGATTTAAGATTATACTAGTTATTAAAATATTGGTAATAATCGAAAAACATATAATAATATTGAAATAATGAATCACTGCATGATAAATTTACATGTTCATTCATTCTTCTATTTTAATTCATTTGAGGAATAAAATATTCATTGACCCTATTTCTATTACAAGTCAAATTATATTTTAATTGCTTCTCAATTTAACGACTCACACGTCTTTTATTTAATAAATTTATAAATAATATAAGAAATTCTTCACAAACACTATTCTTTCTTAACATATTCATATAAATTCTATTAAAAAAATTGAAAGCACCTATCGTAATATATCTACATTTGTAAAATTATCAATTACGAAGTTAGTATCGCATTTACATTTTGCTATCTTATCTTATTTAAATTTTTAAACAAAACCGAAGCCAACAAACAAATTGAACATGCCTTTCATGATATATTTGCTAAAAGGTAAATGTAAATATAAAAAAAGTTCAAATTATGATTTTTCTTAAATTAAAATTGCAGTTTTATGTAAATGTTGTTAAATTATCAATTTAAATACAACTAATAAATTTCCAAACAAACATGATATGAATTTTATTCATACATATCTCGAAACACAATTCTGATATTTTTTGTGGGTTGGAATTATTTATATTTATGTAATGCTTATTAGCAAACCCATTCTACATGCTTAATTTACTTGTTTGTACGACTAATTAAAACATAAATATGATTTATCTGTTTACATAATGTTTTTTTTTACAAATAACAATGTCAATTTATTATACAAAAAAAGAGCAACTACAGGAATAAACAAAACTTTCGTTACGTTCAAAAATTCAATTAATTTAGCGATATTAATTCCAAAGGGGTTTAGATGTTTAATTTAGGTTTTAAGTTAATTAGAAAATATGTGTAACAGTTAATCTCCTTACAAGTCCCAATGGAATAATTCTTAATAATTTAATTAGAAAACGGATTATGATTTACTTAACTATAACCTTGTTTGAAGAATGTGTTTTAAAATTAAATTAAGTTTATTATCAAAATAAGATTGGTTTGAATAACACGCACAAGTAACAACATGTTAAAAAATATTTATTTTAAAGACATTTACTTGAGTTTTGTTTAATTTATTAAATTGCATTTCAATTAGCTTCATTATGTTGTTTTGTTCGGTTTAATCTTTTTGATATTTGTGGAGGAATAAAATGCACTCAATGTAAAGTTCTTAGTAATCATGTTATATTTTAAGTTATTTGTTATAGTTAAGTTAAATCACCTAATTAAGCTAATGAAATCTTTTTTTAAAAGTTTTGATTATTTTCCTGCTGTTCAATATATGAAATAATACAACAAAGGCTCAAATGTCTTATTATGTTTTTGAAGTTCATTATGCAATTAAATACTTTTCATAAAAGTACAAGAAATAACAATGAAAATACAATATTTTTTAGTAAGTGGAACTGCATATGAAAAACTAAAAATTCTTAACGAAAGCAAATTGTTTAGCTAAGCGACAATATACATTTACTATTTCATTAACTGTTCATAACTTTAATTCTCTTCAGATAGTCACATCGCAACAAAAATACAAATTTTCAATTTTATTTCCGTTACGATCTCATTTTAAGCTGCATGCTATTTCCATTATTACACTATCTACATATTGTTTTGGTCAACTTTCATAATTTATAAATTTAAATAAATTTCGTATGTTCAAGCAATTTTCAAAAAATTTCTAGACTTCATGAAAATTTGCTCTAAAGCCAATACCGATTATTCGTATTCTTGGAAACAGTAAAACATACAGCAACAACTAGCAAACTACAGCTTCTAAGATTTGCAGTATATTAAACCAAAACAAGATAAGCGAACATAAATAGAGTCCCGCACCTATCATCAATACTTAAATATATGCCATTTCGCTCCATATGGGATACACATAACAGAATTCTTCCTAAGAATCTATAATTATACGTAATATAAAGTAATTACAACTTCCTGAAATTGGCCTCATAGTTTCAGCAGAATAACACAACAACGTCAAAATTAAATTTAAAGTTACAATTTTCAGTAGAATTTCAAATAGCCTTGAGAACCCAAGAGAAACTTGAAGACAATTAAATTGCGACAGTTTTAATGTGAAAGAGCCTTACACACACGATAAGTTAAGAATCGAACTCAAGATCCACTCTTTTCCGAGTCCTGTTCCTACGAATAAAGAGTCTTTGATGGCCTGGTTTACAAAGCGACGAGCTCCTAATTAGAGATTTGTGAGTTCGAACATCGTGACCCACCAAACATTAGTAGAACAGAGGGGGGCTAAGGTGTTTGAAATCCGTCGCGGTCTAAGTATATTCAATTGGCCATAATATGGAAGTTGGGAGTGTAGGGTGCCAGATCGGCAATAGCCCAATTGCGGCCGAAGGGAGCCGGGTTACCATATTCTCAAAGAAGAACATGATTGTTTATCGCCCAGACAAAAGGTTGCCATGGGCCGCAATTGAAAATTTCATATAAAGCCAGATCAGATGTTTTCCTTGTTATATGTCTAGGGTTCAGAATTATAAGGAAGTGTTCTAGTATATTTGTATTGGTATAGATTCGTCGCCAATATTACATGGTGTAGCTTTATAGTGTCGTGATTAATTCAACTAACTATACCAACTAGGATATTGTTAAGAATACAGGCAGGAAGTCATCTCAAAAAGACTTCAGGAAGCACTTTTGTTTGGAAAATATGTTGCAGTAAGCGAATTTGTGACCTTTTTTTTTACTCCAACTTGGAATTTTCTAAACATTCTGGTTCAGGAAATTCGGCCCTGTCATAAGAAAAGAAAACTTTTTTACCATCTTAAAGGTGAGTCTTACCGACAGTACATAACGTCCTTCTGGAAGGACGTTGTACGTTCGAAGATTAAAGTTTTCGGATATATCTGCGGCTTCGATTTGATTTGTGGCTAGAGAGAAGGAGTAAAATTGCATTTTATTAACATTATAAATTGATTCTTCTTGTTTCAAGCCACATATATAATTCAGTTCGTTGGTTGAATTAACATCGCATTAGTGCTTCAAAACAGGATATTGGCGGCGAATGGTTCGGACTACAATGTAGTATTGCATACGTAGAGAAAACAATGTGAAATTGGCGTGAAAAGTAGCCATCATTCCCTTCCTCTTAAATGATAAGAGAGAGAGAACATCACAAAAGAAAATGGAGGAAACAACCCACCACCATGAAGACTGATCGGCTATTTGGGATCGGGGCTCTCCAGAGAGCTAAAAGCAGATCTCTCCAGCAACCTGCCATCAACAGAGAGAGGGAGAGTACCTGAGGCACTCATTGGCGAGCGCCAATCGTAGGTGCGGAAACATCTGGAACCATCACTTCTCGAAAGGGATAACCACACTCTCTTTCTTTCCTTTTGCAATTTTTTTCTGCAACTGCTTTGTTTTCACTTGGAGAGAAAGAGAGGAAAAGAAGGAACCATTCGACGATTGTTCAAAATCTCTCCACCGTTTCGTTCAACCTGTCTTGGAACTTGGGGTGTTTTCGCTCGATTAATTTTGAGAAGAGATGTTTTTTCAGTTCGATCTGTTATAGCGCCAATGTGGAGAGAGATATTTTTCTCCCCTTCTGTGATTTTTTTTCTCGCTTAAAATAAAATTGAGAAAGGTGGATTGAAGAAATAATCTAACTTTTTTTAATATTTTAGTTTACCGATTTTAAGACATTGCAAACATTACTACAACTCTGTACGATTTGAAGGCTTAATGCAATTAATATATAGGAGCAAGGGGTTTTTAATTTCAAGAAATAAAAGTAAAAATTACTACATTTAATTACCGTCATGGTAATTTAAATTCTATTACAAATATTCTATTGTTTCTCTATATACAGGATTCCTAATGCTAAAATGGGTGTATGGTATTCTACTAAAACACAAATAGAAGTAGTAGACAAATATTTGCTGTTGTTTTATGATGTATTATTTAAAACAGTTTCTATTTATAATAAAAAGTTCAATACATTTGAACAAAGATATTCAGTGAGGACATTTCAAACTCTGCAATCAATCAACCAATTGAATAATCCTAAAATATTCCCTGAGTATGTCTGAGAACGAATGTCATCAGCGTTTATGACTTTCACTGGTTTATTTAATCAATTTTACAACAGACATTGCAAAAATTGCTCTAACAATTAACACTTTGTATTGGACATACAAAACAAATATTTCCCTTTGACTTACGAATCTATTAGTTAATAAAATATCGGCACTAATTCCAAAATCAAACGTGTAATAAAATTACAATAATGTATCCATTTAACATAAATTTATATGTAAATTCATTCTACTTATTAAAGTATATTTTTTGATTTCAGGTATTGAGAGATCTTGACCCTATTCCCATGAAAAATACTCTATTCTAAAACAATTCTCTAACTCCAGTCCTTTACAACCCCTCTCTGAAATCCTTGCTAAAGTCCCTCCCAACATAACAAACAGGTCCGGATCACAGTCGATCGCAGCAGGAGTGCACACAGAGCACAGATCCCCAATGCCCCTAATACCTTGGGCAAACTTTAATTTCCTATTCTTACAGAAACGATCAGATGTCGATTTCGGACAAGAGGCATTGTCCTGTTTCCATTGAACTTTGGCAGGGAATTCCGGGTAATAGATCAGTAGTATCAAGTTGGGCTAAAATCGCAGATTCGGTTATTAATAATGAATTATGTTTGATATAAGTTATGTTTTAAAGCATTTTCCGAAAAAAAGATATTTGGATTCTTCAAAATTATCCTTTTTTATATAAATAAAAAAGTATTAATTATGAGTAGAAGTAAAATCCAAGAATTTATATATATATTAGAATACATTTATAGACTTTTTTTTAAAAGGAAACTGCTAATATTTATTCTTACCAGATTTTGTATAATGTAGTTAATTGACTGTTAGGTAATGCTCATTAATACTGATTTGAGCGAATTAACAAACGTGTCTAAGAGAGTTTACCAATCGGCTTATTCAAAATAAGTAAACAAAGTGACGGCAGAGAAGCCATTTAGCCAGAGCCGAACGGTATCTTACTCTATTGTTATTGTATCACAAAATAATAAGTTACAATTTTAATTCTCCTTCCAAACGCAACATCGACTTGAAAGTGATATACATACGTAATAGAGATGGCAATACACGTTATCTAGTCATAATAATTAATAATTTAGAAGTTATATAAAAATTTCATTTTAATTAAAAAAAAATCGGATATCAACGGATTTGACTCACGTTATCACAACACAATAATGCTAGAAAACATATTACTACAGAAATCCATATTGGTCATTGTGAATTAATAGTATGATGATACACCACTAATGAAAGAGTTCAAAGCAGGTAAGCTAGAAACCACAAGATAAAAGGCTATGGCACATAAGTTGTACTAGAAAGTGTAAATAACTAGTTACATATTGTTTCTTCTTGCCCATATGCAAATTTATCTACAGCGCATGTGCGCCCCGCTTTTGTCACCAGCGCATGCGCGCTCCTCTCCTTGTTTATAAATACGCCGAAGAACGGCGAAATAAATTAGAAGCTACCTCAGTTCTGCTTGTCGCTATATTTCTTCTAACAACACCCCCCAGGCGGGTACATTTGGAGGTTCCACCGAGATGTAATGCGCTTTCATCATTTCAAGTAAGAAATTTCCTTTTTATTAAATATGGAAGCCGATCAACTAGTTCGACTGCGTGGTTACGAAAAAGCAGCTTTAACGCGAATAGAAACATTTATAGCCACCGCTAGCTCCGACACTAGTTTAACAAACTTATCAAATCGACTAATTAGGTTAGAAGAGGTATTCAGCAACGTTCTAAAATATGATTCCCTTTTACCGGATGACCAACAAGAAATAGTTGAATTAGAAGACCGTTATTTTCAAGCTAAAGAAAAACTAGGTCAACTTTCGGAGCCACAAGCGCGACCCGAAGTAACTACAGATTCGCAAGTTCTAAACTCAAGTTTTAGATCAGCGTCGGATTTTAGGATGCCTAGGCTGAATATTCCCATTTTTCACGGGGATTATACACAGTGGCTTCCATTCAAAGATTTGTATGTGGGTATAGTTCACACGAATGAAACTTTATCGAACATTCAAAAGTTCCAATATTTAATTGGATTACTAGGCGATGATCCTAAAGCAATCATTCGACATATTCCGGTAACGAGTGCCAGTTACGAAGGAGCTTGGTCAAAACTCGTAACTCGTTACGATAAGAAAAAACAAATAGTGAATTCGCTACTCGCTACATTCTTCAAACAAAACGCAATTCTTAACGTTAATCACGCTAATTTGCGATCGCTTGCTGACATCTCGGAGCAAGTGATCAGAGGGTTAAAATGCGTCGACGAAAGTGCTACAAAACCAGATGTCTGGATTATCTACATGCTTCTAAATAAAGTTGACAATGAAACTCGTCGTTTATGGTCAGAAAAAAATGTAAATGTAGACTTTCCGTCGTTCAATTCTTTTATAGAATTTCTAAATGAAAGATCGTCTGCGTTAGAAAACGCGAGATTCGACACTCAAAATCAAAAAGAAACAAAAAATCAATCAAATCCTCGTTCTTTCTTTTCGAAGTGTACAAAGTGTAAAGAGTCGCATTTTTTATCAAAGTGCACCAGCTTTAAAAATTTGAATCTTGCAGCACGCAAAGCGTTTGTAATCAAAAGAAACCTTTGTATGAACTGTCTTTCGGAAAGGCATCAAACCAAGGCTTGTTTATCACAATTTACTTGTAGATTTTGTAATCTTAAACACCATTCTCTTTTGCACGATGAAAGATTAGGATCAAACTACGCTCAAACTACAAAGTGTAATGCAGATGACCACCAGCATTCACAAACAGAGGAGGCAAACCAAATCATGTCGTCTGATTCGAATCAACACCAACATGCGTGTGAGCCGGCATCATCTAACCTTCTCCGATGTGATTCGACGGTAAATCCCGCACACGGTAACAGAGCTTTGCTTCCTACTGCTGTCGCTTTAGTTAAGGACTCAAATGGTAAGCTGATAAACATTCGCATTCTTCTCGACTCCGGTTCTCAAGCTTGTTTCCTGTCAGAATCGTTTGCTCAAAAACATTCTTTAAATTTCGATTCAAGCGTTCGAGTATCGGTGACTGGTATTTCAACTACCACACCCACTACAACTCTAGGCAGTGTGAACTTGTGCATTATTTCAAAATACGATAGCAATGTTAAATTCAATCTAACAGCATTTGTTTTGAAATCTTTGATTGCACCTCAACCATTGCATGCGATCACATTGCATGATCGTGAGCTGCTAACTGGCTTGCAATTAGCTGATAGTAACTTTTGCACACCAAATGAAATTGACTTAATTTTGGGAGCAGATCAATTTTTTTCGATCCTTCTACCAGGTCAAGTTTTACGTGCAAACGGTGAACCTATAGCTCAAAATTCACGCTTGGGATGGATTGTGTCGTGTAATACCACTAACGACACATTAGTTAGTCTCACACTTGCTAATATAAATCTGCACGAAGATTTAAAACACTTTTGGGAAATCGAATCAATACCGATTGCTCAAACCCAAGATCTAACTCCAGAAGAAAACTTCTGCGAAGAACATTTCTCGTCGAATTACACATTTAATTCGGACGGAAGATTTGAACTTAAACTTCCTTTTTTCAAGACAAATTTGAAACTTGGGAATTCGTATAACTCTGCCATTTCTCGCTTAAAGTCAATGGAAAGAAAATTCCTTAAAGACCCCGAAATTGGCAACCAATACAAACAATTTATGTTCGAATACATTGATTTAGGGCACATGAAACTAGCAAACGATAACTCGAATCATATTCCTGATCACGGTAAATTCTTTCTCCCTCACCATTTCGTCTTAAAGGACTCCACCACGACCAGTATGCGCGTAGTATATGACGGTTCCTGTAACACTGAAGATTCGGTTTCTTTAAACGAAACTCTGGCTGTAGGGGCGAAACAACAGAGGGATATATTTGACATTTTGCTAGATTTCCGTATGCAAAAAATTGCTGTAACCGCAGATATAACTAAAATGTATCGACAGGTAATGATTTGCCCATCTGATCAAACCTTTCAACGAATCTTATGGAGGTTCGAGAGTTCGAAACCTATTCAAGAATATAAACTCACAACTGTTACCTACGGACTTTCATGCTCTTCCTTTCTCGCAACTAGGTGCTTAAAACAAATAGCGCTAGATGCCGAAAACGACTTTTCTGATGCTTCTAAAGTCATACGAGAACACTTCTACGTAGACGACCTTCTTGCGAGCATGGACACTCCTGAGGAGGCAGCTCGAGTGTGCAAACAAGTTTCTTCACTCCTACTCAAACGAGGATTCGAACTAAGGAAGTGGAGATCCAACTCTACGCAACTTCTGAGTGAGTTGAAGGTTAAAGACGAAGAAAACTGTCTGGATATAAAAGGTAAAACGCATTGTAAAGTCTTAGGCTTACAATGGAACTCAAGCAGTGATGTTTTCAGTTTTACCCCACATCTGGAAATAATCCCACCACTAACAAAACGAAAGGTAATATCTAACTCGGCCCAAATTTACGACCCGTTGGGATTAATTAGCCCTTGTGTAATTTGGATTAAGATCTTTTACCAAAAGTTATGGTTAATCAAAAGCGACTGGGACAGTGTTTTACCTGAAAGTTTAGTCATTGAATGGATGGAGTTCCAAACTAACTTTAATTTGATTCAAAGCATTCAAATCCCTAGATGCGGGTCGGAAACAAAATCTGACATGTCTTTGCACTGCTTTTGTGACGCATCTTCACAAGCTTACGCCGCTGTTATCTATTGCAAGCAGAGATCCGTGAACGGAATATCTGTTAATCTACTAGTCTCCAAAACTAAAGTTGCGCCTATTAAACAAATTTCAATCCCTCGCCTTGAGCTGTGCAGTGCATTTTTACTAGCTACCTTATTACAATCCGTAATGAATGCTCTTGCATTGAATATCAAAAACACTAAGGTACACGCTTGGACTGATTCAAAAATCGTTCTTGCTTGTCTTTCTTCTCATCCAAGGCGCTGGAAAACTTTCATCGCTAATAGGACATCTCAAATATTAGAAACCATTCCTTCTAATTCCTGGCATTATGTGCCTTCGAAACAAAACCCTGCTGATATAGCTTCACGAGGTATCAGTCCTCAACATCTAGGAAGTTGTGAACTTTGGTGGCATGGACCAAATTTTGTTCTTCAAGATTCAGACTATTGGCCACGCGAAAATCCGATATCTGAACTAATCGACCCAGAATTACTCGAACAAAAAAGCGACCCCATTTTCTCACATTCATGCACAACTAATTCAACCTTACAGGACATTTTTGAGAGACATTCTTCACTAGCAAAAATAATTCGCATACTAGCTTACTGCCGACGTTTCATATCGAATTGCAAGACCAGTACTCGTGTAACAAACACAAAGGATATTGCACATTTGAAGCTTTCAGAAATCGTCGAAGTGAAGTGTATCCTATTTCGTTGGGTTCAAGAAACGCATTTTTCTAATGAACTCAATCGGTTGAAAACAAGCAAGTCCTTATCTCCACATAGCACAATAATCTCTTTGCATCCATTTTTGGACCAGGGTATTTTACGGGCAGGAGGACGCATCGGAAGATCCAGTTTACCTTATAAATCTAAACATCCCATCCTGTTGCCAGAAAAACACAAGATCAGTACTCTGCTCATTCAAGAAGCTCACATTGCCAACTTACATGCCGGACTAACCCTCTTGTCTCACATCCTTAAACAAACTTATTGGATTGTGGGTGCAAAGAGGTTGATTCGAAAACTAATCAATAAATGTGTAGTTTGTTGCAGGTACCGATCAAAGCCATGCAAACAGCTAATAGGAGACCTGCCCCAGGCTCGAGTTGAAGTTAGCCGACCCTTTGCAAACTGCGGCGTTGACTTCACTGGAGCAGTTGAAGTAAAAATTGGTAAAGGCCGGGGGCATAAGTCTACTAAAGCCTATGTAGCTTTATTTGTCTGTCTAGCAACAAAAGCGTTGCACTTGGAGTTAGTTGGCGATCTAACCTCGGACTCTTTTATTTCTGCACTACGAAGATTCATTTCGCGACGTAGCTGTCCATCTCACATGTACTGTGATAATGCCACTAATTTTGTCGGGGCACGTCGTAAAATTGATGAAGTTCAGAAATTCATTAATCGAATTCATGACGACCCAACAATCGCGTATTTCCTCAATACCGCGGAAATTATTTGGCACTTTATTCCACCCACTTCCCCCCACTTCGGTGGACTTTGGGAAGCGGGTGTGAGATCGGTGAAATTTCACATCAAAAGGTCCATTGGCAACACTAAATTGACATTTGAGGAATTGAGCACACTACTTTGCCAAATTGAAGCGGTCCTCAATTCCAGACCTTTGGTTTCACCAAATAACGATATTGACTCGTTATATGCATTAACCCCTTCCCATTTTCTATTAGGAGACGAGATAAGCTTCCTTCCAGATCAGCCTACTGATGATGCGGTGCCACCTCGAACCCGATGGCAGTTAGTTCAATGCATCCGGAGGAGCTTTTGGAAGAAGTGGCAAGGGGAGTATCTACATTCCCTCCAGCAAAGAACAAAATGGAGGAGCCCAGAAGTGAGTCTTGAAGTTGGAGACCTAGTGATCCTTAAGGAACCCAATCTTCCACCAGCCACTTGGCCTCTGGGACGAATCCAGTAGGTGCATCCCGGCAAGGATCGACATGTGCGAGTGGTCACCGTCAGGACCGGAAAAGGACTGTTCAAGCGGAACATTTTGAAATTAATTAAGTTATAATTAATTTGGGCAGGAGTATGTTTCTTCTTGCCCATATGCAAATTTATCTACAGCGCATGTGCGCCCCGCTTTTGTCACCAGCGCATGCGCGCTCCTCTCCTTGTTTATAAATACGCCGAAGAACGGCGAAATAAATTAGAAGCTACCTCAGTTCTGCTTGTCGCTATATTTCTTCTAACAACACCCCCCAGGCGGGTACACATATTATTATTAATAGTTATCGTACCTAAGAGAAATACAAATCATTGGAAGCAAGCGAAAAGTAAATAGAATTGAAGATTAAAGTTGTTCAATGGTAAATTTTAAACAGTGTGACAGATTTTAGGGATTTGCAATTCGGAAAGACTTGAGGGGAAAATTGCGTTAGCAAAATTGGAAATGAATTGCTAAACATAAAATTTCGTTACCAGTGTACAATGAAATAGTAAAATTGAAATATGGCATTAAATCAAATTTAACAGTTCGGTTAACAATTATGTTTTGTGCTATTTTAAAATTTAATGAAAAAGCAGCCAGTTTTTTTAATTTTTTAATTTTTAGTATTGTGAGAATTTGAACAATTTTTGCTATAAAAGCAGTACAATAAGCTTAAAAGTATATCACTCTAATGAAGCCTTTCAATTTGCCTTCAAAAAGTAGACTAAAAATTGAAGAAGACAATTTTTCCAAGTATTAGCTAATGAGAACCAAACTATCATTATTTTTTCAAATTACTTGATAATAACCACCTTTATTTTTCTTGACTACATTAAAAAATAAATTGTTTAGTTAAGACATCAAAATATATGTGTAATATATTTTGATCACATATTTTCCAAAATATATGTAAGTGGATTTCCAAACCTAAAGAAATCTCCAAACCCCATCCATGATTCGAACCCGATACAAAGGGGCAGATGCACCTTGACCCCTAGAGTTTGTGGGGGTGGATGTTCGGATGCGCGCGCATGCCACGTGACCTGGATCGAGAGGGAGGGGGGGGGGGGAATGGATGGAAGAAATGAAGTGAAGCAAAGGGAGGGAATGCGAGAGGCCAGTGTCCGCTGATGAGCGTTCCTCCGAGCGAAAAATTGTTATTGTCCACATTGGTTGGGGTGGCCCTAAATCATTGCGCCTTATTTGCAGTTCGGCCGCTCTCTCTTCAGTTTGCTCAGCTCCATCTTAGGTGGGAAATGAGCTGGAAACGGATGCCGAGAGAAGATGGGGATGGATTTTTGCGGTGGGGAATCTCATGTAGATGTGTGCAAGGAAAAAAGGAATGGTCGGAATTTATTTGGGTATGGGAATTGGAATACGAATGGTTAAATATACAATGTCGACTCTTCTTGCTTTATTGGTGGGCATGGAAATTTTGTGGTATTTGTTTTTATGTTTATATTTGAAAAAATAAGCTTTGTCAGAAATGCAATGGTCAAGAAAAATACAAATATAAATTGGCGACAAACTACACGCTCAAGAACCAACAAAATTCAAATGTGTCACTTCAGTAGTTTAACGTAAATTTATAAAAGTTATATTTATAATTAAAGTTCTACTTTTATGTTAAATTTTTATATGAAATTTAAAAAGATTGTTTAATTATTTATTTTTTAATTTAAAGCCACTCTGGTAATTTCTTAATGACATATGCAATGCATACGTACATTTTCACTGACATATGCAATACTATGACATATGATTATTTGCTAAAATACGAAATATAAACCTATTTAGTTTCTTAAATCCTCAATATCTCATATCTTAGAAATTAATCAGTATTTTTATATAAAAAAATTAGTTAATAGAGTAAACAACAAAGAAAACGACCTAAACAGACAATTACAATGATAATATTATAAACATCGATTAGCATCCCCCCTCCTCCGAGAAATACCACAAAAGAATGACTGTTAGAATATCCTTATAGATAATCCAACACATGCAACTAAATTCATTAAATACAATTATTTCCATAAACAAGATACAAAGGTATTTACATAAGTCAGCCGCCTCTAACAAAGCAACATTACGCAGACAAATATTCCAGAGAAACGGAACCGAGACATCCGATACAAACATTCATCATCTTAGGGCGCACACACTCCCGCCGCCCCACAGTGATTAATGCGAATCTCCATGAATATTAAACGCCCCTACCTGCTTTTCCGGGCGGTCAGTTCGGGGCACAAAAGAACAAAAACCGAATAAGAAAAAAGGAAAAAGTTGTATTTATTCCGGGGCGCAGATCTCCATTAAGCCCCGACAAAGGGAGTCGCCGCCCCATTGGAAAGTGGCGGGAGATGAATGAAGTGTAAAGACGCAGGTTTAAAAGCGGAGGGAAAGAGTGACAACAGGGATGGATCTGGTCGGTTAATGTAGCAGACGATAAATTCACGTCTCCTTCTTTTCTTGGGTTTGAAAAAGTGGGGATGTGTGTTTGGGGTTGTTCAGGAAATGGGGAGGAATGGTTAGTTTTAAGAGAACATTTATAATGTTTTCTTTTGTTTTACGTTTCGTGATTCTAGTGAAGTTCAGGTTTTATATTTGAGTATTTAACCCAAAGGGTGTTCGAAATGGGAAGTTACAGGATTTATTTCATTAAATGTTATATGTGGGAAAGTAAAATACGTAATGTTTTTAAAATAGTTTAAAAATACTAAAAAAATATCAATAATTATATTGATAATTTTTAATCTATATAATTATGGATTAAAAAATATTAAAAAAAATTAAATGTTAATTCATTTTTGGATATTTAAAATAAAATAATTAATTTTTGTTTCAAACGTAATATTAAAAATTATTACATTTTAAACAAAAAATTCCATATCTTTATTATTTAATGATAAAATGTATAAGATAAATTATAGATGTTAATAAAGGAATATTTATTAATTATTTAATGATAAAATGTATAAGATAAATTATAGATGTTAATACAGGAATATTTATTAATTATTTAATGATAAAATGTATAAGATAAATTATAGATGTTAATAAAGGAATACTTATTAATTATTTAATGATAAAATGTATAAGATAAATTATAGATGTTAATAAAGGAATATTTATTAATTATTTAATGTTAAAATGTTTAAGATAAATTATAGATGTTAATAAAGGAATATTTATTAATTATTTAATAACATATTTAGATAAAGACGTTGTAATGGGATGTGACGTTTTATGAAATCTTGTCAATTTTGAGTAAAGCGAATATATAAAAAATTAAAATAGGATTGAAAAGTAGTTCCTTGATGATAATGTACCTCGGATCACTCCTAGTTATTTAGTTGATACTGCTAGGTATATCAACCAAAACTCAAATCAGTTCAAGCAATACATACTAGAAAGCAGTTACCACCAACTTACTTTGTCACAGCATGTTTATCACAGCAACTCAAATCAGTTCAAGCAATACATACTAGAAAGCAGTTACCACCAACTTACTTTGTCACAGCATGTTGTTTGTTTTATTTACGAGTGTTTTGAGATTTTAATGGTTATTTCCGACAGATTAAGTTTTTATTTTATGATTTCTCAGTGTTCAGTGATACAAGTTGAAGAGTCTTCACTGAAATATTTTGATACCTTATGAAGTGTTGAGTAAAATTATATGTTATTAAAGTGATTCATTCAAAACATTAAGAAAGTATGATAATTTTTCAAGGGTCATCCCCTTGTTCCTTAAATCATATAACATCATTTACCATGGATGGTACTTGCTGTTGTATTATTTGTGGTTTTCTTTTTATAGAAGGATACCGAGAAGCAAAACCGAACAAAAAAGAGGGTTCCTGTTGATCCATAGACGCTGCTACTTTAATGCGGCAAATTAAATCATTCAAAACATCTGGAATTGCCCGAGTAGGCCAAATGATAAAAATATGTTGTTTCCCAGACATTTTCAGAGTGGTTCAAGGTCAGTCGTGTATCACTGATCAGTCGTAGACATTTTTTTTTATAAAAAATATTTCAGAACTAAGAATATATATTATTAACACTTATAAATAAAATTAATATATTATTAATACTTATAAAAAATTAATATATTATTAATACTTATAAAGAAAATTAATATAATATATACTAATAAAGAAAATTAATATATTATTAATTCTTATAAAGAAAATTAATATAAAGAAAATGTATATATTATTAGTCTTTATAAATAAAATTAATATATTATTAGTCTTTATAAATAAAATTAATATATTATTAATACTTATAAAGAAAATGTATATATTATTAGTCTTTATAAATAAAATTAATATATTATTAATACTTATAAATAAAATTATTATAATATATACTAATAAAGAAAATTAATATATTATTAATATTTATAAAGAAAATTAATGTATTATTAATACTTATAAAGAAAATTAATATATTATTAATACTTATAAAGAAAAGAAAATTAGAATGAGATTATAAGATTTAAATGGAAACACAATGTTAAATAGGTACTTTCTACTGACATTTTTAAAAGTGACTTAAGGTACAATATTCTCCCCTATCATAAAAAAATAAAAGTGAACGTTTCTTCAATTTAGCCAAACTATTTTTATGGACATTTATATTTTTAAGTTAATTTCTCCAAATTAATTATAAAAGAAGTCTAAAATTTGAATCATTAAAATTTTACTAAAAACACAAAGATATCACATCTTCAAACTGATAAAAAATATTCACTTATCTACAATTACATTACCAGTCGCTGCAATTAGGAACTTGAAGGACTTTTTTATATTCCATTGATTTCACTTTAATTGCAATTTTTATCGCCAAATGTGCCCATTGTCACAAACTTCAATACGGTTTTAATTTCAAAAGGCGCCAATGAAACGAAATATCCTCGCAATCTCCGAAATTACCCGCATTAAAATACAATAAATGGAGATTTCGAAACACAATGGGTACTAAAAATAAGCTCATTATTTTTTTAACCCTCCGATAAGAGCACTCGTAGCTTTAATCCAGACGATACAGCAGGGACAGGGGAGAGGGAGGAGAGAAAGAAATTCAATTTAATAACATTCACTCAGGCTTTATCTACAAAATTCAAACCTGCCGACTGCATGAAAAGAGTGCCGAGAATTGGAAAGTTAGAGGGAAGGGCTTGGGAAATGAATGGTGCAGTATGAAAAAGAGTAAAAAATAAAATTGTTTTTGATTTTAATGCGGCGGATGGAGCGAGTAACAGCGCTAATGGTGAGAGATGATTCATCATGCAATGGTAATGTGTTTGTCAAAGTCAAAAAAGTGAAGTCAGAATTCTAGATTTTGTGTCAGATTATCTTGTATGGTAATTTTTGGGTTTTTAAATATGACGGAAGGGTGATGGATTGTAAAAATATTATATGAAATCTTGAATAGCACGTAAATGTCACAGGAATTATCTTGATTTTGGTTTTGGGTGTTGATTTATAGCTTCTCGTACAGATCACGAATGCGTTTTAAGTGTGTAGAGTAGCTAATTTTGTTTTAATAGAAAATAAGGGAATTTATAATAATATTGTTTATTCTGCGTACATTGGAACAACTGTACTTTTACTGCCTTGTTTCACGTGTGTTTTATATCTAAATTTTAAAACAAAATTAAATTTTGTAAAGAAAATTGATGCGTGTGTTTCTAAGGGATTGAACTATGCATACTTTAGTTATCCAAAGTTAAGTAACTTAAATTTGGATGTTTTTAAGCACTAACTAACGAGTTTTATTTTAATAATAATAGTAATAATAATTGAAAAAATATATATATTTATAGAATATTTCATATTTAAACAAAATCATGTTTCATAGGTTTTGCATTTAAGAAAATATTCACTGTAATAATAAGAAAAATCTAATTTTAAATCCATGTAATTTATAATTATATACACATAAGTTTTATGTATTTTTATACAAGACAGACATTATTGTTAAATAATGTATTATTGATACCAGGGTAAGAAGCTGTGTATGACAGTTTTGTGTAATTATTTGTTGTCAATGTACCTGATTATTGCTAAAGAAATTGTTATTACGAACTTAATATATTTTTCATAAGCATGAACTTTGTTAGACATTTATATTAACACAACTTTTAATTACTCGGTCTCAAAAAAACTCAACACAGAAGCTCTGATTTAATTATATTTTTTTACTATACCAAGAATACCCACACCTCTAAAGAAAAAGTTCAGATTGTTCAATGAAAAAGTTTACTTTTTAAAATTTTTACAAAAGACCTATTTTGAGAATAATAGAAATGTGATTGAAATGTTTAAGAAAATAACGGTATATAATATTATTCTATTCTACAGAAAATCTACAGAAAACTAAAAATCTGCAAATTTTCTGCAAAAATCTTCAAAAAATCTGCACAATTGAAATGCGAATTTTGACTTTTAAAGTAATCTGCAGATTTCTGCAGATTTTATTGCAGAAATGTGAAGATTCTGGACTTATAGTTTTTTCAACTTAAAGTGTAGTTTAAATCTGTAGATTATCTGTAGATTTCATAACTTTGAAATATCGGACTAAAAGTTGTAGGAATTGTGTAGTTTAAATCTGCAGATTATCTGTAGATTTCATAACTTTGAAATATCGGACTAAAAGTTGTAGGAATTGTGTATTTAATAAATCTGATGCGCATAAAATATCTATTTTGAATTCGAAATTGATGAGTGATTTTGTCTTTAAAATCCGGGAGGTCCGGTTAAAAAAAATTATTTTTTAAAATAGGAAATATTATTAAAATATTTTTTATTTCACTAAACCAATAAATTAAATTGTGTTGCTGTAATTAACATCTTCAACCGGACATTGTCCGGCAGGTTCGGTTTGTGATAAACAGTGAAAAGATTGGAATAAAAAAATATATTTTATTAAATATTTTGAATATTACTAAAATAATAAATTAAATTATTATAATTATTAAATTATTTTATCCCAGCAATATCTATGGGTTATTCATTTAAAATTTACATTCCGGCATGATTATGATAAAAAATTTAAAAGAATTTAAAAAATATATATTATTACTTTTTATTGTCCTATGCTTTTTATTTTGAAGCTGTTAATTTTTTTTTTATATTTATTTATTTCATACATTTAATAAAAGTATGTTTTGGTATTATTTGTTTAAATGACAAATTTTATTGCAAAAAATAATATATACTAAAATATTCAGCCAGTATCCCAAAGGCGCAGTGGATTAATGCATCATGTACATATTGGTACACTTAGCATTTTAAATCCAGGTCGCAGCAAATTAGAATTTGTATTTCTAAGAATCGCCATTCTAGAGGTTTCTAAACCCCCAGTATTATATGAAATTTTCTTCATAAATAATATCATAATAACTATATTTGTTAATTTAATATATAAATTTATAATCGTAAAGCAAATATTTAATTTTGTTATGCAAAATGGTAGTAGAACTTTTTTAGGTGGAGTAAAGCTGGGCTTTGTATATTTCCCACGTAGCCAGAGTATTGTTACGATTACGCGAGTTCGATTCTTGCTAGTAATATATTCTTCAATATAAAATAAGGCCTCCGTGGTCAAGCGGTTAAGGCGTTCAGCTACTAATCCGAGGATTGGTGGTTCGAACTCGTCCGATGGACTTGACAAAGAATAGTAAAGAAGTAGTGATCTTGTAATCGGAGGGTTGCCAGCTTCTCTACAAAAATACTAGAAAAGTCGTCCAGAACATCCGCAAAAATTAACGGCGTGTATACGGGACTGGTGCACGATAAATCTGATCGGGGTCCAAAGTCCCGACGTCTATTGAAGGCGTTGGGTGCCAGTTCAGGTGTTTCTTCGTCATCTGACCATGGTTCTAAAATAACGAGGTGTATGTATGAATGTATGTGTGAATGTGTTCCTTAGTCTTTCCTTCGAGATAGACCCCGAACCGTCGCCAATAGCCCACTGTGCAGCTCTAGTGCGACGTTAATTAACAAAACCAAACCAACTTTACACTAGAGCTACACGATGGGCTATTGACGACGATTCTGGATATATTCAGAAATAATAAAAAGAAAACCACCTTGTAATTTTAAACCCCAGTCCGACAACGACGACAACAATACCTAATTCAGAACCCCATTCACTAAACTCAAAAATTAAGCCTAACCGAAAAAAAATTAAGTAATTGATTGGGGGTAGTTGATTAAGTATAAAGTGTGGAGTGTTAGTGAAAATTCAAATTCTATCGTGGGAAGACCCTGTAACATTGTTCCATTTTCTGAACAATGGTCAAATGACGAGGACAAAACTTGAACTGGCACCCCACTTTTTATTCAATCCAAATCTCCACACTGTTTTGTTTATCTAAATAGCTTCAAATAAAAATTAACTTGTCATTTTTTTTTATTTCATAGTTTTTGGGAGATATGCTATTTAGGTTTTATTAAATTAGATATAAGAAATTAAAATTACTAAATTGTTTTTCATTTTAGAAGCTTGCATTTGTTAACTGTAACCATACTTTGTAAATAGCGGCTAATGTTTTGAATGATTCCGCGTGTTCTTTCAACGGAAATTAGGAAAAAAAACTATTTTTAACCAAATATAAAGATTTTTTAAAGATTATATCGGAAACCTTGTCAATAGGAGGTGGATAACCATGTGTACTGCCTGATGCCTAAGGCCCCATTACATTTGCCAGCGTCTAAATTTCTATCGCATGTGACCAGATGTATGGGGTTCTTTCCTTATACTTGATTTGAAAGATTTGTCACATCAAATGAGACATGAATCCTGTCGTCGATTGATCATGTAATGAGAATTTGTGTAATTCAGCAAAGCGTTTCAAAGTATTGTTGTATATGTCTTAAAACTATTGTAAAAAGCAATTTGTAAAATAAAATTTTGCAAAAATCTTGGGGTATGTGGGCAACATGGGTGAAAGTTTCCATCTGAAGACAAATTTCTATTTTTTTTATTTTTGTCCAGGATGTCACACATTTAAGATTTAATATTTTTCACCATCTAATCATTACTGCAATACTAGTCGTAGATATAATGGTAAAGAAGATGCAGGATTAATGGTGAAATGAATACGAGTTTTAACTGTTGTTTGAAATCTTTTTGAAACTATTTTCCCTGCATATAAGCCTTAAGAATATTGTTGGTAGATTTGATTTATTAATTCGTACATAATAGAGTTTATAAAGTAACTGGTTTTTATATACATAATGACAAGAAAATTATGGTAAAAATTGATTAAATGGTTCTGAAATGACAACATACCACTGAATTAGCAGTTAAATTAGTCAGATTATATTCATTCGTCATATCTCTACAACAAAACTAAGTAAATTTTCATTTTTTTTTTTAGAATCAGTGATTTCATTGAATTTTAATTTACGAAATCAGTCAAATAAACTTATTTTGTTGGAAATCCATTGTTACAACAAAGCAATTAAGTCTGAATAAGTATTGGTCTTGCTCATTAGAATTTTATGAATTTATACAAGATATAGGATTGTATATCTTATTGTAAATCACTTTTATTTGTCACAAACCACACATGGTGAGTAAAAAGTTTTTCTTTCGATGAACACTTTTTGTGCCCTTGTACACTTTTCCCTCGCTTTATTTTAGAAAATTGTAATTTATGATTCTCGTATCTTCTATTAATTTTAACTATTAATACCATATATCACTGAGATCATATTCAAATTTTTTTTACTATAATGTACACTTGTAAATCAATACAGATATTTAATATAAAATTACAGTTTTATTTTACTGATTTTTAAACTTACTGAATAGAGCTAACAATGCATGCAAAACATGTATTAAATAAAAAGGAAAATAACATAGATTTAGAATTTTTAAATATGTAATTAATGTTATAAATTGTACCAAGAAAGTGTATTTAAAATAAGTATAAGTTATTAAAGTATTAATTAAAATTTTAGTAATAAAAATTCAAACTTTTAAATAATTTTATTTGGTTAAAAATTAATTTTAATTATTTGTTAATTTTAACATCCTCAATTTGAGAAATAGGACATCCTTAAAAATTCATTTTATGAAATACTGTTAATTTAATAATAAGAATGAATTCTTAAAGTATCATTAAATAAGAGTGTTTCTTAGTATTACAAATTTAAGGTAGACCTGTATCCCGAAATTCACTAAAATTGAGATTTATTTTATTGCACATAAAACATTTTCTTACATACTATTGAAGAAAAACATGCTAAGTTTCAAAGTTCTAAGAGTTTAAAAAGCTATTATTTTTTATAGATTGAAAAACCTCATCTTAAGATACCACAAGTAGGGCAATTTCTAATTCTTGTGTTAAAAATTAAAAAATATATACACTTAAAATATCTTAATAATAGAAATATTCTGTAACAAAATTATTGTACTGGTAATTATTTGAAAAATAATAATTTAAAAAAGCTCCATTTTTTTTGACAATTTAAATTACAGCTTTGCAAATTTCACTGAGTAAATAAGTGTATATTGTCGATAAATAATAGTGTGATTTTTTTTTTAAAATAGTTATACTCTTTTGGTAAAAAATGTCTGACAGCAAGAAATTGTACATGGCACCCTTTTGCGATTTAGGTTTTGACAGATTACTTTAAGTTTAACAAGTTAAAAAAGTAATTTTTATTGTGAATTGGAATATTGCAAATATATATGTCATTTTAATTCTCCCTGCAAAGTTTGATAATGTTACCATGTAAATATTGTTTGTAATATTACTGCGACATACTGTTGGTTATTAAAGTTGCTTTATGATTTAAAAAAAATTATAGATTGCATTATTTTTTAATCAAAATTGTAGGAAGGTTAAGTATTTTCAGAAAATGTATAATGTATCTGCAAAATATCTACAGATTATTTGAAGAAAAATATCGGCCCATTTTCTATAGAAATCTGTAGTTATTTGGGACTGTAGAAAAAATCCGTAGATTATTTGAAGAAAAATATTTGCCCATTTTCTGTAGAAATCTGCAGTTATTTGGGACTGTAGAAAAAATCTGTAGATTATTTGAAGAAAAAATATTTGCCCATTTTCTGTAGAAATCTGCAGTTATTTGGACTGTAGAAAAAATCTGTAGATTATTTGAAGAAAAAATATTTGCCCATTTTCTGTAGAAATCTGTAGTTATTTGGGACTGTAGAAAAAAATCTAGATTATTTGAAGAAAAAATCTGCAAATTTTCTGTAGAAATTAATCTACAGAAATTTTCTTCAGTCCCAAATAACTGCAGATTTCTACAGATTTTTTTTTGAAGATTTTTTGCAGAAAAATCTTAGCTGGGATACGAAATCCAAATTAAAAAAAATATTATTTTTGTATTACTGTAACGGATCTTCTTAATAAAAATTAAATCATGTTTTAAATAGTAGATTCAGAGATAAACAACACAAATGTAACTAAATAAATTATTTTATACATACTATCTTAATGAAATTAATTCCTTAACACCCCAGAAATTATTGTGACAGGAAAGTCACTTATATTCTCACATCAACACTGAATCACGCAAATCGTGTTTGACGTAAACCATAGTTCAAAATGAGATCGTATATTGTGTCGAAGGCTTTATTTGTCGACAATGAATTGTGCGCCCGTCTCTTTTGAGATACATTTTCTTGGGGCGCGTTTCTCAAACGTCGCGGCCGCCCCATTGTGAGAAAAGAGTCAAGGTAGGCGGGTCACGTAACGCTCTCGCGTGAGCACGCACTTGTCGTTTGCGTGAATCACTACGTGAAAAGGGGTGGATTTGCATATTCTCGAAAACCGTGCTTCGGGTGTCTTAAAATTTGTCGGCACTTCTAAAGCCAAGAGATTTCTTGAAGGAAGTAGTTTATAATGTTACTATACCTACTACTTCCAAACATGTACTTTAATATTTTACTGTCTATTGAAGCATATCTGCAACGGACCGAGAGAGTATTTGAACACAAAAAGATATTAGTTGGTATAAGTCTCAAAATTGGATAATGTAACATAGGTTATGAACGGATTTATCAAATACAGCATTTATCTGAACTATAACATACTTTTTTAAATAAAAATTCGATAAATAAACTTAATTTTTTTTGCTTATTGCAAATTTTAAACAATTCATTGTTATTGTACTTAAAGGTCTTTCTAATTAGTAGGACACAATAAAATGTTGCTATAATAAAAAGGGACAAAAGGAATCTGTTATAGGATAATTATCCAAGAAAAGCTATTTAGTTGCTTTAATATTGTTTTAGTAATTTTGAAAATATTTCAAAATATTAAGAAATATTTTTTTTAAAGGTTTATAATTCTTATTAAATGAGCCAGCGAATTTAGAGATTCCTATAACAAAGGTAAATAACCCTTCTATTTTTGCTTTATGTGTGTCTATTCGAATGATCAAAATTATGATCAAAACTTGCCTTATTCATAAAACTTTAAAAATGAACACATATTTTATTTTTTAATTTATTGACACATTTTACTTTGAAGAAAAGTCGAAATAACTTGGCGTACAAACGATCAAAAGTAAATATTAGGTTTAAAGTTTTTAGTGTAACTTCTACTTGAGAATAAGTACCCGTTATATTAAAATACTTGTACATCTCACCTAAACACTATAACTTTCATTACCCTTGTATCGACCCCTAGCGTGAACCAAAAATTTAGACATATCTAAAAAAAAAAGTTAGTTGTGCTTTGGTGATCGCACGAATGTGTGGGTTTGACGGTTTACCATTGAAATTATATTTTTTGTACATAAATTAGCAAATATTAAGGTTTATTAATTCCTGTACCACGTTTTTTTAAAATATTACATCAGAATTATAGTTAGTAATAATTATTTTTTTAATTCAGAAGCCTTTCGGCATACCCATTGCAATATATGTGTAATATACAGCACACGTTACTCCACATATAACAACTCTATTGGTACACATTCAGAATGACCATAGGTAACATTGCCCACCAGTGAATGCGGCCGCCTCTATTGTTTGTCGGTCCAATGGTTCTCCAATCCATCGCCAAACCTGCCCAAATGCATCCAAACACTCAAATGGCTGTCTGAACGCCCAAACTAGCGATTCAGTCAAACTCGAATGGGGATCGATCAGAAACGCTATTCCATTTAATGCACCCCTTTATACCGGAGATTTCAACTCTCTGATGAAGACAACTCTGTTAACAATGTAAAAGTACTGTTTGATGCAGTGGGCGAACTGTAAAGAAATTATAATGTTAACTAAATATGTTCGTGAGAATTTAAATATACTTTTGATGTGTTATATTCAAATCGAATTATGTTACTTTGGGGAGTGTTCGGCCACATTAGGCGTTTTATATTTGTGGATTTAAATCACAAGAAATTCCGTTTATAATATTTTGGTTTTGGCAGAGTTTGATCTAAAGGAACACAAATTGTTGGACGATGGTCATTGCTTGGTTGTATCACATTTAGGGGTATTGCTGTAATAAAACTTTTTGCCCAAATAATTTGCTAACATTTTTAACAAATCTCTTAGCTTTAGTAGCAACAAAGTAGTTAAAGTATAGCAAACAGAATGGTTTGTTAGTTAAACAGACAAACAATAACCACGTTTCAAAACATTTTGACCACCCTGTGTATATATCTGCCTGCTGTATTAATGTTTAAGTGCATTTTTTTGTGATTTTAAGGGTAAGAGCCCATTTTAATCATCAAATAGTTATCCTATTATGTTACCTACTTATAGTAGGTAAAAACACAATGATTTTAATTGGTAAAACCCATTTAGGAAATTTATTTCTCTTTCCTTATAATATATCTGTACTTAATTTCAAATGGATGTTTTCAAATGGAAATGAATAAATTTCTACGTAACTACATCTGTGCACTGAGACATCGATAGATTTGAAAAGGTTTTCAATTCTACTTTAAATGTAGAAAATACAAAATTCATCAAATAACATTCATCTTCACCGGGTTTGAAAAGAAAAATACATTCCTAACCGAAAATCGATCACCGTATTAAAATAACACACTATTCTCCCTCAACTCTGATTTAGAATCTTCTATTGATAAACTATCTAACTTACTGAAACCACGTACCACATCCAGTCACATCACATGAACAGATTACTTAATAACCCATAAAACTGACAAAGATTGGAATTTAAGACTCCCACCAGATTCTTCAAACCGATTTATCCCCCGCCATTTAATTTGCAGCAGACGATAAAACGACGCTTCTCTCTCTCTCCAGAACAAATTTATTTAGGGTGGTTCCAAACGCAACCTTCCCCCACCACCCTCTTATCGTTTGCGTCGAAGAAAACGTCGAGGGATCCAGAGAAAACAGAATCTATATCCTTCCCGTGCAAATCCCTTAAGCAATCTCAAGTGCTAAATAGAACTCTTTAGCTATCTTAGGGAAAATGGCGACAATTGCTTTTACGGTATCATTGGATAAACATCAGTTACAGTGCGGAAGATATCTCCTGGGGCTGCAATGTCGAAGAAGGGGGTGCGAGTAAGAGCAACTGAGGCTTGGTTTCTTTGGTTTCGGTACATTGTACATATTTCGCATTTAATTTTGAAATATAGTGATTGAAATATGTTTTAAAAGGGGATTAATCTCACGGTAAGACGTATGTTTTTTTTTTTTAAATGCTTTTTTATAGATAAAATTAAATATTTGTCGATGATCTGAACAGAAAGAGTTCCCAACCGGTCTTTTGTAAAATAACAAAGCAATTGAACTTGAACATTAACCTTCTGACTGTTACAGAAACAAAAATTTTCAGAAAAAATACTTCTTCAAAGCGTGCCTATTTGAAATGATTTCCACTCCCAAACCGTTGACCAGTTTTTCCTTCCCCCTTTTAACATCCCCAGGTGGTCCGGAATGTGACCTTTGTGACCTGTCACCTGAGAAGTGTCCATTGTTAGAGTTATTCCTGCTTTCCACCTGTCCCCTACTCTCTCTCACCCCTCCCCCCCTTCTTGCTCCCCGTCCCTGCTGCTTAGAGCACAATGAGAATTTTGTAGAACTCTTTGTAAGACGGATTTACTTTATGGGGCTTCACAAATTGCAAATATATTTAAAATATTTGCAAAAATACAATTTTTTCAATAATTGCTGTTGTTTTACTAATTGTGGGATTTTTTGCATTTATATTTTTTCGTTATTATTTTATGTTTTTTTATCTGGTAATTACAAATATGGATTTCAGAAGAAAACAATTTTTTTAAAAATAAAATTTATGTGAGTAGGAGGTTTATTTTGTTGTGAGACTTGGTTTATTCTAAACAAAATATATGACAATACATTTACGATTAAATTTTAAAGTTAGCAATTAAAAAAAAATCTTTAACTAGCTAAATTTCGCGTCTACCCATTTCAAATTTACGACTGCCCAATTTTTTTTTCTATCATCCACAACTACCCGAATCCAGAATTTATCCCCGGGAGTGGCAAATATTAGTAAAACTTTTTGCAAATATTGGGAGATTAGGCACAAACTTTTATTTTTTGCAATGTTTTGTACTAATAAAAATAACCATTAGACTTAATAATTCCTTGTTATTAACCATTATTAAATTACTCATATAATAATGGTGCAAATAGTACAAATGGAATAAATTATATGCCTTTTTTTAATATTATATCTGTTTTGATTAATCAAATAGAAAATAGAATAACCATGCCGAAATTGTCAGTGACTAATCTAAACTACAAAAATTTATACCTACATCATAATAGCCACTACAAAAAGTGCTTGTATAATTTTCACTTTTTGTAGTGACTTTCTAAAATTCAAAATTCTTTTCTGTACTCTTTTGATAATTGAATAACTTTATTTCACTGAATCAAACGCCATTGGTTTTGTTTCACTTAATTTTTCCAAAGGAAATATTTATCAAAGATACAGGTTTATTTTTGTTTTTAAAAATTTACCTATGAAGAATTTTTATTAAGACAACAATTCTTTAGAACAGTAATTCTCAATTAGTGATCCGCAGACCACAAATCAAACTTCCGATTGTGGTTGTTTATTGTGGTTTATCTTTTCTATGTGTTTTTTTGGTAAAATTGCGTCCATATTTGTTGTAAATTTATTCATAAAAGTAAACTCATAGTGTTCGTTCTAAGAAAATAGCTAATTTTTATTATTACGCACTTTTACTATAAAAATAAAATGTTAATTACGCTTTCTGTGTTTTTATGAAATAAACCCACCTTGAAAAAAATTTACTAGTACATAAAATTTAACATTTTACATATATTTTCTTATAAAACTAATTTTTTGTAATGTTCCCAGTGAAGCTATCTTTATATTTCTATACAGGCTGTGGATTTTTTTTTTAAAATAAAGTTCCTTACTAATTTTTATAAATTCCTTATAAGTAATCATTATCACTAATAAGGTAGCGTCTTCGAGATTCCGTAAGTAAGTGAAGTTTCAATTCATTACGACTTTGGAAGTAGACTGTTATAACGTAAATTTATAATGCTAAATCTTACTAAGTTTAAGATTTTTATTTATCTTTTCGATTGTACTACTTAAAAGATTAATTACGCATTAATATTTCTCTGATAAATATTTCTTAAAAAAAATGAGTATTTTGTTATTCACGTATAATTCTATTTGATTAAATTCAGTTTGAATTTTATTTAAACTTATAAATTTTAATACAATTTTATTTCTTATATCATTTAATTTATTTTGTATAAAAATATATTTTTAGGTTTGTCTATATTTCCTAAAATTAGCTTGGGTTTCAAATAAGAATATTACATGATCATTGATTTATAATACAAATTCATAATGAAAAAATATACCATATTAAATGGAGATTATCAAAATAGAATAACAAATGATTAAAATATTTTACTCTAAAACTGAAAAAATGAGTTATCATATGCGAGAATAATTTTGAAGAATTACCGTTATTAAATAAGTTGCTTTTTATATTTATTTTATGGTATTTTTTTCCGAAATTGAATATTAGGGTTCTATTATCAAACTTATCAGTTTTAAATTTTGTTTACATTTGCTTCTGATTATAAATATAGTTTTATTACAATGAAATTTTATGTTAATAAATACTTATAATACTAAGATTTCAAATATCATGTAATGCTACTATTTATTTATGTATATTTATACACAAAATTATTTGAACAAAATAATTTTAAAATATATTTATTGACACGAAAAGAATGTCTTAATCTGACATATTAATAAGTCCTAAATGTAGCTGATTTCGTTAACAGATTTCATTATAAGTAAATAAAAAAATTACATGTACTTTATAATAATTTAGTGCACTTCCTGTTGATTACATTTTGCTATAATTCTAATTATATTCAATTATTTGAAAAGGAAAGTATGCACATTAATGGGAAAAAAAACGTATTCTAACAAAATTTCAATGTATGAAAATGAAAACCAAAAGTATAGGAATGATATTAAAGCATAAAATAAAGATTCTTAAATGAAATGAGTGTTCATAGATCAGTAATTGTGTGGTACATTTTAAAACAGGGTACCAAACCAAAGTCAGAACTGCGATGTGTTATATGAATGAATTTCAGTGCTCGAAGTCATTTATATATATATCCTCATATATATATATATATATATATATATATATCCTCATATATATATATATATATATATATCCTCATATATATATATATACCCTCAAAGAAAAGCTAGTATGCATTCAGAAATTCGCTGCTTTTTCAACAATGTATTTTCCAAGAAAAATCCCTTTTAAACTATTCCGTGGAAAAGGGGTGTTGATGATTGCTGTCAAACAGTTTCCCTCCATGCCCACTCCTTGAGAATGTAACAATGTCCCATTGTCCGATGCCCTCCTCTGTTCACAGTAGGATGGACGCGCAACACCCGCCCCTTCCGTGTGGTCGAGGGGGAAAGAAGTCAGCAATTTTACGTTCGTACCTGTATTGCTACAATTTGTTTTCAAGCAAATTTACGTTTGTACCGAAGATGGCATGTAAATTGGCTGCAGCAAAATTACGTTTGTAACTGTGAGAAGGTTAAAGGAGACGAGTAGAAAGGGACTTTGTTACCGCTCGATATTATAAAAAATTTTGCTTGGATTTATATGATATTACCTTTTCAAAACATATTTATTACCTAATTTTAATGCAATAATAAAATAATTAATTTTAATTGCAATTTTATAACATCCAGTATTTCGGCTTTCAAGCGAGTTACATACTCAAATTTATAACCCTCATGAGTCGTATTGTAATCCAACCGGAATGGCAGTATCCAATTGTCTAGTGTTAGTACAGATTGAATGTGATTATTGCAACATGGTCGATGCTAGTACATGCATGATATGATGAATGCAAATAGTTATGCGATTATGATTTGTTGTGATTGGTTTCATAAATGCAGGTTAAATTACTGTGCATCTCGTACTGCGAAAGTCAACTTCTTTCATTTATGAAAGTACATATGGTGTCATTTAAATGGACAGTTTGTTTAAATTTTTGTATTTATCTTTACTCTGGCAATGAACTTATTGACTGATCATGGATTGGGCTAACCTTCACTTTGCAATGTGTACCATCCAACTTTTGTTGTCACCACGTCATTAATTCAGCTTTCACTTTGATAATGGTAGTGCCCCTTACGGTAACTTTCTTCTGGTAAATAATTATTTGTTAGTTTTAGTAAAGCCAAATGAAACAGCAACGGTTATTAACTATTAAACAAGAAGACCCCCAATACCTACAGAAATAACTAATTTCTAAAATTGCCTATAAACATTATTATTACTTTATGTCCACCATGAGTGATAGAATCTTTAACTTTTAAAATAACAGCTGTTTGACAATCAATTTTAATAACATGTTAATAATAATTAATTTTAATAATTATATTTAATAACATAATTTCTCAAGCAAGACTATTTAGTTTTTAATAACATCATGATTTATATATACAAATCTTGGACATTTGTATTACAAATAGTTGTATAGGTTGTATTAAAACATATATAAATCGAACTGTAAAGAACTGTTATTAATTTTTTTATGAAATAAGTCCTACATACATTTTTCGTTAAAATAATTAAATGTTTTTATTTTTCACACGATTTATATAACGATGAACCTATTCAGTTTTTATGAACTATTTGTATATGTATGCTTCGTAACGAAAGAAACCACTTTATTTTTTATTGAAAATAAAATCGAAGCGCATTTTACCCAAACTGGAGATCTATTTTTAAGGGGATCAATATAAAATTCCCAAGTGCAACGAGTTCTTCAAATACTACACTACTACCATCAATAATACTAACTTTACAACTCTTCCTTTCGTAACTTTCAATACGACCCCGGCAAACATCCATCAACCAGCCGGGGCTGCCCATTCGCAGCCGGACCAGAAAAGGCAACAAAGAGTTTGATCATCAGTCCAACTCCAATCAAGGAGGATTTAACATGCGAACGGAGACGAGAGAAGGGAATTAAATATTAACCAGCTGCAAGAGCATTTTCCTGTCGACCGGACACAGAATCCACTGGACCAGCGAGTCCAGGTCCACTAGAAAGCAATCCTCAGAGACGTCCAATATATTTTTAGCCCTGGCCATTTGGCCAGGTCCAATCGGAACTTGGGGAGACATATGTTTTTTTTAAAAGGGGAGCATTCTGTTAAGTGGGGGGTCTTGTACGCGAAAGGTTATTGTTGGATTTGTGAGGGCTGTGAAGGCCTCGGAGGCGTACTTTGGATTGTTGCAGAGGTAATGACAGAAACCGGGGCAGAAGTGAAGTCGCAGATCAAACAGGGCGACAGTTATTGGAGAGGACTAGAGTAAACAAGCGCAGTAGATCTGGATTAGTTTAATGAATGTGCGGCTTGGGGGTTGAAGTATAACTTGCTCTAGAATGCGAAGTCTCAGTTGGTCGGGAATATCTAACATTTTATGAGAAATAAAAAGTGATTCATCAAATTAGATTTGAAGCTTTGTAATTATAACATTTTTTAAATCTCATTAAATTAAATTTACTGTAGTTTTGCTAATGATTAAATTATCAAAATGCTGCTTACATAGTAACAACAATTTAGCAAACGTTTGGTTAATAAATATATTATGCACATGAACTAAAATATGGTCATATATGTAAATATATTATCCATTTTTCCCCCCGGACAACACCAGGCACCTTGAATAGTATTATACAAACAAATATATAACATATATTAATAAAAGAACAGCAATTACAAAATAAATAGATTTTCAATTAAATATGAAAATAGCCTCGAGAGGAAAAAATATCGATTATCAATTATAACATTTTTTAAATCACATTAAATTAAATTTACTTTAGTTTTGCTGATGATTAAATTAGCAAAATGCTTCTTTCATAGTAATTACAATTTAGCAAACGTTTGGTTAAACATTCTCCAAATGAAATTTTAGTCTAAAACAACGTAGTCAGTTCATCAAAAATCACAGAATATTGCATTTTGTTTATATTTACATATGTAACATTCTGAACTTTGCTTATAAACATTGCATTAAGTTTTGTGATAAATATAAATAATTTATTATATTTTTACAAATAGTTTAACCGAAGCATATTTTAAGAACTTTTGACGAGTCGGAAAGTGGAGTACGCATATCCCTCAATGTATTATGTATTATTTTTAAACTTTACAGTAAGTTTTTGGTTATTTTAAATAAAAATAACGGTGTTTATGTACGCATTTTAATTAAAATGTACATGATTATAATTTGAGTCTTCAAGACAAAAACTAATGGAAGAGAATACATTTATCACACTAATATTTTAATATAATTTTAAAAGAAATACATATTATTAGCGTATGTGAATATATTTATTAATTTAATTTTATAACCACAAAATCTTTAATCAGTCGTGTAATAGTTTGGAGTACACAAATTACCTAAACTAAATAAATTTGTTAATTTAAACCGAGGGAACAGTAAAATGATTCTATTAAGTACTAAATAAATTAAGCAAATTGTCATGTCATTAATTTTGATAGCAGCTCTAAAATAGGGTGTTGAAAGCCGCTAAATAATTAATTAGTAAAAATATCATTAAAATAATTTGTTTAAAAATTAATTAAACTAATTTTCTTAGCAGGAAAGAAAGACTGATTATCTAAAAATAAAAAATAAATGGATTTATTATTTTATTTTTTAAAAACACATTTATAAAAGAATTACAAAATCAAACAAAAGTAAAATACCGCATTTTCCCCTCAATAACTTAGTTATGGTCATATTAATGACTTCCTTACTAATCCTAATCATTACCGCAACTATTTCAAGCTATTCATTATTGAAGCTAATGAAAATTGAACTAAAATAGCACTCGCCATTTACTTTATTTTAAAGGAAAACAGAACCATTAAAACTAAAATTCAGCGCACCACTAATGAATTCCGTTTTTATCGTGAGTAAACATCGAAACGAACTGCAACCTATTAAACATTTCACAAATAAAGTCATCAACGACCATTAAGGAGAGCCCCTGCAAAAAAATGCCGGGCTCTATCTTGCCTATTTATCCTACACCAATTTGAGTATAAACCAGAACACGAAAGGCAGGCCCCCCAATGAAGTTGTAATCGAGGCAAATTAAGCGTCTTTGTGTGCCTCTAATAACTATAGCAACCGATTGACTGAGTAGTTAGCGATTCCGCCAACGGTTGCAGCACGGTCGCGTTCTTGCATTCCCAAGTTTGTTTCCCTACCTTCTGCCATTTATCAAGCGGCTAAGTGTGGCTTTTCGGGTGCTGACAGCTTGACATGCGCATTTACGTGACAGAGTATAGGAGGGGGGGATGTCCAGGCATGCGTGGGTCCCAAAATTATTTTAATTTTACATAATGGAGCTTAGATTATTAAGAAATGGAAATTTTCTTGGGTTTTTTCTGTTTGCGGTGTGGGCTACACTTGCTTGTGAGAAGGCAAAATGTTGATGACACTCAAGGATAGTGAAGACTATATATATAAGGTGTGCTCGTTTTTCGCTTTTTGAAAGAGGCAAGAAAAGTATATTTTTGACGTCATTTTTGCTCCGCCTTACTATAGGTTTTTGATCATTCTCATTGGCTGTGTGTTTCAAGCATTGATACTTAGGTTCGATCCCCGGTTGGGTAACAAGTGGTGATTTAATTTTTAATTAGCAAAATAATGTAAATATATGTAAATAATCGTGTTCAAGTAGCTTCACTAATAATCCGTTCTTGTTTTGTTATGTCCCCGTATTTTACTTGATTGAAATTGTAACTCATTTAATATGTCCAATACAATTGCATTGACATGATGGTTCTTGACCCCCATTTTACTCTTTCAAAATTCATGGACATGCTCTCGTGGCAGCTAATATTATTTTAATACGCTTAATTTATTAAGCAACTCTTTGGCAATTTTTACATCCTTAAAAATATAATTTATATTCTTAAAATTTAACAAATTCTAAATAAAATTAGCGAATATCACTTTTAAATTTTTAACAAAAAATGCATAGATGGCAGCACGTCACGAACCATTGGTTCAAATTGATTTCAGAATATTTTAATAGCTAAACGACTCTGCAAACCGATTCAAATTGTTTTTTGAAGCAAATTTTAACTGTTTTCTTTTAAATAAATTCATGATTAGTTAAAAACAAGAATTCTTGTTAAATTAAGTAGATTCCTTAAACGACTGTACAAACGAGAGCATTATACAAGCCCACAGAAGGCGGAGGTAGGCGTCACTATGACGTCAAAAATATACTTTCCCCGCCCTCCGTCAGAAAGCGCAAGAACGAGCACACCTTTTATATATAGTCTCCACTATCCTTGGATGACACTGATTTTAGCGAATGTAAATGAGGGGGTGAGAAGCCAAGGGGTACAAGTGACAGTTTCATATTAAACTCATATTAAAGTTAAATCCTTTTGATAAGTTCCCTAAAGTAGTTGATTTTTACGCTGCTAGATCTCAGCACACGACGGACATTGACTTGTAACCCTTTGCCACCAACATTCCAAACGTATAAACTACCCATAACCGCACTTAACACTTTTTTTAAAGTATCTTTTACCGCTTGGCATCTCACCCCCTCAAATGAAAGTGAGTAACCTATCAAACAAATGTATAGAGTATGGATCACACTGACTTCAATAGCGGGTTTAAAATTAAAATACCAAAACTTTTGATCTAACGTGTACGTCATAAAACCACAGATATCAATTCTCATTTCAAATATTTTTTTAATTTAAACAACTCAAAATTTTTTTGTCAGATATTCTTTGGCTGATGTCCACTTTAGTTAAGAGTTTCATTCAAAATAGTAATTTTGAAGAATTTGTTTTAAACTGTGGACTTTCACGGTCATAATATCACGTTCTGGGACCTCCAGTTTTTCCAACAACGATCCAATATTGAAATTCATAAAAATATACAATTTTAAAATATTTTTAATACAATTGTTTAGGTAGTCTTAAAATGTGTCTCTTTAAAAATATTAAAAAGACACAGTTTTATTCGGAACTTGATGAAGTTTTGCACACTTGACCTGCAAAAAATAAAAGACATTTCGAAAAATCACCACAACCCTCTTTTCCACCCCTTAACTTGCTTAACCCCACTGACTTCTTAATAAAATATATGTATAATAACGATGTTGTAAGAACGGTATATTTCAACATTGTAAAAATGTAACATATCTTGCATGTTTAGCTATAAGGATAAATGATGCATTCTGATTGGCTGATGATGAAATATCGCCAATATACCACTGAAATGCCACCAAATAAATAAAAATGTCGCCAAATAAATAAAATGTCGAAAAATCAAAATAAATAAAATGTCATAAAATCAAAATAAATATAGTCAAATCAATAAAAATGTATCCAAAAGAATAAAAGAAATTCGCCAAACGAATTATTAATATATTACGAATATATATTATAATAATATTATAATATTACGAATTATTAATAATTGATTATAAATATATTACGCACTTGAACTAAAATATGGTCATAGATGTAAAAATATTATCCATTTTTTCCACCAGGCACTTTGACTAGTATTTTACAAACAGATATGTAACATATTTTGATAAAAGATTAACAATTACAAAATAAATAGATTTTCAATTAAATATGAAAATAGCCTCGCGAGGAAAAAATATCGATTATCAATTTTCCTTCCACTTACCCAATAATAATATCATAAACGATTTTAAATCCATACCATTTCAAAACATAATCCATTACGCCATTAAATTAAGTTCTCGTTTTTTAAATGTCCATATAAAATAAAGTAAAAGTTCTCAAACGTCAATTTACATGACACTTAATACGAAAACTCTTTGTTAGAAGAAGGACTTACACAAAAGCCCTCTCAATGGTCTTTATAATATATTATTCACGCTAATGGCAGGAAACAAAGGAAAAAGATGGATTCTCACAATATTTCCTTATTAGCATTAACCATTTTTCAGTTTTGGTTTCACCCATAGTCATAAAATATTCAACGTCTATTAAAGAGTTTTAAATCTATCGGACCTTAAATGTAAAAAGGAACAATATCCAAACATGAATTTATTATAGCTGCCATGGACGAATTGTTGAATTTTTTAAGAGTCTGGATTTAAGGTTTGGTGGATTGTGTAAATATAATGGAGTTTCTGATCGGTATTGAAAATCGTTTATCTTATTTTTTAATCATTGAAAGGAGTTTGGGCTATTGTATAGATTTTAGAATTGTTTTGTATTTTATCAGTTTTATTTTTATTGCTTGGATACACTTTAAAACACAACAAACGTTTTGTGGTATAATATTTAATCACACTTCAGTCGCTCAATTCCAAAACGACTATTTTCAACATTTTAAAACTTATTTTTTATTTCAACACCTGGAATGAACAAAGTTTGTTGCTTAATGTATAAAACAAATACCTTGACACATTAAATGTCATAAAATAGAAGGAAATATTATACTTTGTTCATTATATTGAAAAAAAGTTTGGAAAATATAATAAATCCACACTTTTATCATATCAATACAACTTTATGACATGAAAAAAAAATCACTAAACCGCTTTTCAAAATTAGTTGGGGATTAGATTGGCCACTTTCAATTAGTTTGCACCGCTCCCATAGGGGGAAAAGGCCTCCGTGGCTGAGTGGATTAAGGCGTCAGCTGGGAGTCAGAGGGTTCCAGGTTCGAACCTGTGCGAAGGACTAGACTAAGAATAGTAAAAAAAAGTAGTGATATTGCGTTCGGAGGGTTACCAACTTCGCTACCAAAATACTAAAATGTCGTTCAGAACTTCCACAAAAAATTAACGGCGTGTATACGGAACTGGTGCACGATAAATCTAATCGGGGTCCAAAGTCCCGCCGTCTATTGAAGGCATTGGGTGCGAGCTCAGGTGTTGTCCTTGTCATCTGACCATAGTTTAAAAATACGAGGCATCGTTCCCGGGTATTTCCTTCCAGATAGGCCCCAAACCGTCGCCAATAGCCCACTGTGTAGCTCAACTGCGATGTTAGTTAACCAAACCAAACCCATAGGGGGAAACCACTGAACTCTAACTGTAACTTCTAGAACGCTCATTATCAGTTTCAAGAGACACCTTGTTTCTATTTGTCTTCTACGATTTCTTACCTTAGCATCAGCCACAGGTTGCACCCTTGCAGTATTTCAATCCTTTCATGTACATCGATTTAAGATCATAATATATGTAGAACTATCAAATGAAAACTTTTCAATCAAACACAAAAAATATTGCTCAAAATTAGGAGGAAGCAGTTGGAGCGTTTTCTATATTTCGTAGGACTCTGAGTCACTGATCTCAAGCCGTAACTTCTGGATTGGGCAAGACATTTTGTTTTCTTGAAGTCAATTAAAGAATCAACAACTGTACCCTACTTTTATCGCTACCGCTACATTTCGTATATTTTTCGTGCTAAAATAAGGCGACGTGTATATAACTTTCGCTTTTATAACTTTTATTTTTAACTAATATTTTTTAACTTTATAACTCTAATTTTTGCTGAGTTTTAAATTTTATTTTTTTAAATGCAACTGTTTTAAAAATAGAAAGCCATTCGGAAGTCAAATTCGAAGTGAATAAAAAGCAATAGCAAAAACTAAATTTTTTGCTATATAAAAATTAATTCTATAAGTAGTAGAAAATATAATAAATCTACACTTTTAACATATCTATACAACTCTATGACATGAAAAAAAAATCATTAAATCTCTTTTTATTAAAATTTGTTGGGGATTAGTATGGCTGCTTTCAATTAGTTTGCACCGCTCCCATAGGAGGAAACCACTGAACTCTTAATGCAAGTTCTGGAACGCTCATAACCAATTTCTTCTATGGACGAGGTTGAAGCCATACTGTAAGCAGCCGTACTGTACCCCAACCTAATTTTTAAAGGTGATTGTGTGGGTATTTTTCTTATTAAACCGTTTTAGAAATGTTAAATATGTTTAGATATTTTATTTTCTACATATAGAATAAATTTGCATATCTTCAAAAATATAGTTTTCCTTTTTGCTACTTATGCATTTATTATTGGTTAAAATAGATTTTTAAAAATAGACATTCGAAATGGGTTTTAATGGGAAGTTAAAAAAGATAGCCAATAACACTACAATTCAGCAAACTTTACCATGAACAATATACGAAATATAAAGGTACAAATGGAACTGGGGTACAGTTTTTTAACCTTCGATTGGCTTCTAGTCAACCGTTTGCCTTTTCCAATCCAGAAGTTTCGGTTAGAGTTCAGTACTCGGAGACCTATTGTATTACTGTGAGGTTTAATCCAACCAAATATTCATGATTAAAATTTAACTAAAATTGACTAATCCAATAATTTACTAACGAATGCATGCATATTCTCGAATTTCATAAGATCCTTTATACTCATCCCAACCAAATGATCCGATCGTTCCGAAATGAATTGAATCCAGAATCCATATTACGGATGTTGGGAGGGGGAGTTTGGATAAATGAGGATCTAATTGATCTGTGAATGGGGGCTAATGATCCGCAGTCCAGCCACTGGAATTTCTTTCTCCTTCTTCATCATCATTTTTTTTTTCTTTTTCTTCTTTTCTTCCCCTTTCTCAAGTGGACAGAAAAAGAAGAAAGTTTTGGTCAAGAGAGAACTTGATTGGAATCGTAATTCTTACTCGATTGAAGATTTTTCCCTACTCCTCTGTGACTCATTAATGTGTGATTAATCAGATTTTTTCTATTCCGCACCCCCCTTCCTCAAAATGATTTTTTTCCCTGGTCTTTTTGTTTCGGTTCTTCCGCTCGAGAAAGTTTCTTTGCGTGTTTTGGTCCATTACGTTTGATTAGCGGTCGATGGGTCGGATTTGTGGTGTCAGCTCGACTCCGAAGTTCGAGAGGTTCTGGTGATTTGTGGAGAGACTGATAATCGAAAATAGATATATGTTTTTTTATTATTTTTCCCTTAGAAATGTAAGTATATATGAAAGATTTAGAGAGAAAAGGATGACTGTCCATCCAAAGTGCTTAAGTTACGCATCTCAAGACAGACATAGTATTTTGATATTTTTAATACATTATCATCGTTCTTAACGATTCACAGTTTATTACTATGAAAGTAAAACTCTATTGACAATATCAGTTATTGATCTTAACCCTTTGCAAACCGCTGTCGCCTCTCGGGCGCCAACAGAACGAACAGATCTTTGGTTCCCTGTTCTTTAAAATAAACGCAAACAACACATGATCTTGCGTTTAAAAAAAATAACTTTTTTCAATTTGTTGTCTTGCAGATCCAAAATAGATTATGCTTTTGTTTTCCTCTATGAGCAAACAATTATGGGGAAAAGAACAAAGAGGAATAACTGTTCCGCAAAAAGAACGCAAAACGCAAAGTGTTCTTGGAGTGTGCAAAGGGTTAATATTTAAAACAAGATGCTATAATATGCTATAATTTATTGACCCTTCATATCTCACATAATTGGTTGGGGATAACAAAAATGACGGTTCTTCCGGGGAGATCGCAAAGAAAACAGAAAAGCTTGAAGTCCCATACACATACACAGTTTTCTGATCTTTAACCCATTGCACTCCGAAGGCGCCTCTCAGGCGCCAACATAACGACCAGTTCTTTTGTTTCCCTGCTCTTTAAAATAAACGAGAACAGCAGGATATTGTGTTTCGAACATCAATCTTTTCTGCAGATTGTTCTCTTGCAAATACAAAACAGATTAGGATTTTTTCCCTTTATGAGTATAAAAAAAAATCTGTGGAAAATAACGTAAAGAGGAATAACTGTTCCATAGAAAGAACACAAATCGCAAAGTGTTCGCGGAGTGCAATTTGCACTCGGAATGCTACTCTCAGTCACATGAATAACGACTTGTTCTTTCTCCCCTGTTCTTCAAATTGAACTAGAACTGCACATGAAAAAACGCATTTTTTTCGTTGCATATGCTCTTTATGTAACTTCATTTAAATAGAGGCCTGCAGAGGCTCAGTGGTTAGAGTATTAAGATTTTAATCAGAGGGTTGTGTATTCTAATCTCAATTTTTAAAGTGTAGCGAGCTCATGATAGGATCGTGTGGTTTAGCATCTCGATTTTCAGAGCTAAAACAGAAGACAAAATATGTTGTTTCTCTTAAGGGTATACGCATGTCGTTACACGGTGTGATGCAGTAGCGTGAACAAGCATGATCGGGGAGTTTTGAATATTTTTAAGACGATCCGACGAAAATACAGATAGAAATATAGCCATTAAACACCATATATTTCAGTTCCCAACATGCCAAACAAAATCTCCTTACAAAACCGTTCCGGCAATTTCAACCATAAACATAAAAAGAACACGCTAAGTAATACCTCTTTAAAAAGAACAGGTAAGGAAAGTAACTGTTCCATAAAAATAACGAAATAATAACGTTCCCCGAGTGCAAAGAGTTAAAGTGTTTTTGATGAAAAAACATCGTTCTTACTTGTTGAAAAGAAAGTACAGTGCTAAACCTAATAAAAGGAGTTAAAATATCGATTTCCTCAAAAAGTTAATACTCAAAGTTTTTCACTTGAACCTTAATATTTTTTGACATGTACCTTTTTGTTTTATATATGTTGTACATAAAGTTGAATTTGTTTTAGGATTATTCGAATATTTAAGTCGATATTTTTTATTTTTCTTCTAATTAAGTTCAGAATACGATTTTCACCTTATTTACTTCAGAAACATATTTGAATTTTAACTTTCTATTTACCGAACAGTTTCCTCTGTTCCTGTTTTTCTGTGCAAAACCTTTTGTACTTATGGATGACAAAAACAAACAATCTGCATTGAATTATGTAAACTCCCCCTCCCCCACCCCCTCCCCCCCAAAAAAAACTTTGTTAAATGACGTTCATATAATATAAAGGTAATTGAGGAGCAAAAATTAAAACATGTTTACCAAATTATGGTGATTTGTGGAAAACCACAATACAATTTTTCTATATGCGATGACTTATGAACAAATTCAAATCTATGATTGTTAATTGCAATATAACAAAATATGATTTAAGAATATGAACAGTTTATAAAATAGTTTATTTCGTTTGAAAATCCGGAATAGAATTCATTGATATGATAAATTATTTTTAGAAAAATTTGGAAAAACACATTTTGAATGTTTGTTTTGCAATTATTGTCTTCTAAATTTTATTGACTAATACAAATAATCCATTATTAACGAATTTCATCCTTAATTTAATACGAGTAAAGAATAATTGTAGATTGGCCTAGAACAATTCATTAAGAAAGAAACTTAGTTTGATGAAAAATGTAAATACATGCTTCAAGAAATTCTTAGAAAATGTAAGTTGATTCTATTTTAGCAAATTATACTGACATTTTATTTAAATACACTTTGAAGTCTTCCGAAAATAAGAAATTAAATTATTATTTTTTTTTGTATAACAATGCAAGTCTTATTATTGTATAAAGTTACAATTCAGCTTTAATTACATCGCTCACAGATTAATTCAGACAGATTTACAAACCAAAAGTGATACAGTTCTCATAAATAAGTCATTTTGTTTTGCAACCCAATGCAAACAATTAAGTGAATTTGTAGTCTTTTTAACTTTTATCTTTTTTTAAGAATGCAAAATATGAATTTTTAAAGTGCACAAACTGGTTTGGCATAACAATGTACTGCTGTAATTGAATTTGAAAATATGTGACAAATTAACTATTCAAAACATTTAAATAATAATTTAAACTGAGTAGGTAATATTTTAAATAATTTTTTATGTGAGAAGAGGTGTGTGTATATGTGTCTAGACGTATTAAAATGTACAATTGCAAAACAAAACTCTAAAATGTTTAAATTTAACAATCTGTCGCAAAAAAAAATCTTTACAGTTGTTTTACAAAATGTTTACTTAATGTAAAGTTCCACAAAACCTACAAATTGAATACTTTTTTATAAATATTATTAAAAAAATTAATGTTTTTGCAAATGAATTTTTTTGAATTACCTGTATGGCAAATATAATAATGTTTGTAATAATACTAGTGTTTCGAACAGTTATCTTAATATATTTCATTACAGACGGAATTAAAAAAAAACTATAATTAAAAGCATAGGTGGATAACGGATGTATGCAACTTTTAAAAAAATAGTTATTGTCATCGGTGAAATAGGTATGTATTGGGATATTTTTTAACACCGACAGAAACTCAATAGAATCCTTATTAACAGATATACTAGTGTCATGAAAGAGGTATGTGACCACAACTAAATACGAAATGAAAACTTCAAGGTCACATATCTCAAAACTCTTTTTTTGTTACATACCTTCTACATTCACTTATCCCTTCAATAAAGGTATAGTGCGAGGGAAATATATTACAAACGGAACTATAATTCTTAATATCAATAACATTATGGATAAAAATATTGAAGTTTTAACACATTTATTGTTAGTCAGTTGCCGTGGTAATTTACGAATTTATTGGCTGTAGCATTTCGCCGACAATGACTGCAGATAAATCCCCAGCGTTTAGCACCCTCAATGCTTTAAACTGACAGGAATTATGCACTCCCTTTCGCCTGTCAAGCACCTTAATCGATGATCGGCGACAACTTTTCATCAGCCTCGCGGAATTCCAAGCACTCGATCTGCACATTAACAACAAAAAAAAAAGAACAAAAACATTCGACAACCCAAAAAGGCTTTTAGCAAGGGGGACGCGTACGCCCCGCAATTGTGGAATGTAAAACAACCTGTCAATTACACTTACCGGCGGAGTCTCCCCGCTTTGCTGGGACGCTGAAGAAACATAGAAAGCAAAAAAACTAGTGCGTTCTTCGACGATTTCTACACCAATTACACTTTCGAACATCTAAGGGCCCCGAGAATGATTCACGTTCGGCGATGAAGGATTGCAGGGAGGGAGGTGAAGGGCCCTGAGGGGAGTTGTAAGGGGGCCCACTCATTCCGGAGTAATTTTCATCTATGTCCCTCGAGCTGTCTCGCTCGACTTTCATCATCAGTGTACAACAGCAGTTGCCTGGTAACAATTTTTTTTTTACCCCATCCCACGTTTAATGATTGAGGTAGGTAAGCGTGGGCCGCGATAAATTTGTGGGACAACAGTAGAACCTGTCCCTTCTTTTTTAATGATTTGTTATGTTTGTTCATTGGAAGAGTCTGAATTGAAGGGTTTGATATCGTGGTGGTTGCCCAATGACTTTTGAAGGTCAGTTGTGGCGGTTCGAAGAAATTGGAAAGAAGATATTTTGTAGAAAATTTATTTTCATTATTTTAGTGGTTTTGTATGGAACTCTGAGCGACAAAAAAAGTACTGGAATTGAAAAGTTGTTTCCACTTTAAAATATTTTCAATCCAAGTATGTCGGCAATTTTTTTCTAAAATTTTAATTATGTTAATAGATATGACCTTAAACTATGAACCTTAAAATCTTGGAATCTAAAAGTTGCTCAATGTAGACTAGTTTTATGAATTTAAAGTTTATTGGAATTGATGGGAAATCTGGTCAACTATATTGAGCTATTAGAGGGTATATTGTGAAAGGGCATATCAATGTCTTAGTGCAGTGGTTTTCAACCTTTAGGTGGTCGCAGACCACCGAGTTAAAAGTTAGACGTTGTACTGATCACCACGTTAAAAATTAGACAATGCGTGGACCACCACTTTTTATATGAAACATATTCAGTTACTAAATATATGTATAATTTAGAATTTAAAAGTAATACACAAAATAAATATTATAAGTTTCAATAAATTTATTAATTAAAAATATCTAAATATTTAACTTTAATTTTTTTTCTAATTAGAAAAGGTAGCTTTCCAAATAAATGAAACCATGTGTGTATATTTGAAATCTAATAATAATAAGAATATTTCAAGTTACATCGTTTTACAAACTTCTTGGGTAATGCAGCAAATATTCTTGGTTAGTACAGCATACTTTTAAAAATGTGGGTAAAATGTGGGATATAATTTCAAAGCTGCAAGTTTTTAGGATTCTACTTTTTTTTTTCATAAAATACAATAATCCATATAATATATTAGCAGATTAAGAATGGCGACATCAGAAAAAATGGTACTTACTTCAACACAATATGAAAAATAATTAATTTCCAGTTGAAGTTCAAAAGAATAATTGCTGAATTAATTTTAATTGTTTTATGGAAAAAAGTTGGGGGTTTTCATTTTTAGCTTATTTTGGCATAAAAGAAATAGATTCCTAAACAATGCCTGATTATTTTTGAAAAATTAAAACAAAAATATTTTGATTAGACAAAAGCTCCGCGGACCACCATGGGCTGGAAACCACTGCCTTAGTGGTATACATGACAATTCACTAATTATTCAGATGTTATTATAAGTGTTATTATAAAGAATAGGAAACAATTTACGTTTATTCTGCCAATTTAAATAATTGTTTTCCACTCACCACTATTAAAACAAGGGACGAAACGAAAATAAATAATTATGTTTAATTGGTTGAAAAATATCGATTTCGTCTAAGACCATAATAATATTTAATGATCGTGTTGTTGGAAAACCAATCAAAATTTTAAATCCTTTGACCTTCTGTGGTTGGATTGATTTTAGTTTTAAGAAAATTCGAATATTCGGAGAACTAAGAAATAAAGGAATAGTTCTAAGAATTTTTTCTTAAGTTTTAATTAATTGCAAAATAGTTACCTAAAATTTAATGAATGAACTTCGGAAAATACGAACTTAAAATGCGGGTTGATAAGCTCTTAATCCAAATTTAAATATTTCTTACTTTATAATCCAAAAAAAAATTTACAAAAATTTACTACGGTTATATAAGAGATTAATATAATAATAAAAAAATAGTCCAAATAGGTTCTACAATACAAATTCGCCACAAAAATGAAATCTAACTCAATAATTAAATTATAAACTCCATTTAAGACAACATACGAATTAAAAATGTTTTTGAAATTCATTATCTAAATTCAATATTCGTGAGTAGCAACCTAATACTCGTTCTTCACCCTTATATATTAAGTAAATAAAAAATAAAAATACAGAAGACGCAAAAACAACCAAAGCGAAATGTTTTTGATTACCCAAGGGTACACAGTAAAAAGGAAAGAAACGATAATGTAGTAACACCCCCTTTTTTAAATTACCACCCCTAAAGGCACAACGCCCCCTTTTTCCCCCTTCTACACAACCCCTTTTAGCACTCACCACCTACTGTGGTGCGGGCGAACAGGGGTTGGATATGTCAGGGGTGGAATTTGCATAGGAAAGTACGTGTGACAATGGTGGGTGGAGGGGAGGGGGTATGTGAGTGACGTAAAATATACCATGTGGCTGGCTGTCAAACGGATGCAGAATGATTTGATGACTAGTATGCTTTCAAAATGATAAATGTTGTTGATGTATTGTATAAAAGATATTGGAAAACGATATTATTTTATTTATTATTGGATAGAGTGTAATTAACTACACGTGTTTAATTTGAACCCCTAAATTAACGATTACTTTTTATAATTGTAATATTTATATTAACTAAACATATTAAAGAATTATTTAAATAATTAATATTTTTATTTAGCGGAATATTTTACCAGTGCAACATAAACGTATTAATAATAGCTAAATACATATTGCTATTAATTTATCAACAACTGTGATAGTTATGTATAATGACATTATGTCTTTTATTTTATTTCACATTTTTAAAAGTGTCATTTTTTAAAACAGGACATACGAGAATCCTACAAAACCTTGATTATAAAACTTATTTCCTTCAAGATAAAATATTACACATATATATTTGCAAAGTGTTTGTATAAATATTATAATTATAAAGATAATTGAGTGACATCAAACATTTAAAATTTTATACACTTTATATATGTTAAATTTTTTGTATAATTAATTTAAAATAATAAAAAATCATGAATTTATTTCTTGAAAAAAGTGAGAATGTTCTCAGTGTTCAAAAGCTAAATGTACAAAAATACATTTATTCAAAATTCAATAAAAATTATTTATAGGACAGTAAAACGTGTCATATATTGAATAAGTATCTGATTGAGAACTCCAAAAATTGTTTATTTTCAGAGTTTATTTAGAAATAAAAGTATAATTATTATTCAAATAAATATATTCAAGCGCCTTTAAATATTTGAGAGTGCACATGCATACTTATAAACACAAATCTTCTCAAATTCGGTATTAAAAAAGTAAAAAGTAAACATTGAATTCGAATAAAGTCAATACACAACCAACGAATAAATATTTAAAATAATTATTTTGTTTCCGTGAGAAAAAAAATAGTAAACCGAGTTTCGATTCCAGATTTCCATGCTCAAACTTTCATTTAAAAGCAAATCTGTGAAGAACAGTTTCTGTAAACAAATAAAAAATGCATTCACAAACACTAAGCGCAGGTTTTCCGAAAAAAAAAATAATGAATAATTTATTACAATAAATGAATTTTCTACGAGAGGATGGAAAACTAGGAATTCTCACAAAATAACATTTGTGCAAAATTAATTGGAATTGCAGTAAAAACAAGCCTACACTCTTCGAAATTCATATTCTTTAATCTCATTTATAAAGACGAAATTAAACATGTGACGGGTGAACAGGCAACCATGATTTTCAATTAAAATATTTCTTCCATTTTTTATTTTACAGAATTTGTAATATATGTTTCTTTTTCTGATGATTATTTCGAGAAAGATTAAAAGTTCGCTAAAATGGGCGCGAAGAAAGGCATTGAATAAATACCTGGGTATTAGAAAATATATTTTTTTTTGACTTCTTAATAATCCTATACGAATTTCAAGTTTTAACGAAAAGAACAATACCACAGAATATATATTTGAAAGTAGTAAGAAATTATTTTATCGAAACAAATGAAGGCGCGTGTCAAAAAATGTGTTTGATTATATTAATTATGAATAAATATTTTTCAATATCACAATTTACAGGCATGAAAATTGCATTAAATTATTTTACACATTTCTAAAAATGCCCTTGTTTGAATAGTAAAAATAAATATTAGTCTTTCTGAACAATAAAAATCTTAAAATATTCATCAAAGGCTAATTTCTTATCAAATAAATATTATTATTATTTTTATTATAAAAATCCTTACAATTATTTTTTCTACAGAATAATAAAGAATAAAAAACAACACATGTAAATATTTATTGAAAGATGTGAAATTGTTATTTTGTTTCAGAAACTATGTATTTTGTTAGAATTACTCGTAAAAGATATATTTATTAAAAAATATATATTTTAAAGACATTGCGTTAAATAATTAGGAAATGTATTACACAATATAAATAATATTTCTATTAATGAAGAAATGTCATGAAGTTTGAAATGTATGCTATCTTTAAAATCATCAATATGAAGTAAATTAATATTTTGCATATAATATGTGTCATTTGCATAATGAATGAAATTAAGTAAAATGGTTTTAGCTTGATTTTTGTATTAACAACGTGGCCGTAGCACAAGTCACTACTTTGGAATATTAATTAGTAGGGTGGGTCGGTGAAAATTAAGATATGTTTTGATACATTTTGTGGCGATAAGTTGTCTTCATATAATAAAAGCAAAATGACTTAAACAAATTAAAAAACGATTGACATCTTCCGGTGGCTCTTAGCAGTTTAAAGAAATTGAATATTTTCGTAACTTTTTTAATATTACTTAAAATTCTATGATCGACACGCTATAGTTTGTAATGTTTATTTTATGGTTCAATAAAGTAAAATAAATTAAAACATCATTGATATTTAAATGTTTTATAGTCGAGCAATGCGTTCGAAAAACGAGAATTTTTAAAAATTTTTAAGTTTCATTGTGCTAGTCGTCTTACAAAGTTTTTGTACAATAACAGAGTATTGCTTATAACAATAAGTATAATGTCAGTCATCTATAATAACGGTTTTACGGGAAGAAAATAACGAACGTTGTCCAAATTGGTCAATTTCTGATAAAGTTTAGTATAATTCGCAACCTGAAGATGTCAACCAATTTGTAATTTGTTTTATATAATTTTTCTTCTTCTTTTAGGAAGCAACTTTTCTGCATGACAGCTGTTAAACATTCTTAAGTTGTTTCGATCCACCCTACTTATTAGATCAGTGGTTATGTAGTTCTCAGTATGCATTAGTAGTTGACAAACCAGAAAAAAATATGCTTATATTTTTTTTTTCAAATCAACGATATCTTAGAAGTATTATTTTTAAAACATGAAGAAAGCTAAAAAGGAAATTATAATTTATTTTATATAAAAGATAATTTTATGCGTTCGAACTCCAATTTAGAATTTTCATATAGAGCATTTCATTTTTATTATAGAGCTTTCATCATAAAACTTCACCTGTATCTGGTTAGAATAGAAGTTCACCTATGTTTCTTGTTTTCTTGATTTTTTCACTACCTTTAACACAATAACAAAAATGTCGCAAGCAATCCCAAAAGGCCACTGAAGAGTGAGACAGTAAAAAGATCATAAACTGGACAATAAACCATTATGATGTGTATAAAGTTAATTTTACTACCTGAAATAAAATCGCCACAGGGGATTTACTTTGTGGGGACAACTGAGATTTCAAATGTGAAGATTTAAAGGATTTCGAATATAATTTAAATTAAATCTTCCTTAATAATTATAAAATAATTAAATATACGGAAATATAAGTTGAATGATTTAAAATTTTTAAGTACTTAACAACTGCATCATGTAACAAAATAGTGAGTTTTCATGTTTGTAAATATAATATAAAAAAACATGCCCAGAAAAAAGTTTATTTAAACGCCCTGAAAACAAGTTTAATATCGTAAAAAAAATTTAAATCTTGGTGGACTAATCTGTATCGGTGGGGCAATTTTTAAGGATATAAAGGAATAAGTAATCCATCTCAATCAGATGGTAATTTCTAAGTAAATAATAAAATATATAATCAAATATAAATTGATATAATCTTATAGAAAACTTCTTTATTTCATACAGCTAAATAAAAATTGCTAAGAAGCAGCAGTTCAAAAATCTTCTATTCTCTAGAATTTCATCACACCCCTGGAAAAATAAAACGCAGAGTTTTCTGTCTTCGCATATCAGCCACTTTTTAACCTATTCCAAACGCCACCACCATAAAAGTAATCACCATAGAAACCACCGTTTACTCCTCTATATTATACCCCACCTTATATTTTTCTTAACTTAAAAAAAAACAAAATAAAATAATAAAAAATACAGCGACCATTTCCTGAAGAAAATAAAAATCCAAAATTTATAACATAGAGTGTTAAAAAAGGCCATTCGAAAAAAAAGATAGAGGAAGGGGAAGAAAAAGTTCACTTAAAACGTTCTCTTGCTAAGTTTTTCACGATCTCCTAACTTATGTGGGGGAGGGGAGATACTTAAAGGAGGGGTGGGGGGGGTCTTGAACAGCCCCTTAAAATGATTTTCGAATAAAGCCTTTGGGAACCGGATTGAATTCCTCACAGTGGTCGGACTCCAAATAAAACTTAATGGGCCGAAAGCAATAACGGACATAGCTTATTGGGTAAAGAAGTTAAGGGAAGGGGGGAGTCAACGGCCAATAAGGGCAGTCGTAACAGGATAATATGTATAGATTTATTGTACAGGAGGGCATATGTGGCACGATGGATAAGAAAGGAATATTTTAAAAGATTCCCGCAAACGTTGTGTTAAATTGTGTTGAATGGTAAGAGGACGGAACGATTTTCAAAGAATGGAACAGAGAGCACTATATATTGATCTTTGTATTTGTTTAGTAATTTGAAATATAAATAGATAGATTAGGGTTTTAAGCAATACTTTACAATTAATTTCACTGGTTTTTTTTATTGAGCATATAGTAATTTCGTTTTAAAAGTAAAAATTAATGATGTCATAAAATTTAAGTATTCATGTTTAAAGATCTTTAAAACTCATAAATTAAAAAATCGTATTGTTTGTATTGCTCAAAGGTTAAATGTTTTTAGCTAAAATTTTGAACTAATCTGTAAATTTTATAAAGCTACGTTTTGTAGTTTCGGAGTATTTCATGCAAAGACCGGTATTGGAATCGATTTATACATTTTTTTATATTAGATTTACATTTGTCTCCGTCGATTATATTATATCACTGAGCTAAAATAATGATTAACACAGGAGCGAGTACTCCCATTGAGCGACAATGTACTGTAACATACCACGCGGACGCATACTCTTAGGAAGAAAGGTTGAGAAAACGTTCTACCTTCACTTTGCGGAAGATTCCCGTGATGTCACAGAAACATTTAAATTTATTTTTTCGATGTCTTTTGCCTCCTTTTTCTTATAAGTAAGAAAGTATGTATGCAAAAACATTTAAATGTGCAACATTTAATGTATTTTTGAAAGCTAGAAATGCGTTTTAAATCTACGCAAACCTATGAGAAAGGACTATTTTTTTCTACCTTCGCTCGAAAAAGAGTAAACTGGCCGACCAAGCTTAGTCCTGGCTCCAGTGTGTATAGTTATATTATTTTAGCTCATTGTAAAGATGTCTAATATTATGTGTTTATGCACCTACAAAATTTCGTTACATATCTTCCATTAAATAAACTCCCGTTTGAATGCTGTCCAATAGACCAAAGGAAGCCACAAAGAATAATTAGAGGTGTATAAATATGTAATAAACTTTCTACTGCATTATCTACTTTTTCTTCCTATTATGCAGTATGCCGAAATCGCTATCTCAAATTCTAATGTTAGCTATATATAAGGTTGTTATTTTTTTTAAACTAGTAGTAAAGCGGAAATAGCAATAATAGTTCGTCAAAAGAAAAAATAAGTCATTTAAACAAAGGATATTTTTTATTTTCAGCATAATTATCTTGTATTGACCATCATTATTTTAACCCAGACCCTTCATTTTCAATCAAGGCAATCATTTTCACTAACTCGGTATTAACTATGCAAACCAGCCGCCAAATTTAAATAAGCTATTTTTTATTCGTTTATGGGAAATTGTAAAAAATGCAGAAAAAAACCCAAACGAAGCGGAAACAAAAACAGTTTTGTTTTGTAGAATTTTTCACGAATCCTTTCCCCGCAATCAATGTCAGAGGAAAACGTCAAACGCACGAAATAAAGCTTCGATGGAAATTCAAAACGGCCTGCCGCAATCGAAACAAAACTGTAACCAAACCTCAAAAACCATTCGAATAGTTTCATCCTTCGCAGACTCCGGGCTCATTCCAGGGATGCATAAATCCCCTGTTCTTCTGTTCCTCTGTTGTTGCGCCACTGGCAGCATAAAAAGAACTCCGAAATTGGAGCGCCTTCGGTTTTCGTTTTTCCCGAACACAAGATAAATACTTTCTTCCCGTTTCTCGCGTAAGAAATTTCATTCCTTAACATGAAGGATTATGAATGAAATTTTCCATACAATTTCTTCGCAATCCCAATATTTTAAGTTATTCAAGTCAGACGAAAACAAACCAAAGTTTTATCATAAGCAATGTTTTTAGTTTAAAAAACAAAAAAGTCCGCGCCTCAGGAAATGCTCGTTTCTATCAAAAACGAAGACAAATGTCTCTGGAAACAAAAATGAAAATGGACTTATTCTAGCTATTTATTTGAATTCCAAACATTCGTAGTAAAAACATCATTATTTAAGAATTCATGTAAGTAAAAACAGAAAAGAGCGATCATACAATTGTCCGAGGAAAGGATTTATTACATGTTTGTTTCAGAAAGTGTACCTACCGCTTTGAATACGACAAAACTTTTTATGGTATGTTTAGAGATATATTCTCGCATAATGGATTTTTTTATTTAAAATAATAGTCTTCTTGTATCTCGAGTCTGATTTTCGAATAAAATTGGAGAATTGGGAATAAAATATCTAGCTTACTTAAACTTTTGCCTTTTTTATTTTAACATATTTCGAAAACATATAGATTGTAGGTACTTTAAAATTATGATAAAGTTATTAAGAATAAAATTTGTGTTCATGAATCTTGTATGCCAATGCTAAATACGTTTACACGTGGTATATAAGTAGTAAATATTACATAATTAGATAACGTTTAAGTGTCAATATTCTATGCGTACTCGAAAATTTTCTCGGTCTATTTTTATTTAAATAAAGTTTTCTCGTGTAATCTAGATTGGTAATGTGAAAAAGATAGAATGAGATTCATGTCTATTAGTTACTTTCTTAAATGATTAGCTTCAAATTATATTGTAGAAAATGTAACGAAGACACGTATTTAAACCCAGTAAACTTGAGTGTAAATTTTCAAAATTTGATTATTTTGAGTTTTAAAAGTACATTTCGATCTAAAATAACACATTCTTAGAAATAACACTCTCAGTTTTGAGAATTTTGAGGTCTTCAAGGCTATTATAATTACATTTAACAATAGTTTCGTCTTTTAATCTCGTCATTTTTGACGAAATATGCATTCTCAAATTTTTGAACGAAAGTCACATACTTAGTTTCCTGTTCGGCACTTTTCAGGGTCATCAATTGATGTTTGATTCTTATACTTTTATTGTCAGAATTCAAACAAGCTTTCTTGGATGGGTGGATAGAGCGTTGGACTCTGGAACGAAAGGTCCGAGGTTCCCGTCAGCTCACCGCTATTGAATTGTTATATTATTTAAAATCTTCTTAATTTTTGACAAAATAAATTTCGCTAAAAAAAAACCGACAAAATAAATTTTCTCAGTTTGACGAAATATTTAATTGACGAAATATTAATCATCTCTTTCGTCAAAGATGATAAAAGTTTCCTCAAATATGAAAATGCGTTTTTATCAGTGCTGGATATTTTTATTATGCCCAAAACATTTTTCATTTCATATTATAGTATATACACATATTAATTCAAATGTACTAAAATAAACATTTAAAACGTATTTCAACAACGTTTCGAGAGCAACTAAAACTATAAAATAGAATGAAGAGGTCTAGTAAATTTCGACTATCACAACGGAAATAAAAATAAACAATTAAGCCCATAGCAGCAAATTTGATGAACGATTCCGTTCGGTGACCTATTGTTCTCCCCCCCCCCCCCCCCCCCATCCAAAGAATAGTGAGAATTTGCATTTTATTATAAGGGCAGGTATTTAATATTAGACTTCTCATTGTGTTCACCACCCCTGCGGAGTTGAGATGTTTTTTGTAGTAGGAAGGGGGACAAGCATTAAGGCCCGGATGTTGCTAGCTATGTGCGATTTTCGTCTTACTGTGCCATTCATTTTTATGACGTTAACATGATGAATTTGCATATAATTGTCTTTCCAATATCTTCTAATGCATTTTTAATTTCGTTTTTCGCGGCCATGCTGGGTCTGGCAATATGCCAGTGGATAAGCCGTTTTATAAACAGCGGGAAAGGAACAGAAAGAAGAATTTATATTTCAATCGCGAGGAGGGAGTAGGTTTAAGAGTCATCTTTTTTTAAAATTCTTGCTTGAAATAATTTTTTGAACTTGATTTATAAGCTATTTTATTTTGAAAAATAATCTCAACAGAATTGATTTTTTTAAATTTATAATTATGTAAGCAATATCAACACAAAAATAAGAATTCGAATATATTTAATTACATAAATGAAAGCGGCGAAATAAAGATTAAAAATGAAACCTAAGGAATTCGTATACCGTATTTCCTAAAGGTGAATTGTTAATTTTTTAAATCAAATATTACCAAATTTTCAAGTTTTAATTTACTAATTCCTTCCAGACGTTCCAAATAATATTTACTCTTATCCTATTTTGTAAAAAGAAAAAGAAAATATACAATATCATGTTTGCTTTTTAGTTCTAAATTATAATTTACGAATTACAAGAATATATTCTGATAAAAATAATTTTTATTTTAACCATTCTGTAAAATTGGAAATGTAATATCAAGATAATCTGCTACAAAATAGGTTACAAATGTATTTAACAATCTTAGTATTTAAAAAAAATACGTATTTAGGAAATAAAGAAAAAATTTAGACCGCAGTTTTTAATCAATTATATTTAAATACTTTCTTTGCTGTTTTATTTTACTTAAATAAGACACTACCTTTATCTCACTAACTAATACCTTTGATAACAAGATTGTTTAAATTGGTTCTGCTAATCATAATAATTATTTAACATAAACTTTGTAAGAAATCAATTATAAGTTAGTTCCTATGGTAGCGCGATAAAAAAAAGGAAGTGCATAAGAGTTTTATTAATTTTACATCTTATATTATTGGTACTTAACATAATAAATAAAATAAACGTACGCAGTAATTTTTTTCACGTATAAAAAAGGAGAGATGACAAATTAAGTAAAATGCTACATAATGTGAGGGGTCTGTACCTCGTTTTAATTTATTTCCGTAAAACTAATTGTATGCATACATTTACCGTGTTTCGCTTGTTTTTCTTCTATATTTATGTATAGGCTATCAATCAAAAAACTATACTCCACACCCTATTGATGCATTATAAATACGTTTTCTAATTCAAATGCAGGACACGATCACGCGTTATTAATTTTTGTCGTAATTTCAATCGTCTATGAAATGTGTTGGCGTGCTCAGAAACACAAAAACGAGGATAGGCCTTTGTGGGGGAGAAACTATTAGTGCAAGATAGCTGAGTATGTACTTTCCAACAAGTTAAATGCAATTTCCATTAATTTCGTTAACTGCATATGTATTTTCCAACAAGTTAAATGCAATTTCCATTAATTTCGTTAACTGCATATGTATTTTCCAACAAGTTAAATGCAATTTCCATTAATTTCGTTAACTGCATATGTATTTTCCAACAAGTTAAATGCAATTTCCATTAATGTATTTTCCATTAATTTCGTTAAATGCATATGTACTTTCCAACAAGTTAAATACAATTTCCATTAATTTCGTTAAATGCATATGTACTTTCCAACAAATTGAATGTAATTTCCATAAATAGTAGAACCTAAAAAGAAGCATTAAATCATGTAAAAAAAAAAAATTTAAAATCGGAATTTGTTTTTAATTAGTTGCATTGCCCATATTATTGCAAAATATTAATATTTACAAAAACTAAATTTTATTTTTAATTAATATTTAAATAAATAATTTCCAAATGTATTGTGTTTAATGTACAATCACAATCGAAAAACCCGTATTTATTTGCACTTTGATAACAAAAAAAACCCGTAAAATTTAAAGTTAAGATGTTCTTATTATTATGGCATTTTTATTAACATCATTATATTTAAATTATTATTCTTATATATAAATTTTCTTTTTGATAATAATTTCTTCAATTCAATTTCTTATGAAACGTAACTATTTATTTTAAGGAGCCTTTTTTTTATTGTTAGTAAAGTTTTTCTACTGCTGGTGATTCAATGTAAAATTTTTGCTTGTCTTATATGCGAAAATATTTTAAACGTTGAATAAATATTTTTTTATAGTAGACTTTATAAAGATTTTGTGAATAAAAAGTAACCAAATCAATATTTTATTATTAAAAGACTAATACTTTTAAAATAATTGTATATCTAAAATAATGGAATAACTATAATTGATTGCGCGCTGTTATTCTTTAACAAATGAAATAAATTACTTCAAAAAAGTTCATTCGGATTTGAAGGTCGGTAATATTTGAAGGGTACCAGGAATAAATTATAAAAGTCCACTTTTGTTGTAGTCATTATCTTTTAAAATTAATGCTATCTATAGCAGTGTACTTTTATTGTACCAGGAATAATGATAATAGTGCATAAAAGTATACGTTAACATATTATAATATTGTGTATGTCCCTTAGACATTAATGTTCATTATACATGAATATCTATGTGACATGAATGTCTATTACACATGCATGTCTATTAGACCTGTATGTCTATTAGACATGTGTGTCTATTAGACATGTATGTCTATTAGACATGTGTGTCTATTAGACATGTGTGTCTATTAGACATGTGTGTCTATTAGACATGTGTGTCTATTAGACATGTGTGTCTATTAGACATGTGTGTCTATTAGACCTGTGTGTCTATTAGACCTGTGTGTCTATTAGACCTGTGTGTCTATTAGACCTGTGTGTCTATTAGACATGTGTGTCTATTAGACATGTGTGTCTATTAGACATGTGTGTCTATTAGACATGTGTGTCTATTAGACATGTGTGTCTATTAGACATGTGTGTCTATTAGACCTGTGTGTCTATTAGACCTGTGTGTCTATTAGACCTGTGTGTCTATTAGACATGTGTGTCTATTAGACATGTGTGTCTATTAGACATGTGTGTCTATTAGACATGTGTGTCTATTAGACATGTGTGTCTATTAGACATGAATGTTTATTAGACATGAATATCTGGGAGACATAATTGTCTATTAGATATGCATGTCTACTAGACATAATTGTCTATTAGATATTCATGTCTACTAGACATAATTGTCTATTAGATATGCATGTCTACTAGACATGTATGTCTTTAGACATGAATGTTTATTAGACATTAATATCTATGCGACATGAATATCTATTAGGCATGCATGTCTATTAAAAATGTATGTCTATTAGACATGAGTGTTTATTAGACATGAATGTTTATTATACATGAATATCTGTCAGATATGAATGTCTAATAGACATAAATATTTGTTCAACCTTTCCGCACGATCAATGCGGACAGACCGGCATTGTTTATTATGTGTTCCAATTATTTAGTTTAGTAAAACATGTTGACGTAGTTATAGTTTGTTTTTAAAAAGAGGTCATTGTTATTTTTATTGAGTATTTTTAGTATTTTACGGCTTATACTAGCATGGTGTATATGTTAACTTATAATAAAAATAAATTGTGTTCTATATTAATGACATGGTAAAATGAAACATTTTCTTACATTTTACATAATTTCATCTAAACAAAAACTACAAATCAATTCTCAAAAAAAGTATACATACAAAAACGCGAAACCTAAAAAAAAAATCCATAATCTATCTAGTACACAATCATATCAAAAAGACCCTCATCAATTGAGCAAAAAACTCATAATAAAAACCGATGCACATAAAACAGTTAATTTTTTTAAAGAAATTAAATTCCCCCATATCATAAAACCTAACTGATAAACGCTCTCTCAACGTCGCCTCAACCCTCTAAAAATCGACATTCAAGTTCCTAGAGGAGAAGAAAAAAAATGACAATAAAAAAACTATTAAGAAGATCAAAAGAGTAAGAAATATAAAGGGAATTGAGAAAAGGGAAGATAAAGTTTTACGCGGAGAAGGGAACTCTGCATCAAATATGCTTGCTAATGAGCACCGAGAAAAAGATCGCTCTGTGAAGTAATGACACAGGGAAAGATTTCTGATACATTATGCACTAGTCGAGAGGGGGTGACTTTGCAGTGAAGGAACTACCACCCCTTGTTCAATATACACCCTTTTTTTTAAGGGGGAGATTTATTATTAAGTTTGAAAAAAATTTAGAAACATCTGTTGAAGATTGTTTATCTGAATATATTTAGAATTTTGTATTTTTTTTTACAAAACATAGTTTTTAGAGAGTATTAACTGTTAATTTTAGGAGGTAATTGAAAAGAGGAAATGGCTCGTTTTTAAGGGAATAAGAGAGTTTTGTAAATTTAATTAATTTAGGTTATTAGGTAGGGATTCGTTTAAGTAAAAAAAAACACGTTTAATTTCAGAATACGTGGAACAGTTAAAATGATTCAAGCACAATCATCTGAGTAATAGCAACGTGTATTGCTCTTCGGATATGATAATGCCAGATTTATCCTCATTATACATAATTTTTATATTCGTAAAAACAATCCTATTTTAAAAAACTTTCAATTTTAAAAGATTGGGTCACTTTTGAAAATGACTTGAAATTAAAAATATATATATATTGAAATACCATTTGGAAAAATAGATAAAATATTTAAGCTGGTTACCGATTTTTGCTTATTAAAAATGGTATCATGAGAGAAATTAAGTCATACAATATATATTAATGATCATTGCCATAATAAATACATTGCAAATGATCCTTTGGTTGTACTGGTAAAGTATCGCTTTTCGAGTATTTTAACAATTTGGAAGAAAATTAAATTAAAACTTCATTACAGCGTGGAGCTGAATGAATCAATTAACTAAATTCAAAGCCTCTATAATCCTTTATGTAATTTTTATTTATGAAAAAAATATATTTAGATACAATTTCCACTTAACTTGAGTGCGACATTTAGTACAACGTACTAAACTTAAATGTTAATTCAATTATTATAAAATTAATTAATTGACGATGAAATTATCTAGAGATTATGTCAACTACAATTTTAAATATAATTAAACTTAAGGGGTAGTGTCTGCAGTAAGTTCAAATTAAATTTTCTCCCCTGTGTAGTTAATTTTTTTTCTTCAAAATTTCTTTTAATATAAAGAAAAATATTCGGGCAGTAGTAAATTATTTATAATTTAAAGGAATGTTTTTAACCCACTGACGCTAGAGCGATTTTTGCATGTGTAAAGTTTTCTTTAGTGCTTATATATTTTTGTAAAAAATTTGCATGATATTTTATATTATAATTTAATTTTTTTTTAAATTTATTGTAAAAATATAGCTTGTAAATTGTACCTCAAAACTGCGAATTAAAAAAATTTTGGTAATTGAAGTATTTTTATTAATTTAAATATTAGGTGTATGACTATAAAAAGTGGATATCCCTGGATGTATAAATACGGGATTTAGCGATTGATATTTTATTAATCAAATTTATAAAAATTTTATAATGTAATATATAAAAATACCTACGAGTACTCTAAATAACGGAGAGCAACAACAAAATAAAAATATAAAACAGATTTAGTCCACAATACTACAACTGTAAATAAACTTAACAATAAAAAAACCATAAAAATATGTCTGGCATTGAGAGAAGAATTCTCGGACAAATTCGACTTTCACCCCCTCCCTTAAAAAAATCCCTCCCCAAATAAAAAAATAAACCACATCGAGTAAAATATAACGTTGGGAGAATTCTGACGCCCTTGCTGAAATCGGAAATTCCAATACTGGATTCTTCCTCAGGTTTGCGTTTTATTCCGTTTCTTTTTTTCCCTGTTTTTTTCCCTTCTTCTTCTTCTAAGGTCGCAGTGACCCTCGAACCTATGAAAAGGTGGAGAAGTTTCAAAAGGCTTGCGTTTCCTGGAGTCAAGGGAACTTGACCAGATGGTCACGAAAAGGGATCAAAAGGTATTGGGGAGAGTTCTTCTGGATTCCTTCTTTGTACGTCTGTATAAATACGCAGTAGCGTTCTTGACAATGTTTATACGCTTCTGTTTTTTAAATCTAGAGTTTCGAGTAAATTGATTTGTTCTTTGTTGGGTTTTTGTTGGAATACATATGGAAGTGGTTTGTGGTATATTACATGAGAATTCTTGCGTCTAAACGGTTCTTTTTGTTTGTATGATTTTTTAAGAAATTATTTTTTTGTTTTATTTACAGAATAATCTAATTGATGCATCAAAAATATAATTTTTAATTTGTTTAATTAATAAATTAAATTAGTTCGACAAATTTTTAAGTAAATAAAGTTGACAATTAAAAATATTTCATTTGAATTTTTTTGAGTTTTTATTTTCTTAAAATATAAATTGCGTTGTATTTATAAATATATAAATATATTTTATAAGTTAATTATTATTTTTAACTATATTTGTTGATCGTACTTCAGCTTATAAAATGTAACATTTCAGATGGTTATTTTTTATTTTAAGTTATATGATATAGGCTTGTTTTGTACGCACATGTCGAAACCATTTTTTTAAGTATTTTTTTCGAATGTAAACACAAATTGTTTGGCAATGACTAACTTTGGATGTATCCCATTTAACTGTATTGGTATACTAAAACAACTTTGTTTAGGTTTTAAACAAGTCGCTTAGCTATATAAGCAACAAACAAAGTAGTAAAATCATAGAAAATAAGAAAGTTGTATTATATGTAGTAAAACAGCCAAGTACTGACCATCGCCCAAAATTTTACACCACCTTGTATAGTTAAGTATTTCTTAAAACCTAAAATAAATAACATTCGATTAAATATATCCATATTATGACAGTTTAAGATTTTTAAATTGATACAAATGTTTCACAATATTTATGTTGTAGTAACAATATTAACAGCTTTTTCACGATATCGAAAAAGTAATATCAAGTTCATACATAGCGTTACGCGATTAACATTTAATATAATCAATGAACAATGTGTTTACTTAAATGATCTAAGTCTTAGTAAAACAGAATAAATTTTTTAAAAAAAACTACCTACACTACTGTGGTTTTCATACGTACATTTTTTTTTAAAGAAAATGAATAAATTTCATGGTTAATGAATTTGATCATTATTTTTTATAAACTTGTGTAATGTTTTGACATACTGATAACGTCTTTCAATGTTTAGTAATTAACAGATATATTGAATGTTAATTAGAAACAGCTTTTTATATCCGAATCAAACAACATACTCTAATGAGCGATTCTTAATCATGTAACCATTCTAAAAAAAAATGTTCCGCTAATTAACGGACCGAAGAAACACATCTGACAACTTCTTGATTGGAAAATAAAAATAACAAGAAGGCTTTTGACTGCGAGCGCAACCAAACACACAAAACTCTACTTTTAGCTGCAGTGGCGCATCCTGACAGATTGTAAGAAACTGCATTAAAATAAACTGCACAAAAGAATGTCAAAAACAGCAAATAAATGAATAACTAGAATAAAAAACGATTAATCATTTCCGTAAAAATTCTATTTCGTATTTTTTATATTCCCGTTATCTTAAGCCTTTTTCTATATATTTTTTTCTTAAATTCCATATTAATTTAAATTGAATTCGACGCGTGCTTAGACGTTAAATAATATGATTGAACGGATTCTAGAGTATTCTTAAAAACCGGTTTTGTTTAGTCTTTGATCTCATAGCAATTAAGGAAGTTGATTGGATTTAATATGATTGCTGCTTTTGTATAAAAAAGACATATTCGTATCATACGTATTTTAAATTATTTTTATGTTTTTTACTTTGCTGTTTAAATTTTATACTTTTGTTTATAGTTGTTGTTGGTGACTCTAGTCTTTAATCAGTAAAATAAATAATAAATTTAATTCTAGTTTATATTGAAATATTTATCTGCAGCTTAATTGTTTTGTAAATTCTTAAACAAATTATTACGCACTATTATTACCCTTCTTTTTATGAAACAATAAGTATTGTTATACAAGACGTTATTTTGAAATGGTTATAAGACTTACGGAGTACCTATTGCTCATAAGTTCCAAACTTACAGAGTAAAATGGATACATTAATGAGAGTCTAGAATGATTTAATGAAATACTAAAAGTATTTCATTAAACACTAAAACAAATTAAATACTTATTCTTTGAACTTTAGCACGACTTTTTAGACCTACAAACATGTTTATATATACATTATAGTATCTTAAGTTTTAAAATGTTGGTGATATTGTGATAGTGTATACAGAGTAATCACAAATTGTTGGGCGATGGTCATTGTTTGGGTGTTTAACTACACTAAACTATTATTTTTGCTATATTTTAACTAATTTATTTGTTGCTATTAAAGTTAAGAGACTTGTTTAAAGTATATGAGAAATACAGGGTGCGGCAAGCTAACTTCCTTATTAGGTATTGCAATAAAACAAAAAGTAGTTAAGATATCTTTTTTTTTATACAAAAGTTACACATTTAAAGTTTTGGTTTACATAGTTTTAAAAATCATATCGGGTAAGTAACGCCCGCCATTATCGATACACTGGGTGAACCGAATTCGGCTGTTTCTCATCACTCTCTCCAGCATATTGATCGGTATGTTGGCCGTTTCTCCCTGAATGTTTCTTTTCAGATCTTCCAGAGTTTGTGGGCGGTCAGTATAGACACGGGATTTTAAATACCCCCACAAAAGGAAATCACATGGGGCTAAATCGGGAGAACGCGCCGGCCACTCCAAATCGCCTCTCAGTGAGATGAGGCGCTGGGTTGAAACCACCGAACTTCCGTTGGAAAAATAGGCCTCTACGGCAAATGCACGCTGTTAGTTACTCCAACGCATGATGGCGACTGAACCACCAAGTCACAAACCTTTATGATCCCCTCTCTCGAACGAGACGACGCCAAGCTGCCTGGGGCTGCTGTAGCTTCAGAGCACTCACTTCAAAAAAGGAAGTTAACTTGCCGCACCCTGTACTATGACAAAAATAATGTTTTAATATATAATAATAAAAGAAAGAATCTGTCTGAGTGTGTGTCTTGCAAAACATTATCTTTCACTGCTTTGAACATGTCTGAAAATATGTATTTGGATACTATTCAACCTCTAATTGTGCCACTAGAGGTTGAAATTTTTAATTACCGTTTAGTTTTCCATTTATAACCGTCTATAACGGTTTTAGAAAATTCATTTTTTTTTAAATATCCATTAAAAATAGTATCTATACTGTTATAAAATCATAAGATATTGACAACAAAATGAAATACTTTAAAATAAATTAATATAGGTTTATTGTTTTAAACAATTGAAAGTTGAAGATAACAAAAATGCTTTTGCAAAATAAATATGTATGGCAATTGTGCTTCCACGGGAAAGCTGATGGAAAAGCTAGCATTCAGAGATGTACCCGGAGAGGTCTGAACATAGACCAGTTTTTTTTGTCTTCGAGAAAATAAAATAGAAGGAATTAACATGAATGACGAACAAATGGGATAAAAACAATTTAAAGCGTGCAAAACCGCGGACAACAGCTAGTATGCAATAGAGCCAAATGTGCTACATATAAAAAATGTCCATCTCCTATAAATTTTTAATCACCCTCTTAAAGTCTTCGATCGTTTACCAATGATGCTTCTTACAAATCAATTAAATTTAAATTAATGTTATATTTTTGTAAATCTGCACTATTATCTTTTATTTGACACTTTCCAAACTTTTGATGACACACTACAGCTTTTTCATATTAAACATTATTTTACCCCTAAAGATTAACTGCAAAATACAATTCAAGAAACTTTATATAAGTGAATTAATGGTCAAATTCCCGTTGAGTGAGAATGTTGTTACATTTCTATTACTAAAACAGTTATGAACTTCGGACGCATTACGCACTTAGAGTTAATGCACGTTTCCCTATGGGAACAATAATGTCAACTATTGTGTATGAGTGCATACATCTGCATGTTTGCAGGCTAACTGCGGGATGTTAAGGGTTCCTGTCATGTGTGTAAGTGCTCGACAGGATGATTATATATTCGCACAAAGTCATGAATTATTATATTGCGGGTGCGTTTGGGTTTAATATGTTCATCAAATGACTATGATCTTAAGAAATGGTGGCGCACAGAAACACGGAATCTTTTTTTACATATTAAATGGGTTAAATTGAATATATTTTTTTAGCTTAAAAGTTTTTGAAATATGTTGACCAAATATTCAAGATATAAGGCTTCACTATGTTTATAATTATTGTTGTTGTTTTGGGTGAAAATGAAATATATTTTAAAAGTATATAAATTATTTTACATTTCTTGTATAGGAATTAGCAGTAATTTCTAACTCATTTTGTAGTTTTTAAAAATCATAAACCTAATTTCTCTTAGAACAATATTTGTGCGATGGTATCATTCTTATTGTCTTAATATTAAAAAAAACTCAAACATTTTCCGAAATGGTGGAAATATACACAAATAATCTTTACTTTTGTATATAATTTTGAACTTTTAAATATTGACCTTTTATTTTTAAATAACCCCGCTGCTAAAATTTACGTTAGCAAAATAACAATTTGTATAATGAATGCAAACACTTATTTCTAAACAAAATTTTCACTTTGGGTTCAATACGAAGCAACCAAAAAGCGTGAAATATATTCAATTCTTACAAAAACTCCAAAACGTTATTTTACCCCCGCTCCTAGAATTTAAAATAGTAAAAGAAATACATAAACACAACTCCTACCCAACTCCCCCGAATCCAAGTTCAGGAAACAGAAACATGCAAAAAAATTCTTCCACCTTTTTTTTATCATCGCTGTCGCTACCTATTCTCCGTATTACCAAGGGGTATCTGACAAAATGCATGCTCTGAAATATAAGTCGTAACTTGTATGTGATGAGGTGCGTTTTTGGGCTGGCCAAATGAATGGGCTGTCAAGTCTAATACCGGTCTATGTTGTGGAATAGGCCCTGGCCGTGGCTCGAGCAAAGTGGTGTAAAGAAACGAGCTGTGACAGCGCAATAAAATATAATAATAGGGCCGTCATTCAAGTTTCCGCATTAAAATTCAGGGGTTTTTAGTGACGTTTTCTTGCGTATTCGAGCAAAATCGTTTTACTAGAGAAAAGGGAATTTAGGAATGGTTAGTGTCGCAGAATTTTATTTAGAAGTAAACGTGCGATTGCTAAATACAGTTTCTGTATTGGGTGTGAAATGATATATGCGAATATTTCATGGTCATTTCTGTGTGAATGTGAAAATATTTTATAGTAAATAGTGATAAACTGTGCGTTAAATTAGCCGAAAATTACTATTTAATAACTTTTGTGAAGCAATTGCGTTCAATTTTTTTGACAGTTTATATTACGAAGATAATTTTACAAAACTTTATAAATATAATAATGGAAATTATAGTCAATATATACTTATTTTTATTACGGTATTTATATATTTAGGCAAATTGGTTTATGCATATACATAGTGTAACAATTTTAAGTAAACTATTTTTAATTTGGAAACAATCAACATAACGGTTATTAATGTTTGAGAATAAAAAAACTATATGTTACGGCGATCCTCGAATAAGAAGATATAATCTAGGCTTATAAAATATCACTAAGTTATTTTTTAAAGGGCATAAGATTTCTTCTTTATCATTCAAATACCCAAAACATTTTTCCAAACCTCTATCAAATAGTACTTAGCAAATGCACGAAAAATACTAAACTCATACAAAATCATCAACTCTATAACACATTAGCCGAATTATTCGAAAATCATATATATGCTAAACAATTTCAACTTAAGTTTTCATTAAAAAAATCTTTTAAAGAAAGCGAAACATCAAAATTACTCATGGATGGAAAACCGCAACGCAAAAATTACTTTGTAAACAAATATTTGTACTCGTATTTGTTTACTCCGCTAAAAATGCATGGAAGCGTTTAGTTAAGCATTCCCAGCATCGTCATTTTTACATTAAAACTCCATAATAGAAGGCAGAGCACATCAATCAGCTCTTGCTTTTGGTTTTAAAATCAGCCGTCGAGACCTAATCTTCAGAATAAATAATGCATTTCTTACGGAGAAAGGAAAGCGGGGGTCCGGCATATTTGTTTGCGGAATTAAGGTTCTAGTAAACCGCATTCTGAATAATATAAAAAAATACACAAATATTACTTTGAGCTAATGGAATTTTTAAAATCATTGATTTACGATTAAGTTAATACTTTCCCATTACTTGGTTACGGGTTAGTTTTGCTCTGCGTCGCAACTGAGGTGTTTTATAAATGGCCTGAAATACTTTTGAAATGTGTGGTTTCGAAAACGAAATGAACGATCAATGGATAATAAAAACAATAGTGACGATTAGAAATAGCTATTAAAGGTTTCTAAAAGAAGAAATATGAGTAACCAATTATGGTAATTTTATTTCGCCAAAAAAGTGGCAACTATTTTTTTTTTTAAATAATATATTGATTGTCGAAAAACATTCAATTATAATGTTATTTTTCCTGAAAGAATACTTAATTTATTTTTTAAATAATGTATTTCATTTTTAAGAGATAGACTATAAATTGTACATGAATGTATTTAAAGTTTTAATGATACGTTTAGTTAAAAATTATGCTTTTAAAATATTTTAGTATAATAGATTTTGGTTTACATAATTTAATACCTCTATCACGGTTTTAGTAGCTGTAGCTGTGTATATATCTCTATGTATAACATATTAGCCTAAATTAAATTTGTTTAGGTGTATTAAAAAAAATTACACTTGTAACACGTACTGTTGTTTAAATTTTATTTAAGTTAATTGCGTTACAGTTCTAAAAATACTTCTTTCAGTTTTATACAAATTAAATATATTTTATGCAAGTTTAGATAATATTTTGTGGAAATTAAGACATTTTTAATAAAAACAATCTATATGTAAACTCAAGTTGCACTTTTATTAAAAAAATATTTTATTCAATATAATAACAAAAGTTAACACAGATTAATATTTTGTAATTAAAAATATGTGTAAAACTATCAAGAATAAAATTACTATTTAAAATGCTAATCCCTTAGCTCAAAGTAACAATTTTATTTTTACAAAAATATGATCATTTAATTTTAGTAAACCACGCAGACTTTTATAAAGAAAAATTTACATATATATAAAATAAATTTTAAAATATAAGTAAAAACATCTATGAGGTACCATTTTTTTAAAATAAACTTATTACGTTTTCAATTTTTGAAATGAGTTTTTATAATGACTTTCATTACCTATTCTATCGGTAACCTTTTGAAGAACTGCTAGTAAAGGTAATGAAGTAATATATAAACTATATATTATAAACTACAATTAGTTTATAGTAAAGACATATTGAAGTGAGTCAAGGAAAATTATACAAAAAAAATTGAATAGGTTCTTTGAAACTCGGAGATACACTATTAAAAACGCATCTCTCAACAAGCAACTAATAAATTTACCATATGAAAAAAATGAAGATTTCAATGGTGATAAGTATAAAACAATCTCTTTATATTGAGCTAAAGGATTATTGTATTTTTAATCGACACCTTTATGTCTAATATTTGTTTTATATAGATAAAAACATTCTAGTATGTGTTTTGTAATTGTGTAATATTGTTAAAGTGTATTGCAGAAAAGTTATAAAAAACAGATTACCATCAAATTTAATTTTCTACTGTTTCTTTGATACGTAAATGTTTTCCAATTTGTTTTTATAAATATTTAGTAGAGCTAGTACACATTCTGGCATTTATTAATTCCACGCCCCTTTAAACCGACAAAGAAGATACTCCCTCAAACATAAACATAAACGAATTTACAACCCCCCATTGAAGCTTCATAACGAAGAAAATTCTTCACAATTCACGAGTAGAATAAAATAACATAAAAACCGACAACTAAAACAGTGCAAAACGCGCTTCGTATACGAACAAAAAAAATTTTGGCAATTTATCCACTGAAAGACTCTTTCTTAAAAGAAACGCATAAATTGAAGCCATAGCGAGATGAAAATAAGCAAATGGAGCAGCAACCGATGCAAAAACGTTTTAGGCCTGCAGAATATACATTTTAAGTAAACCAACAACAACAACAAAAAACCAGGCCCCTTCACAGAAGAGCATTCTTTCACAGTTCTAAATAGAAGTAAAGGAAAAATTCGGATCGGCAATAGCCTAATTTAATGAAAAGAAAGGGGAGATTTTACCCCGAAATTGTAGCGCGTTACATCACTGAGTTTCCTGTTCTTTACCCCTCTGCAACATTCCTTTTAAATCACCTTTATCAGATGCAACAGGGGCGAGTTGCAAGGGGGTGGAAAAGCAATTTAAAAACATATCGATTTCCTTTTAAAATAAGCAAACCTGGGTGCGGAGAGAATGGTGGCACTACAGAGTGGGTGGGTCTAATGAAAAAATGTAATGATGATAGAGTGTTGCTTAAAACAGATGCTGAATTTTTTACGTGCCTAATGCGCATGTTTATTACTTAAACTATACACTTCATTCACTTGTAATTTTTTATGCAATTAGAAATTATATACCTTAAGAGGATTCGTTAGATCAAAAACACTTGATGTTGTTGAATTGTTGTAACATATTTTTTTCCCTTATTACATTATTAATAACAAATGAATTTGGTAAGCCTTATAATTTGTATTGCAGGTATACATCGTGTGATTTTAAGAAGTGTACTAATTGTTGAATTTTGTTTAGTAGTGTAGTATACGTGTATATGTTTTTGATACTTAAGTTGCTGAATATTGGGAAGTTAAAATATCTGGATGAAGGATTAATACTTTATTTCGTATGTCTAAAACAACAATTATACGATCTGTTGTATTTTTTGCTGTTTTATTTTATATAAATTACCTATTAACACAAACTTTCGAACTCAAAATCTGTTCTTCGTACAGTCATTGTTGTTTTAACATTGTTTTAATATTTTATTTTACGGCGGGGAACTATATTGTTTTTTTTTAATTTATTTATCAACCTTTGCTTTAATTAAATTATTATAATAAATTATTGAAAAATATGCACACCATTTTATTCTTGATGTGCAAATATAAAGAGTGAAATACCTCATTTCTATATAATGTTAATACAATACATACTACATGTTTGACTCGTATACTTTTATGCAGAATATCAACATTATACAAAAATCCCTTTTAAAATAAAATATAAACATAATTTGCCCTACAACATACTTCTTTATTTTTACAAGCAAATATTTCACTCGAACATCTTTACCAAAAATTCAAATCTTTCAAATATCTCATTGATGATAAATATCTCATCTCTCTCACTGAACCATCCCATATTGTTAAATATCAGATTACTCAAGCTTCATAAGCTAGAGATACCACATCATTAAAATAAACAGCTTCAAAAGGTAAGATATCAAAAATGAAGTGGAAATGGTACATTAGTTTTGGAGTGATATTATCCTTTCAACTTATATCTTTGAAGAAGTTTTCTCTGGAGCATCCACACATCTTTTCTTCACACATCCTCTAAACTGAAATATCAATTATATTTAACTCTATTGCGAAGAATAGTATATATGTGGATCCACAACGGAATAAAGCAAACCTATTTCTCCGTCCTCATCTTATACCCTGCTAACGTCTCATTCCACTTGAGACGTTTCGGTTTTAAACGACGTTCTTTAACACGATGGTGTATATTACATTTGCACAGCCCATTCTTTCGGTATACCGTAATATACTAAATTACCTAGCCGTGTTAGGAATTATTTCTTAAAGACAAATTCTTGGGAGATTGTCTTTTGAAATTATTGAAGATCTTTTAAAGCCCCACTTGAGGTTTCTCTAGCAAAGGCGTTTGCGAGAAACAAAATCTGAAGGTTTCTAAAATGTATTAGGTCATTTCTACAGAGGGGTTGTAACGGCTTTCTCTAAGGTGTTTGGGATTTCATGTTGACTCTTTATTGCTACATGTAGAATCGCTTTTGCTAATTGGCTATATGTTTGAAGATTTAACTCTACGAGGCATATTATTCATCAGTACATTTGCAAAGATGTCTTTTAAGTTTCAAATTCAGCTAAAAAGTTAAATATATATAATTGAAATGAAGTTTAATTTTCTAGGAAAAGTTTTGGATTCAGGTACTATATATATTTTCTTTAAAACATTATATAAATATAGTTTATATAACATATTTTATAAATATATTTTACATAAAATTATTTTTTATTTAATATTATTATATAAATATATTTTATTTAATATTATTATATAAATATATTTTAATAAATATATTTTATTTAATATTATTATATAAATATATTTTAATAAATATATTTTATTTAATATTATTATATAAATATATTTTAATAAATATATTTTATTTAATATTATTATATAAATATATTTTACATAAATATATTTTTTATTTAATATTATTACATAAATATATTTTTTATTTTATATTATTACAAAAATATATTTTTTATTTAATATTATGACATAAATATATTTTTTATTTAATATTATTATATAAATATATTTTAATTAATGGTCGTTATTAAAACCATAAAATAATAAAAAATATCAATATTTATCAATCAATATCAATATCATATCAATATTTAAAAATATTGAGTTTCATACATTTACCAAGAAATATCAATATTTATCAATCAATATCAATATCATATCAATATTTAAAAATATTGAGTTTCATACATTTACCAAGAAATAACAACAATTCTCAAAAAATGAGTGTTAATAAAGTTACTATATTGAGTGCATCAAGCTATTTGAATGGAAAAATTAAGTGTAGCTGTGTCGGATCACGGTCAGAAGGGTTTTATGTGGATCTTCATTTTGTAGATTATAAATGTAGGTATAGATCGCCAAAGAAATACCTTGCCAACGGAATGAAGCTGTTCTGTCCGATGCCACGTCTCATTCCCCACCCTCTTAGGCTCTGCTTGCTTTATTTTCGGATTTTACACGAATTGGCGCGTAATTTTCTATAGAACGAGGCCAAATGTCTTCCAATCATGCTGTTTGTTACGAAGTTATAGTATCGTAAGAGATTCTCCTTAAACGTGTAATATATAGTGTATCTATCCTGATACCCTATTCAGCTAATTTTAAAGATTGTCCGTGCCAAAAAATAAAATAACAAAAAAACTGTCCCGAATTGTATAGATAAAGAAAATCTCATAAAAAGACGCAAACAGGAAAAAACATTTCCTGTAGATAAAAAAAAATATTCGCATCAGAAACGAAATGGCTTTCCCAAATCGAGACGATTTCAAAGACCTGGGACACCTTTGGAAATAGAATGATGTTTATCTTTAAGGGGTAGGTCAATACTCTCTCAGTTCGCTAACTGTTTAAGTCAACAGTTCAAACCTAAACAGTGAAACTCAGAAATGCAAGTCTCGGTTGGGGATCACCAAATCGCTGGACTTCGACAAAAGCGAAAAAAGAATTTTGTTTACTGAGAGTTTCTTAGTTTCTCGCATTTCTTGCTTTGTAAATGTTTACAGACGAAGACATTTCGGTCATTTAAATAAGTTATAAAGCATTGTTTCATTAGGGACGGTTTAACTTAATATTAAAAAAAAGTGTTTAATTCAGTTTGTGGGCTCAAGTAAATAATTCATAGTTATGCAAATAAATGTTACATTCTTATTTGTAAACTGGAATTAATATTTATACATCTAGCTTCTTATATTGTAAATTAAATTAATTTATTTTCCTTCTGAAGTCAAATAAAAAATAAAAAATACTAAATTATTATATTAAATATTTAACGACGTGTTTAGGAAACTATGTTTTATTTTAGTAAAACAATGTCACAAAGTATAATATTTTCTTTTAAAATATCATATACTGTATTATATATCACAGTCATATTGGAATATTCAAAAATTTATTTACAGTGCATTTAAGAATTATCTTTAACATTTGACACACAATACTACCTAAAAGAAATAAAGTAGATAAGTTGTGTTACTTGTTCATGTAATAGAAACACATTTTTTTTTTGATCGCAGATTTTTCCAAAACCACTAACGAACCATACAACGCACCATTATAAAACCATTAACCTATCAATAAACCCACTGAGCTTTCTCCTGAAGGTGGGTGTAGGAAAGTTATTCTAACAACGTCAACACACAATAAAAACTACAGAAAATATGATAGGTAAGTTATTGTGCTTGTACACGTAACAGCAACACAGTTTTATTTATAAGAGAGAAAAAAACTTTTTAAAAGTTTTTTTTATCTATGTACCAATAAAACTGTTGATATTACATAACTTAGCTATCTTATTTCTTTTAGGTTTTATTGCGTGTCAAAGTTGTAGAGACAATTCTTAAACAATCTGTATAAATAAAATGATTTGTCTTTAAAAATGTATTTACAATATCCTTAAATAACCTATTCAAATGGACAGAGCAGTCATACGGGACAACTTTGTCAAGTGGGACAACTTCACATGTTTTTTTTTTCAATTATGGTTAAAGTCTTGTCAAGTTCGTGAACCAACTAACCAATCAATCAATTGTTGCTATCGAGTGGTCAGAAACTTGACAGGGTATCAAAATTCATTTTAAAAAAAACGGGAAAGTTTCCCTATTTAACAAAGTTGACCAGGTTGACAGTATAGGTAGTCCTTGAGTAGTAATCCTTCAACTATACCAGCTGCTGTTAAATAAATGGATTCTTGTTTATAATTAGAGTATTGATACTTTAATAAACCAACTGTTTAAGAACGTTTGGAACCAATTTATATTTTATAGCATTGGTTATCTTGTTATGACTATAACCTATTTCCTCGATTACGACAGGACTGGTATTAAAAAGCATTTCATAAACTTTTACTATATATCTTTAATCTCCCGAAAATTACTCATTTAAAATCGTTGATAATTGATTTTTATTTATTATATATGACTTCCCAAAGCTTATACATTTGCAAAAAAATACGAAATCATTTTTATAATAGTAATTTTCTTCCGAATACAAATTGATCCACTATCTAATAAGTTCTTAAAAACCTTCATCCGTAATAAAATTAGCCACCAAAAATGTTATTTATTATTTTTTCCTAATTGAAGTGCATTCGGCTATTCGAAAGAAGAAGATACGATTCTAATAACTACCAAAGAATTCGCTAAAATATGTCTGTAACAAAGATTCCCCCATTAACATTGGTAATTCAATTTACCAACCTAAAGAAAGTTTCTCTTGTTCTTTGCTTCAAAAAGAACCACACCATAAACGTGCAGAGAGATTTGATTTAGATGCAAAGTGTAGCTGATAAGAACTATCCTGACTACTAATAATATGAGAGAGAAGTAAGAGGTACGTGAAGAGAAATATCGTTCTGTTATTTTACACCTGTTCTTTCAAATGAACATAACAGTTTGATATCTCCATAAACGATAACCTGTTTTTTTTCTAACTTGTTTCATTTCACTGAATCAGACTAGTTTATATTCTTTACTTTATTGGTATATTATTTAACTTTTTAAAATAACTTTAAAATAATTTTGACTGTACAGCATAATTCCAGGGAAGCTTGTGTTAAACATAAAATTATGAAAAAGTTAAAAGGAATTAGATACTCTTAACAGTTAATATAAACCCAAACTAGAATTTAAACAAATTATTTGGTATACATTTGCTTATGGAGCATCTCCTTGTTAGATCAGATATATAATGATTCTGGTTAGTTGGTTGCATTAGACTAATTCTAGAGCAATAAGCTATTAGCGACAGTTTGCTATATATTCCGTCGGAAATACCAGGGAACATTGACTCATAATTTTAAATTATTGTCAGATGACGTGGATAAATATGAGCTCTACAAATTTTGCACCATGAGCAATTTGTGGCTATTTGGATCACGACATATTTAACGTACACAAGTCCTCTCTACACCGCGAATATTTTGTGGACAACGAGGTTTGAACTCGTAACTCTGTGATTACAAGCAGCTCGGTACTCTTCCCACCAGGCTATTTCGACCATCATAACAATTCTGCATATCAGAGCCAGGATCAAACACCTTCAAAACCTACCATGGACGTACGTAGTAGAATATTTTTGACGGCACGTTTATCACTGAATCATGATTGTTACTAACAAAGAAGATAAGAGGCAGCAACCTGCTCCAAACAATGAACAGGTTAAAAAAAGGTCGAGCAAAAAAAAAAGTAACTGTTACGAAAAAAGACCGTAAATATCACATTTCTAGAAGTAACAAATTTTAATGCATTGACTATGCAGCCCAGCTAATTAGATTTCACTCGACTCCGATAGAGGGCGCTGACATCATCAAAGCATTATTTTTAAGAAAAAGGAGATTAAGACTTGTTCGCACCATTTTTTTTTATTCATTCGAAAAGACATAGAACGAATATGAGGTCATTTTTAATAATCATTAGCTCGCGACCGAAATTAGCTGTAACACGGAGATGAGAGTTATTATTTTCTTTCATTTTTTTTCGTATTTCAACTCGACTTTTTTTTTTTAATTCCCTTTCTCTCGAGTCGTAATTCTTTTAGTCGTTCTTAGAGTGGCTTCATTCAATTTCACCCAAGCCCGGGGTGAATTGTTCGCCAGTTTTTAAAATACAAAAGCTGGAATTCGGATTAGGTGTATGAAAGTAAAAAAAAAATATATATATAATAATTAAGAGAGATGAATTGTTCTCACATTCGAGTCGTTGTAGCAAAAACACGAAGGAACTGTAATTAAATTCGCAGCCAAATTAATTAACATCGCGATAAAACAAATATTTCAATGAAACGCGCAATAAAATTTGAACACACAGAAACTCTTAATTAAAGTTATTATTTCGTACTATTTCCATTTTTTATAATTACAAAAAAGTTCCAGATGTTTTATTTTATCAAAGGGACATATGGAATAACATTTTTTGAGTGGTTTTGACAATGAATATAAATTAAGGGCGTTCGTTTAAAAATATTTTCGTAAAATTTTTAGCTCAGTAGAATATGTCGTTGATTAAATATTTTCATAAAAATGAAACAATAATGTAATTTCTTTTATGGAATATCCGATTTGTCATATTTCGTTGTCTTCAAAAAATTTCTAATTTGTTTAATTTTGAAAAAATTATAATAAAATGTGTGATTGTTTACAGTTGATGTTTTTTAAATAAAGATATATATGTTATATATAGTTAGGATAATCAAATAATAATTAAGAAACTAAAAATAACAAGTAAGATTTAAAACAGAAAAATATATATTATTTAGGATTACATGTGCCATTGCGTATTAAATTTTCATGCCAAAAACCTGGTGATAACCCCCTCCCCCACCATTTCAGTTAATATTGCAATTTCTGTTTAGTCACCCTATTTAAAAGTAATGGAAGAATATTTTTTTTTTCAACACGTATGGAAAATGCGTTTTTATTTAAATATATACACACATTATTTTCAACCTTTTATGAATCAGTACTGACAATAAAAGCAGATATTACTTAATCGTCCAATACATAAACTTAAATTCAACTCAAATATGTTCTTTTTGTCTGAAATAATGAAAAAAAAACTTTTATGTTATACGCATTTTAAAAGGTGATATACTCAATAGTTTGGTTCTAAAATGCTTACGTTGGAAGTGGTGAGGAATTTAGAACAGCGTGATGCCAAATGAGGTGTTGTTAACTAAAAATAAAGTTATATAAGAATATTTACAGTTACCCCTCCGTGTATGAGGGTTAGTTTGTTGGTTTCGGGGTTTTCCTCGAAGGAAAAATCCGGAAACCTTGTCTCGTATTTTTAAAACCTGGTCAGTTGGTGAAGACAACACCTGAGCTGACACCCGATGCAACCTCAATGGGTGGCAGAACATTGGACCCCGATCATATTTAATATATGTGTGTGTGTGTGTCGCGTGTACATGTCCCGTAAACACGACTATGGTAATTCAGGATTTTTTTAAACTATTGAGTGACTTTTGTAATTTAGTAGAACAAGCAATTACGACAACTCTTCAACGTAAGATCACTATATGTTAACTGCTTTCAAGTCCGCTTAGATTCGAACCCACAATCGTCTGATTGGTAGCCGGATACTGTTCAACTATACAACCGGGTATTTTTCTAGACTAACAACTCGTCACCTTCCCTACTACTGACCATGTCCGATGATTCTTGACTTTGATGATATAACGAGAAACAATATGATCCTCATGGTATGGCGTTGGCATACATTACAAAGGGACTGGTGCGTGTTAAATCTGATCGCCCAATGTCCTTACATCTATTAAGGTTGCGCCGGGTGCTTTCTCAAGTGTTGACCTCCACATCAGACCATGGTTCAATACTATGAGGCAATGTTCCCGGATCCTTCCTTCGAGATATACCCCCAACCACCGCCAATAGCCCACTGTGTGCTGCTCTAGTGCGAACAGAAATCTAAACAAAAATTATAAGCGACACATTTCGGCATAAACATTGTTTCAATTTTCCCATGTCTCTCTTCCCCCTCCCCTCCTAGCATCGAGTACCCAACATTGCACGGGTCCCACACACACTATTTATTCTCTAAACTTTAATGACATAAAACTGTTCCTATCCCGATCGCTTCTTGGGGGACCGCAACCCGAACCCTCCACAGTGTAGGCATCTTTTCAATCAACCCTGATCCCATCCAATCTAGGATAGGCCGAGGTCTTATTTCTCATCAGGAGGATTACTTCTGCAACAGGCCCCTGCAAAGTTATTTTTCAAAAAAAATAATATTTTTTTTTTCGCGGATGATTGTGTTCGTCGTCTCCTGAGACGATGACTGCTATAATCTGAACACTTGGCCCTGACGCTCCCTTTCTTGCTGGATTTTTAGTTACTCTTTTCGATAGGAACCCCCCTCTCCCGTAAGAAACGCAAAATTAATTTGCGCGTCGTGTTTCCAGGTATGATTGGTTTCTTTTGTGCAATCTTGTTAGCTGGAAAAGGGGGGATTGTCGATTGTGTTTTTTTTATATATTTCTTTTGTTTCGTTTCCATGTTATTCTAGTGTTCAAAAAGGAGAAGAGGAGATAAATTATTTTGTATGAAACGACGCGGACTTAATTTTCTTTGGAAATAAATGTCTACTTGGTTTCTCGAATCTTCATTTTTGGGAGGAAATGTAATTTAGATGTTTCTTGAAAACCTCTCGACATAATTTTAATTCTGGCAAATGCAATATTCTCTCAGTTTACTTAACGTGTTGTGAAAAATAAAATGAAGAACTTTTCTTAAAACTAAATTATCTATAGCAATAACTTACTGTATTTACACAATCTGAGAATTTAAAATGTTTATAGCAATGCATCAATATTTACAGGGATTATAAATGTGCTTAAAAAACGTTATATAAAGCATTAAAGTTAGAGAAATTATTGTCGCGTTATCGGTAATGTAAATATAAATGTTTATATTTGTTATTTCAATATTTTGATGTTTGCCTAGACATTCTATAAAATAAATCGCTTTTGCGAACTTCAAAAAAAATTATTGTAATTTCTACTTAGTTGGTTCAACAAAGATTTTTTTATTTGGTGGAAACGATTAAATATGTTTGATACCATTAACTGGATTCAGATTACGTTTAATTCTAATATATACGCTGTTTTAAGCTATTTTTGTTGAATCTGTCGAATATGATTAAAATAAAGAAACTTAAATTACTGATAACTCTTTTCTAATGCAAAACAAATTCTTTAAGTAATAAATTATTGTCTTGTATTATTTTAAAATGAACAACAAAACTAGGTATTTCAAATTCTCATTCATACGTTTTTTAAGTATATATAAAATTATATTTTTCTGTAATACAGGTAATATTAAAAATTGAGTGACTACTTTGAAAGCGCGTTTTTCAAGAATATTATTATTTAGAACAGTGGTTCCCAATTCATGGTCCGCAATGGACTCTAAAGTGATCGTGAACCTATTGTCCAATCAACTACATTTTTGCTTTGTTTCTTAAAAAAGTGTTATTTGAGAGGTATACACCTAAAAATCTAAATTACCAAATATCTAAAATAAACAACTTGACTAATTTGCTATGATTTTTTTAAATCGATATTTTTCTTTCTCAGTCAACGTAGTTAGCCCTCTAATGTATTTTATCTTTCTATTGTAGAAAAAAGTAGCTGCCGCTGACTAACGGTAACCCACTTTTCTGTTACATATGTTAAGTCACTGCCCAATAAGTAACTATCAGATACTTATGAAGTTTACTGAGTTTGTTTAAAGTTTCTCGGGGAATACAACGACGAAATTTTTATTGTAATATAACACATGCGTTAGGAGATATTTTATGTTAAAATTGAAAAATTTAACAATTTTGTTTGTATCAAGCAGAACGTATAGAATAAAACATTCCATAATAATTCTAAACTTTTTGTAGAATAGTAGATAATTTTCTTAGCAAAAAGGACCATGATACTAAACTTACATTTACTTAAACGAATTGTTTAACGATGAAAAGTTTTGTACGAAGTAATAAATTCGTAAACTTTGCAAAATCATAAAAAATAAGTATATACAACTTTTACAAATAGTTTTCCTCAAACCACCTTCTCCTTTTACATAGACAAACATACAAGGAAGCGAAACTCTGAAGAGATGCTATGGAAGGAGGGGAGAAGAAGCTCAAGATTAAGGGATCATCCCTTCAGAGGGGATGGGGATGCAGTTAAGGGAAGAAGAAAGTGTAAAAAGCCCCACCCCCTCCTGGAATAAAAGACGAGGGGTGGGGGGGGGCCTGGAGAGACGGTATTAATCCTGCGTTTGGCCATCCCTCTTTTTCACGTCTGGTCATTTCCTCTCGGTCAGTGAATGGCGAAAGGGAGAGCCGGAGCCTGACTTTAAGGTTAATTATCGTTCCGAAAGAGTGGTTTTATTGCTGGGGGGTGATGACATTCGGAAATTTGTGCCCCGTCGTAAAATGGCTCGATGGATGCTGTTGTTGGGTTTCTTGAATTAAAGGAGAGGGTGGAGTGTGTATTCTAAAAGAAAGTTATATTGTTTGAAATACAAAGTAAACAGTTGTTGATACATTAATATGTATATTTTGTTGCATAAAGCATTTTTAACCCTTTGCGATCCGAACAATTTTAAATATGACCTTTCAGCAACACCAAGTCATTTTTACTATGAGCTACCAGCTACTCCAGGAATATTTCCTATGGTACAATTATGAGGCAGTTAATGAATCAACTAAAGCGTGATTTGCTATGGATGCTAAACATTGGCGCATATTCGTACCTTTATCATTTGAGTCCGTTTAATGGAAGAGAACCCCGGAATATATCCCTATATATTATTAAAAAATATTTCTAGATGTCGACGCAGCAGCGACAACGGAGTAACCAGTTTATAATACAATGTGTTGACAGCGGAGTTATAAACTTAAAGTTAAAGTAACGCCACAGCGGAGTTCAAAGAGTTAAATTAAAAGTAGTAATTTTGTCAATTACCAATCGTTGGTTATATGTTCTGTCGTTGAAATAAATCTTGGAAGAAAGCTCTGTTTTATTATTTTATTTTCGGTTTTGTGTGCGTCGAACCATTTTACGACAAACTAGAAATTTACCAAGGTGAAAGCAAACTGAATCTAATTTTTATTGTTTATGTATTTATATTTTTACTGTTTTACCTGTAACGTAATAACTTGTTTTGAGTATTGTTCGTACAATATTGGCTGTCTGTAAGGTCCTTTTTTACCGTCGCTTTTAACCTACGTTAGGTTTTGAAGATGTCTCTATAAATAGTGAATACAAACAACGTAACACAGTATTTACCAATCATAGAACCATCTGCAAAATCTAACGCGCATTAACAATGCATTGGAAATTGGAATTTTTCTACTTCCAATACTATTCGAATGTAAGTACACGTCATTGTGTGTTAATGTTGGGTTATGCAGTGTTAATAGTGTCCGTGTAGAAAAGCCCTTAATCGTCCAATTGATGTGAATTAAATTTTAAAGAGAAAGAAAGAAAAGCATACAATAAGCAAACATAACCTACATACTTATATTTATCTGTCGAGTATACATATTGAAAAGCAGTGCCTATAATAATAAGTCTACTTTATATATATATATATATATATATATATATATATATATATATATATATATATATATATATTCATCCAGGGTTGTTTCCAATCACAAGGGCACTATACTTATCGGATTTTCATAAACATTAGAAAGTCTGAGGGTTTAATAATAAAATAAATATATATATATGATACTTTTAATTGATTATAGACACTCAAGAAATAATAATAAAATATATATATAATGAACTGTTTTTTGAGAAAACACAACGGATAAAAACAGTTAGCTTTATTAAAAAATTTTAGAATAGTAAAATTATAACAAGAAAATCAATTTATTTCGCCAGAAAGAATATTTCACAAAAATACGATTTCTGTTTTGTCTTACTGCAATTGTGGCTAGAGTTGTTTATAAACAAATAAGGATTTGAGCTTTTATGCGTCGTTGTCTTTACATGAATTAGGCAATTAATAACCGTAATAATTAATTTCGAAAATAAAATTACATTTATAAATTTTAATATTTATATATTTTTTTTTTCTTTCCAACCATTAATGCGAACTTTACAAACACACAATGCACTGTATTGTAGATGTTTCAAAATTGTTTGGTTTATATTTATTATGTGCTTTACGATATTTCTAAAACGGGGGGATGTGTTAATTATATTTTATCTTTTATGCGAGATAAAACGTAAACTATAAATATTTATTTTTTTGAAACTTTCCGAAATTAAGAACCGACATCCTCTTAAAATCTGTGATAAATTATGTCGCAAAACTCTAAGCGGGGGAAAAGAAACTTATTAGCCGACTTATACTAAAAAAACAACCATTAATTTTCCGGGTAGTCTCTAAATAATAAACAATATTAAAAAATTCACGATCTCTATTATCAAAGACGAATATTTTTTTCCTGGAGGGAGCTTTAAAATTAACTGGGTACTCCTAATTTATTCTCTGTCACGAAAGTAAAATTTATATTTATTTTAAGAGCAAACTTTCTTCTTTGAGGTTGCGATTAGAATGAGACCCTTGAGCTACGAAGGTCCGGTAAAGAATTAAAGATTAAAGTTTGACACTTGATCGTAGGTGTATTCATGTCGATGGTTTGTATATTTGGTAAAAAAAAGTTACCTTCAAGGTTTTTAATGTAGTGCTGGATATGTTATTCAAAATAAAGTTTTATTTAAAAACATTTTTGGCGTAACAGTTACTGAGAGTAGCAATGTCAAAGTTGAATGTTATTAGAGTAAGGAAAAAGTAATTAACAGTAGAAAAAATTATTTCCAGAAAAGAAACAGAGTAAGAGATTACAAAAGGGCAGTTTGGTCATAGATTGTTGAGCAACGGTCATCGTTGGCTGTATCAAATTTACTGTATAGGTATAATAAAACATTTTCCCCCAACTATTTTGTTTATACTTTAAGCAAATCTCTTAGTTTTTGCAGCAACAAACAACACAGTTAAGGTATGTCAACAAGAACTGTTTATTATGTGTAGTTAAACATCCAAACAATAACCAATGCTCAACAATTTGTGACCACTCTTTGTATAGAATATTTAAATATTTTATTGATTTAAATAATTTTACCTACATTTTGAATTTATTCAAATTTTGATAAATCTTTAGCATTTGCCTCCTTTTTACGAAAAGATTGTACGCATTTTCATTTATGCTTTACTTCTGTTAAACATTTCTCGTTCGAAGTTTTTTAATTTATTTTTTAATAAAAACTTTTTTAATTAAAATACTTTTTAATTATATTTCTATTAATTATTTAGCATCTTAAACAAAAACTATTATGATTTTAATTTGGAAAAAAAATAATTATGTACCATGTAAGACAGGGGCCAACACACTCATTCATAAATATTCAGCGCATATATTATCTATGTTTTCATGATTCCTACGCCAATACATCACCCCTAACTTCAACAAAATCTCATCACCCAAACCCCCCCGTCAATCCTCTTTTTTCCATCAAAAATTCAGAGAACGGAGGCACAATCCCTCCTATATATCTCACATAAATCGCCACAGTACACAAATTCGAATCTTATCCATTCTCATTTTAATCTGCGAAAAACCGGCTTCCGGATTTTTTTCCCCCTAAATATCTCTACGAGTAGACTTTTACCCCACCTCCTGAAGAAACCAAGCTTCGAGGGAGGGGGAATCTGACATAAATAAAGCTTCCATCAAATATTCAGCAAAATAACCCCCAAAAAATGCTGGTATGAACGTAGGGATTACACATACGCCCCTTGGCGTAACCCTTGCTAAGCCTACCTCACCCCCCTCCATGTAATTGTGTTGGAGGGGTTTAAACCCACGATCTCATCTTCTAAGACCCCCTTCCCCTCCCCATCTTCCCATGCCTGACTTTCACTCTATTAGAAGATGCGAAAGAAATGCATAGGTAGATGACCTAGCATGCATTTAAATAAACTTTTTGTTATTTTATGTGTTTCAAATATCTTTTTTTTTTTGTGAATGCATGTGAGGGGAGGGGGATGTGTCTGGGGGGGTTTGTCTCCCCCGCATTTCTCATCCATCAAGTTTTGAGACAAGGATGTGTAGGAATAGTGAACTGCCATATGTCTCTTGTGGTAGGGGTCTATCAATCTCCATCTGAGGACCTGGAATGTGTGTGTTGTTGGATTCGGAGAAAAAAGTTTGTGTAAGGTAGTAAGTTAGAGGATGTCTGACGTAATAATTGAGGTTTTGTACCGTGGGATTTCGGTGTTCAGAGTGAAAGTCACATCAAAAGCATTTTGGTTAAGCATCTGCTGGACATTTTTATATAAAAGTGGAGTTTTTATGTTTTTGTAATTTGAGTTGAGAATATTATGGAGTAACTTGATGCAAACGAGACGAAATTTTTTGTACATTAATATAATGTAGAAAAGCTATCAGTATAAGAAAAAAAATATTTATTGATCAGCTACATTTAATAAGTTTGTAAAAGAAGTCGTGAAATAAAATTTCAACTCGAGTCGATTTATTAAGATTCAGTAAATTATCTGTATCAAAGGAAATAACGAAGAATTGGTCAGAATTATAAAATATCCACACACAAAAAATAATAATATAAAATTACTTATCTTAAAAAAGTATATCAATCTCCATCTGAGGACATAGAAATAGAACGTGTGTGTTGTTGTATTGATATAATTTTTTTGTGTGTAAGTTGGCAAGTTAAAGGATATCAGACGTAATAATTGAAGTTTTGTACTGTGGGATTTCGGTATTCAAAGTGCCTTTGAAAATCCTACCATTGTTTTGTTTTCTATTATTTAAAGGCGTATTTTGAAGAAAAACCTTTTAATATGAAAGGAAATAATATTTATTTTTTAAAATCTGTATTGAAATAGTTCTACAATTCATATAAAATCGAAGAATTTAATAATAGAAGAATTACTTTAAAAAAATATTATCATAGCTAAAACCATTTTAAGGAAATTTTCTGTTCCCCTAGAAGTTTAACATAAACCCTTACTTTTCTAGCTGAATTGCTGTGTAACAATTTGATCGGACGACGCAAGTTTGACTAAAGCAAGTCGCCGTCGTTGATAATATTTCACTTCTCTAATATTTTTTATCGTAAATAACCCGTCACCTTCTTTTCTATCCAAGACAAAGAACGAGAATTCCACTATTCACCAATTTTAAACAAAATTTCATTCCAGACTTCATTTTCCACTCCTGGAGCATAACCTCTTCGACAAGGTGCTGTCGGTGAAATTGCTCTCGAAATTGCATCTAACAAGAGGAGACAACAAGAAATTTCGAACATTCTTCAACACCCGCCTTTCGATAAAAAAAAAGAACGAAAAAATAGAGCCATCTTTATGCCTCCGAGGAACGAAAAATTACTCTCGAAACAAAAACTAAATTATCTCTCGGAAAGGCTTTTCTCGAAGTCACGGATAATTTGAATAACATTAGTCTCCCCTGCCTCATAAAGATGGCGGCTTGGAAGAAGGGAATGTTTTTCGGTCAGGGAATAGTTGTAGAGAGGATTTGTAGACGAACCATGATTGGGCTAAAGTAGGACACGTGGCGTGAAGTCTTCCAATCAGCGTCAATTCAGTTGCCAGCGTTTGCGGCTAATCGAATGACAGTGTCACAAACAAGTCTTCTTCAGGACAGCTTCTGGGGATGGGATGTAATATAAAAGAGGGATTTGGTGAAACAAGAAACATTTTATTGTTGTCGTGGTTGGGCGAAGAAGCATTTTATTAATCTAAAATGAAATGAATGGGGCAAATCGCAAAGTTCTGGATAATTATAATTAATAACTGTATTGTTCTTGTGTTTCTGAAAACTAAATGACTATTCAGAGAATATTTCTTAATCTATTATGATTTAAATGTAATTTTACTCAATGTTCGAACTCACTAAAGCACATAAACGTAAAAATTTTACAAAATTTATACAATTTATAAAGTCATGCTCAAGGACAATCTATAACAAGTCCATTCATGTACATTTTACAAAATAATAAAACCATTTTTTAAAATTTAAATCGTATATTTTTTCGAGGTATTATTTAAAGAAATAAAATAAATATCATTAAAAGTAAGATTTACATAACTATTAAAACAAAACGTTTTTAACCTTTGGGAAACAAAACTTACCATACCCAGTAATACTTTAACTTTGAGTGGTAAAAACTAAAAATGTAAGAGTTATTGACAAAACTTTATTTTTCTGTAATAAAAATTGAAAAAAATTAAAAAATTAGAAAAAATGTGGGTATTACATGAAATGATCAAAAGCCAAGTTTGATACTATATGCAATACCTAAGTTCGACATTTTATACTATACCAGATTGTAAAGTTAGATACTTAATGAGAAGCCATATTGTAAAACTAAATATTTAATTTCGTAACTATTAGTCACTTCGTATACCGTATTTTCTATCTCATGGTAATATTTTACATTCGATTCAATGTATGATGGTAATTTAGACACATTTCATGAAATATATTTTGGTAAAATTTGACATTCTATGTTGTTTTCATAGTCAATCATAAAACATAAACGTAAATAACAATTTAAGATATTTTCTTTTCTGAAAATTAGTGCATTCATATTTTCAAGCAGGATATTGTGATGAAGTTTTGTATTTCTATTTTTATCCGTACTTGAAATATATTGCATTTAATATCGATGATTAATGTTATCTAATAGGAAACTCAAACTTTTTAACTAAACAAAAAATTTTATTGCCGAAATACATAAAAGTAAGTTACGTAAATATGTCGTGTAGGTGACAATATAAGCAATTAATCGAAAGGAGTAGAAGTGTGGGTTAGCCAGCTAATAAACTTTAAAAAATATTTTTTACTGAAATAATATAATTTCTATAAGTCGGATTTGTTCGAAAAATAGCATTCGGCTAGTATATCTGCTTGTCTCATTGAAATCAGAAATTATTTTATATCCACCTAATCGCAATCCCCGTTCATTGAACCTTTTAAATCTTGAAATCAAACCAATCGACTTTCCGTAATTTCAATTGCACTACGAAATTGCACTCAAAATTTAAAAAAGATATATATTTCTACGGATAAGCACACAGGCTGAATGCAAGGCACCATTTTTGTTTTCTCTCCGTATATTCCCTTAAGAATTCCAAAGGCAGGTTTCCATCGACGTTTATGAGGTGTATCCGAGACAGCTCCTTTGAGGCCGGAGCAATGATAAATTCAAAATCGATAACCAAGGAGATAAGAGATAGCATGGCGCCAATTTGAACATTTTTCTTAGAAATCGATTTCAGCTTAGTTGCAAGGACGAGATTATTTTTAGCCGATTATTTATTGTTTGTGTCATGTCAGAACGGCGGAATGACATTTTAAAGGCGACGTACGCGATGCAGAAAAGGCGATTGAAAAGGGGTTTTAAATTGCGCCGGAGGACATTCAAATTCGCGTCTACATGAATCTGGAATAAGTGCGGTGATTTGGTAACATCAATGAGGTGTGAAAAAAGGGTTTCTGAATGTGTGTGTTTTTTTAAATGTTTGATTTGTACTTTAATATATTGAGTCTGTCAGAGTCTTCGAGCATGAATCCTTCATAGTAGAGAAAACATAATGTTATAATCTCGCTAACATCAAAGTGTGGCCAACATGTATGGCCTCAAATACGTAGTTAATTACGTCATTCCATTCATAAATTTTTTACTGTTACACATTTCCCAATTCATCAGCCAATCGCGAGTATTTTTTAATTCATAATTTTGAAAAGAAGTCACGTGTCTGTGGCCATTCGGTCTGAGATGTTGGTTTCATGATTATGACGTCATATTCGCTCTACTATAGTCCATTCTTGCTCGAAGGTGAGAGTCTATTTGTGCCTGTGGTACGCAAAACACCATCTTCCACTGTTCGGATACGTAATTTATATATATATACTATTCAACCTCTAATTGTCCACCTGCGGCTTGAAATTTTAAAATTCTGTTTAGTTTTCCGTTTATAACGTGTTTTGAAGCTATTTTCTTTTTTTATAAAATAGCAATTTAAAAAAATAGTTTCCACATGGTTATAAAATTAAATTGTTATAAAATCAGGAAATCTTGACAACAATAACGAAATCCTAAAAAATATGCTAATATATATTTATAGTTTTAAACAATTATAAGTTCGCGTGCAAAAATTGCTTTGGCGAAATAAACATTTCTGACAAATCCGCCTCAACGGGAAATGTGTCGGAAAAGCTAACATTTGGAGATGTAACCTTGAGATGTCTGAACAATATATCAGTTATTTTGCCACCTAGAAAATAAAAATGAAGGTATAAACGAGGAGATCGAACCAATGTGGTAAACAAATTTTAATGTGCGTGAAACCGAGGGTAACAGTTAGTAATTTATAATTTGAAGTTTTCCTGATTCCATATATCGATTCCCAATCGATGGAGTTCATATATTGTCGTAACTGACAAAATAAATTGTTATTTATCTGAAAAGTAATATTCTTCTTAATGTTTAATTAGTACGTGGTGGGTATGCTGTCAAAAACAAATTTATAATCATTAACACACACAGCATTATCAACGGTTTATTTAAAAAAAACGTTAATATTAATTATTTTAAGCGCATTTAAAAAAAACATTGCTATTTAAGAGATGAATATACGATTCATCATTGGTCCATAAAATTATATTTCTTTTGATACATCATGTGTTAAGATTCGTTTCACTTAAGAGTCGTGAAAGGGATATTTACTTCAGAAATACATAAGATTATTTGTGAGTAATAATTAATTATGTCGAATAGGAAACTTAAATACTGAATAACGTCCCCTAAAAACTTTAAAAAATGTAGTTACGGCTAAGTAACTTTGCACGACGATATGCGGTGATAAAAAAAAAGCTTAGAAGCTGTGCTTCTAATTATAAAGGCTGTGAAAGAAATTTTCTGCGATAATTTGAAATAGTATGACAGTAAAAATCGTTCGAAGTTTGTAACACCAAGGTTAACAACGACATTGAATAATCTTGCATATATTTTTCGTTTTCTATGAAACCTTATGTAAATTTCTGAACAAGGTCGGAAGAAAGAACATTTGTTTACAAAATATTGTAAGCGTTCGTCCTTTAAGGTTTTCAAAATTTAATTTTCGAATTCCTAGTAAATTAACTAACCCTATCCTGTAAGCTTTTAGGAATATTTCATGATGATTGGGTTCGCCGAAAACATGGTATAAATATACATAAAACGAACAATTATTGGCTTGGATTTCCAGTTTTTCCAACAATACACTCATAATAAATATTCACGAAAATATATAAGTTTTCAATATTTTTTTTAATATATTGATTTGAGATATAAGTAAAGTTATATATTTAAAATAATTAAGATTTTAAAATATATTAGAAACAGGGTTACTGGACACATAATTATAATTCCAACTGCCATTAAAGCAAAAGAAACTTTACAATTTCAAAAATCGTTCCGATGAAATTGGTTAGATGAAATTTTAAAATTTAAATTATTATAATACACTCATTTTAGCTTTCAGGAAGAACAATCAACGAATTTGTATGTGTGTGTGTCATCAATTTTTCAAGAAACACATAATTTTCGTAAATTTCTGTACATGTCTAATAAGATTTTAAAACAAATTAAAAAAAAGAATTTGTTTAAAATATGAATTAAATTATTACGTAGTGAAAGCAAATTTACTAATTAGATCATTTGAAAGGTAAAAACAAATAAAATTGACCTAAAACACAAAAAAATCAAAATGACTTTTTACCGTGGATAGTCACAATTTTGTTAGAATGCTGCCAAAATGTTTTATTTAATACCTAAAACTATAAAAATGAATTCTTATCTTGGACAGTCATCAATAATTTGTTAGAAAACACTTTTAAAAAATACACAAAACAGCTGAATTAAAGAGATCTTAGTAATAATGCAACACTATTAAAGTCTAAAAAAAGTTAAATAAAATACATTAAGTTTCAATGCTAAAAAGCATTTATTTGAATAATTACTTCTCATCAGAGAGGTTGTCACACAAACTAAAACACCACTCAGCAAATAAGTATTCAGACGTCCATCAACAGAAGCTGAGATGAAAACCTTGCTTCCTCATGTCAGAAAGGGAAGTCTTAAAAAAGAATCTAAGAGCGAATTTTTATTGTTTTTTTTTTAAACTGTCTTTTACTTCGAGCAAAAAAAAAACGTTTCCTAAAGTGACTGAAAATTTAAATAAGTAAAAAAAATGGAAGCACCATCAAACCAAAGGAGTCGTTTTTAATTAAAGGAGAAGTCGCAGTCGGCGCAAATGATAAAAAGGTTCATTGAATTTTCAGGAGTTACTTCAAAAGGAACCAGCCTAACATAGAAGAATAGATTCAAAATGACGAAATTCAGTGAATTTGAATGACTAATTGTTCTTGATAGCGACAATATGGAGTATAAGATGTTAGAAAATAACATTTAATTAATTTCGAAAATTATTTTATTTAATTGCAATGAATGAGATGAATATTTAACGTTTTTAGTATGTTTAAATAATTTACGGAAAAATGTTTCAGTAATTTGGTAAGAAATATACGGAATTTAAATAAATTGTAGAGTTATTGCGTTGACACAAGATATAAACTACATTTAATTAAAAAAAGATTTATAGTTTTAAGACTGCATTTATAGTTTAAAAAGACTTAATTAAATTAAACTTTTTATGACCATATGGTAACTTTTATATAAGTAATAATAAAGTCGTATAATTTAAAAAAAATTGCACAATCATTCCATACAATTTTTGTCAGATATCAGTTTTCAATGTTTTGCACATCCTATTTAAACTTGATTTACGATAATATTTTGGTTTAGTCATTCATTTATCTTCTAATCTAACTATACATTAGTATGTTAATTAAAGTCAGAAGGCATCTACAAATTGGGCTCTTCACGACGGAAATTCAGGATCATTCTCAAGGAGAAAATATTACGGGTGTACCGCCTCATAATTTTGAACCGCTTTCAGATCAATATAAATTTTATATAGAATTTCGTTGAAAGTTTATTTCATTTAAAAATCGTAATAAACATGCAAATTTTTTAAACAGCTAAGTGTTCAAAATTTTATTATGTTTACATGTAGATTAAATTTTCTGTCAATTAATGCATAATTAAGTCCCAATCAAGATTCTTTCAAGGACATTTATTTCTCTAATAAACTTCCACTAAAGTTATTAACGTCGAACGTATGTATATTAACGTAGATGCAAACCCGTTTGCGTGCATCTCGATTGCAACAAGCATTGACGTTCCCTTCCAGGTGTCAAACTTCTGAATTGGTTTTTTAAACGAGTAAAGAATGACAACTCATTTGCATAATTAGCCTACTAGAATCAGAGGGAAACAATTTGATATATGTCATCTCAGGTGTGATAGTTACTATTAGGGGTTACATTAAATCCTAAGAAAAAAAGAAAAGAAGAACGATAATATTAATCGTTGTTTATTTTAAGAATTTACCTGGCGTGATCGTATAGTTTAGAACAGACAAAAAACACAAGACTAAAAATTGTGACCAAAAGAAAAACAAATTTATTAAAACACTAAAATTAAAAAGGGAACGGAACACTAAAAAAACCCTTACAAAAGCCAAACAAGTTAAAACTAAATAAATTAAAAGGGGGAGGGTAAACTAAAATTAAAAACTACTACCTTCAGCTGATTTCGTCGAGAGAGATGTGGCAGGAGGTCATGGCGAATACAATACGAGTGCCCAAAAAAAAGAAAACATGGCCAAGCCGCTACGGCCATACTAAAAGTGTCCAAGTTTGGTAGGTGGACTAAAAAGGGGGTACTTCGCACATCCTTCGACGGAGTGTCAACTCCGATGTCAGTTTCAGAGGTGGTCGGTCACAAGGCGTCAGCCAGTGGTGGTCGTCCAGCAGAGAAATCCAGTTCAGAGGTGGTTGGTGGATGGGACCTTCTCTGGGCGAGGATCACGGGCCTGACGGGTGATGGGGGAGGCGTCCAGGGCTGACATCAGAGGCAACGGCAGAGGACGGGAACATCCCTCTGGGTGCTACGTCGATGGGTGGCTAGGGTTATTGCAGTTAACCCGGCAACATCTACTGGAATGGGTGACTCTCGAGCATCGTGAGGTTGGTGGCGGCGGTTACGTAATTCTTCTAACCCCGCATCAGCATCGGCGGCTATTGCACGAGATTAACCCATCGGGTTTTGAAAAAGGACATACGGTCCGCGTTTATAAGACGGGAGCTACACTCCTGTACGTCTTGAGGCTTCGAAAGATGCGTTAAAAAGTCACGTCAAAAGCTGCGCTTTCCAATAAATCGCCAAAACCTCCTTGCCAGATCCCTCAAAACTAGCGCATCAATTTTCCTCTCAGCCAATCAGAGAATTTAAAATTACAACTTCGGTTACAGTTAAACATAATTCCAGACCAGTACGTAAAACGGTCTCAAAAACACGAACTCAACTCACATACCAGACCCCAGATATGTAACATGATACAGGAGGAGAGGCCGATGTGGGGACCCAAAAGGGTGGAAAAGACTCCAGACAGGGGTTATCACCCCATTTACAACTAAAAAGCTCTTAGGGGGTTATGAAAAAGGGGGAAATCTACGTTTGGGCTTAAATGGAATCAAAAGTGCAGGTTCCCAAGTACAAGTTTGACAATTAAATAGGATACATCAATATTACATAAATTAATTAATACAATTTATGGGAGTCTGAAATTAAATAAAATAAAAGAGGAATTAAAAATTAACCAATTATGGTTTTAACCATAACACAGGGGTAGTCTTTCATTCACTGTTAAAAATTTGTACTCGAAAATAAATAAAAATGCAATCATTTTTTAATACATTCGATGCTTATCATGGCTTCGAATACATAAGTTACAATTTTGAAAAAATTATGCACTCAAAACAGAGTACAATGAATAAAAAGAGCAGCCCACATAGGCTGAATTCATAAACAACTTTCAATACACCAAGACTTATCGGTAATCGAACCCCCCAAATCCTCAGGCATAGCAGTCCATAGCCTTATCCGTTAAACTACCGGGCCGATGTTAAGAAGTTATAAACATAAGTAATGTTAAAAACGTGTGCCAACAGAATGGGAAATAAGATATATCAGATGTAATAACTCAGTTTCCATTTAAGCAATCGACATCAAATAATGAGGAAAACCATCTTCTGACGACATTCCCGAATAGTTTATGTATTCGGAGCTTATCATAGCTCCGAATACATAAGTTTCATTTTTGAAAAAGACATATACTCAAAATTGAGTAACGTGAATAAAAAGAGCAGTATCTTGCCTACCTAGGCTGTCTACATAAATCACTTTCAATAAATACCAAAAATTACAACCAACACTTACCGGGAAGCGAACCATGATCCTGTGGCACCGCAGTCCAGCGCCTTATCCGTTGTATTACCACGGCGTTTAAAGAAGTTATAAAGCAAAGAAATGTTAAAAAGGTGTACCAAAAGAATGGAATAAGGGATAATTGTGTTGTAAGAACTCAGTTTCCATTTAAGCAAGCGACATCAAATAATGTGGAAACCATCTTTTAAACAACTATTTGGCAGGTTGCTTTGTTAAGATGGCTTGAACAAAAGCTGAGATTAGCAATATTAAATCACACTTCTCATTTTTGAGAAAGCACGGTTATTTAAATGTGATTGCTCGCTCATTTAGGATGGAAATGTACTCAATGGAAAACGAGTAAGTTCAAGTACTCATTTTTAGGTAATTTTGTTTACAGTGATAGTGTACATGATAGCATAATTGGCTTGCCACGCAATGTATCTGAGTTCAAATCCAGGCTGCGACATGGATGTAAAATGTCGTGTAATTGGAAACATGGCTGTTTAGCATTGCTCGAATAAAATAAATTATTAATAATATTTACATTTGTATAATTAGACTACAGCATTTATATATATCTACAAGAATAATTCATACAGCCATATTTTTTTTATTTACAGCAGCAATCACTTGGTCTTAAAGTATAGGTTCTTAAATCGATTGAAATCAGGTAAGCGAGCTCAAAGGAAATACCGATCCGAAAAACGATTTTTTCGTTACTCACAGCAAATTACACTTAAAACCCTCCGTGTCGATTATTCGCGGCTGCCTTTAATTAACTCGTAACCATCTCCTGAAGTGCGATATGAAAGTGCGAATTAAAAAGAATGCGTAAAAAATAGCTATAAAAAAATCTCAAGAGCTCTTCAAATTCCAACGAGCAAAAAAAAATGTAAGACCTTCAAAAATCTAAACACAAGAGAAAGACTTAAAATCAATAGATTGAGAAACATGGAGATCGATTTTGGCCCCTTTTTTATATTTTTTTTGTGAAGGGGGGGGGGGGGGGCCTTAAAAAAAAGCCGATTCTTGGCAGCTTCGTTCTTCAAATATCGTCTGCTAGAAGTACTTTTCTTCTTTGGAATAAAATGCCATTTTGCCCTTAGCATGGACGTAGAGCATACGGGATGACGGGGAAAAGTTTCATATATCTTGCGTGGGCCCAGGGTGGATTGGGACATTGAGAGGGCTGTAGCTTTTGCATGGGGTTTTCTTCTTCTTCAGGTTTTTGGGGGTGAAGTCGGAAAATAAAATGGATTCAGTGGGGCATTCCTTTTAGAGTTGATAGTAAATAAGAAAGTTTTTAATAACTTTCTTTTTAGGGTTGATTTTAATGTGAAGGGTCCAGAGGAAGAGTGATGAAAATAAATACGGCGTGATTTTTCAGAAAACGCCAAACTTAGTTTTATGTCTTATATGCATGCACTGCATTCTGATCTTTTGAAGTTTTGTTTTTTTATGAAACAGTAAGTACGATGGTCATCGACAATTTGGTATAATAAAAGCACATGCCTGTAGCGTGATTTTGAAAAAAAAAAGTAAAGTCTTATAATTTTTTTCTTCATAAACTTACAAACTAAATTTAAATGCAAAATTTTTAATTCCTAAAAAACAGCTGTTCAATTCTTGCAATTTCATTTAGACTATTGAGTGACACACATGTGTTAAGGGTTCACATTTGAAAACAGATTTTCTTCCATTAGATATCAGCAAATGCGTTTATGGTTCGCAGAACCTGAGATAAAACTTATGAAGAGTCCACGGCTCACATCATGACGATCCATCCGGAATATATTGTGTAGAAATATAATGAATAGTTTTAAACACGACATTTTGAACTTTTAAGGTTTTTAAGAGCAATCGTGGCTCTTATCGTATTATATTTAGCATGTTACAATGAAAATGCAGTCCTGTAGCTTACATAAGGAGTTGAGAATTCAATTTTAACAAAACAAAAAAGGTTGATCCTTATCATTTCCTATTATACCCTTTAATTAAAAAAAGCAATATAATCTAATAGCTTGCATTTTAATTTGTGACACTGCATTCGGAATAGTTTATGTATCTTGTCTCCTCACTCATTGTGGATCCATCGCTTTGGTTTCTCTTCGAGACGTTGGAACTATCAAAGAGGTGTCCCCCTTAAATACAACATTTTTATCTATCAAAAATGCACACATTTAATGGAAACCCTGAAACAGTTATTTCTTAGCAATTCTGGATAATATACTTGAACGTGCACTGCTTTAAATTTAAAATTTTTCTCATGGAATATCTTTCAGTTAAATTTTAAAAGGTTTGAACGATTAAATAGTCTTTCTATAAGTCTATCCTTACAAACTTTTATTAAGTGCACGGTGGAATTTTACATATTTTATCTTTCATACAGACATCATATAAAATTCCTACAATATTCAATTGAAACTTTCTTCAATAAATGCCAGAAAAAATCAATTTAACCCCCCCGAACCTTCTTCAAAACTAGATTAGAAAACCGTCAAATGTGTACAAACACGATCCAAGAAAAGGAAAAAAAACCAAAAGAAAACAAAGCGAAATAAAGAAACATTCCTTCCCAGCCGAATCAATAAGCTGTAACACAGTTCGAGTCCCATTCTTCTGAGGTTTTTTGAAAAATACAACACTATTCTGGGACTGCATCCCCCCTCCAAGGAAATAGAATGAAATGGCATTTCAATTCCTCAAGTTGAAAGGTTTTGTGTGGGAAGGAATCCTGAACGTATTGAGCCACTAACTCGTAGCATCTCCATTTAAAGTGTAAGGTTTGTGTTTATCGATTGCACTAACAATATAAATGCCCCGGGGCCCCCCGTATGCATTACGGTTTTTGTAAGGTTCGCTTTTGGAATTTGGTTAGTGACTTTCATTGGGATTGACAGTTATTGCAATTACGTTGATGGGCAAATGTGTTTGGTGGTGTTTTTGTGTAAAGAAATAAACATGAGTTGTAGAAAATGTTATTGTGTTACGGTCGAGGTGGTTGTTCTGTGGTGGGTCGTACCATTAGGAGTTCACTTCAATGCATCTTTTCATTTTGCTAAGAGGTTAATAGAAGTTTCTCTTGTTTTTTCTTATGAAAGATGCATTTTGTGACATAAAAATTAAACGAATTTGAGATTTGGAACGCTTTGTATGTAATACACGATCGATAATAATAAAAGAAATTTCGTTATGTTTGCGATTTCCTTTGGCTATCTGACAGGCGACTTAAATGAATGCAGATTATTTTTGTTTTATCTAATGCAACTTTGGCGAATGGAGAACTGTGCTAAAATATACAATGGATAATGGGTTGCATAAAAGACAATTAGCCGATAAGGAATCTATGAAAAATAAATTACTTGTTTATTCTCAAATTTGGAGTAGAATCTTTTTTAAGTTCTTTGAGACTTAATTCACAACTAAAACGCGATATATTTACGCTATGCCACACTCAATGTCGGAACGTCGTACATATAAAGTATAAAACAATATTGAAAAACATTTTTATTTTAAATGTACTTGTGGAATAATATTTGAGTATCTGTATTAATTGCAATTTTCTAGAAACAAATAATATGTCTACTCTAAAAATACGACATAGATTTTGTCTATATATTTCTTTTAAATAATAAATAATATATATCTTTTAAATAATATTCAAAGTACTGCCCCATTAAAGCAATAACATTTCCTTTAAAATTATTAAGTTTACTTAAAATAAAAGTCGGCGTTTATAAAACATTTAGTGTCACAAACGGTGAATAACAAGAATGGATTGCAAAAAAAAGAAAAGATGCCCATAGTCATCTTAGTTATGCAATAAATATTAAACGCAATATAAACAATTATCCCAAATAATGCTTTAAAAGTTTTCATATGGACAGCTTTATATTATTTAGAGAATAGCAAAAACAATACATTTTCATTGGCTAGTTGAAAGTAACAGAGCTACAGAATGAACTATTGGCGACAGTTTCAGATATATTACAAGAAAACACTGCATCTTAATCTTGAACCACTGTCTGACTACAAGGAAATCATTACACATTGCTAGTGAGTGGAATTGATTAGCGAGTCATGGTGTGTAAGATATTACCCCACTTTCTAAACTTCTCCACTGCAGTTTTCTAGCAAATATCTCACAGCAGATTTAACGTGCACCATTAACTCTTTCTATGTGACGAGAATTTGTCTGGCCTTAATGAAAATCAAACTCGTGAATATTCAACTAGTGATTCCGATGCCATGCCCACCAAGTTACCACAGCTATCTTATACACGAGGGGAACATATAAACATACAAATGCAAATATTATTCATATGTGTTATTAAAATATATAACTCCGAAACATCAATGCAAATAAAATAAAAGGGTGACCAGGGTATAATATGCCTGAATAGAATGACTACGCTTTTAGAAGGAACTATCATAATACACCCTAATGCTATGGATTGCAATAGATGGAATTACTACTTCTGTCGGGTGTTCACCTCGTAGAAATGGTAACCCTATGGTATTTTTCTGGTACTGAATGCAATACTCTAATTATATCCTTTCTATACGGAATGGGGAGAAACTGTAATACACAAAGAGCAAAGACAATGAAGAGGTAGGGGAGGGAGTTATAGGATGTAATGAAAGGGATGGTTACTCAATACAGGAAATTATATATCTCTCTCTCCATGGGTATTCTCTTATTTATATGAGACACAAAAGCTACACAATGGACTATTGGTTGGGGATCTGCTAAAGGAAAGACCCGGGAATGCAGCCTGGAAATTTTGAACCAAGGTCAGATGACGAGGGCGACACTTGACCTGGGGACCCCATTCTTCAAACTTCCACTCCACGGCCAATGTGAGGGCATTTGGAAAAAGGCAGATTTAATGGGCACCATCCCCTTTTTTAAAAGAGATTGTTTGGAGAACGATTAATTCAAACTACCCTCCAATTACAAGCCGGTTGCTCTTCTCAAGACCACGAATGAACCCACTAACCTCCGCAGGAACTGAAAGACTTGTGACAATTTGGTGCATGATAACTTCTATATATAAACTAGAAAAGTCGAATTGTTTACCGATATTCCTGGGTTTTGTATAGAAAATAAACTTTTAATGCATTGCAATAAATAATAAAAAAATAGAAAAATTCTACATTATGAATTTTTTGTCAATGATTTTAAAAAAAGAGGAAAATGAGTAATCGAATTATTAATGATAAATAATAGAAATTCGGAAAAAATTAAAAATCATCGAAAAAAAGTGCGATTTTTTCGAAAAATTAATTCATTGCCTATGAATGATAAGAATAATCTACAACATATTTAAAACTGTTAAAAAGTTATAAATTTTTATACCTATTTTCTAACTCAACAAGAATATATTTTGCTATCAAAATAAACGCCATTTGCTCGATTCATTAAAATATAAGCATGTTTTAAATTAAATAAAAATTTGCCTGTGGAAGAAATAAAAAAAAAAACTTCGATACAGCACAGATTCGTGAGTTAAATTAAGACACAAATTAGGATAGCTAGTATTCTTCTTCGAAGATAATAAATAATAACAAGTTGATTTTAAAAATGGCGGATTATAACTTGCTTTTAGTACGACTGTTAGAAAAATATCCCCTTTAAGGGGGTCCGATACCCAAAATTCGCAAAAAAAGTCATTTTTTTTTTATATTTAAAAAATAATATTCAAACTTATCTTAATATATCACAAAAAACTGCTTCAAAAAATTCCTATTACTTTTTTAGTTATGAATGTTTTAATGATGTGTTCCTATAACATAGTTGTATCATATGTAAACTTTAGAAGCAAATATCTCTGTTCGTGGTTTTGAAATTTAATGAACACTAAAAATGCTAAGGCTTTTTTACTATTATACTTAAAATCATAATTTTTGTGTGTATAGCAAGATAAATATATTTTAAATAGATGTATGCATTCAGATTTCCTATTTTTACAATAATTTGTTTTTTAAAACCACTTAAAATGGAATTTTATTTTTTTTCGTCAATTTTTTTTCCAAAATTTCTAATATATTTTATTTTTTTAAAGTGATGTATCTGAATCAAAATTTGAATGCATACATCTATTTACATATTATTCAAGATCTTAAATAAAAAAAAATTGCTTCAAAATATTGAAAAACAAAAAAGGAGTAGGAATTTTAAAATTGATAAAAAATTTACTAAAATTTTAATTTAAAAATAAATGTGCAATTGAAAAAAAAAATTAAGCGTCTTAAAATGGTTTTTTATGCATATTTAGAAAGAGAAAAAAAATTGGATTGTACAAGTATAAAAATAAAGAAAAAAATGTCGAAGGTATCGGACCCCCTTAATCGTATGTATTGAGTTTTTAAGAGTGGATGGTTGTTATTTTTCTATTTTATTCAAGTTACATAAAACACTGTTTTAGTAATTCCTTGTAATACGAAAAACTCCATAATTCCCAATGATTAACCATTTACCCTATTGTATGGATAAAATCAAACAACTATACAAAAATCCTGTTCCTTATTTTTTTTTAAATACTTTCACGCATTGGTAATTAGAATGTGAAAATCAACTACCAATATTATTTTAATTCACTACCATAAAATGCAGGATTAGTTAGGGATTATGGTGAATGCATATTATATTATACGTTTGTTGGGATACCCTGATTCCTCGAGTTATTCGTCAATACAAACAAAGCTCATTGTTACAGAGAACGAACTTGAGAGAAATGGTCAAATATGCGCATAAGGTTTTAATTGTTTACATTATCAATTCTCATTTACATTTGGATACATAATTATGCTTGAATAATATACGGACAGCTTCAGTTCAACATGCATATAGTTCAATTGTCTTTTATACGGGGAAACAAACATATGTCCCAATTATTAAACGGACATATGCATTAATAGTAGAAACACGATTTTTACATAAATACATTTTACAATATATAATAAATCCATTGTATTTGTTTGAAGATAGTATGTGTTATGCTATATATATATATATGGTTCAGGGGATAAATGCGCAATGTCAACTAAAATGATATTTTCGGGAAACAGGCTTTTATTTTTAACAACACGCCTTTTTTTCAGTAGAAAAACAAACTTTTCCCATCATTTACACTTGACATAACCGCTTTATTGCCAAAATGAAACTACAGTTCAATAGTTCTCTTCCAATGCTACTAGATATGATAATCTTATTTTTGACAATACTTGGCATTGCGCCTTTATTCCCTCTACCCTTCACATATTCCATTGACATTACATTACTATACAATAAATCATCGTATTTTTATGTTTATTTATTTAGAAACGCATACTTAAAATACGTCGAAGCAGATTTTTTTAAAGAAGTCTTTGTATTAGAATATTACTATCACTGAATGCAGATTATATGTTGTAACTCAAGCGAAGAAAATTTAAAAAAATGTGTAAAAAAGATATCATAAAAGTTAAGAATATTATATATCATTGCACCTATTCAGGCTACGGTAATTTTCCAGTTCAAGTTTTGCCTGAGGCGTTCCTTAGCTGTGTTAAGGCTCTTAAATATGGTCAAAAAAGGTTGCTGGAAGCGTGTCATACCACTTTTATACTATTTATATAACTTTCTTAGTCACCTGACTTTGGTTCTAAAGTACGCGGTGTTATGTGTTTATGTTTGTGTGTGTTGTCTGTAATGTCCCGAGGATAAAGCATATATGGATCAATGGATCACTAAGATGAAGCAATCTAAATCAGTCGAGCAAATATCTGTAAACTACCAATCAAATCAAATAACTCGCTTTGTTGTTGTATCATCTAATATTGCATATGCATATCAATTCTGACGCTCTATATTAATCGAAATGACTATTAACTTACGTCATTCCAATTGCAAAACATTTACTCATAATAACTTAGTTATTTATGCTAGTTATGAGTTTCATTTTTCATAGAAAAACTGGATAACGGCAAGTTTATAACTGGCCTTATAAACACAATGAATTGACAACATGCACTATATAACTGCATATTTTTGGAGGACGTGTTCTTTGAGAGCACTACAAATTATTAGAAGGAACATATGTAGTATAGGATATTTGGCGCGTGTTTTTTTTTGCGACAAAAAATTGCCGTTATACATAGCATAGGGTTGCCAGAATGAAAGTCGCCATAAGAATCGGAAAATACCAACATGCCAGGTGGGGTTGCCATACTACAAAATTTACGCCAAAAAAACACGCCAAAAAAAAACTTGCGCGCCGAATGTCCTATACTACATTTGTACCTAATAGAATGATACAATATGTTTCATATATTTTTTAATTCAAAGTATTTTATTTAAATTAGGCATTTCTAAAATACTGGCATACATTTTGGGATGCAATTATATTCTCAACACAAAAACACAAATTATGTTAACAAAAAAATCCCCTCGGTAAAGTAAAAAAAGTTTTTTCCCGAGAAACTCAAATCAGGCGTCTACTGCCTGTTAATATTCGCCAAATTGTCTCTACAAATCTGCCATAGAAGCCAAAAAAAAAATGTTTTAAAAAAATCCAATAAAGAAAAAAAAATTCTCCATCTGGGATTCCGGATTTTATGCTATCGTAAAAAACACGAGAAACGGCCGACAGTATTTACTAACATCCAACTTGTCATTTCAACACCTGAGTGTAGAAGAAGCTGTCATGGAGAGCGTACACAATGTCAGATATCCTGAGATGGCCTTTTGGCTACCAATGTAGGCGCACTTCCTTTTTCTCCGATTTCTTGGCGCATTTTTTCAGCAAAAATTTTTATCATGAAAGGGTGTATTTGTAGTCTTTTTTTTATTCTTATGGGTGTAGATTAGGATGTTTATATATGATTTATTTTGTTTATTTTATTGATGAATACAAATATAAGGATTAAGGACATAATCCCAAGGACTTACTATGTTATTTGTTATTAGATATCATTTATGCATTGATATGGTAAAAATATGGCAGAAAAGAATGTTGCTAGGAATATAGAGAATAAGATGCATATACTGGATAATATGTGTTCTTTGATATGAGAGAAACCAAATAAAAATATATCACTGGTATAATAGATATTATTAAATCTATGGCATCATATAAAAACATATACGTATATTCATAAATGTATTTGTATGATAACTAAATTAATATATGACGATTGATTTAAGCATTTATTTTAAGGTTTTCTATTAAGGGTTGCATAGCATCAACGCTTGGTTTTATATTGATGTTAACTTTTTTTAACGCTTTATAAGATAAACTGTTCAGTTAGCTTATTACAAGAAAACAATAGTATTTTAGAATATATAAACCTTCATTGAACTAAATGACAATTGAATGTGATTTTGTTAACCCACACAAATTGTTAAAGCCCTAAGTAATATTAGCATAAGAGCTCGAATAAATGATTCTATTCAATCTTATATACTGAATAATTATAGGATGCAGTTTTTACGTCTTATTCATCATAGGTATTGTATTTCTTACTGGTATTTAAGGATGTCGTCACTAGACTTGTGTAGAGAAGAATAAATGCGACGTCGGTAAATTTCATATTTCTTTATATTATTTCTAGTTATTATATGTCATCTATGTTTTATTTTTTGAAAGATACTCAGTTTTTAAAAAAATTATATTTACTACTAAATTCAATCACAACTATAAGGAATATATCAAAATTATTCAGTACAATAAGTGTATATATTATTGAAAACCAAAATAACTATTGTAGCGACGTATATTTAATGTTTTATTTTTCCATATTTAAGAAACAACGATCATTGAAATGTTTATTTTTTCCTTTGTTAATTATGTACGAAAAATACAAATAAACGATATATTACGTTGCATGGCAATGCATTTATGACGTAAAATATTAAAACTAATATATTTATGATGTGTATACTTCTACAAAACTCATAAGATAGAAGTTAAATTTACGCAGAAGTCGCAAAATAAGTTTTTTTTTATTTAAAAAGATCGTTTAAAAAACAAAATACAAATTGTTAATTATTAATTTTAAAATGTATTAATTTTAAATTAAAAATATTATTAATATTTAAATATGGACATTCAAATATTCATCAAATTAACCAGAAAATGAGTATGAAATAATTATTAGGCTGAGTTTAACTACTTGTAATGTTATTTTACCCATGTCTTGATATGTGCAGAAAATTTCTTTCAATTATTAAAATATTGTACTCTATAGATATTTTTCTATTTGATAAAAATTTAACCCATCACTAAAACGAAAACTAGAAGAAAATATAATGAAAAGAATGATGAATATAAACTGATTCATTAACATTTATAGGCTTATCAGTTTAATAATTTATTAACTTATATCAAATCTTAATTAAAAAGCAAAAAAACATAATAATTTATTTAAACATGTCAAATTTCCAAGATTTTTTGTAGATTTTCAATTATCCAGTTTTTAGTTCCGAAAACAAGCAATTTTTTTAACGACGACATTGCCGATGTTACAACATATCCTGGTTAAAACGAAAACTTGGAACAAAATAAATGAGCAAAAACACTAATAATAATCTCAGATTAAATAATTTAACACTCACCTCAAAAGTAATTTGAACTTTTTACCTCCCAAGCTATCCTTATCCCCCTCAGCTTCTATTACCACTAATACCCGATTTTTCAGCATTATCAGCTAATGCGAACGAAAGCATTATACTGTCCCTTCCCGCGCAGCTGTAATTATTAGCCAGCCCTAACTTTACTTTAAACATCAGCAACAAAAAAAAAAGATTCCGGATTTTTTTCCTGCCCCATTCATTTAATTAATGGAGAAAATGTATTATCTACCATAGGAAAGACCCGAGATAATTCTTCCCTTGCCTTAACGACGTAGGTGATATTCGGTTCCTGGAACGTAATTAAAATTCATAATAATCAAAATGCTTCCATTAAGAATGGCCCTTGCGCTGAGTACATGGAAACGGGTGTGAGAAGGGGAAAGTGACATTACAGGAGGTATGTGATTTTCGTGTTAGGAGGTCGGTCTTTGCGTCGTAGCTGCGAGCACACACACACACATGGTGAACCCCGGTTAATTTCATTACAGGGAAAGGGACTTCTTGAAGATTGCATTTTTGGGGATGCAAATAGCTTTTGCGGTTCTGAGGGAGTTTTTGCGGGCTTTTTTTTAATAATCTGATTTGCGCGGGGGACTGCAGTAAAGATGAACACTTTAAATGACATATTAGTGGCGAATGTTGCGTGCAGGGTGGAAAAACGCCTTGTGAGTTCTTGGGAATGTTTGGGGGGTAATAATGGGTTTTGCTTGTTATTTTGTTTTAATTTGGTAGGAATTTTAATAGATTTTATTAGCGGAGTTTGCTTTGTGGCTGTGATTTTTGTTTTGTTTCTGTGGGGTATTTTTATAATTTATAAGTTTATTAACTATTTAATATTTAAGTTGTATAAACTTATCTGGAAATTTTATAATAAAATGAATTATTATTAAAATTTGCATCCACAGTTTTTATTTTTTGGCGTTTAAAACAAGATTTATAAGATTATGTATTTGTTATTCATTCAATGAAAAATGTTGTTAATTGTTTGTTTATTTGGTATACATTTTTTACCGCTGACAATACTAAATGTTTTGTACTGTGTTTTTTGTAATGATTTAAAAATTATGAGGACTGTGAATTCTGGGGAACAATTAGAGCAATTACAAGGTGATTTAACAAAAATATCACAATGGGCTGTTAAATGGGGTATGTGTTTTAATATCAGTAAATGTCAAGTGTTTCACATGGGTATCAAAAATAGTAAGGCTGCATATGTTTTACAGGGTGCAGAAATCAAAAATAGTGAGATTGTTAGTGATCTAGGTGTGTTGGTAAATGAGGATTTTAAAATGAGTCATCAATGTACAGTGGCTAGCAAAAAAGCTAATAAAATTAAGAAATTTGAATATGTATACTCTGGAAGAGAGAAGGGTTAGGGGAGATTTGATTCAATTATTCAAATTTATCAAACAAGGAGATGTGGAGGGTTTAGATTTTAATATGAGTGATAGAACGAGAGGTCATGGGTTTAAGTTAAACAAATCCCATTTTAATCGAGAAGGGAGAAAACACTATTTCTATAATAGGGTAATAGAAAAATGGAACAACTTGCCAGTGAATATTGTTAATTGTAAAGGAGTAACGGATTTTAAGAAGTTAGATATGCATTGGGGGATAGTTAAGAGGTACTAGATGGACCAACCTTGTTGGGCCTTGAGCCTGTTGTTGGTCGTCAATATTTGTATTTGTATTTGTATTTGAATGTATTTATAACGTTATTGCAATTATTTTTTATATAAATTCCTATTATTAGATTTATTAAAATTCAGTAAGTATCAGATATATTATTTCTGTAGTAAAGATTCATTTTGCGGGTCTCACCCTCGACGAGACATCTTTTCTTTGACATATGAGGTGTCAAAGAAAAGGGAATTTCCGGAAGCAGTAAATAATTGTACTTTTGCCTCATGAATAATTTTTTTTAATGCGTTTAAAAATAACTGTGGTTTCCAAACAGATTTTAAACAAGCAGTTGGTAGTGCTTGCAATCTATGAGTAGAACCGTTAAAACTTTTATTTTTGCTATAAAAATCCGCTAATATCTTTGTGTCGGGGTTTCTTTATACGATAATTATCGCACGGCATGCTAGTGTATATAAATAACACAGCAAATAAAGAACAAGTTTAAATTTAATATATTCTAATAACCAGTTATAAGAAATGTCATTTTTAACCAACCATTTTCTTAAGCAAACAACGGCTTATTGGGCAAGATATTGGAAATTTACAGCTGCGATATATTTTTTATGCATTAGTACGTTTTCTAACTAGGCAATATAAATCGTTTTCTATTTGAGGACAGTAAACGTACAGTTTTATGCCTTTCAACTTCTTGCGCAAGTAAAAATAAAGCTTGTAAGACGCACAAAATGTTCAGAAGTAGAAAACTTTTGCCAGTAAGCTGTTTTTAACGAGTCGACATACTAAACAGCTTATCTCGTCATATTCTTTTAAATAAAAAGGAAGCGCTGCCTGTATTTGAATTTAGAATATTGTTATGTTCAGTTTTTTACAGACTTGTTTTTATATTTGAACCCAAAATAACGACAATTTAGACACTGCCAAAAACTGTTTTACAAGAACATGGATATGCAGCAGGTGTTTCATAAAATATTCCGTCTATTAAATGATGATAATGATGATAAACCAGCCGCGAAAAGCATTCCAAAATATAAAATAGAATTTCTTTATTTGGTCATTTTCTCGAACCCACGCCCTTTAATTCGATTTTGAGAAAACTGAAATTCACTTAAGGAAGTCTAATCTATATACTAGCACAAAAAGTATGTATGTGTGTCTGCGGCGCGCAAAACTCTATGTTCCACAGCACGGACATGTCAAAACTTTTTTATATATAGATATTATGCAACCTCTAATTGTACATCTGACGCTTGAAATTTTAAAATTCCGTTTAATTTCCTTTTTATAACGGTTTTTATAAAATATTTAAAAGCTCATTTCCCCCCGTTTAAAGATGGTTTTTAAATCATCATAAGATTTCGATATTGCGAATGGAAAACTTTAATACCAAGGAAGAGCTTTTTTCTCTTTGGTAATAATGGAAACTGACATTGCGTGAAAGAGAGGGGTGAGGGGAAGAATGAAATGTTCAATCAAAGGCTTAAAACTAACTGTAAAAAACTAAATTTATTTTAGAATTAAAAAAAAATTTAATTGTTTTCGTTTTTAATTTAAAATTTTAAAATCGGAAAGTAGTTAAAATGCTTAGTAGGATATTTTTTAAATGGCCATTTAAGAAATAGGATCTGCATTCTTATAATATCATAAAATCTTGACAACAATTAAATACATTAAAATAATTTAAAATATGCTTATTATTTTAAACAATTGAAAATTGGCGATCAAAAATTACTTTGGCGAAACACTTCTTTCTGACAATTATGCTTCAACGCGAAAACTAACAGAAAAGCTAACATTAGGAGATGTACCTGGAGATGTGTGAACAATAGACCAGTTATTTTTCCTCCAAATTCAAAAATGGGAAGGAATAAACGGGAAGATCGTATGTGAAACCGCGGATAACAGTTAGTATTAAATAATTTCCACCAACATAATTTACAAGAAATTTCTTTCCGTTAGCATCCATATCCCTAAACCTTACTTCCTGACATCTAATCTATTCTTAATGTATATAACTCACATAGAAAGTCTTTTGTACTGACAAACCAACGCCTTTAACAAACAAATATGGAATATTGGGCCTTTGTGAATTGATGTGTTGGTAAAAAAGAATATAAGAAAATACAACTAAATAAAAACGTTATTAATTGCTCGGAAGACTAAGTAAATGTGTACTCAGTGGGACTTGCTCAATAGGTTGGATTCATCAAGATCTTCATATAACTTTTGATCGACTTCTTGATATAACTTTTGGCGACGTTATTATTTGTCTTCTTGAGTATGTTTAGAAATGGTACAAAGATAATAATGTGTCTAGCTATTAACGCATAAAAGTTTTGAAATTTTATAAGCATTTATGTATTATACAAATTTTTCATAGCATTAGAGAAAATAGATTCGTAGAAAATAATAATAAAGTTTTTGAAAGTAAAACAAATAATCGTCTAATAATAAAATTATAAAATCAGTCCTAGTTTTTCTACTTATTCTTAATTTAAAATAAGCCAGAGTACAGTATAATCTATTTTATTATCTTTAAATAAAAATTTTATCTCTGGACATTATTTAAATTAAGATGAGGGAAATCCAATAACAATGGAGTACTTGAAACAGAATAAAGAATTTAAGACATAAATCTATTGTGTTAAAACCTCTTTTTTTTCACACTAAAGGATTTAGAACATTCCGAAAAACTTTCCTTCACAAAAATTTTAGTTTCTAAAATCTCTTAAAACTCGAGACTTTTCCAAAAAAAAATGCTACAAAATGGTGTTAGCATCTAAACTAAATGCCTAAGACCCTTAAATAGCACTTTTAACTACTAGTATTAATTTGGTTTAACCTTTAAAATTTGTTACGGCTACAAAAAAAGATGTGTATCTTACAGCGTAAAATAAGCATAACTTTTATTGAAATGATTTATCGCAACACAACTATTAGATAATTACATTACACAAAACATGTTCTATAGATGGAAACAAAACGAATATTTTAAAAGGTTAACTGTTTTAATTAACGTCATATCAGAGTTACAATAGTGCCTATTGGCCGAGGTTTGGGATTTATCCTCAAGCAAAAATAAGACAAAACGACCTTGTAATTCTTAGCTACAGTCATGAGACGAGAACAACATATGAGCTATTACCCCGCTCTAGGAGCAACTCTGAGATATTTTAATCATGACATATTTATTGTGCACAAGCCTTCTCTATACATTGGGACTTCGGTTAGTTAAACCAATACTTGTATTCAGCCTCCTACAATCCTCATTTTAGCACCATAAATTTTGTCTACGAGTTTATAATTAAAGTTTAAAAGTTAAAGCTTAAGCAGATTATCATAGAAATAACAAACGTTTTTGTAAAATGCATTTAATTCTATAATCTTTTGTAAATTTCTTGTCACTCTCATAATTAAGATAATCTTAAACTGTAATATTAATTATGTAATATAGTTAATATGATTTTTTTATTACACACCATTCTATTATACTTATAATGCTCAAATTTTGTTTACTATAATTTTCACTAATATTAATTCCAAATAAATTAATATTAGTTAAAATAACAAGTATATAATAGAATAAAACCTGAACCAATCTAAACGAATTTAAACGTACAATTTATGGGTAACTTTAAACTATTTTTAAATTGAATTATGTAATTTGGCTTTCAATAAATATAATTGGCTACAAACGGGGTTAAAACTATATTTTAACACTGCAATTTTCTGACAATTGATTAGGGCATTGTAGCCGATTTATGAATCCCAAATTTGCAACTGAAAAGATAGTGCTTTACTTTTTTTCCAAATATTTACGTTTTATATAACATAATATTTCTGAAACGTTATAAGCTGTTGTAGTTATATATTATTAACTATTATCTCTGCCTAAACTATTCACGCAAGCAGCATGCTATTAATTAAGACGTGAGTGCAAGAACCCGACAGCTGTACTTTTTTTTTTAATTTACACTTTTGCAATTATGCATACAAAGAAAAATCCTCTATCGACAAGACTGCTCTATACAATTGCTGTAAATAGATCAAAATGAAATAGAGTGGTATTTATGTATCATACGGGGCAAGAAACATACAGTGTTATTTGTCCCTGAAACGTCTTTAAATGAAATAGAATACTTTAGTTATATGTTAATAAGTAAGTGCCTAATAATTGAGTTATACAATTTAAGAAATGGGTATAAGAACCAGACAGCTCAACTTTTTTCTCTGATTTATACATTTTCACATATTCCTATAAAAATATATATTGATTGATACCAGAAAAAAGCATATCTAATCAGTGGCTATAGATATATTTAAAAAATAATCTGTTCTTTTGTATTGTACGATGCGGAAAACTTCCTGAACAATTTTGAAAACAGGAGCTGTCTGGTTCTTGCACTCACGTATTGAAATACGGTTGTTTCGTTTATAATACTATTTTTTTATACTTTAGAAGCTTTACAAATTTGATACAGTAAGAAACATTTTATTGCAAGATTAAAAAAGACATTAAACTCACATAAAACAACGTTAAACATAATATGAAAGTAATATTTGTCCAATGCAATGTTGTCTCAAAATTTTAAAGTACACTTTACACAAGTGCTAACTATATACTGGAAGTTTATGATGTATTAATTTAGGTTTGCATAATAGCAGTTATTGAGATTCTATACCGGTGATCCTGTATGGATTAATAAGTATACAAAATAACTAATTTGAATTCTCAAAAGTTACACTTAAAATTTTTAACTTCAAAAAACAAATATAGTTCTCATAGAATTCAAACTTTTGCTTAACTTATTTTCAGGAGAAAGAAAATCAATCATAGAAATTCTTCGTAAGATAACGCAAACAGTAAACGTAAACATGAACTTACCCTTCTATTTCGAACACAGCATGCCAGCTGATTGCAAAAGAACGAAGCAGAAAATTCTTAAGATATCACACTTCAGTGCTGCTATCTCGGAAATCTTTCACCACCAGATAAGTTCTGATATCAATCAGACTCCACCAAAGTACCAATCAGCACCAAAACAGCTGAAATCAGCTGCCACCTACACCTCCAAGAACTTTTTAAAGTCAGAAAAGAAGATGCAGAGCTGTTCGAAAGAGAGTGCGGCTGGGTAAACTGACGAATCAATTCTGCTGGAGAATCAGCTGTACAGGGGTTACGTGTAATGACTGCCGCCTGTTGGCGACGGAATTTATCTCGCCAAAAGCGCGATAAAGTGAACAAAAAAAAGAACGTAAAAAATAAAGCGCGCCAAGTGGCGGGTTATGGAAGAAGAAGCTTTATCGGGATATTTCAAAATAAAGACGGGATAGAAAAAAAAAACCGAGTGAAATATTTAAAATCTCATTTCCCCCCGTTTAAAGATGGTTTTCAAATCATCATAAGATTTCGATAATGCGAATGGAAAACTTTAATACCAAGGAAGAGCTTTTTTCTCTTTGGTAATAATGGAAAGTGACATTGCGTGAAAGAGAGGGGTGAGGAAGAGGGTGAAATGTTCAATCAAAGGCTTAAACTAACTGTAAAAAACTGGATTTCTTTTAGAATTAAAAAAAAAACATGTTCTCGTTTTTGTTTTTAATTTAAAACTTTTAAAATCAGAAATTATTTAAAATGTTTAATAGGATATTAATGGTATTAATGTAGATTTTTAATATTTTATTTAAATGTAAATTATATAATGTCTTATGTCCGCTAGTTTTCCCAGAAGTACACTGTTAAAAAAAGGTACTCAAAAATAAGTAAAATATACTCATTTCTGATTACATTCGATGCTTATGTTTCATTTTTGAAAAAGACATGTACTGAAATATGAATACAATGAGTAAAAAAGAATAAAAAGAGCAGTTGCTTGCCTACATAGACTGCCTTTATAAATCCCTTTCAATAAATATCAACAATTACAACCAAGACTTACCGGAAATCGAACCCATATCCTCAGGCACAGAGCAGGCTATGGCCTTATCAGTTGTACTACCAGAGCGACGTGAAGAAGTTATAAACAGAAGAAATGTTAAAAAGGTGTGCCAAGATAATCGAAAGTAAGATAATTTAGTTTTATTTTCTTTTTTAATACCTAAGAAATGCCCAATTCAGCTTAAAAAGCTGCAGAACTACGGACATGCCCGGGAGACAAAGATAATTAAGTTGTAATAACTCAGTTTCCACGTAAGCAATCGACATCAAATTATATGCAAAACCATCTTCTGAACACCTATTTTAAGTTTACCAGGTCGCTTTGTAAGATGGCTTGAACAGAAGCTGAGATTAGCGATTTTAAATCACACTGCTCATTTTTGAGAAAGTACGATTACTTAAATTTGAGTACGTCGTCGCTCATTTACAATGCAATTGTACTCAAAGAAAAACGAGTATGTTTAAATATTCATTTATAAGTACCTTTTTTTACAGTGTACATGCACATAGTTTTTACAAATTAATAAAAAAATATATTTTCAAATCTAAAGCATAAGGGAAATTTAAAGAGTCACAACTATTAAATTAATAAAAAAAACATTTGTAGAAAATATAAATTATATACATTTAAAGTAAAAACTAATTTACAACATCGATATTTTATTCATCCTGTAGAGATTGTGAAAAAGCTAAGTTATGCAACATTTGGTGCCAAAGCTAAGTTTTGCAACATTTGGTGCCAATGCCAAGGATTAGCCACGAAGTCGAAATCCAAAATTAGAGTTTTGAGTAGAGAGTTTAAAGTTTGTAACTCACTGTGGGTACAATGCTTTTAACTACACATACGAAATTTTCAAATATATTAATGGAGTTCTGCAAAAATAGATAGTAACTTTTAGTCTTTAATACTTCTAATTTATTAGTAAAAACATTGTTCGTTTTATTTATGAAAAAACAAAATAAATTATTATTCATACTTCATGAGCGTTTAAATATTAAACCTTTTTTAACTAATAGCAAAACTGTATCATTTTATTGTATTTTAAAAATTAAAAACAATACCTATATTTTTTATTCCTGTTGGAGGACAAATAGACAAGTGAAAATTGTTATCAAAATTAGCATTTCAAAACGATAAACATTATCAATGATTTAATAACAACATTTAAAAAATATATTTTATTACAAAATTTAAATAAAGTGTATTATTTGTTTAATATGAATGCTTATCATTAATTTATTTTATACGAATAACCAACATTGTGTATGTTTTACTTTAGCGATTTGAGTTATTGTTTATAAATGATATAAACGTTTTATAAAGGAAGATATAGAAATCTATTCCCTTTTGGCAATACTATTTTTCTGAGACAAATCAGAAGTATATCTACAATAAGTTACACAGAATCATTCTTTTTTAATCTCTTCATCTTAGATTTAGTCTCTAATGATACAAAGTTAGTAAATGACTTTTCCCGAAAGCGCCTAAAGCATGGTTATAATTGACGCGGGTTGTTTACACAGCACAGTGTTGTTAAATTGCTCTCAATCAACTGCTTTAGTTATTACATGTGTGTCTTACTAGAGCAATAGGATTAATGCGATCTCATAATTACACTGCAAATAACAGAAATATGTTGTTTGCATTAATAACCTAATTAAAACGGGAATTATATATCTGTATAATGTACCAGTATGTTGCTTCTACAAATATATTGAAATAATATATATATTTTTAAATCAATGGCATTTGTTTTTTGTCACTGTACACACCTTTAATTCGTACAATTTTAAAATAAAACAATTGTAATATGTTCTCTTAGTTATTACTAATGTATAGACTATTGGGGTTGATCGCATAAAAGTTAATGGTTTGGCATGATTCCAAGCTATTTAAAAAGTGTCTTTGAAGACCCTGCTTATTGTTAAGTGTGTTTCATTTCGATAAATTAACACTCAAGTTATTAATTAAAAATGTTCCTGCTAGTTCATGAAAAATTTTAATCTCGCACTTGACATAATTAAGTACCTTCAATGGTTGAAAGATATTCACTTACAACGAGCAATTAAATAATTTATATTAATAAATATTAAAAAATAATATTAAATTTATAAATTGAAAGGACCGTAAAAAGTTTCGAACCGTACAGTTATGTGATCAAATGCATTATGGAAACAAACACGTGTTCACATTAGGACGGCTTCACAGAGCGGCAGAGCCGGATTTCGATTTAGTGGGACCCTAGTCTGAATGTACAGTGCGGGCCTCTCAACTAAAACGGGGAGGAAGGGGGATGGCGAATTTTTTTAAAATATATATATTTCAGAACAGCAAATTAAATCTTTTTTAAGTATACAAATGAAATTGAGATACACTGTTTTTTGTAAATTTCCAATACTATTCTACAAATTTTAAACGGTTTCAAGGAATCTCAAGGAGCAATGGCATGAGAGTGATAATAAATGAGAAATCTATGAGAATGCTAATAAAATATTACATTTTATTTTCTTATTACCCTCAAATGGCTCTAAGCAAAGTAAAAATGGCTCTAAGCAAAGTAAAACATATTTCCAACAAAATCAAAAAGTAAAAGTTAATTTGTGATAAAGCAACTATCACAAATTAAACGTACTTTTTTAAGAACATAATAATTAAGTATATTTATATTGTGCAAATCAGTTAAGAAAAAATATTTTTTTTCCATCATAAAAAGATTGTTTTATCAATAGGAGTATCGTCCTTCCAGATATTTTTTTCATGCAAGTTGACTGATTTTTGTTTTTGGTTTGGGGTGTAGGCCCTTTTGTGCTGCGGGCCCAAGGCTGCAGCTTATGTAGCCCTGGCTAGAGTCAATATTATGCAATTATAACTTTTTCGCGAAGTCCAGTCTGACAATATATTCGGCACTATATTATTTTAGGTTATTAATATATAATAACCTAAAATAATAGAATAACTAATGTAAAATTTTAGTGATGTAGCTTCTTAAGCCAACAATCGAATAAAATTGCATTCAGTTCATTCAGAAAACGTAGAAAGGGTTTCGTTAAAAACCCAGATTTTTTATTAAAAAAAGCGAAAAGGAAAATTTAGTAATGCCTGTAGACACTTAATGTTAATAGCCATCAAATCAATTGACATCGCCATGAAAACAATCAGTCACAAAATGAACGGTCAAAGCTATGTAATTAATAGTCATATGAATAATTATAGTTTATACTAACTATAAGTCTGTACAAAAATAATATAAGGATTTTTCGTATAGTATTGACATATATTTGATGCAAATCAGCTAATTAATCAATGTCCCTTATTTATTCGGCTACATGTCCCCATGTCACATCATATCTCTTCTCGGCGGATTTAACAAATTAAACACTGTCTCCCATCCCTGACCATGCGTGATTGACGAAATACCATTAGTGCGGTGCGCTGTCCTGATTGGCCTGGACCTGTGAACTTGGGGTCGTTAACGGGGATTGCACGGGTCCCGTTCTATTATACATTATGTGGCTTTCATAAGTACCCGGGTCTCGTTAAAGGCACGGGCCCTTGTTGTAACGATCCCGTAACGTCTAATGAGGACCCGTTATAACGATCAGGAATGGTACGTGCACAGTTATGTCACATCTGTGCAATGTCGTACATAGGACGGTATTACTATCGCGGTGTGTACTAACCTGAATAAAAAATATGGTGGTTTTGATAGTTTAGTTTGTTTCTATTTCCAAGAATTTAATTGGGATTTAAGAAAATTAAATTGGAATTTAATTGGTGTTTAAAATCGACTGGCTAGTTCTATACGGCATATAATTTGTAATTGCTGGTTAGTTCTACCAGGTGGCCAAACATTATCGGGTGCTGGCCATGGTTTGGATGATTTTACAATACATAGCAAACAGTTATTTTTGCTATAATTTAACTAATTTGTTTGTTGCCACTAAATGTAAGCGACTTGTTTAAAATATAAACGCAGTAGCTGCGTAAACATAATGTTTTATTAATGCAATACATTTTAATTAAATATTTGACGCACATCGGTGACAGTTAACTTTTTGAAAGAGGCCAAATGTATGCCAACCGTGATATTTCTCACATATTGTGTTGGAAGGACCTTTTGTGTTGGTTGGACCTTAAAAACATCACGTGATGTTTCTATTTTAATAACATATATATCTCTCTCTTCAAGCTAAAAAAAATATTACAGTAAAATAGGAAATTATTCTGGTTAGAAGATATTTTTTATACTATTCCAAGATACGCAGTTTCGTAAAAAGCTTTTGTAATTTTATTCTCCCAAACCTAACCATTACAAGTAACCGAAACGTGAACAGTATGTCAAACCCTATTTGAGAGGTTAAGTTTCTTCAAACCATTACAGAACATTCTGATTCTGAATAGTACGTCCAAGCTGAAAGAAAACTCTCGAACATTTTAAAGGTCTAACGCCTTTATAATGTTATATTCTAAATTTTATTCCATTCTGTCCCCTCAGCCAATCACGCTTGAGCCTCGGAAAAGGAACATAAACGGCGGCAGTCTACCCATACGTGAGAAGAACTCTAACGCGCGCATTGGAAGAGCAGTTTTTAGGCTTAGCTGACTTTTACGTTCGAAATGGCAACTAGTCGCTTTATTTCGGGGAATAAGCTTACTCAAATAAGGTTCTTTTGTCGGGTTTTATTCTCCAGACATTTTTTTTTCTTCTCGTAGTCGTGTCGAAAGATAGGAAGGGGGGTGAATTTTATTCCTTTCTTTATAGGGGGTACCGTAGAAGGTTCTGTGCACTAACAAGCAGTATATGTGCTATCGTATAGTAGCGTGGAAAGTGTTCGAAGCCCCGAGGCGAAAACGTCCTGCTCGAATTCGAATTGTCACACGTCAAGAAAACAGACCAAATATAATAATATTCATGTCACAGTGTATCTTAAAGATGCGACCATAATGCATCGTAGATTTTATAAAAAGAAAATACTGACTTCGTGTGTCGATGCGTTCGAATAATCGGTTGCTTAGGAACACATTTTCTATATTGCACGTTTGGACGTTCTATTATGAAGTTCAAAAGGTCATAGAGGGCGGTCACAAATTGTTTGGCTGTATCACATTTAGCTGTATTGGTATAAAGTAACATTATTTTTTTTTTACAAATACTTCATTTAAATTTTAAACATGTTTCTTAGCTTTAGAAGCCATTAACAGAGTAGTTAAAATATAGAAAACTGAATTATTTTTTATACGTAGTTAAACAGCCAAACAATTGGTCGCCCAACAATTTGTGACTACTCTGTATAACTAAAAATAAAAACAAATTTACTTATGATAGGATGTGCTACTTACATTTTTGTAATTAACTCCCATTCAATTGTTCTATATTTATGATATGTCTACATGTCTTATGTGTTGCTGGTTGTAGTTTGAGAGCGACTCTACTAAATGTTTCTATTTTTTTCTTCTTTTGAATAAAACTAAATCCGATTTGTTTGGGAATATATTAAATAATGGAACATATCGTTTGATAGACGCAACACAAGAATACCACAATCACAAGATTGTCGTCAAGTATGATATTTTACATTCCACGTATCAAAGTTGTTTTACGAACATTCCAGGTTATTGAAAAAATCTAATATCGCTATCAAAACTTCTTTTCGGCTTTGACCTGAAATTTATAATTATAAACTCTTAGTGTTTATTTATAATTAAATATCGTGATTTTTTATATTACATTAGTTTACGTAATTCACTATTACTGTACACCACATTGCAAATAAATATTAACCAATCCCAAGTGTCATATTGAATACCTAGTAAATACATATAACAATAATATAAGTATACATTACAATTACTAATATATTAATAATTTATAACAATTATATAAAAAAATATAATAAATATTTAGTTTCATTTTATAATCATTAGCCCGTGCCACGTTATCAGCAGAACGCTCAAACCACTAAAGCAGTGGTTTCCAACGTTTAGAGGGCTACTGATCACCAAATTAAAAGTTAGACGAAGCTCGGACCACAACTTTTCTAAAAGTACCAAATAAAATTCACATTTTATATATAGTCTTGAGACTATAATTCAGGTATTAAATATCATATTCTTGGAAATACTATTTGATACGTCAGCAGACTGACTAAAACGCCATAAAAAATAATTTTTAGACAAAATACAAATTCTTCCTAATCAGGTAATTACTTTGTTAATCAAGCATATGAAAGTTGAAAAATAGGGTTCCAATGAAAATAATTTTTTTATATTTAATCAAATAAATGTTGATTCCGTATTCACATTTTTTGTATTCAAAGATAAGTATTAAAAATGCCTTTAAAATTTAATAAAATATTTTGATGATTGGCCATAGCTTCAAAAAAGACCACTTCAGACCCTTTCACGGACCACCACTGGTCTGCGGACCACTGTTCTAAAGAAATGCGGTTAATGGAAAGTCAATTTCACAGATATCATATCTAATTGCTAATATGTTGATGAATTACGTAAAAAAAACAATGAATAAACGACATAAATACAATCGAATATATAGAATAAAAGAACGAATGGTAAAGAAATGAGAAGCGCGAAAGAACTAAAAAAAACTCAGTCCTGCAATCAATTCGTTCGCTTCAACATGTATACATGTGTAGCTGTCTCCAATGACCCGTTGACACGTGATCTCGCAGACATTGACACCACCTGCCCAATCTTTCACCCCTGTTTTATCACATGACCTGCACCATGGGACGTCGAGATTGCCGATTCTATGGGTTGCTTACTCTTCTTCTATTATCGATCTTGATCTGGATATTTATTGGATGTATTTATATAAGTATCGTAAAATATAATTTTAACCGAGTTAACGAGGTCCTTGTTTTAACTCGACCTTTCGGCATTTCGTCTGTTTGTAAATTTGTTTGATTCGCAGTCACGACCAAACGCATGTATTGTTGTTTACACGTATTCTACGATTTTCATCAAATTTGACATGACTGTACCTTGAAATCATTGAAATAGACGTATATGTTTTTTGGGGGGAGTGGGAAGAGGGGGGGGGGGCGATTTCTACTGTTTCTATAATTACTAGATTTATATTTTGCATATTTATTTTTCTATTTCACTTAAATAACTTTTTATTCTGTTTCAAGAAAATTATAATTGTTATAAGCTTAAACTATTCTAAAGTATAAGTCTTTAAAGAAATATGTATGGATGTATTAATTTTATTCGAAAAAAATATTTTCTTCTTTATTAGTACTACATTGAAATGAATTCATACTTTTTTTTTCACTAATTCATAAGATATTCCTCTGTTTGAATAGTTTCCAAATAAGTATTTTTTTTAATGTTTAATATATTTTTAAATAAAAAAACATTTTAAAAAATATAAAGTTTTATGAAGCAGATAAAATCTTTTCAATTTCTCATTCTTATTTCTTAACAGCCAATGGGTCCATCATGACATGTACTAGAGTACAAGTATCAGGGACTATCATGGCATGGGATTTCTATCATGGTAATCCATTTGAGTTTATTTCCTTATTTTTGGGGAGTATTGAAGGTGAGAATATTTAGTATGGAGAATTTACATCCAGGAATGATCCATAAATTCCATGCTACGAGGCAATAAATTAGAGGCATCTTTGCAAAAAAAGACTCCCCCATAAATCAATTTTTATATTCTAATAAAGGAGAATGAAAATTTAATGCTATTTACTAGTGACATATTTTCGAATAAAAAGTATTATGATTTGTATTTTAAATATTAAATTGATACAGAATTTCCAACTTGCAAGAAATCAATTGAAAAGTTCGATGCACATTGGATAGATAAGAAATTTCAAAATAACTATTCACTTTTAAGAGTCTAAAATATTCTAAATTATTTAGCTTTAGTTAAATTACTTCAATAGTTTTATATTTTAACAGTAAATACTTTATTATTATGTATTTAAATATTGCGATAATTGCGGTATAAAAAATTTACTATGTATCATTTATACTATTTAAAAATAAATACTACAGAATTATTTTGGTTAAACCATTGATTAATTCAAATTTTTATTGTATTAAGTATTAAAAGTTATAAAAATTCAGGTATGTTGTAACATATAACAGACGGTACAAGTTTAAATTAGTGTTAATAAAACCATATTTATACTACTGTATTTTAGTTAAATATTATCATGAAAATAGTCTATCGAATTTTAGAAGGCGCAAAATATTGATAAAAACACAATTATATCAAATCATTTATTGCCAGTTAAACAGGAAATTAGTTAGTCAGTAACGTTATTCAAGTTAGTCATCAATGTATAAGTTATATACACATTAAATAATCCCCTCCCCTAAAAAAAGAGACACTGTAATTTATGTAAAACAACAAACCCAGTTTCTGTATTTTTAGTTTAGATTGCACAACGGAATTTATAATCTTATTCAAAAGCTTTATTTATTGATTTGTCTCATTTTTATTCGATTGAATACAGTACTCAAGCTCACACTTCTTAATATTACCCTGTTTCGCATAAAATGTATTTCATTTATATACTATTTTAATGAAGCTGGAAATACCAATTGGAAATCCTGCGAGTGCTTTTTATGTACTTGTAAAAAAAATCTTTATAAATATTTTTAATCCTTCACTGCATTTATTGCCATTTTGAAAAAAAATAGTGTGCACGCAAAATGTCTTTCAGACACCAGAATAAATATTTTTAAAAATTACTATTGCATAGGCTAACAATATTTAGTAAGGATTCCGATCCAATGATTCAATTTGACGTAAATTGTCTTTCAAAGACCATAAAAAGTATTATAAAAATTAATATTGTATAGGCTAAAAAAATGTAGTGACTTGGATCTATGACTTGGATCTAATGATTTAATTTGACAAAAAAGATAAGTTATGTACGTGTCATAACTTGTTAAACTGTAGCGTCGTTTCAAACCAAAGGATATCTTTCTGGATGCAGGCTGGTGTCTGAATATCACCCTAAAGATAGTTAGAAGTTTAGGGGTCAGATGAAATAATAACTAGTTAAGAATGGTTTTGTTTTAACCATTTTTAGTTGGCATTTTCTGGTTTGGGATTTCTGAGACTCATTATACTGTGAAGGGCTAGTGGAATTAATTTAAATAAATGGTGTAATCTTCCGTTAAAAACACCATAGTGCATATGCGTGTGCATAAAACAGGGATTATCTTACTACCTCTAACTTCCACCTACCTTTTTCGAAAGAATTTTATTTAAATTTTGTGTTAAGATAGTAAAAACCATTTACAACTTTTCACACCAAACACCTACTTCCCACCACGTCTTAACCGATTTATCCTTTATACCAGCATTAAATCCATTATAAAACTTAGATTTTGTATACGCGCACGTATTTTCTGCATGGATTACTCTGTTTCTTAACCCTTGCCGGTACAATCGCAAAATTCTTCATTGAAATTCCTCTCAGCCATAGATGGCACGTGGCACTTAACACTTACCCAATCTCTGAAACTATACCAAACCCTCTTTTCTTTCGAATACACCAAAACAGTTTTATCGGGGGCTTCCCTTTAGAAGGTTTGTAAACTAAATCCGATTCCGTGATCTCCAGTGTAAGTGGGATTCCTAGCGGGCCGAAAGAGAAATATTGCTTTTCGAGAAACATAGATTTTTCTTCTTTGCCCCCGACGTTTAACAACGTCCTGTGGTGAAAAGTTTTAAAAATGGCTGCTTTGCGGAACTTTCGTTTGGTCTTAACATCACGGACACTTTCAAGCGGATTTTTAAAGAAGGAAATATTATATTTTATGTCTTCTTAGAACGCGAATAAAATTTGTGGTAACTTTTAATACGTCTTAAGAGTTTTTAAATTAAAAAAGATCATATTTTTATAAACAAGAATCGTTACATTTAAAATAAATTTGTGTTATACATTAATGGTTATAAAAATTGCTAAAAGTTTCCATAAAAGGCAATAAATAAAGTGTATTTGCATTGTTTTTTCTGCAGCCATTCTCTCTCATTTGATCAGAATCATTCTTCCGATACCGCAGGTTCGAATCTTGGAGGGGTAAACAATAACTTATTATTAGTATTATTATAAAGTTTTAATTCTTAATTACAATGGCTAAATACCATAACGTTATTTATATGACGTAAGTATTTGTAATTTTAAGACGGTATGACAAATAGAAAGGATGTAATATTAAATATCAATATCTTATAATAGCAAGTGACGATAAAGCAAGTTATATAAAGTGAGTATTAATAAACAGGAGCTATTTTCTTTAAAACAAATACATTATTTAAGTAGTCGGTAAAAAGAAACCAGTCTTGACGAACGTCGTAGTTTATTTGCTATTAATTTTTTAGGTATGTATGTATTTTAGTGGGATGACTAAACTATCCATTTTAAATTACAGAAATATTTGTGATCTTTCAAACGCACTGATTAAACCTCAATATATATATTTTTTCAATTATCATATTATAAAAAAACAAAGTAACTAATAAATAAAAGAAATTTATATAAAAGTTCAACTGTTCCATTCTATGTTCTAGACGTCAAAATTACACTTTAGTTTTATGATCAAATTTATGATAAAGTTTTTTAATCGTTTAACCTACATTTTTATCTCTTATTGACTTTTGACATTTTTTGTAAATGTAGTTAATCTGAATGATACTTATTCTTCCATGCAGAGGAATTTAAATATAAATTTATTTTAATTATATACAGAAATAATAATTACATAACAATAGTCATAGTCATGAAATGAACAGTCATTGTCAATAAATGAATAGTTATTGTCAAGAAATGAACAGTCATAGTCGTGAAATGAATAACGACTGTTATGAATGAAGTCATAAATATGGAAAATAGTGTCATAAAAATCTTGATTATCATGTATGCTTGTGATAATATATACCTCAAAAACTAATAAACGCGAATATATATCAATAAATAAATATTTTAGGAAACTCTGAATATTCTTGATTAAATAAATATATTTTTACATAATTCAACGTACTGTTTAATTAATAATATTTATATACAAGTGCGTGCCTTATTAGCTAAGCCCTGAACACTGCACGACAGCGAAAAGCTAGCGTTTAAAAATATTTCCAACATAAATATAAATTGTTATCCAAATTATTCAATTTTTTTTACTTCCAAACATTGTTCAGTTTCTCTTTTGTTAAACCTCAAAACGTTTATTTACTTTTAAGCTTTTTGATCAACGAAATTTAATATTCGAAATGTTCCTTTCTCTCTCTCTCCTTCTCACGACCGCAAGAAATGGAATTTTGCCAAAGTAACAGAAGCATATTTTTCACCGGGAACCAAACATTTATACGATTTTTTTTGTTACCACTGCACCACCCCCGCACGACGAATGATAAAAGCTTCCGTCTGCATTGTTTCCTCAATGGAACTCACTTAGAATGAATTTGAATAATAAAATACCAATTTGCATGATAAAAGCAAAATGGCACCTCGCGATGCTCTTGCATCCGAGCATTTCTGTATCAATTCCTGGGCATTCTGCATGAAAATGCATGTAAGTGCTATCCGTCTGAAGAAAATGTTCCATCGCTTCTTTCAAAACTTTAAAAAATATAAATAAATTTCTGTATTCATTTTGGTTCGCTTTTCATGAATGTATTTTGTTCATTCATTTTTATGAAGAATGTCTCTTGGTCATTTCCTCTTGTTGGCGCATTTCAAGAAATCGAATCTAGATATTTCTTTATTATTTGTTGGTGCATAAACATAAATTCATGTCCATTGCTACGAGGAAGATTCGAAAAATACTGAGATTTTTTTAGAAGTTAAGGAATATTCGAAAACTTTATTTGCCAATAAGGGACGGTTCTATTTTTATTCTTCTATAATATCGCTATATTCGTCCTGGAATCTTTTTTGTTTGAAACCGCCATCTATCTAAGATAAGACAGAGATTTCCCAGTCTGAAACTTTGGTGTTTATTGTTCCGGTCTATGAAGTACATAAATTTTATTCGAAAGTGAAATGTTTTTGAATCTGTCGCTGTTTTTTTATTGTAAAAAGAATTTAAAATGCAATACATTCGAAGAACTTTATTTTTTTTCCGACGTTAGATTGTTTTAAGAATAATTTTATTTCAATCGGTAAAAGTTGAATAAAGTTTTATGCATTTTAAGGTCATAAAAATTTCATGGCAGTTGTAAAAGAACTTTATAGATAAAAGCAGAATAGAAAAAGTGACATAAAAAGCGTACCATTTGCTTATTTCATGCGTTAAGTTATTCGACATTTTTTTTTCTTGTTTCAGGGTTTTAGACGACAAAGAATCATTATAAACTATTTCACATGATTTTTAAAAATATATTGTAAGCAATTATTCAGATTTACATTAAATTATTATATTTTCAGTGTGAATTTTCTTTATTTGTGTAACATAAAAATGTAATTTTAAATTGTAAAAAAATACAGTACATATTTTTACATAAAAGACCCATAGCTTTTTTTTTATAATGCAGTATTAGTTTTACTCCAATATGAAAGCTCTAAATAAAGAACAATATAATTGTCTTGGTGGACTGTTTGTGCAGTATTAGCTGGATGACTTAAGTCGTACAGAATTTCCAGTTTCTCTAGCAATACACATAAACTTTAAATTAATAAAAATGTTCTATTATGCAGTATATTTAAAATTTAAGGCGTTGGGGTGTGTCTTGAAAGCTAAATCTACTAAATTAATAAATTTTTTTTAATATTGCAGTAGACATGCATTGGAAATATAAAATAAACTAATTTGCAGCTTAAACATATTTATAATTTTGCCCTTCGTCTAAACGTCTAAACGGCCAAAATAATGTTCACTACAAAACAATGTTTAATTTGGTTAATTAGTGTTGCACTAGACCTGCAACGTCAGCTATTGGTAACGGTTCGGGGCCCATCTCGAAAGAAAGACCCGGGAACAATGCTTTGTATTTTTGAACTACGGTCATATGACGAGGACAACACCTGTGCTGGCACCCACGCCTTCGATAGACGTCAGGACTTAGGACCCCGATCATATTTATCGTGCACCAGTCCTGTATACACGGCGGTATAATGTGTTGGACGTTCTGAGCGACTTTCTAGTATTTTTGTAGCGAAGTTGGCAACCCTCCGATCACAAGATCACTACTTTTTTTTCTCTTTGGCAAGTCCATCGCACGGGCTAGAACTAGCAATCATCTGATTACCAGCTGAACGCCTTTATTCATTGGACTAAAACAATGTTTGGATACAATGTTTCACAGCTATCCATAATGGATTTTAATGATTTTCCAAATAGGATTAGAAAATTTTCAAAACCACATACAAATCAAATTTCTTCGATATTTTTATTGCCAGATGACTGAAATATATTGAATCCCTGAAAACGGAAACAACCCAACATTCCATTTCAGCACAAAAACAACAACAAACGATACATATTTTTCTTCCATATTACACACGCCTTAGGGTAATTTCCACAAACAGAAACCAACGCCTATTGATCATGAAATTCATTCATCTTCATTCCTTGAGATTATTCTTTCAAGACCGAATATCACATTCTTATAATCTACTTTAAAAATGGCAAGTTATCAATCCCCTCTACCTTGGCCACTGCAACCCTTTCTAAACAACAACAACAAAAAATTCCACTTATTCAGTTAAAAATGCGCTCATTCGTTTACACCAGGAAATGCATTTCATCTGCAAGGAATTTTTCTAGCAACTTGAGATCCATGTTCTACTGTTACTTTCAATTCCTCTTAGCGCGCGTATAAATCAAGCGGAGGAATTTAGTGGCCATTCCCAACAATGGGCCGCGCAGATAAATAAACGCTTTCCAGTCGGACATTTTGCGCCATCTATTTCGGCGGCTCGCATATTTCAATGTTCCTTACATTTCCCGGGTATCTGGAATTGAAATTTATCGAGCCACAACACGCGTGTAGGGGGCCATCTTTTTTTTTTTTGATTTGTGGATACATCTTGTATTTCTGTTCTTGAGTTTCAGAACAAAAGAAGTCAGTTTTAGGTGAATTTTGTTTTGCTGTACGAATTTTTTTTTTGCTTGATGGATTATTCAATTTTAAATTTATTTTCAGTATTAGATGTGTTTATCTTCCTAAGCTATTTTTCATGAAATATATGTTATTTATGATGTATTTAACATTTCAAATATTTAAATAAATGGTATTTTTTATTTTGAAAGTTAAAAATAAAGTTATAAATAAACTTTTCGTAAAAACGAATAGCTAAAGAAATAAACAGTGTGGTTCCGAATTTTTAGCGTTGATTATTGTTTTTCTGTTTAACTACACATAATAAACCATTCTTTATAGTCTGCTTTTAATACTTTGCTTGTTGCTAATAGCGCTAAACTACATATTTCAAATATAAGAATAGTAGTTGGACAAAAAAATAATTTTTTACGCCAATACACCCAAATATGAAACATTCAAACAATAACCATCATCCAAGAATTTGTGACCTTTTCTGTAAAATATTATTTAGAATACATTTGATAAATACGATTTTTAAGGAAAGTTCGTTAAACACGCCGAAATCTTGCAAAATAAAAAGTTAAACAGTATGTGAAATTAATTAAATTACACTAATTTAATATTTCAATAAAACTGAATTATTATAAAATATGCCAAATACTAATAATGTCAAATATATAATATGTCAAATATAAATGTTATATATAAATAATTTCAAATATAAAATATGTCAAATATAAATAATGTCAAATATAAAATATGTCAAATATAAATAATGTCAAATATAAAATATGTCAAATATAAATGTCATATATAAAATATGTCAAATATAATTGCCATATATAAATAATGTCAAATATAAAATATGTCAAATATAAAATATGTCAAATATAAAATATGTCAAATATAAAATATGTCAAATATAAATGTCATATATAAATAGTGTCAAATATATAAATAGTGTCAAATATAAAATATCTCAAATATAAATGTCATATATAAAATATGTCAAATATAAATGTCATATATAAATAATGTAAAATATAAAATATGTAAAATATAAAATATGCAAAATATAAAATATGTAAAATATAAAATATATAAAATATAAAATATGTAAAATATAAATGTCATATATAAATAATGTCAAATATAAATGTCATATATAAATAATGTCAAATATAAATGTCAAATATAAATGTCAAATATAAATGTCATATATAAATAATGTCAAATATAAATGTCATATATAAATAATGTCAAATATAAATGTCATATACAAATAATGTCAAATATAAATGTTATATATAAATAATGTCAAATATAAAATATGTCAAATATAAATGTCATATATAAAATATGTCATATATAAAATATGTCAAATATAAATGTCATATATCAAATATGTCAAATATAAAAGTCATATATAAAATATGTCAAATATAAATGTCATATATAAAATATGTCAAATATAAATGTCATATATAAAATATGTCAAATTAAAAATATGTCAACTAAAAAATATGTCAAATATAAAATATGTCAAATATAAAATATGTCAAATATAAAATATGTCAAATATAAAATGTCAAATATAAAATATGTCAAATATAAAATATGACAAATATAAAATATGACAAATATAAAATATGTCAAACATAAATGTCATATATAAATAATGTCAAATATAAAATATGTCAATAATAAATTACTTGTAATCAGAAAACTCAATTGTCTTTCACTGGTCTCCATTCCACATGTGTGCATTCCATTAGAATAATGTATTTGATTTGACCCAAAATGACGAACCATAGAAAAAGTGCAACACGCAGTAAATCTATTATTCATCTTGTTAGATGTAAATAGCCTTGTTTACTTAAAACTTTATAAAGTTCTAATTTCATTTATCAAATTGTGTGCAACTGATCCAACAACAATAGACGTGTACTGTGATTTAGCAAAAATGCGATTTAGACAGCTATTAAGTCAAATAGCAATACAAATGATGGATGAAACACAACTTGAGATGTCGAAAAGTAAATAAGGCGAAGGAAAGCAAATACTCTTATAAAATTAAAACTAGGAAACTGGACTGAATTCAATTGTCATGACTGACGTCTATGTGATGAACAAGTGCATCCAACTTAAATAATTCAAACAACTTGTTGTTTTTAAAAAGGGGGAAGGGGATGTATATTACAATTTATATATGTACTACAAAAAGATAAATATTGTCTTGAAATTTATTTACTTGCAATAACATTGACTTATTGATATGACATGCCTGTAAAATAATCTACACGGATTATTAGGATAAAAATATTATATTTCGCTTTTAAGCCATTCAAGAATTATAACTCCGCCACAAATAGCAGTGGAACGTCAGGATAAAAGTTTAATACTGTGCTTTTCAGCCATTCCGTAATTATAACTGCGTAACAAATAGCACGATTGACATAAACGTGGTCTAATTCAATACGAAACTAGACACCAATTTGAAAAAAATTATGTAATACTTCTTAAATTAATTAACTTGAACGCGATTATCATAAATTAGATTTAATTTATACTACATGGAGTGCTATGCTAAAGTGCCTATTTTTATACGGCGGTATATATTTAAAAATTAAATATTTCTAAAACAAAAATTATAAATTAATGATAATACTAAACTCAATCGAATTATTTATCTTTTATTATTTTAAATCCTGTTCAACTACAAGAAATCCCCCCCGAATATGATTCTACCCATTCCCCATTCCACTAACGAATACCGATACGAACTCTATCCCAATCCTACGCCGAGGCTTTTAGAGAATTAACTACCGGAATGCTTGAGTTTTTCCTCAATACATACCTAACACTAATGGAAGCTAAACGACTTCCACCCGTCCCCTCCACTTACAAAAGTCCAGCATCAAAGCCGAATTTTTGTTCCCCCTTCCCTTCCGAAAGTGGATCGACAATATTTTAAACTCGCGTGCTTAAGGGCATAAAAACTAGATTCAATAGGTCCTCTGGATGCGCACGTACGGGGAGACGTTTTAATACCGCGTTTTCGGCATTTATTTCGCCGGGTCCGGTGTCCTGCATGTGCAGGGGGGGACGCGGCTATCCCGGTTTTTCAGTTTTACGGCGACAGTATTTTGGAAATCTTGTCGTTTACGAGGGACATGCGCTGGGCTCGCCGGATGTACGTGAGAGGATAGGGGACAGTCGCTTCTCCTTAATCCAATAGTGGGATTCGTGAAGATGCTAAACTAGTGGGCATCCTCCATTTTTGATCACCATAATTTTGCGCACAATACAGTTTAGCGTACGCATACAGTAAGTATACTGTAAGAAAAAAGTATTTAAAAATGAGTACCTGAACCTACTCGTTTTTAACCGACTGAACAACGCGCCAACCGAAACTCCAAAATATTACTGCCAGAAACTATAAATTAAAACCGCCAACGCGCGCTAAGTCGAGATATTATCAATTCAAATCGTTATGATTTTTTTTATGTATGTTCGCGCGGGATTTCGGTTCTACTTCAGATATTGGCACACATTTTTGTTGTTGGATAGAGGATGTTTCGTTTGGGAGCAATACAAAAATATCCGTTTATCCGGCATTTATCTTTGAGTACAATTGATATGTAAATGAGCGACGACGTTCTCAAATTAAAACAACCGTACATTCACAAAAATTTAAAGTGTGATATAATATTGCTAATCTCAGCTTCTGTTGAAGCCATCTTAATAAATCGACCTCACACAATTAAAATAGTTGTTCAGAATATGGTTTTCAACATTATTTGATGTCGATTGTTTAAATAGAAACTGAGTTATTACAATTCAATTATAATACTACGCATTCTTTTCGCACACCTTTTAAACATGTCTTTGTATAACTTGGTTGTAATTGTCGATATTTATTGAAGTAATTTATGAAGGCAGACTATACAAGCTATAGCATCTGCTTTTTTTTATAAATTTTTAACCATTGTACTAATTTTAAGTACATATTTGAATCATTTTTGAGTACCTATTTTTAACAGTGTATGTAGCTGATTATTTTAAACATAGTTTTGTGTTCCCTTCCTAATGCTTCAAATTATACTGTCCACCATCTTTCGTCATAAGTAGTTTTACCAGTAAATTATACATTTTATAACATATATGTAGGTTTATACGCATTTGATGGTTATGTATGTGGCCAGGTTGGTCTCCAAATGGTATAAGTCTCAAAAATACGAAATTGAACTAACACCATTTGCTATTACTAGGCAGCACTTTGGATAAAATAATTATACTGACCAAGTAATGGGACAAGTTAGTTTTATTAATTGCCCATTAATAAGTTTAGTTGTCATGTCTTTTAACAATATAACCAAGTCGAGTTGCAAACACACGAGTTAAACGCTCTTATTTCGGAATTTGTTTTTGACTTATAACACTTAGAGACCAAGTCGATCATATATATTAGAAGTTAAAGCATCTACTATTAAGATTGTATATTTGGTTATTTAAATATTGATTTATTATTTTATCAAAAAATTGCAATTCTGAATCGCATTTTCAATCGGGAAAAAAATTATAATTGTAAACAAGGCATAAAAATATGAATCTATTACTGATATTAATATATTGGAATCGTAAGCAAAACAGAGTTTTTTTATTTGTGATGTATGGAATTTTGTCTAATATACGGCGATTGACCAATGACTAAGCAAATCTGGTTCCCGTTAGTTATTTTCAATAAAAAAACGAGATCTGTTGTTTTACCTAATGATATGATTGCAGTTTCAAAATCAAATGTTTAAATTCAATGGTTATCGTATTGTGTTTGTATTTTCTTTTTTCTTTTTTTCTATTAATGAGTGCAATTCTGGTAGTTTATTTTTGTTAGATCACTGTTTGAAAATTTTTAGGCGATATTTTTTTAAAAAGTCGCCAAGGGTGGGTGCCCGTGAAACACAAATAAACCAAAACATATTTTTTAAGTCTTAAAGTATTATTAAATATTTATTAAAAGTTTAAACTTAAATATTTATAATTTTAACTCAAAATAAAGTGTTTATTTTAAAGCACCTTATGGACAAAGTTATTTAACCATAATAACAATACAAGAATGCAGTTGTAATACTATAAGCAGAAGCGTTTACCACATTTTCAATTTTGTCAGAAAAGTTTTGTCTAGTTTTCTTTAAAATATGTAAAAAAATATGTTAAGAGTAAATTCGACAGAAGTAGTTAAATAGAAAATATGAAGGAATATCCAGTGACGTAATTATTTAATTTTCAAAATTTTGGGAGAGTGATAAACGTTATGAATGTTTGCTTTTCAAATATGAATGTCCTCGAAAGAATAACATCAAAATTCTCTAATGACTTTTAAGTTTATACAAAGACAATTTTCGCTTAACTTATTAGACTAGATTATGCCAAGGTGTGATACATAAAAAGTTTGTTACAAAAATAATTGATTCATGACATCCCATTATAAAAATTAGATAAAATAATCTCATGATATTTATTAAGCATTTACCCAAAAGATGTATCACGCGTTGACTAAACCAAGCCCCCTAATAAAATATCTCAACAACCAAACCTAATCAAATCCCCCAATAACATCAAATCCCTTTCTTCACTTATAACACAAAAGAAAACCTAATCACATTGCACGTCAATTCTTTCACTGAAATCATAATTCACACATCGACTCTTCTAACAACCTCCTCAGCGAGCCAAGTTCTGGGGTCGAGCAAACAGCAAACTTTACCCTCCGGATTAAGCCAAGCTCGCATCCAAAGAAGCTTGTTTAACGCATCCACGGTTGGATACCGCCCTACCAGGGGGTGGGGGGTGGGGGGCTAATCCCGTCTGTAAATTTGCACAGGGGGCAACTCGACCCCCCCTATTCCCAATAAGGTTGATCACCACTTCATCAGCATCAATCGCCCAATCTTCGTCTCTTTGGGTCGCTGTCTTCTATCAATTAAGTCTCGCATCCCGCGTTTGCTGAAGGATGCTGTAGAAGGGGGGGATGGGGATGGGGATTCATTATGAGGAGAGGGATGATATAGTGGGGATGGTGATTAGTATTGGGATACAGAGAGGGTAGTAGAAAGTGATGTATTTTATGTACTGGGCATGATTAGTTTTTTTTTTATTTGGTGATGCTGTGGAGTTCAGGGGTGTATTTTTTTAGAAATTATTATCATTAAAAACTTTTATTTACCTCCCTGTCTTTTATTTACCCCCATTTTTCAAATGTCAAACTAACTTGAAACTTAGTAAAAATAGGCAGATCCAATTGATAATACAATATTTGAAGCCTGTTATGCTAAACCGCACTAATTTCAATTTGAATTTTTTAATGGGAATTTTTTAATGGGGATCGAAAAACTCAACTAAGGACTGAACGTATTTAGAATAACAGGCCATTTTCAAGTATTTTTCAAGTAGATCTAATAGGTTTTGAACGATAACGTTTTTTCTATAGATATCGGGCAGCTCAGAGGTGATTTTAATGAGAAAAAATAACTTATGTTCAGATAATAATTAACTTAACAGGATTTATAGCATAACAAGTCTAATTTAGCCATAAAATAATTATATGTTATTACAATTAATTAATAATAAATTTATTTGAAGTTAAGGGAGCTGCCCGTAACGAGATTTAGTCCCAAGTTACAGAAAATTAAGTTACCAATGGGCACAGGTCTGAACAAAATTTGAGCTCTTTATAAGTATACTTTGATATATAATTTTTTCTTCTTTTGGATTTGTCTAGTTTTGCAATCAAGCTATGGGATCTACCTGATTTTGAAACTGAATATTGTACTGCATCTTGATATATCTACGTATGAATCTCATTTATTAATTTATCTGGTTTTACAACCAACTGCTACTTTCTGTAAAATCCGTATAACTAGCTGCATTGGAATATTATGACTGCTGTACTGAAAATCCGTAGAAACTAATAGATAGTGACTGCTGACTAACAGATGTGTACGAAAACTAAAAATAAATGTTACAATCTGAAGATTGAAAAAAGTTATCTGGTTTTGAAACTAGAGAGATCAAATTGTGTAAAACGTTAATTTATCAAAGTGTTCAAACATAAATATAATTCAATAAGTAATTAACAATAGTTATTTATTAAATTATATTTATTTTATAATTTTTTATTAAATTTATTTATATTATAACCTACAGTTAGGATAAAAAAGAAAGTATGCTATTCTAGCATGGATGTTACTAAAAGAATATTCTTAAATGACATTATGAACCTTTAAGGCATTATGAAACAACGTTATCAAGTAACGCAGTGCTAAATTAATTCTTTAATAAATTCAATTATATTTTTCTTATTCATTTTTTTTGGAAATGTAATTGAATCGAGTATAATTTTTTTAAACAAAAGCTAGGGAAAAAATTATGCAAAAACGTTTAGTTGAATATACTTTAAATAGGGATTAATTTCATTTGGGAAATTAAAAAAAACTGCATTCAAAACAAAAGTTGGTAGTTAAGTAAATATTTTAATTTTGGCAAAAACCTAATTAGTCAGTTTATTGGATACATTATTTCTTTATATTTATGGACAAAAGAATCGCTTTAACTAGTGAATGATTATTTTTTTTTGTTTTTGAAACTAAACTGTAAATGAATATCTTATCTTTAAATAAAAGTGTTTTTTTTTATTTGAATATATAGAAAATATCTCGTATAAATATTCGAAAGAGATTCCTTTTAAAATGGTTAAATACACAAATTTAAATTATTTATAAATGTATTTATTCACATTTAATAATATTGATGCTAAATGGTTTGTTTGTATATTACTTAGTTTTCATAATGGCTATAATTACTAAACTTTATATTAAAGTTAAAAGACATACTTTTACATATATAGAGAGAGAGAGGAATTCGACAAATATATTTAAAATTTCAAACATATGTAACCTTTTTCAGGTATGATTCTTTTACTTTTATTCATGGTCAAGTAAATAAATGTTAAAATTATTTATATAACTGGTCTTATATGACATATTTCAATTTGATTATTATATTACACCTTAGTATTAGATACAAAAAAATTATTAAAGTGTATTTCGTTTGAAAATTTTTAATATGTTATTGATTTATATTGTTTAAAGCTGCTGTTTTACTTTGTTTGATAGTTGATTTTCTATATATCATTGATTATTTTATGTACAGAAATACTGCCATTAAATCTTGATGTAAATGGTGACTAATACTGTCTAAATTTTTAAATAATTATTTTCCGGCAACTTTGGTCTGAGAGGGACAGGTAGATGTTTATAGTAGGTATATTTTTTATAGACTTACTCAATTTGAAATATATCAATTCAATTTTATATTTGGAGTTTCTCTACTGTTACATCAATGAATGACTTACATTAAAACTTAAAACAAAATTGCTATACAGCTTTCTCCTCACAATCCTCTTCAGAAAATTCTATGCAGATCCAGCCTCCTAAATTTGCATCAAAGTTGCATAATTCGGCCGTTAAGCCCGAAATCCCGGCTTATTAATTTATGCCACCCACTCCTGGAATTCCAAGATATCCCCCATAAAACTAATTAAATAAAGAAAACGCATAAATATTTAACTACGTCGTCAAATCTCTCAGCAGAGGACCCCTCATCCCCCAACCTGGGAGTTGGAGGGGAAAACAGCTGAGCATCCACCAAGTCTCTTAATAGCCCTCAGGTACATACGAAATTAGCCATTTACATCAAAACAAGATAGAAGGGAATCAAATCTGGTCATTTTACGCGTTAGCAGTAATGATCCGCAAGATCTGGAAACGCGAAGTGGTTTCTGGGGGGGTCCTCCTCCGTAATTACAATTGCTGCCACCCGAAAGATTTTATTCCCCTGGCGGCTGTTAGCGATCGTCTGCAATTCGTCAGGCTCGCCACCCCCTCTGGGACGGTGGGAGTTATAGTTTGCGGTGGAATTACAGAAGCCTTGGTTGTTCCTTTTGGGGCTGCAAGGAGAATGGGGTTCGCTGGTGTGGACAGTGGGCAGGAGAATCGGGGGGATGCCATGTGATTATGAAGCTGGTGTCTGATTAATGGGATGTGGCTTTGGAGTTATAACACCGGTGTTAAGTTGAATGGAGGATGGGTGTGAGATGAATACGGTGAAAATGGCGTAGCCTGAATAAGGAGGGTCCAAAAGCCGATTTGTTATAATGTGATATCGGAAAAAATCTGTTGAGATGTTATACGAAAGTTATTTGCTGCTACATCGATAATTAATATATAAACATGAAAAAATATCACTTGAGAAATTTTATATATATAAATTCTGCATAAATTGTATTATGGTTGCATAATTCTCCAGATATTATTTGTGATTTTCCATACAAATGGTAATAAATATTTCTCTGAGCTTAAGGCTTTAGATAATTTTCTTCAAGTAGCTTTTGTGTAGAATTTAATAAACACAGTTTTTAAAAGTATATCGTATTACCGCATATAACACTTTTGATTTTAATCGTGTTGTGGAATCATATCATAATATATACATAATTATTAAGTGATAGTCACGATGGATAGTATACACAAAAAATATAAATAATGCTGTATGAGAAAAATTATAGTTTTAGAAAACTCAAAAATTGAAAAATATGTTTTTAAACGAACTTCCTTGCACCTATCCTAATGAAGTATTGTTCACTGTATTCACAAAGTATTCTGTAATATATAAGTCGTAATAAATTTAAAACTATGAAATCTAAATATGTAAAGAATAGTGTCTGTTTTTTACACTTATCTGCAGGTTTAGTTGTATAGATGGAATTTTGTATATTAGGGACCTTTAAAACAAATAGAAGCTAACTGTATATACGAGATTAAAAAAAAAACACCATTATCTCCTTTTTCATCCCTTAAAGCAAAACTTAATTTTTACTAAAGCCGTCAGACGGCGCCACGGTGAAGAAATCAGCCAACGCTATCCGTCAAGCCCGGGTAACTCCGGGAACTTCAGCTAGTACGCTATAACAATACTTTGACTTCACATACATTCCAGAATATTTATAATCTTTAGAAATTTTTAAGACAAATGTAACACATTATCAAAAAAATCAACAACATTTAATTTTCCATTATTACAAAATAGATAAACATTCCACAATTTAAAAAAAGTATAAAACTCATCGAAACTATAATAAAGTTTATCAGTGTGAGCACTTATTTGTATTGTTTTTATAAACCCTTTAATAGTCAGTCAAAACCTCTATGACTTAAATACAACACCCAAACCCTTAAGGGATTTCAGCCATTCTCATAGAAACTACAAACCCTAATCTATACACGTAACGCTACTTTTTTACCACCCCTTCCCTAAAACAGTTAATAAATGTGCTTTCTATTAAATAAAAAAAGAATCGTAACAAAAGCCATACATTATCTCTTAACTTCTCTAATTGGTTAGTACGAGAATAGAATTATGTTCTAATTACAAATTTTACAAGCTGATTATTGGCTCCTCTTTTTTTTATTAGTCCTTTGTTGTTTCATCGGAACATTTTTTATCCGGCTGAACAGTTAGCTTCCGGGGCATAGATTTTATCACTACAAAATGGCAACAGTGCCCCTTTTTTGTGTTGTTATTACCCATTCTCGTTTTAATGACGCAGCTTTATCAAGAGGTATAAATCGTTCAGATGATCTTGCTTGAGCTCGAAGGCTTATTGATAATCGTTGGGTTTAATTAGACCCTTTGCCGTTTCGGTTATATTTTGCACAAAGGGGGGGAGAGGGGGGAATTAAATATGCCTCAGTGAATGTCAGGATGCCGTTAAAAGAGATCTGGCCATTGTTTCTAATTGATTTATCTGGTCGTTTAATTCGGCAATTGATATAAAAGGATGATCTCTCAGTCGTTACAAAATCCTTGCCCTGTGCAAAGGGGATCTATTTAAGAGTCTTTTGCAATTTTGTGTACTATAGGATCTTTAATACAAGTGATGGATGAAAATTTATGAAGGTATAAAAATGTTATATTATCCCATTTTAATGAATAATTCCGTATTTATTGAGGTGATTCAAAATGAATCAAATGCGTGTGAATTAAGTATGAGATTTTGAATGCTAAAAGCTTAAAATGAATAGTGGATGGAGATATTTAACTATATTTCGCTTTGAGGTTCTATATAATGAGCTGTATTCGTATAAATTTAAAGCTGAGATCCAATATCTATGTTAATTTAATACGGCTACAATTATTAAGATTAAGGGTTTATTTATGAATATTTCCGTTGTGTGAATAGTGAAAATAATATTGTAATAGCAAATACAAAATATGTAAAAATTATTAAGGAATAGTAACAATAATATTTTAATTTTAGGATTGTTAGAATTAATTTATTACAAATCGTATTATATTGCTTTGTAAAAAATTACTAAAATTGCCTTATTTAGGTCAAGATAAAGTAATAAATTTGATATATGATGTGTTGTGTGATGTGATGTGATGTGATATGATATGATATGCCTATATTATTTGTATTCGATTTACCACATTTTTGGTAGACTAAATTTGTTCTCTTATTTTGAAGTTATTAATAAATTTAAAAAATGAAATTAACAATATTATTTTTATAAGTTTCTTTTTTCTTCGCATCATAAAAGATTAAAAAGTATTTCATTATTATACCCTTTATAATAACTTAAATAAAGAATTATAGTAATTTAAATTTATTAACTTAATAAAAGAAGATTAATTTCCTCTAAAATAAATTTTAGTTCAAATGCTTGAAACAACGTAAATTTGTATTTTATAGCACATATGTTAACAAAGCACGAATTTTATTAAATCAAAAACTTAAATAATTATTTGAGACATTGTGATTATGTTTCATCCCGTTTCAAGATAACTCTTTGTTTAATTCAGTATAGTACTTACTTTTAGTATTTGAATTAAGAAAATACATAACTTTGAGGTAAAACTTCAGAAATGTTGTTGATTTAAATGTTAGATATCAGTTTATTTTTATTTATTCAGTTAATACAAAATATCGTATGCCGATATAGTATGTGAAATAGATTGCTTTCTATCAATTTTGAAACTTTAATGAATTTTTGAATTTTTTTTACATTAGTTAAGTTTAAATGATATAGTTATACATAATTAATATTTATAATTCATTTGTATAAAACACATAAATATTTTATTAGAATTATTTACTTGATGTGCTGAAACTAAATACCTAATATTAAAAAGTTTGATATTAATTTTAACTATCATTTTTGTTTTTTTCAATATTTATAAAACTAATATTTTCTTTGTGTGTTTGTTTACTTTATTCTCCTTTTTAAACACATAATCATGTACAACTTTTCTTATTGATTGCAGATTTCAGAGATAGAAAACTACAAAGAACATTCGAATCCTTCTAAGATATAAACTTTGGATCTTTTCGCATGATAGTACAGAACACTTTATCGAAAAAGTAACGAGCTCAATCGGTTTTGTAATACTTTTATATAAACAAATTTAACACATTTCTATGATTAATTCAACCGATACATTTCTATAAACTGTGTGTTTTCCCTGATATATTTATATCTGATATAATAGAATTTAGTTTGCAATTTTAGAAGCATTTATCGTTTTTACAAAGAATAGTAATTATTTGTATCGGAAAAGAAACAAAAAGGTGTTAGAATATATAAAGTATCGAATAATGATTATTATTGGAATTTGAAAATTATAAATTGCTGCCGAAATATACAATTTTTCGGTAACATATTTAAAGTGTCGATTACATTAAAATAATAAACCCAATAAATATATATTTTTCAAGAAATGTCTCATATAAAACTTCCAATATATACAAATACAAATATTGACGACCAACAACTGGCTCAAGGCCCAACAAGGTTGGATCATCTAGTACCTCTTAACTATCCCCCAATGCATATCTAACTTCTTCTTAAATTCCGTTACTCCTTTACAATTAACAATATTCACTGGCAAGTTGTTCCATTTGTCTATTATCCTATTATAGAAATAGTGTTTTCTCCCTTCCCTAGTAAAATGGGATTTGTTTAACTTAAACCCATGACCTCTCGTTCTATCACTCATATTAAAATCTTAACCTTCCACATCTCCTTGTTTGATAAATTTGAAAAGTTAAATCAAATCTCCCCTAACCCTTCTCTTTTCCAGAGTATACATATTAAAATTTCTTAATCTATCTTCATAATTCATGCCTGAAAACCTTTGAACCATTTTAGTAGCCCTGTGCTGAATTAACAAAGTAGTTGCTACTCAATTTTTTTATAGTTTGTTGTTATAAAATAAAACCTTTTACAAATCTCGACATTAAACAAATATAACCACCGTTATTTTTAATCGAACTCGCAAATATCCAGCAGTGGGATTGAAGGGATTTTTCTCCGCAACGTTATATCGGAGTCCTAATGACCATTTTCTCTTCTGTGCTTGTCCTCCAAGTGACACGGCAATAATTAAATGGGAGGGGGGGGGGTTGCATCCTTCGCTTTGGAAAAGCAATAAATGCCAATTCGATTACATCCCGCTCATTTGTCACAGTCATCTCCATCCCTTCTCCTCATCCTCCACATCCTCATCCCGAGCATCCCTAAATAGTGGAGTTTTTCTATCTTTGATTTGTTCTACTGTTAGTTGAGAGTGATTCAGATAACAACTTTTTTTTACCCATGCATCTACGTCAAATATATTTTTTTTGTTTATACGTATAGTTCTACATAAATGATTTTTTTTCAAATTGTAAGTTGTATATGTGTAAGTTCAGAAAAATACCATAAATGACTATATATTTATCTTCTAGCAAATAAGATTAAATTACCAATAGTTTAAATAAACTCTTATCATGGAACCAGAACTATACCACTTATTTTTACAAATTCTATTTTTTATTTAAATTTTACTTTAAATGCTAAATAAAAAGAAACACATTTTTACAGAAAATATAACAAGTTTATTTTTGGAACGTTTCATATCAAATAAATTTATTAAAACACAGTTAAACAAAAATTGCATATATTGTCATATATTTTGTTTGTGGTGGTCTTTTTACTGAAGACAGAAATGTTTAAGCGTTAATTGTTCGCTACGTTAGATTTGTATATGAATTCATAGAAATGTTTATGCCCGTCCGTTAAAACTATGTTTCAGATATTTCTTATACTTTTTCTTATTTTTTATAAATATATTGAAAATACGATACACAATTATTTAATTTTCGATTATCCTATTCTAATTAGTTGTTTTGTTCTCCCAGCTAGAGTTTAATTTGCAATTTCACTAATAAGACTGAATATGTTAGACCAAATCTAACACTAATAACGATAATTAAGTTTTACAGAGTGCCAACTGTATACTGCTTTTGCATTAATTAATTTTAATAATTTTAATTTAATTGCATTAATACATTTTAATTAAGAAAAAAGCGAAATATCATGAGCATACTTTATAAAACATCCGCTCAAACCAAAAATCCTGTTCCAAAAGATGTTTTATGTCGATTTGGACATCTAACAAGAAGGCAAGTTAAGAACTACCTAGACCTATATGTATGCAGATCAGCTCCCGAACAATACCAGGTCTATATTATCAGTTACATAAATCCACTAACCTTACCACCCAAATAGACTTGCAGTCTAGGCAACATCGTCGAAAGACCAAGTGATTTATACAAACATGCAAACACTTGAAACGTCCCAACATGTTTCTGATAAACACGTCGTAGTTTGCACAATGACATCCTTGTTACCACGTCCTTCGGATATATCTGACATTCATATAAATTTCCCTTTAAACACACAAAGACGCCAGCGACTAAGTCTCCCGTAATAATATTAACATAGAGAGGATCCTGTTATAGTGTGGTCGGATGGTATTTGGAAACTGAGTTGATATTATCGGTAGTATAATAACCTTACGCAGGAAATACGAGTTCGTAAATAGTTGTGAGGCGAAATATCTATTATTATGTGTCTCCGATTGTTTAAAACATGGCATGCTAAAATTTAGCCTAATATATATTAGTCAATGGATTGATTTATGAAAATACGTCATGGATTTAATTTCGTTTGCAGTAAATTCAAAAAGAATGACTATTACTATTTTTGAAATAATTGATAATGTTAAAATTTGATTATGTACAGCAATACTTTTTCCTTAATCTTTTTTCTATAATGCATATACTTTTGTACGATAAAATATATGACTTCCTTTTAATCATAATTTATTTCAATCATTTCGAGAAGACTTGAATTTATAACGTTTTGAAATAATTGGAAAAAAATAAATTGTAAAATGTATAATCTTTGGAATCCTGAAACACTTTTCTTGCATTTATTTAAATTTTTCTTTATAATACCAGTTAATGGTTTAAAAAATTTTAACAATCAAGTTGTTTTAAAAGTATTTATTATTTTTCTAGTTTAGTTCAATATATGAACACGTATTAACCTAAGTACCTTTTGTTAATAAAACATCCGAAATAATTGGTTAAGTAAATTAATTATACAATGCGTAAAAAATAGTTATTACATTTTTTTTTGAAACAATGCTCAGAAATATATCTTGTGGATGGCTTTACATTGAACATTGTGAATTAATATTATAATAGCTAACTCTACGTAAGGGAATCAATTTTTTGGTTGTTTAAAATTTAAATAAGTCAGTTTAGGAGTGTTTCACACAGAGGGGCGTTACATTTATTTATAATTTCTGAATACTAGATTATTTAAGTTATAAAAAGAATACACAATACAATCTAGAAATCAAAGCAAACTAACAAGCCCATTTTTCTTCAATAAGGAATTTTTAAACCGATTTCCTTCTTCCAAATGAATCGAAATCGAAAGAATAATGATGCACAATATGATCGAGCAATTCCACCAAAACTACAAAATCCTATTATCGCGAATCCACTCCGAAGCAGCCAGCACTGCACAGAGGCAGCGAGAACCAATTATTTGTGCGCATCTGTCAGTTATTCTGCATGGAGACCATCCTTTACACAAGTGCGTCCCGTTGAAATAATGATTTCACGAAGTTTCACAATAGGGCGGGCCGCTTCAAAGCGCCGAATCGAATTGTTAATTGTCTCGCATGGAGGCTAAATTGGCGGGAACATGGAAAAGTTGTTAATTCTCGTTTCCCCCCCTTGTGTTAATAGACGTTTTGTATGGGCTGGGGGGGGGGGGGGGGAGTACTGCGATTAGCACAGAAGAATTGAGTTGCCGCAATGCACTTTTGTTTCCGATCGTAACACCCTATTGAATTGGAGAGTATTGGAATGGATGTCTAGTTTTAAATTATTTGGGGGACAGAAGAAGTATTGGTCTGGCAGAAGATTATTTTGGTAGAATTTAGTGGTGGCTTGGCTTATTGAATTAACGTAGCGCTACTGATAAAGTTGGCTACTACCGACTTTTCGGAATGTATATGGATCAAAAGAATCGGGAATACCACACTTTATTAATTTAAATCTTAATAATCTTCAGCAATTGTATATTGCTGAAAAGTAGTCAATGGCAAGGTGTTCTTAATTTTTTTTTAATAAAAATTGTTGGCATCAGCAGGTATCTGGTTATATACAAACTATTTTAGATATAATGTATGCGTATAGATGTCGTTGTTTTGTTTATTTCCTTTAAATACTTGTTGTTTTACACATATCGAATACATTTTTTGTTCAGCTAATGTCGATCCACGTACAACAAAAATTTGGCTTCTATACGTTTTATGTTAGTTTGTATCCCGAAAGCAGTTTTTCAAAAAACAGTCTGTGAATGTGTCTAGCTAGGCGCTCAAGTGAACATTTATATTTCTGTGTACTCATTATAACGTACAATATGCTTATTACTTACATATATTAATTAAAAGAAGTATATTGGTTTGTTTGTCTTTTTTACTAAAAACATGAACATTTCATTTCTGTTTATTTTGCTAGACAACGCTTTTAAATGAGGAAGCCAGTTTATGATAATTTGTTTCTAAACAGTTTATTTAACAACTCAAATAATACTGTAAAATTTCCATTGATAGAAGAAAATTTTCAATTTTATATAAAAATTTATTGAATTTTTTTAAAGGAATTAGTTTTAATTCAATCTAAATACTTTAATATCACAGAATCTACATTAATTTTAAGATAGACTCTATACAAAAACATTAATCATTTACGACTCGATAGAACTCAAACAAGTGTTTTCAGTTGTTTATGTTAAGCTCACAGTAAAAACACAGTTAAATTAAAAGTATATTGGTTTGTTTGTGTTTTTTACTAAAAACATGCACATTTCATTTCTGTTTATTTTGTTAGACAACGCTTTTAAATGAGGAAGCCAGTTTATGATAATTTGTTTCTAAACAGTTTATTTAACAATTCAGATAATACTGTAAAGTTTCCTTTAATGAAAAATGTTAAATTTTATATAAATATTTATAGAATTTTTTTTAAAGGAATTACTTTTAATTTAATCTAAATAATTAATCATCACAGAATCTTACATTAATTTTTAGATAGACTCTATACAAAAACATAATTCATTTACGACTCGATAGAACCCAATCAAGTGTTTTCAGTTGTTTATGTTAAGCTTACAGTAAAAACCAAGATAACTCTAAATACTCTAATTATCCAGTTTTTAGCATAAATAACCAAACAAAAACTACACCATTTCCGAACATAAAACATCTCATTCTTTGACGCTTCCATTCGGAAACAAATACGACACTCCAGATTAGAGAACCAAGAACACAAACAAATGGCCATTCCTTTTTTTTCCCTGCTAAAAATCAAGATGTGGATCTTAAAATCCTCCGGTCTGTGAAATTAGTGAACTGCGAATAAATGTTCTTTGTTATTAAGCGTAAAAAGATTTTATGAAGCGACGAAATGTAATACCGAGAGTTTATTTGCGAGTGGGTGTTGTTTTTCGTTCTCTTTTATACCGTCCTTGTTATTGTTAATTGTAGCACGAATCATTTATATAAAAGCAGAAATGTTTTTTTTGTCGAAAAGATAGTTGAAAATTGTTGAGATTGAATTAGTCTTAGTCCCATTGTTATATTGTCCCATTGGAATTCTCCATCTTGTTTGCAGTCAAAAACAAATATTACATGGAAAACAATAAAATTTAGAATATATAATCTGAATACATTTCATGCTTTACATATTTAAAAACATTACAATATTTATTTAGTTAGATATGGTATTTATGCTTTTTGAGCAATAAACTATTTACATATATTTCTTTTGTACAATCTGCTAGGCTTCTAATAAAATATATCATCAGTTCCAGATAATAATAATACTACAATATGAGTATTATTTGTTCATTTAAATAAAATCTACGCTCAGGAGAGTTATTGTAATTTAAATAGACATTATTTCCTATGTAAAATACATTTATCTATAGTGGATTTCAAAAGTAATGAAATATTTTGTAAGTTTGGTATACATTTTAATAATATTTCTCATAAACCACAAATTTTATATATGCATTTAATTATCCTTTATTATTTCATGTTTGAAGGCAGAGAAAATTTAAAAGAAAATAATTAACTACTTTACTTTATGTATACTGGATGATTAATGCAAAAGATTTTTTTTAAATGATTACATTATTCATTAAGCTTAACTATTTAATAAACGTATTGATAAAGGAATTCAAAATGTGGGAAACATCAAAACAGTTTATTAAATATGTTAAACATATTCCAACATATATCCCATACAGGGTATTCTAGCTAAAGGTATCCCAAAATAAAGGCTTATACTGAGAACACCACACATATCTTAGTAATAAATTTCAACTGCATTACATAAGAAAACTTCAGAATTTTTTTTAAATATCAATTAAGTTCAATGTAAGCACCATTAGTGGTTCTGTAGATGCCAAAACGGTATTCCACTTCTTCCAAGAGTTTAGTAGCATTTGAGGTATCATTAAAGTAGTTGCTGAAGAAATCCGCTATTGCTCGGCGGTAGTTATTTTAAATTTGATTGATGTTAATTCAAATCATCCAAATTGCGAGCTATCTGCTGGGGCACAATTGTTTTGATAAAACTCCAAACAAAATCATACGTCTGGCCACTCAGATCTTTGAACATAACACACTGTTAATAATAGGTATTCAATACTATGCAAAATGTACTCATTTTTGAATACATTCGATGTTTATCATGGCTCCGAATACATAAATTTCAAATTTGAAAAAACACATGTATTTAAAAATCAGTGCAATGGGTGAAAATGAATAAAAAGAGCAAAAGCCTACATAGGATGTCTTCATAAATCACTTTCAATAAATATCGACAATTGCAACCAAGATGTATCGGGAATCGATCCCACACGTACAGGCACCGCTGTTCAGAACCTTATCCATTAAGCTACCAGGGCGACGTGAAAAAGTTATAAACAGAAGTAATATTAAAAAGGTGAGCCAAAAGAATGAGAAGTAAGATAATTGAATTGTAATAAATCAGTATCCATTTAAGCAATTGACATCAAATAATGTGGAAAACCATCTCCTGAACAAATATTTTAAATTTGTCAGGTCGCTTTGTTCAGTTGGCTTGAGCAGAAGCTGAGATTAGCAATATTAAATCACATTGTTTTTTTTTGCGAAAGTGCGATTACTTAAATTTGAGTACGCCATTTTTCATTTGCGATGCTATTGTACTCAAAGAAAAACGGGTACGTCCATGTACTCATTTTTAAACACCTTTTTGTACAGTGCACAGCTGGATTGTTTTGTTTGGAGCTTTATATAAAATTATTGTACACCAGCAGTACTGTACTGTTAAAAATGCATTCTCATATTTTACGAAACTTTTGTGTTTTCTGACTAAACAGGCGCCGATTACATATTTCATCAAACTGAGGAAATTCAATTTTTATCGTTTTTTTAACGAAATTTATTTTCTTAAATATTTGGACGATTTTACATGATATAATTATTTAATATCAACGAACTGACTCGAACCACTTATCTCTTGTTCCAGAGCTCTATCCGCTCAGCCAAGAAGACTCGTAATTCAATGACGAAACGCAATTCAACGAAAGTAGCTTTAATGATCGCAGAATTCTCAAAAACGAGACTGTTATTTCTGAGAGTGTGAAAGCTCTCACTTTAAATTATTTCAATTATCATTATGCAAATGTAAATGAACTGCTCCTGAAAAACTACGTATTTCTGCAGCAGTTGCTTTAATAGCACCTCAAATGCTACTAAACACTTTGCAAGAGGTAGAATACCTATTGACATCTCCAGAGCCACTAACAGGTCTCACTTTGGCCTTCCTTGAACTGTAAAGAAACTTAAAAAGTTTCTTTATTTAATGTAACTGAAAATTATTACTCATCATGCGTGGATTCTCAAATTCTCTGAGAAAGATATCCAATAACTTTTGGTTTGGGTGCCTTTAGCCCGGATAAAGTATAGATTTGCTTAGGTTCAACTTTTTGAGCATTAAATCATTTTAGCTATTATATTACGAGTCAATTACAACTTCGCTGAGGCTGCATGAAATTAAAAGTTTTAATTGATCCTTATATCCAAAGTATGGAGGTTAATAGGGATACTGTACATACTTCAAATGTTAATTAATGTCCTTATAATGAAGAGGTAGCTCCGTAAGTCGCAAATTGTCACGTTTAGGAAATTCAGTTTGTTAAGAATCGTTAGCGTCGAATTACATCACGTTTAAAATATGTCACGGAGCAATGTATATGCGAAGGTGTGACTTATAAGTTATTTGCCTTATTAATATATACCGCTGGAGTATGATTAGTTAATCTAAAAATGTATTTAATAAAAATATTAATGAATAAGAAATAGTAAATTTGTATATTCTGAAAATATGCGATGTTAGTTTCCATAAATACGTAAAATACTTGGCTGAATATTTAATTTAGTCAATTTTCTGGCGGGAATATTTAAATATTATGGGCCTACATAAAACAGTGTTGCTGTTATAAGTCATGCAATGGTTGTATCGTTGAAGGCTTTTGTATAATCCGTTTAAGTTACATTTTCAGAACTATTATAGTGCTACATTTTAATGAAACTCTAAATAGTTGTATGGAAAATAAAATTTCCAATCGCAATGATGTTTTAAAGTATTTGCAATAATATAAGGACTACAAACAATATCAGTTATTGTTGGAAAACGTATTAAAAAATCTTACATTTGGAAATGTTTCTTAAAGAAATAAAATAGATAAATATATTCAAAATTAATTCTTTTATTGTCATTATTATCATATCAGAACTACAATGATAAAATGTTTTGGGTATAAAATTAGTCGGGTATTTGATGATGCACGCTTTAAGACACCCTAGACTAAAATTGTGTGTTGGAAAATAAAAAGTGTGTCCTGTATATATATTTATGTTTTGTAGTCTGGCAGGTAGTACTAAAATCTGGAAAGCCTTAAAAAGTGTATTAAAAACCTTTAACTACAGTACATTGTATGTGATAACCAAGTTACCTTCAAAATTGAACATGACAAAATGGTAGTACCATTGTTTGATATCAGAGTTTGTAGTTTTGCTCAAAAGCGAATTTCCAATTTATATTAGTGAAATATCCGAGGAATTTGTCAAAAATGCGACAAAGTTAGAGACACGAAATTCTATAATGCCTACCTTTATCGGAATCAATACGTCATTAAATGAATTTACGTCAAATCAATGCAGTAGTTTTGGTGAAAACCATGGTTGGTTAAAATAAAAGGATGTTGTTATTTAATGTTATGATCATAACTGATTTAGTCGTTTCCCGACACGTGTATTTGTTGCTAGAAGTAGCTAATAAGAAATTAGTTTTATACAATTTGCTTATTAATAATCATCAAAACTCCAATTTAGGAATTAATTTTCTAATAAACGGATTTCTCATTATGCTCAAAACTTAACTGTTACTAGACTTTTAACAACTAAAACCTTTACAATGCATCTTACAATTTATTCAGGTTCCTCAGTAACCCATCTAAGCTAAGTAAACAAGCCAATGACAAGCCATCGTGACCAATACCACATCTTCATTCTTAGCTGAGCAGAAATTTCGTACGTTATCTTGCGCCCATTAATCATGGGCGCGCGACTTCAATGCGGGCGCCCTGCCATGTTGCCAGTAATTCATGGGCCAGGACAATGGAATGCATTTTCCCTCGTTAATTTTCCTTCGCTTCAGTCTTCGCGCCATTCTGCAGAGTGAGAACATAATCTGAATGCCGTGATTGATTTGCATCCATTTGGGCGACCTTATGCAACCTTTGTGGAATTCATTAGGTCGCTTCCTGTTGAAAAGCTGGTTGCGTAGCAGACTTGTCGGCGTTAAAGTAGTACAATGCTTTGAGCATGGATCCCCATATAGTCACATTTCTTGCGTATTCAATGAAAAGTTATGATAAACATGCATTTGTTGTATTACGTCATTTCCATTTAAGGGTCCATTGTAAAAACGATACCGGACATACTTTTGTGGAAATTCGGAATATTAATGCATTATGTATACATGCGTATACAGTACTAAATTGCGAAACAAGCAAAAAGCGATGATAGTCATTCAAAAAAAAAATTATGACAACTTTCCTTGAATAAAAATTTACGACAGTCATAATATTAAAATATTGACTTAACAGATAAAACACATTAAAATATTTTGGAGCTTAAAATATTGTGTATGCCTATGAGATGAAACTTGCTTCTTAGCTGCACAATAATTTCGCATTAAACCGTCATCGTTATTCCCTTGAATCCTTTTATTCCTTGCAAGTCTTTTTTCTCAAAAAGATTAATACTATTTAATGGACAATATGCTCGACATGGTGTCGAGATTACAAATGACGTCATTTTCAAGACAAGTTACGTCACGTTTATGTGTTATTGGTTAGTGGATGCACTTGATTTGTTATTCACCAATTACAGAGACTATTCGACCTTGCGCTATTGTTAGTCCGTCAAAATACCTTGAATTTTTAATTTAAAAACCAAGTCCCTTCATAGTGTCCATTATACTTGTAGTGACTGTGGCACAGACGAAAAATATAACTGGTCCTTGCACGGTAACGTTGACGGAAAGCTTTCGCCTACTCAAATTAAAAAGAGCATAATCCGCCGTTTGCACTCTAGTCGTTAAGTTTCGTATGCAATAATGTACGGAAAAGGAACTCATTCTTGCACTAAACAAAGTGTGATCATTAGCAGTTTTTTTCTTTGCTTTAACTTAATTTAAAGATATTTACTTATTTAAAAACACTTATAAGTTTAGGCGATTTTCTAATATAGTAATTATTATAGTTGAATATAGTTATATGAACATCAAACGTATTTTCTTTATAATCCAAATTAAAATCCGTGTAGATACAAGTTTTTGAAAGAAAATAATATGTTTACCAATGCTCATAGTGCTTTATATTTATTAGTAAATAGCCGCAGTTTATTTCAAAGATTCTTGAAACATTATTATTAATACTATTTAGCGATCTTTCAATTACTACATATGTAGTATTTTGTATAGGTTAATTCTGATTCAAAACAACTTTCTTTGAAAATTGTGCTATATTCTACTAATTATAAATTTATAAGATTATATAAATAACTATAATTACTACATTGTTTATATGTCAGTAAATTAAATTATATACCTGTTGTTTTAAAGCAATCATTCAACAAGTAAAACATTATATCATAACAATTATGAACACAATTCGCTTAATATAACCGTTAGAGAAAAGTATATAATATTTTAAATGAAACAAAAATCTTCTCTAGAATATATTAAAGTAATATAAATAGACATGGTGTTCTGATTAATAACACAAATAGAACATGAAACATGAATTAACAAAATATGTGAAGTGATCCTTTTTGACGATAATAAATAAAAAGTCGGATATCTTAAAATGGCGGCTTACAACTTGTTTTTAAAAATACTTATGAAAATATTCCATTAATAACCTATAAGTATATTATCTTTTAAGAGTTGATTATTATTTTCGTTATATCTATTTTATTCAAATAACTAATTTGATAATGCCTTAAACAAATATGATGTGATGAAGTTATAGACTTTTGATAGAATTTCCATTAAAATAAAAGCTTTTTTCTGTGTACCAGCGCTTCTGTAGACCGTTTTATTTTATAAGATAAAACTTGCAAGTCTGGCAAAAGGTTATACATGCTAAAATGCTGTAAATGTTGTACTAGAAATACTTAAAATATAGTAAACAAACTGCCATATAATTTGTACTTTACTTTTTTAAAAACAACAAAGGTAATGCATCTAGAAAATAATATTCATATGTCTTTAAGTTGCTATGAAGAAAATGCCACACCTAATTGTAAAACTGGATTGTAATAGATCATAGGTATACATATAACTATTTTACTTACATAATCCTCTAGCTGCCGCTAGCCAGCGAAGGACTAGTAACAACAACTTACATAATCCTAATTTTTAGTAAATTCAAAATGAATTAATTTCCAACTTATTTGGCAAAATGAAAACTAGTCCCCTTTCTTCAGATATGGGACATCAGTTATATTCTGCAAAATTCTAAGAGTTTTGTTTAGATTCAAAAGCCTTAATAATTTTTTTTCAAGATCCCAAAATATACATTTTTCTTCATTAAAAAGTAATTGAGCGAAGGTACTCAAAAAAATAGTGCATCTTTTCGAGTATCTCGAAAATTTATTTAACATTTATGTTTTCCAGTTGAGAATCATAAAAACTTATTTACGTTTTTTATATGCGTTTTTATTATTATTTTCCTTAGTTACAACAAAGTATATATAAGGCTTTCCTTTAAAAATGTATTTCTGCTCGTAATGTTTGTGAAATAGTTTATTTTGTTCGGATACAATCCTTACAAGCTTTACAAATTCTTTTATTTCAACAAAATGTTTTCAGAATTATTTAAGGTATTCCATATGAACAAGACATTATTTGATGGCGATTGCTTAATTTAATCGAAAACTGAGTTATTACTCAATTATCTTATTCCCCATTTTATTGACAGAATTTAAAAAAACAAACATTTATTCTGCTTATAACTTCTTCATATCGTCCTTTTAGTGCAAAGGATAATGCACTGGAGTGCGGTGTCTGAGGACCTGGGTTCGATTCCTTATAAGTTTGGTTGCAATTGTTGATAGTGCCACAGTTGTTGCTTATATCTTCATTTAATTATACCAAGTCTACAGGAAAATATTTATTGAAAGTGATTTATGAGGGCAGCCTATGTAGTCAAGCAAACGTTCTTTTTATTAATTTTTAATTATTGCACTCATTTTTGAGTACATATCTTTTTCAAAAATGAAACTTATGTAATCGGAGCTATGATTAGCATCGAATGTATTCAAAAATGAGAAAAATTGCCTTAGTTTTGAGAACCTATATTTAACAGTGCACTTTAATATTATTTGTTATAAACCAGACTTTCATTTAAACGGACAAAACTTTACCCTCGTCTTGTCGGTTATAATGAGATTATACTATATTAAACTCTCCTTCCGCCGCTTTATCATCATTTTAACGTTTGATAATAAAATAATCTTTCTAGTAAAAAAGGAAAACCGACTTTAAGGAAAACGCGCTAAAAAGTAAAAAATAATTTTTAAATTTACGAATGAGTTGAAAAAATTGAATTATTGAATATCAATTTTATACTTAGCACAGCTTTTTGAAATCGGCGCCAAAATTGATGTATGATTTTTGTAAATTGGCACCAACTACAAAAAGTTGTACTAAGTATAAAATTGATATTCAATAATTAAATTTTTTCAACTTTTTCGTAAAATGTTTTTAAAAATTTACTTTTTAGCGCATTTTCCTTAAAGTCGGTTTTTCTTTTTTCTAGAAAGATTATATTATTTTTCCGTTTTTAGTTTTTAATTTATCAAAGGGCTTCGCTCCCTATTATTATTTATCAAGAAATTCAAGTAGCAACTTGTGCACAACAATGTATATTGTAAAACAATCCCTAGCAAGCTGATTAAACGAAATGTTATTGTTGTAAACTTCTGTTAAACAATGAAAATATTATGAAATCGGATAAATTGTTTAAAGAAAACCTGGTTAATTGATATTTCCGGATATATAACAGCCCGATAACCGATATTATTTTGCAGATTTTGCCTAAGTGGATTTTTCTCTATCCAACAAAAAAAGAATTTTCGAAATAGAACAATATTTTTTAAAGGTCCGGTAAATTGAGAATTCCGGATAGTTAAATACCGGATATTTTTTCAAATTGCTCCCAAGTGAAACATCCCCTATCCAAAATTAATAAATCTTATTTTAAATTTTATTTATTTAGCTTATTTTTTTAAAAATATAAATGGCAAGAGATAACTGCAGTATAATTAACTATATTTATATGTTAATACTCCTGATTAATATAATAAAGTAATATATGTATGTTATTTTACATATTGACAATCAACAAAACAAAAACACGTTTAGATTAAGTAATGTACGAATTTACTTCGTTAAAGTAAAAAAACATTTTTAATTTCATAAAAAAACGACTGAGGAACAAATTAAAAATAACATAAATACATCATTGGTCACTAAATCAAAACAAACAAGAATAATATTAGAAAGTGTTCAATTTCGAAGGAAATGAATAATAAAATAGTTGATTTTTCAAAGTGGCGTATGGTGGGTTACAGCTTGCTTTCAGAAATATAGTCTCATTAAAAATCAATATATTGATTTTTTTAAGATTTAAAGGTTGTTATTCGTTCTATTTTATTCAAGTTATTAATTTTATTTAAAAGTTTTTCTAATAATGTCTTTTTATACAAAAAACTCCATAATTCCCACTGGGGACCTAATTTATCCCATCTATGAATCGAAGTAGGTTACTTTAGAAAAATAATTATTACACATTCTTATTACCACAGAAATAAAATTTTAATTAAAAATTTTAAATAAAAATAGACGGTTATGTTTCCAATAAATATTTGAACGTTTTTGTACAACAATTGTATTTTTACCATTTTTTCCTGAAAGAAATTGGACTTTAAAGTCAAAAATCGAGTTTTAAGACCCAAATTCCCTCACCTTACCTAAGGTGTGGAGATAATAGCCTACTACGTCAGAAGAAATGTTTATCTTCCTTTGTTGGTGGTGAGATTTTTATTGTCGACTTATCCATATCTCTATACTGTTACGAAATGACATTTCACGTAAAACCCTCTTGTCGTTCACCGACATTTCCAAACCCGTTTTCTTTTCATTAAGCATTAAGTTACCAGTTACGTTAAAACTGGCATTAAAGCATCCAGTTACGTTGTGTGTGACCAGCATTTCTGTGGGGGTAAGACATGCTAAGAAATACTTTGCCTTCTTCCTTGAATGGGTTTCAAAATAAAAAAAAGACTCTTCCGAAAGTTCGAATGAAAAGAAGGAACGAGTTACGAGTCGTAAAGTTTCTTTTATTGTTATCCCGTTTTCCCTTTTTTTTTTTGTCTAATAAAATATGTTGACGGGCTCTCAAACTAAACTTCCTATCGAGCCCTGATTCCGGTCTTGTGAAACATATTTCAATATCTGGCATTCATCTTTCACTATCTATTCCCTTAATAAATACGGATGTCACAGAAATATAATTCTACAGGTTGGTCACAAATTGTTAGGCGATGGTCATTGTTTGGCTGTTTAACTGCACATTATAAACTATTATTTTGTTTATAATTGAACTATTCTGCTTGTTGCTTCTAACGCTAAGTGACTCGTTCAAAATATAAGCAAAGTAGTTATAAAAAATGCTTTATTATGCCAATATGTGATACAGCCAAACATTTCGCCTAACAATTTGTGCCATCCTGTATATTATATTATAATTATAAAGTCAATTTAAGCAGTTAACGCGAGTTTTACACAATAGAAAAATTCATCGGAGAATAAACTTCATTCTAATTTCTAACTGAATTGATGAAATTAATTTTTGAACAAAAGAATTCTTATTCATTTTAAAATGCTATGACATCCTATATCTGTTTAAAGATCATATTTTAAATTACTATAAAGAAATAAAAAGTAATGTGCTATTATTCACTAAAAATCAGGATATTATCACAATAGATTTTATAAGCGTTCTAAAACTATTTATAAAGATAAATATTATTAGATACAAACAGTAATAAATAACACTTGGACAAATTGGCATTAGATACGACTTTGTGAATAATGTAAAATGTTTATGTATAGTAAATGTAATTTTAATGTATTGATTCTTTTAAAAAGACTTCGAGGTAAACTTCTCTACATTTTAACAATTAGAACTGTTGTTCCATTCATAATATGGAGTGCTTTTAATTGAATTCCGTTGCGTGTGGAAATTGAAAGATAATGAACAATTTTCAAAATTGAGTTTTATTTATTTTAAGAATATTTAAAATATTCAATTAAACTGCTAATTATAAATCTTAAATTACATTCCAATATTTGTATTATTTCAAAGCCAAATTATTTACAAAATTGTACAAGACACGAAGCATATCGTGTTATTCTATAAACATTAAAACGAATTGTCGACTTAGAAGTAAAACTACGCATATTTAAAACAAAGATTTAGCAGCCGTTGTTGACGACGAAATCTGAGCGATAAAACTTCTAAAAATGTGAATGACCTTAATGCTACGCTCGAGAGAGGAAAAAACATTGACATAGGATCAGGAATCGAAATTAGTGGCCGTTAGTCGTATTTTGCACCTAAATAACCAACTTTCATTCATTGCGAAGGCTGAAAGCACTTCTATGTCAGTTCATGTAAATATATTGAATTCCATATATATGAAGATCGAATGTTTGCATTTTACACTGGTCAATTAGGACATAATTTAATCACATTGCGATTTGAAAAATAAAATTGGAACATTTAATACAGTTTGTCTAACAACGCACGGTTTGTTTACTACACAATGGACACATTATTAAATATTTAGAATTAAAAAACTGTTCATCGTTTTTTAGCGTTGTATATGATTTATTACTAAATTTAAAGATTACATTTATTTAAACTTAAACTATTTGGCATAGTGGGAAGTACCCAAGGGGGGGGTAGCGTTATATTTCTTTAACTAGTGAATAGTATTACAGTAAAATTATTTAGGTATATTTATATTGCTAAATTTATACAAAAAAAGTCGTTTCTTCTCTATATTTACTAAACTGCTTCTCATAAAATGTGTTGGAACTTATGAATGTTAAAATATTAGTACTTGTTATTAATTTCTTGATTTTCTTAAATTAATAACAGGATTTTCAGGATAAAAATGGATAAACTTTGGAAGTTTACGAAATTTTATATAAAATAAGTATATGTCATGTAAATAATTAAACTATACGTGTGAAAAAGTCAATGATCCACGTAATGATACATTTTATAGGTTTATATTAAAATAGTATCACTTCCATCTTAAGAAAAAATAAACATTTTAATAATTTAACTTTAAATTCGCTTTATTTCACCCAAGAAACAATCCACTACGAAGCAAGCCCGACTCTAAATCAACCCCACCACAATGAATACAAATTACAAGTGCCCACTACCCACTTATTAATTTCTAACATTACATCAGTATATCCCATTTAAGTATATACCCAAACACTATAAATCCACTGTCCACGTACGGCCAAGAGACAAGCCGACGACACAGACTGCGGAACTAAACACCCCAAACCGAAAGCAATGCTTCCTCATTAGCGTTAAAAGACAAATTCGGTACCATTGTAGTAACTGGACGTCCTTCAGCTACTTTGGAAGGGCCCCTGCTCCAGGAGAGGTGGTTCCGCCACCATCGGAAAGAAGCGTGGTTCTGCGGGATGAAGTCATGAAGATAGATGAATCGCTGGACTTTGTAAAGGTGGTTCGCATTTGCCAGTGGCCAATGGGATAATTAAAATAAAGCTTTCTGCGGTTGTCTCTATTGTCCATTTGTCATCCAACGAATCATTATGCGGCGGGGAATTAACGCTGCTGGAGATTGGTGTTGGCGAGTCTGGGGGGTTATTTTTGGCTGGGTTGTGTGAGGGATGGGGAATGTCGGATTAGATAGTTTGGGGGAGATATCACTCGGCAGTTGTTTTGGGAAGACATTTGAAACGGGAGTGATGAACGCTGTTTTTTTTCTAACTTTAGACATTTGTTTTCTGATTATTGAAAACAAAATGAAACAAGGCAAAGATTTCTGCTTACCGAAAAAAAAAGGAAACAAATTCCAAACAGTATTTAATTGTCACTATAATCATCATAAACTAAAAACTTTCAAAACAACTACACGAAAGTAATGGATTGAAGTTGACAATACCCTTACGGACATTTTTTTATCTGGCCAGATCTGGAGACTCAGATCTGAAATTGGCCCGATTTCAGATCTGGCCATATCTTGGTTTGTCCAGAACTGGCCAGGTATAAACCCAGATCTAGATCTGGTTATATCAGAAATTGTCCGTTTTCCAGATCTGGCCATACCATGTTTGTCCATATCTATAAATGGATTCAGATCTGGGTACTACAACGTCAATTTGGTGATATTGGTATAATGGAAAAATATCAGAGGTTCCCGAGTTCGAACTCATCAAACTGGCTTATGAAACTGGCGACCTTCAAATGCATGGCTTCATATCTATTCAATTAATAATAATGCACTTGCCACATGCAAGCATCTCAAAATTGGTATATCCATAGTATAGCATTTCACAAGCTTCGTATTTGAAGTGGTTTTCTATAAGAAAGCGTTAATAAAACTAGATTTTAGGGTTAGATTTGGTATGATAATATATCGGGATACCCCACAAACATTAAGCGTACACTGCTTTTATATAAACATCCTTATTTACGATGTTTTAATAAATATAATATATTACAAACCATCGTCAAAAAATACCCTAAATTAACAAAGATGAAAAATGCAAATAATAGTGTACAATAAATGTTCACGTTGAATGTATGATATTTATTAATTTGACGAGGGAACAGACTAATTGACTGTATATTTGGCTCAGAATCTCGACGGGATATAACACTATATTTGGCGAATTATAATATATTGTCATTTCTTTAAGATGTCGTGTTCCAAAAATGCATTAAATGTTTTAAATATTGTTAAAAAGTAAAACACATTTTGTGAAAGGATAAAAACTAGCTTACTTTTGAACGATGAACTTGCAAGTGCAGGATGTTACATCGTCTAAAAAAAAAGACAAATATATCAAATTATTTATATGTAAAAAATCTTTGATTGATGAAGTTATTCTAGAATATTTAGGATGTTCATCGTATCTGTCATTTTATAGATCTAAATAATATTAAGAAAATGTGTTAAAAAATATTTAAAAACTTTAGAAATATTTTTACAAGTTTGAAATATTTTATAACTTTAAGTACTACAATATTATAAGTAATCCAATTAGCGAAATGTAAGAAACATCCATGAGTAAATCTTCAATTACATATAATCTTAGAAAAATCTTTACAAATAATAAAACTATGAATAAATAAATTTTGTTAGTTCACAAATCTCTGGTTTACTCTAGAAATTAAAGCTATATTCATAGAATTTTTAATTGTCACTATAATCATCATAAACTAAAAACTTTCAAAACAACTACACAAAAGTAATGGATAATTCATGTAATTAAACTCCAAACAATCCCAAAATGTCTTCCAAAAATCGAACAAAATTAAAATAAACACAACTTATAATGCAACCCCCATGCTTTATGTCGCAACCTTAACACTGCACTTTTGCAATCGATACGATAATCTGATTTTAAGTCCACCGTATTCGACGCGATGTTTCATTATACCACAGCTGCATCAGACAGAATAAAAGATATTAAAAGTACAGTGCTCTATAACCCTGAGGGATTTCAATGCAGAGAAAGCTATTAAAGTTACCGCCACTAGATGGCTCTAAAAATGCATTTCCCTCTGCCTGCCTAACTGTAGCTTTGACTGTTACGCCCTGAAGTTTACGTCTATTATGGAGCGGTCAGTGTGGCAGGGAAGATTGATCATTGAATTTAATGTTTACTAAATGATGATGGCTTCTTCCAAGAAACTTTTCTGTCGTATAGGGTGCTATACTGACAAAAGTGTATAAAACTGGGCGAATCAAGTTTAGAATGTAGCTTTTTACTGTAAATTAGATAACTTTATTTAGCAATATCTAGTTTATAATTGTAAAATATTGTATATATTTCATATTTTCATAATAAATAAGTACTAAATTATTTTGTTTCAATCTTTTAAAGAATATTCAATATCTTTAGAATAATAAGTAAAAATCATTCATGGAACATACTTTATAACTTATAACTTTAAAAAGTGTAAGTGTATGGAGGGTGGAAAATCGGTATGTAAGCTTTTTTTTTAAGTTCAAAATTCATTTCTCTTTGGAAAAAAATTGTAAAAATACAATTTTTTTATAAAAAACTTTACATTTTTATTGGAAACATAATTGTTAATTCTGAAGTTTAGAAATATTTTTACTGATTATAGTAATAATACAACTGCCATCGTGGAATTAACAGTAAGAATACAAATGCCTGAAATAGTTTTATTACATTGTACTAAGAAGATGTTACACATTGTACTTAGAAGTTAGCCACAACACACCGATTTGTTTCATTCTCTATACTCCCATAGTGAAACCATCATGAAGGCCTTTGAGTATCCCAGATTCAAAAGCAGTTACGCATAATTCTTTCAGAAGATTACTTAAAAAATGCAACTCTGTTTTTTTAATGATGTTTAATAGAATAGCATTCATTTTATTATTAGGAAATCTATTGAACTAGGACCCACACCACTTGGTAAAATGATAGATCTAGCTATCTATATACACTGTTAAAAATTATTGCAACCTTGCACCAAAATTTGGTACCCATTTAGCTGCAACCAAGATTTAGCGTATAGTTTCACTATTTTACGGTGCTACAACGGGTACCATTTAGTGGTAAAACGTTGCACCAAAACTCATAACGTTGCAAAAAACTCAAAATTCTAATTTTCTTATTATTTTAGTAGTAGTATTTTTGAAGCGAAGCTGGCAACCCTAGATCACAACTTTTTTACTGTTCTTTGTCAAGTCCACCGATCGAGCGCGAACTAGGAATCATCTTATACATAGCTGAACGCATCTATCCACGCCTATATCCATCCTTGTTCGTCGTTGCCTTTCTTGGAGGAGATTACCCGGCTTGTTGATGTAGCGACAGCGAAAATTTTGGTTGCAGTTAAAGAGGTTGAACCAATTATCGGTGAAACCTCCGCTTTTTTACGAGAAAGGATTTTTGGTTCAACTCAGATTCCACCATAATCTGGTGTAATTTGCAGACCAGCATTAATCTGGTGCAGACCTCGGTTTTGCACCAAGGTATGGTACATTGTTAAACTGAAATTTTTAACAGTGTAGTAATGGAAAATCATGTAGGTACATTTTCGAAAGCTTGGGACTTACGCCCCTTGACAGCCAACTCTGCCGATTATGTGTTTATTAAATTAATATATTATTCAACACATTTTTTCTCTAATTATACAAACACACGCTAAAATTATCCCGATTTTTCCCATTTAGATATCCAACAACACATTACCTCCAAGAAACAAGACACCTCAAACCAAAACAAACTCCCCAAAAGCATTCATTAAGTGAAAAGACCATCACATAAATCGCCCATGTTAACAGCTCCCGGCAGCCACAACAATCACCATAAACGACCTCGCACGCGATCCCCGAAAGATGCAAATAATACAAATCTACATGTTCCAGGGCATCGGAGGTCATGCGGCATTTTTTCCCTTCATGTTATGACGAAAACTGCGTACGAAGATTCGGATGAAATATTCACTGCAAATCTATCGATCTTGCCTTGACAACATTTTCAATTAGAGAAGCTAAGAGAATGTAATGCATAGTTAAGTAGCATCCTTCGAGATTCAGGCCCACAGTATTAGAAAAATAAATATTTATGAGTTGTTCGGAGTTTCATTAGGGTTAGGACGTTTCCATGTAGGTTCCATCCCTGCCCCTTCCATCCCCGAGGCGTACGATTGATTCGGATTTTTATATGAAAGTTCGTTTTTTAATGGGAAGTTGGGAATCTATTTGGGAAGAGAGAATATTTGTGTTTTTTTATTTCGTTGAGACCTAATTTATTTCTTTTATCGATGCCGTTCTGAAGTTGATGTTTACATTTGGGAGATTTGATGTCGTATAGGGAAACGAAGTCGATAATTGTAGTGGTTAGTGTATGGTATTTGTTGTAAAAATATTCCGCAAAATGAATTACCTTAATGGAGACTCAAGCCCCAAATTCAAAAAAAAAAATTGCATTTTTTTTCCCTTCATAAAGCGATGCTATACATACTTAAGAATGTGCGCACAAATTTTAAAACAATAAAAGAAACAGAACCTATGTTTTTTTAGATGTTTATATACTACTTATCATATATTTGCACACTTCGTTTGCAATAATCGTAATTTACTCAAAATATTTTTTTTTCATTTTGGTCACGTTTAAAATGCTAAGGCTTTGTAACTAATTAACTAAATTGTTAATAGTTTTTGAAGCTCTAATATTTGTTTTATAAACGTATGAATAGCTTTTTTAAATTAAACTATAAAGTATTTTTTTACGAATTAAACATAAAAATTACGTTAATTACGTTAATTCTAAAACGTTAATTATTAAACATAAAAATTTGAATATTTTTTTAGATTTTGAATTTAAAATAAGTTTTTGAAACTATTAGAACCCAAATCTGCAAAAGTCTATTCATACGTCTTTAGTACATACCTTGACGTTATTTAATCAATTAATTTTTTAAAACATTAAAAATTGAAGGAGGATTAGTGTTTCTTAAAAAAGGTCTTTTTAAGCTTAAAAACGCAAAAAAAAAAAAAAAAATATATTTTTGTTTTTGATTATTGTTTAGAAAAAGTTGTTCTAATAAGGAAAAAAATGGTATTTCTGAATTCATTAATAAACAAATTAGGATGTGGGGTTCGGGTCTCCCTTAACTGTTTCGCCAGGGGTATTTCGATTTAAGTTTTCAAATACAGTAGAACTCCATATATCCGATCTCCAGTTATCCGGATCAAACAAAGCGGATCACCAATGATCCGGATCGCTTTTTAAAAAAATAATTCGGCAAAATCCACACTTTAAAAGTTTCTTATCAGTGAACGATATTGCTTTTAATAGTCATTAAATTACATTATATAATAAAACAAAATTCGTTTTTTATTAAGAAATAACGTTTCTTTATCAATTATCCAATTATCCGGATATTCGATTATCCGGATGGGATATGGTCCCAATAGATCTGGATAACCGGAGTTCTACTGTACTTTAATTTGAAAGATAAAATTTTAATAATTTGTTTGGTACTATTAACACTCATAGTTAATCTTGATTAAGATACATCATTGTAGGAAATTAACGTTAATTATAAATACCGTATTATCTCATTATTATACCATTGTTATATCCTTTTTTGTGATTTTATTTTCTTCAAACTTTAAAAAATCTATTTAACGTATTCTAAAAACAAACTATCGTTACTATAAAATACGAAATATTTAACTGTAAAATTTCAAAAAATTTAAATATAATAAAAATTCGCGCATTTCACAAAATATTCGGAAGTAAATATGAGTAATTCATGAAGACAAATTTAAAAATTATTTAAAAAAATGAAGAAATATATTTTTAACAATTTTATTTTAATTAATACGTAGTTCAAAAAACGTTATTTAGATAATGTAGATAAAATAATGAAAAAAACTTAGATGAAAACCATGTGTCAAAACTTCTTTACAAATGTTTATTTAAAGTTCTAATATCGATACACTGAAAGTTTTGATGTGAAAAATTTGAATCAGAATAACGGACTAATATTAAAGTAACAAAAATGTTTTTTTGCGTTTAAGAAATTTAAGCCCTGGGTACATTTAAAGTAACTTTCGTTTTGTTTTCTCTATAATCAAGCTTATGAAAAAGAAAATTCATATTCAGATTCAGATTTCCTGCAATAAGAATAATCAATAGTAAGATTAAAAAGAATTTTTGAATTTCGAATTTTTAATTTTAATATTTAAAGAACTCGTAATTTTAAAAAAATCATTAAATTATAGTCAATATTCTCAAGAAAAAAAATCGGATATTGAAAAAACAAACATGATTATTATGTAAAACAATCGCAAATTAAATAATAAATAGGTTGATTGTAAATAATTAATATTTTAAAAGTCACTAGTTAGCAAAATATAATTTTTAAGGATGTAATATTACGCTTGTATAACACAAATAAAAAAATTCAAAATGTTAATATTTACTATTAATGTAGTTTGAAAAGAACTGGAGAAATAAGAAATAAATTAAAATGAGCATTGGTGTATCCTCCAAAATTCGTGGTTTTACTTATTGACGTGAAAAATCATCATAAACATTATTGAAACATATTTTGCTTTTGAGAGATCCGATCCTCGTTATATTTCTATAATTCCTCAACAAATATCCCGATTAGTATAAATTTAATATCAATCGATAAGAAATTAGGCGCCGATGCGTGTCTTGAAATAAAAGTAAATACGATACTAGATGTAAAGGACGGGTTGAGAGGTGAGGGTGGGGGGGGGGGGGGTGCTGAGACAGAACATTTTGGTTATATTCCTTTTGTTGGTGTAGAATTCTTATTTCTATAATCACTAGAAATAACGTTTCTTGTAAGACCTTCCTGACTTTTGCTCTGACACAGCCAAGTTTTATTTTGAAACTGCATGTGGTTAATCATGACAAACTGAATGAAAACTATGTAATGATTTCTTACTCGGAATCTAAAAAGGTATAATATATAGATTATTGGATTAATTAACACCTAGAACTTGACCACTCAATACAGTGAAAATGAGTATATTAATATTTGAATGCTATATAGAAACAAAAGTATCACTGTGTGACGTATGTTCTAATAAAACTGTGCTGAATGTTTCCAATAAACAAATAAATTTAATTATATCTATATTTTATTTATATCTATCTAAAACTAAGACTAAAATATTGATATTATTTTCGATTGGTTAGTAATAGTATTACACTTTTTATTTTCCAGTTTTATATATTTTTAATATGATATATATATTTTTTAGTTAAATAATCTAGTAATATAATAATCATAATTCGTAATTTCCCTTTAAACTCATTATAAATAATATGAATCATTTACGATTTACCAAAAAAAATCGTAAATTTCTTCAAGAACACATCTTTATCCTTATTAACCATTTAAATACTTCGAAAAATGTACATCGCAAATTATTAATTAACTTATCTTCATTATAATTCTCAATCATGTTTTTTACGTAAAAAAATAATTTATTTAATTGTATCAAGAAACATATTATCCACAAGGAATGTTATTAATCAGCAAGGATTTAAGGAGTTTCGCCATATTTCTATTTGTGTTAGCTCCGATGAAAAATAGTTAGTTTGAAACTGCAGTCATAAATTCTAACTCCCTCTTGGCACTATCCATAGCCATTCAATTAAATCCTGATTGTAATAGAATTTGGGTTAACTATATTTAATTACTACCAAGGTTGATTTTCGGAAAACAGCCTGGAAAGTTTTTTTTCCACCGCCAGACTCAGAGAAATGACTCAATTTTATTAATATAAAAAAAACACGCTGGGAAATAATTCAGGGGCTAAGTTAAGTGAGCGGCATAAAAAAAATCATAATAATTCTCCAGCAAACAAAACCAGACTAGTAATGATAATAAAAAATAAAAAAAGAGAAGAGGCGGAAAATAAAAAAAAAGTGAAAATGACTTTGGGAGACTGTAACAGGGTCTGGCACGGGAATTTAATTAATGCGCTGGAAGCAAAAATTGTGGAAATATCGTTACGGTAAAACCCATCGAAAAGTAATGTTGTATAACGGAGGAGGGGCGTAAAAGATGGAGAGGGGGGGAGGGGGGCTTAATGTTACGGCTCGATAGAGTCGACCGGGAACTGAAAAATTAGCGTATTAGCCGAGGCGCCCTAATAATTGACTGCGGTCCTGTTTAAAGGGGAGTCTTTTCTCAAAAGCTTGCGTTAAATGAATAGTGGCGTTCGGGCATTCATTGGGGGATTGTAGGGTTGGGAATTTTGAAAGGGGTAGGGGTTGGGTTCTGCTATTCATTTTATAATGCTGGACGTGGTGGATACGTGGGGATTGTAATTTTGGAATAATGAATGTAATTAATTGTCCTCTTACAACACATAATATTTCATGTATGTGTATTTCTAGGGTACTTCACTTGCATTCTATAATGTAGTCTTATCAATGGACTATTTAAAACTACCTAATGTCCTATGTGTTGTTGTTACTAAATATGATGAGTATAAAATAAAAACCCATTTTTGGATTTTATAATAAAATATGTTCATAATAAAATATATTGCATGCTTAGGTCAATTTTAAAATATGTGTAATTTAAGAGTAATAATTCAATCTTTATTCAGAGTTTCTACAGTGAATGTCAATTATAGGCAGATAAATGTTAATTCTCAAGTCTACAACCACATAATTTAAGTTTTAAACATTATAAATAGTGTACTTATGGGAAATGTTTTAAACGTTAAAAAAAAGTTATAGTTACTTATAATTTTACACACATTAGTTTAAACGTGTTATGTATTTGATTTAGTATTACAAGTTTTAGTGTGTGGGGATCACTTCAAATATCCGATACTCTCACTTGAGCTACATTAATTATTTTAGACCGATCGGTAGAGTATTGGCGTAGCACACGCAAGGTCTTCGGTTGGATTCCACTTGACTCCAAAAGCACCGCGCTAAGTTGGTGTCTTCCAGACTGCAGATCAACGCAACCTTTGAAAAAAATTGTGGCACCACAACTTCAACCACTTTCCAAGTGATAACACTTCACTGGTATCTTAAATCATTCGTTCCTCCGTCCGATTCACTGACAGGAGGAGGCTAGTACTGTTGGGGTCACTTCACACTCTCACTTAGGCTATAATTATCAATTTAGCCTGGTCGACAGCGTATCAGTGTATCATGTAAATGACCCTCTGTTCTATTTCGAGTGACAGCTAAAAAATGCAAAGCACTACAAGTGTTTCAATTTCCTCGATGTTCCTCATAAAATTTAATTTCGTTTTAAATTAAGTTATCGTAATTGACATGTATTGAGATAAAAGTTCAAATTAATATAAATTTAATATTTTTTTTATAGTATATTGTATAGCAATTACCTACGATAATTGTTTTTACCAAAATACCGAATTTTCAAACATACTCAAAATACTCTTGGCCGATCATTAATACTCGGGCATGCAAACATGAGTATACTCCTGATTGGTTGACAAAAATTTTAACTCGACTTTCATTATTTTGTATCTTATTTTTTTTTCATATAGTTTGATATACAGGGTGGTCACATATAGCCTGTCTATGTTCATTGTTTGGCTGTAACGTGTTTAAGTGTATCGGCATAATAAAACACTATTTTTACATAACTTATATTTAAAATAAATCGCTTAGTTTTAATTAGCAACAAAAAGTTGTTAATGTATAGAAAAAAGAATTGTTTTCTATATGTAGTTAAATGGCCAAACAATAAACATTTCCCAACCATTTGTGACCTCCTTGTATTATGTACAAAAATGGCATTAATAAGAGGTTTCAAGTAAGAAAAGAAGCATTCTGGTTGTCTTATTTGGGACTTTAATGCAGAATTAACAGGGACTTTTTAATAAAAAGTAAATAATATATGAATTTAAGTAGACAAAAAGCCAATATATTTTTCCAAGTATTATTACTAATTAACTTTTTAAATTCTTCATTTTTTTGGAATAATTTATTCTTAACTCGAAAATCTAAGTAACTGCTGTCAAAGTCATCGCTTTAATCAAACCTTAAGAGCACAGTAATGTACCCATAAATCTTTACCTTCGCCACTTTACAATGGCCTAAGATGAAAATACGAGGTTTTCTCGAAGGCGAGAAGTAATTTATTGCAGCACGTGAGAAGATATTTTTACGACTTCCTCACTTTTTTACTGCTTGCTTCCTCCTTTATTTTTTAGTTCTCTAAAGACCTGAGAACTGGTAGTTTTCTTTTGATGTCGACTGCAACTTTTATTTTAGGAAAGAATCGAAGAACAATGCGATTACGGCAGTTGAATGTTATACAACTAAACTCGCATCTACAGAAAAACACTGAACATTGAATTTTTCTTGCGTAATTTAGATTGCTCTGTACAAATTATTCATTTATTAAATATAATTATGGGATCCGTGAGTACAATATATAAAGGGTGTCCCAAAATGAACGCAAGATTTTAATTAAATAAAAAACACAGTTTATTTTCTTTAAATTGTTATTTTTTTTATTGAATCGTAAAGTACACGGGATAGGGTTATGTATGGAATAACACATCACTTTGCTGGAACATATGCACTCTTTTGTCGAAATTTTTCATGACCATTTTGCATAAATGTGGCTGAATTTCGTTAATTTAGCGTTCAATTTCCTCCTTCAATACACGCGTGCTTGTGGGCTTATTGGCATAGATCTTTGACTTCAAATAACCCCATAAAAAGAAATCCAATGGTGTTAAATCACACGATCTACTGGGCCAATTCTTATCACCGAAACGAGACAGTACACGGCCAGGAAATGTCTCATGCAGTAATTGAATTGTATTACGGGCTGTACGGCGTATGACACAGTCTTGTTGAAGCCATTTTCACTCACCCTAAACTATCAGCTGTCAAATAGTTTTTTTATAGCGTTGCCAACACTTTACTGCACGAATGGTGACAAATTCAAATCTTGCGTTAATTTTGGGACACCCTTTATAATAATCACTGTTGCGAGATGGGTCATATTGTTTAGCTGTATCACATTTAGGGCTATTCCACTGTATTTGTCCGTCCCTCCGAAATATTTTGTTATTATTTTTTAAAATGTTAATTAACGTAAAATAAACCTAATTTTTAGGGGATTCAGTTAGTTTTCAGTTTAGTTAGAATTTAAAAAAATTGCATGATTTTACGTTAATTAACATATAATAATAAAAAATAAATTTAAGTTTCATACGAGACAAATCACGGTCTAATTACGTGGAATAGTCATTTATCAGATTTTATTTTTTCCCACCTTCTTGTCTTAAATTTAAATAAGTCGCTTAGATTTAATAGCAACAAACACAGTATTTCATTCTCTGACTGAGCTGAACGACTTAGTGGTCCATATACTTAAAGTATTTTTTAGCACTGCTCATAAACTTTAAATTCATTAAAATTAGTCGATGTTGAAATATACTTCAAGTCTAAAGCGCTCTGGTGTTTCTTGAAAGCTTTATCTATTAGAATAAAATATTCACATTTATAAAAATATACATGTATTAGAAAAATAAAATAAACTATTTTCATAGATAAAAACTTTTCAATTTTGCTTTTTTTCTAACCGCTTAGAGGGAAAATGTTAAGCTATATGTTTTTGGACTAACGTTAAAAAACGTAAAAAAAAAGACGATTATGTTGTTACTAGAGAAATAGAGCAATTTAATATCATATTTGTATAAATATTTTAGTAGAGCATGGAAACGTTGTCTCTGTATACTTTTTAAAATTAATTAAATTTCCATAACAAAATGATGCTTTAAAAATAATTTTTTTTTAAAAAAATCTCTACAATTAAAATACCTAGTTTGTTTTATTTATTCTAGTCAATCTTTCTTTCCACCGTCCTTAGAGTTTTCAAAAGCCAATTAGCAGTGAAGAACACTTATACATTCTGTAAAATACTCTAAAAAGGTATTGTCACCATAAGATAAGCTCAGATTACTCACTTACATCGCATTAGAAGATTATAAACTTATCCTCATGCTTAAAATATAATTAGCTCTGTGAAGAGACTCAATAGAAAACTTTAAGAGGGTAGCGAGAAATTGATGATGTAATCTTTTTACCGGCAGATTATGTGTAATCCCTTTGTTTATCTTTGATTAGCTGAATTTAAATTTCTATTATGAGAATTTATGCAGGGTATGTTAGTAATTTTCCTGTCGATTCCTGATGTTACAATGTAAGTGAATTTGCAATGTAGGTAAAACGATTGAATGATTATGGAATTAAAGAAACATGCTTAGTGGAAGAGGATGAAACTAGCATTTAATTCTTCAAAGAAAATATTCTATCAAAGATGAAAAGTAATTCTGAAATGTAGGTGCATGATAAATTTGAGATTATAGAACTTTATCTAATTTTATTGTAAACTCCAGGAAAAATAGTTGTGCTCATATGAGGTTAATTAAAACAAAAAAATCATTGAAAATATGCCTTTAATAATAAGCTAATGTCATCATTTAATATTAAAGAACTAAACAAAATTGCAAAGAAAAATTGACTTTTCAGTACCATAGAGAAAAAAAAGTACTACTCCAACTTTTAATTTAATTTTTCAGGTTTATACAACAGTAAAATGCCTACTAAAAATAATGATATATATTTGTGTATTACATTAAAATAATATATTATATTTACAAACTATTTTTAAGTGACAAATGGCACTTGGAAATCTTAATATAACAATAGTAAAAAACGTATTAGAAATAAAACTATAATTATTACAATCCATACACCATTTATTTACATTTTGAACTTAGTGTCCACTTTTGATATTCTAAGTTTACAAAATATGCTTCTATGAAATTATTGATAAAATATGTATTGCTTTAAAATAATGTAATTACAAATCAAACTCGGCGAAAATAAATATAAAAAAAGATAAAAAAGATATATTTGGTTGCTCAAAGTGCTTTAGAAGGAATTAAAAATATATTTTGTTTTTGTAAATCATAGAAGCGTAAAGAAAATCGATGTTCAAGCTGCCGAACTATTTTGCAATTACTTTAAAATTAAAGTATTCAGAGTGCTTACGTTTGAATAGTTGTTTTCATAAAAATGAAATTTAGTTATGTTACAAACTATTAAGGGATTTTTATTATACTATTGTAGTTCTTAAATTATCAACAGTTTCTTCTAATTGCCTTTTTATTGCCAAATGTCTAAATATATCAAGACAAAAAGATCTGAGGCGGTTATATGAAAGCTTACACAATATTTTTCTTCCGATACGGAATCTTAAAAAATTAATACAGATATTATTTTTGAAAAAAAATTTACAAATTACTAACATTTTTATAAAATATTTACGAAAATATTTTTGAGAGAGATAAACACATTATATATATTAATATTGAGTTTAACCTAGAGAAGATAAGTTTAATTTGACATTGAAAACAAATACCTTAAATTATTTGTATAAATTGTAATATTGGTAGTTTAATTGTAATTTAAATATCATAATTAATGTATAGAATAAACTTATCGGAATAAAAAAAATAGGTAAAATTATTCTTATACTCATATTCTGGATCATTTTCAATTAAACTCCCACTTTTATTTACATCTAGTTCATCTCTGCATTCTTGCTGTCTTTTGTATCACCATAGAAAGTGTTTGTTGCATAAGTTTGATATATCATCGTATTTTTAAAAATAGTTTTTTAATTACATTACAATAAAAGATACCAGGGGTGGTTCAAGAAATTTTCTCTGACACAAGCAAAGATAATTTTGAGTGCATTGTTTTTTGCACAAAGTAACATTTTGTTGGTAATCTGAAACATTAGGAAACGTGGTTGTATTATTTTAATATTTGAACTTATTTTATTTGTTATTAACTTTCTTGAGGGCTAAATTCAACTACTATAGTCTTGCTTGGAAATGTTTTCGTTGGTAATAAAATATTCTGAAATGTACAAACGTTTTAAGAATGATTTAAATAAGCGAATGTAGAACGCAATGTTTCTCAATAAAACTGCAATTAACACCTTTTTTTCGCATTGATATTTGGCATTGGCACTACACCCCCCTTGAAATTTGGATTGACATAAATTTGAGAGAAAATCAGACACTGATGCCTATACATGTGTAATAAAGCAAAGTACGTATGGGAGTGGATGGAGAGTACGAATGTCAGACGAATCAGCAAATGTTGGTTGATATGTTTCCTGGCACCTATTTCTGTCATCGTATTGAGACTTGTCACAACCACACACTTATTCACATACACATTTATACTTCTACCTCATTATTTTTAAACCAAAGGGCAGATCACAAGGAAATACCTGAGGTGGCACCCAACGCAACCTGAATAGGCATCAGGACATTAGACCCCGATCAGATTTATCATGCACCAGTCCCATGCACATGCCAGTATATTTTATATGTTACAGATGACTTTCCAGTATTTAGAAGCAAAGCTGGCAACCCTCCAATCGCAAGATCACTACATTTTGAATTTTCTTTGTCAAGTCTAGCGATCGTGCTCGAACTAGCAATTCTCTGATTATAAGTCGAAAGTCTCAATCCACTGCGCAACTGTGGGCCCTCAGCTAGTTTTGTCTTCTTTAATTTGCTTAGGTTTCCTTTGGCAACCAATATCACTACAATCTGCAGAAATGACGTTTACCACAAAACCTGGCCGCGCCCCAACACAGCCTTGCCCAATTATACTCCTTAACACCCATATATTCACCAGATTGATATATTCCTCAGCATTCATCAAGAGAACAGCGCAAAAACACTTTTCCTCACCCTAAAAAGGAAGTCACTATAGATGAAAACAAAGGCATGTGTTCCGCATCTTCCCAAACAAATACAAAACGACATCACAGCAACCTGTTTCAACAATCCCCGGTGTGTTTATCTGTGCAAGATTTATGCGCCATTTCACACGATCCAAGCCCCCCCCCCCTTCCTCCCCCAGTCCCTTTTTGCACAGCTTCACCCACCCACCCTATCTGTATCCCACGGATGACAGTCATTTTCTACCGAGCAGGAGGGGTGCAACTCAACTCATCTGTCAAATGGAGCTGCACAAACATACTCCTCCCCCCCCCCTTTATTTTTCTGTTACGTCGGGGAGGCTGTGGGTGGGAGGAGACTTAGTAAAACGGTTGCTTTGTGTTCTCGGTTGCAGGGAATGGTTGGAAGAAAAGTTTTGATTTATAGCTTCCCCTTGTTGTCGAGATCTATTCACACAGCTTTGGTTTTCGTGAGTTATGCGATGTGTTGCGCGGGGATACATATTTTTTAATTTGAATAATTGATCGACCCTTTGCAAATAGAATAATAACAATACAGAATGGCTTTGAATAAAAGGTTCGTTTGTCACGGAAATATTTAAATGTTGTGTTGTAGGGGAAATTATTACTAGTTTAATGTAAAAAAAAACATTTGAAAATGAGTTTTTGTATTTTTTTGTGGTATCGTATCATATAATAAAAAGTTTGCACAAAAATATATATTTACTTAAATTTTGCTTTACATGTGAAATTGAGGAACGTGCATACAAAACCAAACATATAAAAAAAATATTAAAAAACTTAGACAAGAAAGAATTATATCTCTCGGGATAAATATTAATATTTTTAAAAATATCTCTTTCATTTCAAAATTTAACAAATCGAATTTCCACAGAAATGGTATCTACTAAATGTTTTGCGGTTTTCTGCTATTTGCGATCGGACTGACATGTTTGGTTTTGCTTAGGTGCTCCTCCATTTTTTTTTTCTGAAAGTAAGAGTATTATCTGAATAAAATAATTTGCAGTATTGTTTGATTTCGTTATTGCAAAACGTTGTAGTGTTGATATTTTAACTATTAGATAAACATTTGTATATATTTTCATCAATAATTGTAAATGTGTATAAGAAATCTTAAAAATAATTATTAAGCGATAATTAACTTAACAGTTATTAATATTACATGTTATATTGGAATTAAACCAATAAAAACTGTATCAATTTATGAGCACTTAATATAATTTTCATGTATTCTTATATATATAAAAAATCAGACAGAATAATTTTAAGATAGAATGTATTCTTCTATACCAAACCAAATTCAGATAGAAACATTTTAAGAATTTCAGAAATATAATTTTGCAATAACAAAAATTGAAATTTGAAAAAACAATTAAATTTACAAAATTCAAACATTAGACTGTTTTTACCATTGTGAATCATGTTTTATTTTTACTTACTGTATAATCCTAATATTTATTCAATCATAAATAGCTTAATATTTAAATTACATGAATTAAATTCTTCGTCAATTATATCAATATTACTAATTATTGTGTAATAAAAATCTACAATTAATTTTTTTTTGTCATAAAGCAACCAACCTAAATTTATAAAGTTTGTAACTTTTAAGAAAACTATGCTCTGAAAATTTGACTAAAGTTTGTAACTTTTAAGAAAACTAAGCTCTGAAAAATTGACTAATGTTTGTAACTTTTAAGAAGACTAAGCTCTGAAAATTTGACTAAAGTTTGTAACTTTTAAGAAAACTAAGCTCTTAAAAATTGACTAAAGTTTGTAACTTTTAGGAAAACTAAGCTCTGAAAAATTGACTAAAATGTGTAACTTTTAAGAAAACTAAGCTCTGAAAATTTGACTAAAGTTTGTAACTTTTAAGAAAACTAAGCTCTTAAAAATTGACTAAAGTTTGTAACTTTTAGGAAAACTAAGCTCTGAAAAATTGACTAAAATGTGTAACTTTTAAGAAAACTAAGCTCTGAAAATTTGACTAAAGTTTGTAACTTTTAAGAAAACTAAGCTCTTAAAAATTGACTAAAGTTTGTAACTTTTAGGAAAACTAAGCTCTGAAAATTTGACTAAAGTTTGTAACTTTTAAAACTAAGCTTTGAAAATTTTACTCAGCAATGTTTTAACCAGGATATAATTGATTTATTCTTTGAAAATTTAATTGTTTACCAATAACCAACGCATAACGAAATAAAGTGCATAATCATCTTTCTGAGATAGCCTTATATATTTTATCCAGTTACGTAAAGGTTGTTTGCACCATGTCACTATTTTTCTAATTACAACCGTCCCCTCGTGTAATATATTTGCAGCAGAAAACGTAGTGCTGCAAGTTAATTACCAGTTAAATGGGAAATTCTCATTAAAAGGGTAAATTCTAATCACGATTCCGAAACCTACACCACTGCCGGGCTCTTTTGATGTGCTAATAACGTAATATAACCTAACTAGCATAGCGTGATAGTTAGGAACTCCCCAAATAACCCACCCAATCAAAAAGCGAAAATGTTATTAATATTAACTAGCAAACTATTTAGTAATCAGTTAGATTGTGCTTCAACGTAATTTGCATCGTCAACAACATATTAGTTTGTGGTATATAATTTGTATATGAGGGCCCTAAAAACCTATTGTTGCATGTTTACGGTTATAATAATTACGGTTATAATAAACCTGTATGCAATTTAAAAAATATAAGTACAATGTATCATATTTGTATTACATAATGAATTGAATATCACGTTTTGAGACTTTCAGTTTTTCCATCAAAACAGCCAATTATTAAATTTATGAATATACTCCAAATTAAAAGAGTTATTAGAGATATTGGTTAATATTAAAAGCTATCTATTTTCTTTAAACACAAATTATTTTGTCAAGAAATACTATAAACCAAAATACTGCGAAAATAATCTGAACACCTAAGCGAGCAAAACCAAATTTACATTTGAAGGTAATCGTTTGTGTGCTGTAGGGTTAGAGTATAAAAAATCTCATTAAATAAATACCATTAGTGAATTTAAATAACCCTTTTAGTTATGTTTTCTAGACACTAACGTAATTTTGATTGAGATTGGAAAACAAAATGAATTTCCACTTCATCTATGTTGGAATAGAAATACATTTTATTCCTAATTTTAAGCCAATTTAAAATCAGATTTTACAAGAAAATGTTCCATTTACTAAGCTTCATGCGGATATTTGCAATTCATAAGTAATACGGAAAATATGGCAACGTGCAGCTGAAGTACATTTATTTAAACGAAGTGTATAGCAATTCTGAAGCTTTGCATTTAAATGGGTACTAATAAGAAGGCAACCGAATTCTTGTACGTTTCTTATTTTTGCATGCATATAAATGTAAAGTGCTTCGTCGTTGAGTTTGTATTTGAGTTCGCTGACTTTGATGATAAGGTCTACATAAATAAAAAAAATTTCGTAAATACTAATTTTTGAAAAAGAGTGAAACCCTAAGGGGTTATTTTATTAACAATATTTGTTTTGCATAAAATATTGTTTATTTAGTTTTTCATTGTATTTAATTACTACTATTTGAATGCGTTGATTTAGTCAAGAATCATCTAAAAAATACCAGTTCTTGGATTATGATATAATACGTGCAATTTATTTTTCTAAAACTTCACTTAAAGTTCATAGTTTGAAATTGAAAGTATTTAATCTTTAGAATTGTAAATAGTAATTAAATTTATATCTGAATAATATAGAATTAATATACATATCAAGTTTAATGTCATATATATAAGATTAAAACAATAAAATTTCAAAATGTTAAATCGGATAGAACCACCCATAAAAATATCAAATTTATATAAAAATTATTAAAATATTTAAAAACATATTAGTTTTGAATTTCTTTGTTAAATTTATATACAATACTCGTTAATTGCATTATCATTTTTTTAATATATGAACAATTAGTTTAACAATATTTACTTGTTATTTAAAGTTATATATTTACTTTTTAATAAAAAAAAATCCTCATAATATGTTAACAAGATAACATTTTAATGTTACTTAAAACAGTTTAGAAGTAAATATAAATTCATTGTAGCCATATATATTTTCTTATGCAGCAATAATATTGGTGTACGTTTTCGCAATTCAATATATTATCTAAAAAATTGCATTTAAAAAATGCAGAGATTTAGGAACGTCAATAAAAAATTTTATTAAATATATAACCCGAAAATTAAATTAAAGATGAATTAAAACATAATTATTATATTAGTATTGTTAAAATATAGTACGATTTTATTTTAAATAAGAAACACATGACCCATTCTAAATATTTCAAAATTATAAAATAATTAATATAAGTATTAAAGTCTTTACAAATTGTGTAAAAGGTATTTTAAGGGCATCAACATGTTATCAAAAACTTAAAACGTAATATTTTGTATACAGTATTCCATAGTTTGCTTATTTGCTTGAATTAACTTTGCACTAAAGCTGCACAAGAATTACTGAAGAACCTGAATCCGCACCCCACTCTCTGAACTACCAAATACTTCCCACTCTTTAAATATGATTTAATGTATTATATTCGTTGGATATTTGGTGAACTAAGAGGTAAAAACTCGCAACTTTTTTAACTGTGTACTCTCCGAAGACTAAGATCAAACCCACAACCTTACGATTAAGAATCCTATGCTTTACGATTAGGCTACCTCGGAACCTCAACTAATAGTATAAATAGCAAAACCAAAACGTACAACAAATACCTCTACTTCCTCATAATAAAACGATCATTAATTAAATTTATTGTTCTCTAAATTAAAGACGCATTGTTGTATTTCCATCAAGTTTTAATAAAATTGCATTAGTAAGTAAACGAATAATTTAAATAATCCCAGTCCCCCTATTAATATCAATGTCCCATCCTGAGTTTCTCCAACAGCGGTATTTGAACAACATTAATAGATTTTCAAAATTGCTTAATCAATGATGCACAATTGCTAAATCAATTAATTACCATTTAATTTTAATTAATTCATGTGTTCCGTTTCCTTTATTAATGTTAATTGAAGTTTGTAAGATTTATTATTTATTCAATTCGACGGCGACATAAATTGCTTAAGACATTTCCAAAAGTGGCCATTCATTTCTCGTTCAAGGCAAAAGTATCTCCGAATAGTTGTAGGCTAATTAAATTTAAAATATTGTTGTGCTCCATCTCAATTGTTTTCTAATTGAATTTATTTCAAATATAATGGAAATAGTTTAATAAAGTTTTACTTTATAAGGATTCGGATTATTTTCCATTGCGATGCTAAAAATGTAATGCATCATAATTGGTTGATTGAAATAAGGTCGCAAGAGATCTGCACAGTGGGCTAAAGGCGACGGTTTGGGGTCAAGGGAAGATCTTAGAACACCGTCTCGTAAATTATAACGATGGTAAGAGGACGAGGACTACACTGAAGCAGGCATTCTACGCAACCTGACATGTGATGAAGAACATTTTCAGCATCATAGAAAAATCACGAATATTTAACTTTGATTGGTAGAATTATAAATGAAATACAGCTACACAATGGGCTGTTTATTGACAACTGTTCAGGATTTTATTTAAGAAAAAAGTAAAGAAATGAAAATTAAGTATACATATAATTTCTTCTTTAGACGTGACACATATCGACCGTTAAGTCATGATACCGTGATTTTAGCACTTTATTTCTTAAAGTTGGTTTTTCTCTTTAAAAAAAATTATTTTAGTTTTTTCTTATTAGTTTTTAATTTAGCAAGGGGCTTCACTCCCTGCTATCAATTATCAAGAAACTCAAATTCTTACTCACTTTTTTCGACGCCCCGTATAGTATATTTTCATATTATGCCGGGTAAACGAAATTATATTATGGTTAAACAATGCCTTTCCAACAATGAAAAATTTTGAAATGGGAGAAAATGTTTAAACAAGTCCTGTTAATCGATAATAATTCCGACTAAATAAAACCAGGATAAAAAAAATCTGCATTTTTTACCTAAGTTGATTTTTCTCTATTCAACAAAAAAATAATTTTAGAATATAATATTAGAATAGACAATATTTTTTTATCAAACGGGTCTGGTTAATTGAAAATTCCGAATATTAAATGCCGGAAAACCGGATATTTTTTTCAAAAGCTTCCCAAGTGAAACATTTCCTATCCAATAACAAAAATATTGTCCTGGTATCTGAACTAAACAGAAATCATGTACGAACATACATTAAAAAAATACAATTCGAATTGATAACCTCCCTTTGGTGGTTTTGTTAGCGCGCTTGAGATGATTAAAAATGTGTGAAATAAATATGAAATCTTCGATTCGTCATAATTATACGATTAAAGTAAGAAATAGGATTTTGTCTCTGCCACACACTTTTTCTGTGTACTCCGTTACAATTGTAATTCTTCATTAAAATTTAAAAAATAAAAACAAAACAGTATATAGAACAGTGAATAATATAAACGTTAAATTTATACAAACATCGTATATACATTTTTGTAATTAAATATATATTTACTGAGTATTTTTAAGAGTATGTATCATTTTCTAGAAACCTACATTTTGTATACTGCGTTATGGTCTCTAAAAAGTAAGGATAATAAATAAAAAATATATGCTTATTTTATTACAAGTGCTTTTGTAATACATTGCTTATATTTTTAGTTTTTTAACCTAAAACTAACATGTGTTCACAAGACAAAAACCTGTATACTCCGTTATTTATTATAACGGTATATAAAAAGTATATAAATAAATATTTACTGTATATGACATAAATAGCAGTTGGTGAATCTCTCCGACTTAAGTGTGACATTAAACTTGTGATGAAAGTGATCGTCAGAAGGAAGAGTCATCCCTCGACCCTCTCCAAGGAATGGAATAGTTCTCGAAGAATGTTTTCCTCTCGGAATGGACTTTAGATTCTTCCTCATTGTGCGACACGGGCAATTGTAATCACAGTGGGTGAGAACCCGCTGGGAAATTCTTCGAATAGGGTCCTAAAATACTATCCAGCATTGGATATAGAATGGAGGAAGTATACTAAAAACCGGCTAGAACTCGTAAATCGAGGGTTTCCCTTCCTGATATCTATTCATTTGGAGTATAAAATTCAGATAGTTTGAAAAAAGTTCAATTTATTTGAATATATTTTATTGAATTGCGCGTAAATTAATCTAAAATGAGTTTATATATGTTTGTACACAATGGAGTTGTAGATTATTAAAGAACCTTTTCTTATAAATTGACCATTACTTTTTTATATACTTGATGTTTTTTTATGTTTATTCATTGTGAAATTTTGGCAGGTGGTCATGGAGATATTTCTCTATGCTTTAAATTTTATTTGTAAAACATGTTGAAAACTGCTATAGTGAGTATTAAGTATATTTTATAAAAAAGTATATTACTAAAATAAGTATTTTAAGTATAGTACTAATTAAAATCATACGTTAAATTTCATATACTGATTTGGGATCCACGTCAAAAGAAAGATCATAGGCAAACAATTATAGACGAATTACAGTCGAAGTTATTTTATCAAGATCGTTTTATCAAAAGGACAACAATAAAATCATGCAGCACCAAACACAAGATTAATATTGAAAGTTAAAATCACCCGTTAATTTGAGCTTTTCGTGTTGTTGGACACAACTGTTCTCTTTTTATTTAAAAATCATGAAATTGTCAAATATTATTTAACCATTTTGATATTTTTTGGAACTTTTAAGTTATTACTACAATTGTAAAAAACGAATGTAGTATTTTTTGGAACTTTTAAGTTATTACTACAATTGTAAAAAACGAATGTAGTATTTTAATTGGAAATTTGGTACATCCATATAAGTTTTTAAAAAAAATCTCAATAATTACTTATTAAAAATAACAAATATATTTTCCATTTAAAATGTTTAGAAAATCGTTTTAACTTTTTAATATTCAACATAAATTGTCCTCTCATTTATTGTGATAAACATATATTTTAACCGTCATAAACTTTTACACTAATAACTTGTTTGTCCGTTCCAATCTCGAAAACTAATATGGCGATACTGATAAGAGACTTGGTAAATTCTTAGTTGTCTTATTGGGAGGTTTTAACGTCGTGTGGTTTTGTGATCATAATTAGAAGACTAGTTATAAATATATAATATTTTCCCAATGCAATTTAATTTTCTAATTGACATAAAACTCACATTTTTGAGCACCTGGTAAACAGATATTATTGTAACTTGATAAGCTTAAAAGGAATTAGAATGATTATATTTTGTATGTAGTTGACGTTCTAGCCTGAACATCATTATTTCCAGTTTTGTATATTATGTTTGTTATATGGAATATGTCAATATGATGAGTCACAACGTTATATAATTAGACAAATGATGCAAATTTAAAACACTAAGAAATCGGAACGTTTCTCAAATAAGCAAAAAATTACTTTTTAAAAGGTGTCACATAAATAATTTCTCATCGCTAATGATTATTCGTTAAATGGCTGCCTTTAATTTCAAAAGAACATATATTATTTTTAATAAATTAACTATAATTAATTACATTTAGACAAATAAACACAAAAACATTACAAATCCAAACAATTTTATTGAAAAGCAATATTGGACATTTGATGCAGTACAGTATAATTAACAATATTTTATTATAATTCCGGAATATTATATTAAATATTAATCTTATAACACATTATTTACAGATAAAATTCGATTGTAGATGAGGAATATATTGTAATCCTCCAAGAAGTGCTTTTGTCAGGAGAGGTTTTCATACATATTGTGAATATTCACTGCATCACTATTCGAGTTATCCAATTTGTTTAGCAAGATCAATTATCAGTCCAATCAACGAGCGCTACACTCGGGCTTGCTGCCGAAAACGCGCTTCGATACAAAACGTTTGAAACGCTTCCATTGTCCATTCCTCTTCCATTTACCGACAAAATTGAAGCTGCCCTTCCTTTCTTCCATGAATATTTCGGCTTTAATTGAACATTTGGCCTCAGTCTTTGGCGTGGTTGCATTTGATTGGCGGCGGTTTTTAACTATTCACCAGTCTACGAACTCCGAGACCTCGTCCAGTCTCTCTACCAGCATCCGGGAATAAGTCATGGATGCGAATCCTTTGGCCACTTCAACCTCTCCTTGAGCGATGACTTCAAGCTTCAGTTCCGTCTCCTCTTGGTTCGTGAGAAGAGGAGAACCGTGTTCACGTTCAATCATAACGGACACACCCTGAGTTGGAAACTCCATTTTTCTTATAAGTTTCCACTCAAAATATCAAAATCACGATTTTTTTTTTCAATAGCACAATCATAAACTGAAGAACACTTTTTTAACGTCGTATTCGTACAAATTTATCGATTTGTCTAAATGAAACTTCTGCATTAATTATATTTTTTTTCCACTTTCATTGTTGAAACATTGTTAACCTTACTGGATAATATCTCGAAGAAAAGCTATATGTGGAAATATTATTTGACAGCATAACTTGTGAGAAATGACATAACTTGTGAGAAATCATTTGTTTCCCCACTCTATAGTTGTAAAACATACTCTCACGGTAGCCGACCATGAATAGATTCACCTAAATATTCATTAAATTAACCCGTTCAGTGAGGTATAGGGTTCAATTAACCAAGTGTTCTTTTAAATCGAATTTGGTTAGATGTTTGGACTTATATAACACACGTCCCTACTGTTTTCAACTCTATATAAAGATCCAAAGCTGAAACAGCTTTTGAATTTTTTTAAAGTTTACCTCCCATATGCTCAACACTAAGGGATAGTTAGATAAAGGGCAAGGGTAGTGGAGACTATATATAAAAGATGTGCTGGTACTCCCGCTTTCTGATGGAGGGCGGGGAAAAGTATTCTTTTGACGTCATAGTGACGCCTCCGACTTCTGTGGGCGTGTCTAATGCTCTCGTTTGTATAGTCGCTATTGACAATTAGTACTTAATTTAACAAGAATTCTTGTTTTTAACTAATCATGAATTTATTTAAAAGAAAACAGTTAAAATTTGCTTCAAAAAACAATTTGAATCGAGTTTGCAGGGTTGTTTCGTTAATAAAATATTTCGAATCGATTTGAACCAATGGTTCTTGACGTGCTGCCATCTATTCGTCTTTTTGTGAACTATTTAAAAGTGATAATCGTTAATTTTATTTAGAATTCGCTAAATTTTAAGAGTTTAAATTATATTTTAAGGATTGTATTTAGTATGTAAAAATTGCAAAAGAGTTTCTTAATAAATTAAGCGTATTAAAATAATATTAGCATGTTCATGAATTTTGAAAGAGCAAAATGGGAGTCGAACCATCACGTCAATGCATTTGTATTGAACATATTAAATGAGTTACAATTTCAATCAAGTAAAATACGGGGACATAATAAAACAAGGACGGATTAGTAGTGAAGCTACCTGAACACAATTATTTACAGATATTTACATTATTTTGCTAATTGAAAATTAAATCACCAGTTGTTACCCAACCGGGGATCGAACCTAAGCAGCAATGCTTGAAACACACAGCCAATGAGAATGATCAAAAACCCATAGAAAGGCGGAGCTAAAATGACATCAAAAGAATACTTTCCTTGCCCCTTTCAAAAAGCGAAACACGAGCACACCTTATATATATATTTATATATATATATATGGTCTTCACTATCCTTGGATAAAGGGTCTATTGACCCTGTACCGTACTTCACGCGTTAATATGAAGACGCAGGTGCAAGAACAAGGCAGCTCCAGCTTTCAAAATTTCTCAGGAACTACGAAAAACTCTGAAAGTTTCTTGCATAGTATGATACAAAAGTACAGCTCTTTTTCCTTTATATCTCTATAGCCATTGCTTAGAACTGTCTAGTTCTTGCACTAATTGATATAGGATTGTTTTTATAAGTATAAATGTAAATATATAAATAAAAAAATGGAGCTGTCTTGTTCTGGCACTCACGTCTTCATATTTAATCCCAATATTATTTTATTGTTTATTTTTGGACTTTATAACACACAGCCCTACTGTTTTGTACTATATATAAAGGTCAAAAGCTAAAACAGCTATAGACATATTTTTGAATGTTTATCTATTACATGCTCAGCACTAGGGGATAGATAAGGCATCAATTGACTCCGTACCTGTCGACCCAAAGGTGTACCAAAAACTCAAGTTTCCGCAATTACTAAAGAAAATAAATGCATTTAAATATGATACATTATTTTAGAAAACTTATTAATATCTTGTAAGAATGAGTTTCAAAAGTATGTAATACTATTTAGGTGTCAAAATTTAAACAAACAACGCCCAATCAGGCTCCAAATTTTTTTACTTTTAATGACAAACCTACGCAAAAACATGAAAGTACAGGAACAGATAAAATAAAGATGGATATTATTCATTTCTGGAACTTTTTTAAATAATTTGGAATTATATTGGCAAGCAATTAACTTAGGTCATTAATCTGTTACATTTTACAGAAAACTCCATGATTGGTGCATTCAAACCACGTGACTTGTATGAAACAATCACAGACGCTTCTACAAAAGCTTACTTGCGTAAATAACGGTCGTTTTGAATGGTCCTTAGATTTGGCTTACAGCACAAGACAAATACAAAAATAAACATATTATACCCTCTAATATGAAGAGAAAAAAATACTAAATAAATATAAAATCATATTTTAAATGACAATTTTTCTCTTCCATTTACGATTCAATGACGAACTTCATTTTTTCTAATGACCTCCTTAATATACAATAAATAAAAAAAAATCGGAGTTGATTTAAATTAAAAACATGCGATGATGATTAAATTCCGACATGAAATTGTTTTTAATGGCCTCTAATATATGATGGTAAAAAAGTTTGAGAAAAAGGTTTAATGGCCCTCAACTCAAATACTTCAACTTCCATCTCTTTAGGGTTAGTATTGTGCTGCGACGAATTCCAGCTTTTTAATCATTAAAGATGAACGAAGAATTAACTTGGATTTTTTTTTATAAAATTCGGTTTAAATCCAATTTATTTTTTCCAAGAAAACTTCGGATTTTTGTTTCGATTAATATTAGGAAAAGTACGAGAAAAGATAAATTAATGCTGGATATTATTCTTTTTCCTAGAACTTTTTACAATCATTTTATGGAAGTTGAAATTATATTTGTAAGTAATTAAATTCCAACTAAAATCTTCCTACAAGCAAAAATAACGAAAAGGTGTTTTAAAATAAGTTATCTCCTAACAAGTTTTGGAAACTTAGTAGTTAAATCGAATGAAGAGCTATATATAATTAAACATTTTACAGATGGAGAGTACCAGTAAAACTAATGGAGATGAATGGAGAGTTACTAATGGAGAGTACCAGTAAAATAAATGATTTTTTTCTGAAAGGTATTAAAAGGAAACTGTACAATATTTTATTGAATTAAACAATAGTAACTTTGAAAATAACACACATATTTTTAATTATTTTAACTTAAAACAATTTACTAAATTTGCAGTTGTTTTAAACAACTATTTAAATTTTAATTTAAAAAATCAGCGTAGTTTAATCGATTGGACCGTAAAAATAATTCATACAAAATATTGAAATATAATGTTCATCTAAAACTTTATTACTAATTATAAACATACAATTTTAATTAAAAAATTTGAATTTTATTTTTTTTACGTAATATTCATAAATGTATAATTGAATGCGAGTCTGACCGCTACATACATTTGTTGTTTTCTAGCCCACTGACGTAATTGTAAAATTGTTTTTAGTACTTGGATATTTAAATAAATTTTCCTGGGTATGTTATTTTATATTATTTAATTTTACTTTTATTAATTGTAAAAAGATAGCTTGTCAGTTGTTCCTCAAAACTTTGAGTTGAAAAAATATAGTAAAACAAAGTATTTTTATGAAATTAAAAAAAGTGCATTACTAGAAAAACAGGAGATACCTAGGCGTATATATACGGCCTTGCGTATCAGAGAATATGATATTCTACATGAAATATAAATATTTGAAAACAGGAAAATTGACCAAATATTTTTTCCTTAAGTGAAAATAATTAGTTTGTATTTTAAAATTGATCTGAGAGATAAGAACGTGCATATCCATTCGTGTATCACTAGTTTTAATAACATATAACAAATAATTTTAAAAAAAGTCATTATAAAATCTCTATTTTGAAACATTTTTGAAATTCAAAGAATTGGGGAAACTTTCAAAATCATTGTTTACTAAAATATTAAAACATTTATTAAAGAAATATGTTACAGATATAAAAAAGACTCTTCTGTTGCAGTGTAAACTAATATTCAAATTCGAGGATTTGCTCACCCCTCAAGAGATTAAATATATCGCATAGATAAAATAAGGGAATAAAAATATTTAATAAAGTACCATTTATACAGTGTCTAAATAATAACAATTAAGATAAAAAAACATATAAATTCTAATTTCAAGTAATATAGTCAAGTAATATATTTCAAAATCGATCTGAAGGATACGAACGTGTATCACTAGTTGCGAAATAAAAAAAAACTTTTAATTCCATATAGTACTAGTGAAGATCACGTACTATATCACGAGTCATTAGACTACTTATAAAGTAATTTAACGAAATTTAAATTAATAAGTATGTACAATGAAATGTTTTATCTTATAAATGAAATGATCATGAAGTAAAATAGTATGACTAATTAAACCACGTATATACAACCAATTTGCAGTTTTGATCTGAACACTCAGATGTTAAATTATAACTTTAGTTTAAAAAATAAATAAATCTGAGTAATTTACGTCAAACGTGTCATTTTTTAATTATTTGTAAATATATTAATTACTTTGTTGATTCATAATGTTATACTTTGCTTTCAAATAACTGGTAGTTAAAAAGTTTTGACTGATGATCATTATTTGGCTAATTAATTACACATAAATAAATATTATTTTTACTATGCTTTAACTACTATGTTACTACTAAAGCTGCTAAGCTACTTGTTTAAAATATAAGCAAAGTAGTTGGGCCAAATTAATATTTTATTATGGTAATACAGCTTAATTTAATACAGCTCCAACAATGATAATTTCCCAACAATGTGAACACCCTGTATATTATCCTTGTATATTGTTTTCTATGTATATAATTATACCTGTGTATAATTATTAATTTTGATTTTTTTAAGTAACAGTTACTTTATGCTTTAGGATCATTATGCTAGGATTTTAACTACGAGACTTTATTAAAAGTCAGAAATTGTAGTTTATATTTTGAAATGCCATATATCCTTGGTCAGGATATTAAAGCTTCCCAGATCTAAAGAAACACATTTATTTTACGATCCATCTCTAACCATGTATTGGATGCACAGTCATAATAAGAATTGAATAAAAGTCCATTAGTGAGCTCATCACCAACAAAACTCATGCCTAAAACCCATATCTATCTCATTAAGAAAATCCTAACTGCAAAGCTCCAAATCAGTGACTTTCCAACCAAGCACGCGCATCTCCAAACAGCATATTAAATAAAATCCATTTTACTCCCCCCCCCCCACCCCCGTCTTTGAAGATAATGAGAAAACTTAATAATCAAAATATTATGTCGCCCTAATACTCTTTGAAACGTCGCTCGGTCCTAAAAGAAGCTCATCCCGAGGAAAAGAAACATCATTAGAAACAAACTCTGACCCTGCCAAAAGATCTCAAAAGACATTTCGAATACAATTTCCCCAACCCCCCCCCTCCCAATCGTTTTAATAATAAAGCCTCGGTCCCTCTCTCGTCAATAACACTGGAGTCCATTAAAAGACCAGGGGAATCCAGAATCTAAGAAGCATTTTTAAATTCTGAATCTTCGTTGAGAGAGAAAAATGCAATATTTCCCATCAAACAGGTAATTGCACTTTAGTTTAAAGTTCGTTACTACTCAAGAATTCTTCGGGAATGTCATTTTTCCTCGCATACTTTATAACTAGGAATGCTTTTAAATGCACATACCTCGGAGTTAATATTCAAATGCTGGTGGGGGGAGGGGGTTCTTTATCCCCCCCCCCCCTTTATTTCTTTATGTTATCTTTCCTGGAAGGGATGGGTGGGTTGTTTTTATTTATCTATTTATTCCCTGGCTTTTATTATTATTAGTTATTCATATCCTTCCCCCCTCCCGTTGGGTAAAGTGGAATGAGAGAACAATCTGTTATTTTTCACCTGTTCTTTCAAATAAACGAGACCAATATGCAATTTTTTTTAAATGTTCCTTTACTTATGTAGTATCTCTATATATTCTAAACAAATTTTTCCAGATATTTTGTATAGCTTATAATTTCGGAGAAAATTATTCTCCTAAACTATTAACGGGTAAACATTCGTTAATAAATGTAGCCGTATATATTAAGTTACATTTCTTGCAAAAAGAAATAATTATTATTTACTCCTTTTCAGTATAATTATTGAAGTATTAACCATTATCCCATGTTAAACTAATGAGTGGGCTGGGACAGCATCTGTCCCATAAATTTTACTGATCTGGCGATGAGCTTGGGTTAATTTTGACCACGGTTGGGGGGGGGGGATAATATTTAAATGATGAGAGGTCTGAGGTATACTGTTTGCAACAGAACAGGTAATTACATGGTTTCAGACATGTGACTCTTGACTAATGATTTCGATCGCCTACAGCTTCGATTTTAAGTTTTTCAACCTCTGTATACCGTACCCTCATTTGCGAATCTACCTGCTTTGAGGAAGAATTGCTAATGATCCGCCCGTCGAACAGTTACAAGCCTCTTATTGCAAGACAAGTCGTCCTTCCACAATGCTTTGAGAGCTCTTTGCCCTGCGACATTTTCTTCCCTGGTCTAGGAATTAGCCCGCAGGCAAGGCAACTTTTCTTTAATTTAGCCCACGGGAAAAGGTTGAGAATAATTTTGCGTTCACAAGTTGTTAAGTGTAAGGAACCTAAAAAACTGGTTAAAATAAGTCCAGGGTTTCACCCAAAGCAAGAACTATAATGCTACTTTAATTATCACATTTAAAACCATTTTTTTGACAATTGCACAACTCGTCACCTTTTCATATAAAAAAGCATCGATCTGATGTTTTCAATTCTTCACATAAACTTTTACAGCATGTTCTATATTTTAAGTAACGCCATTTCTTTGATAGCTTTTTCTCTTCCCAACATAAAAAAAGGCCATTATTTTTGTGATTGTGGAGCAATAAAAAAAAACAAAGTGAAATTATTTCATAAAAAAAACGTAAATTTCACACATACTCTAGAGTTACAAATGGCCACGAAATAAAACCCTCTATTCCTACATGTTAAAAGAACAGTTCCCTCAAAGAGCCGGTCTAAGAACAGTTCAAAAGTAACAGGACTAAAAGCAGTTAGGCAAAAATAACGTAAATATCCCCTATGTCGTTCCCTCCGTTGGGGTAAGCTAATCATGGGAGGAGGAGTGCATTAAAGGGGGAGGGGTGCGGGAATTGGAGTCGTTACTGGTGCTTACGACGCTAATGATGCTCCATAACCGTGAACCCGTTTGCGTCATTTGACCTTATATATTACTCAAGCGACTGATATAATCGTAAATTAGTGTGTTTTATGAAAATATCATTACAATGTTCGTAGAGGATGCGAGGAGGTTTTTTTTTAGGCGGTATTGAAAATGTTTAGCTTCGCTCGATTGGGGTAATTTAATGGTGTCGCTAAATTTTGGAAATTATGCAGAGATATTCTATTGAATGAAATTATACATGTTTGGAAGGAGATTTTGTATACAATTAGTTTGGTATGTTTTGCACATATAAATAATAATATTTTAGAAGATCAATCATACATATACATATATACACACACACACACACACATATATATAAATATATATATATATATACATAATATACCCTACACAAAAATCTACCTACCGTGATTTAATGATTATAGTTGAAAATTCTGCAGATAGTTTTGCTTGTTTTCAGCATCGATACAAAAAAATTCAAATGTGGAAAGAATTTTTAATTATACAGTGTGAAATGTAAAGGTTAAAAAGTATTTAAAAATCGAACTGTTATATAGATATTGGTGTAGAACTTGTGCTCGATATAAATAACAGATTGATACAAGTAACGCTCATTTTAAACATTCACTTTAGGCAAAAATGGTCAATAAATTTTGAATCTAATTACTTATTAATGCAGTATTATTATTCGTACATGTACTGTTATGAATTATATCTATTATAAGCTTTTTTTATAACTAAGGGCGCCGCATCCTGCTCGCTGACGCTTGTCAACTCCTCTTTGATTTGCCTTACAAACCAAATATCGCTTCATTCGCAATAAGATAGTGATAACAAAATTGGACACCACAAAAAATCTGCTCCATACCAGCTAATGCTCGTCGAACTCCAGGGGATTGCTTCGCAAACCAATACTTGCCCCAATCTTCTATTACTTTATCTTGCATATTAACACTACATTTAAATTCCCGATAACGCGAAACTTCCCATTCGCCTTGCCATCGCGGCAATCCGGCCGCTGTGTTCTAATGTTATTCGTTGCATTACTATTATTAGATATAAATATCATTATTGTAAACATATAAATTCCTTTCTATCAGCTATGCAAAAGTACAAACCTTCTTGAAACTGCATTTTACCACCTCTTTCTTTTGAACCAAGAGAGCAAAAAGCGCACGTTTAGTCTACTTTCCAGTTATTACTTAGCTCAGTGTTCACGTCACGTCACCGAAATTTCTAACTGATGCCGATTGATTACATTTTGGAGCTTTATAAAACTTCTCAATTTTCAAATAATAACGCGTATTTTCTTCCGAATTTAAGGTACTACCACCAAAATGGTTTTCAGCAAAAAATTAAAGCACTTTTGATGTGACGACGATACGACTTTTGTAGTTTCTTATTTTGGACTACTTATTAAGACTAACGTGGCTGCTTGAACGAATGTGTTGCCGTTAAGATAACAAAAATTTACCTTCAAAAAGGGCCACGTAAGTCTTAAATATTTATAAATATTCAAATACGAAATCCCTAAACACAAGAAAGTTTAATAATATACTTATTCTCGACATGCTAAATTTTTATTAAAAATCATAATTATTAATTATTAAATGTACTGGCATTAATCAGTTGGTGTATGGAAAGGGTACATCTTTGCACTAGTTCAACGTTTTTTACATAGTTCGTCATATAATGGCAAAACCTTTACAAACAATAATAAGAGTGCTAATCGATTTTGAAACACTTCCAAAATCCGATGCGATTAAAACTAGAAATTATTTAAACCTAAAGTTGTACAACGCGCAATCATATAAGTTTCCCATAAACATATCCATAATCTAACTATTTTCTGCTGCTTTAAACACAATTTGGGTTATTTATAAAATATTCCCTAAATGTTAACTTCAAGTGGCGCCTCATACAGATATATGTCTCTTGCATATTTATCCTTAATACATCAATTTCCATTTATGCTTAAACACCAACATTTATTTTATGTTTCACCCACCACCCCCCTTTAATCCTCCCAATTGCCCACACATATGGGCACCATCACCCCTAAGCAAAATTTACATCACTCCTCAAACTCGAAGGAATACAAATGGTCGTGGCTTACATCCTTTAAGGACCATAAGCCAAAGAAATCGCCAGAACAACAAAATCTCATCAATCCCCTCCCCACCCCAAATCACCTCCCCAAACATTCACTCTTTATGTTCATCGCCCTTCCCCCTTCCAACACCCCCCACCAAGACGGCCCCATTGTCATTCCTCACTGTGATCTCTCATCAAATTATTGCGGCGATAAAAAAGGATTGATGACATCAAAGGCAACGGCCCCACGAGCGCAATCATCGGGCCCACCCAAACCCCGTCCCGGCTCTTTTTAGTGTCTTTAAATTGCGTGTGATAACCCCCTCCCCCCACCCGCCTGAGGATGGTGACGAAAGGCAGGCCCGGAAATGATTAGAGATTCTTCCCCCCCCCCCAACAGCCATTCCGTTTCCAACCCCTACTGAAAAAAATAGCGTTCTTTACGATGTTATGTGACAACATATTTCGGGAGAACGAAGTACCACCATTCCACCAACGCACTTTGGTGTGTATTGCTTTTTGGCACATGTAATATTAAACGGGTGTGGGTTGGGATGGCTGCAAGATGGGACAAGTCCAAAAACGGTATCAAAAGGATAAACTCAAAATTATCAATGGGATAAACTCAAAATTTTATTCATAAGGTAAACTCAAAATTCTATCCATCGTATAAAACTTGAATGGATGACTTTATTTAAAAACAAACTTTCAATGTTTAAATGCTTAAATTTATTTAAGGCGATTAAACATCTGGTTATTTTTGGATTAATTTATGCGTATGCGCCGTTATTTACGACGTTATGTAGCAGCATGCCTTAGTAGAAAGCGGTATCATAATTTGGGAAGATCTCCCTGCTGTTACTTTGATGTGTATTGCTTTTTGGCAAAGGTAAAATTGAACGAGTGTGGGTTTTGATGTAAGGGTTGGAAAATTCAAAAAATGGTATCAAAAGGATTAAACTCAAATATAAATTTGGAATCGGATTAATCCATGCTTATGTGGAGGTCTTTACGATGTTATTTGACAACATGTCTAAGGAGAACATAGTGCCATAATTTGGGAAGATCTCCCTGCTGTTACTTTGATGTGTATTGCTTTTTGGCAAAGGTAAAATTGAACGAGTGTGGGTTTTGATGTAAGGGTTGGAAAATTCAAAAAATGGTATCAAAAGGATTAAACTCAAATATAAATTTGGAATCGGATTAATCCATGCTTATGTGGAGGTCTTTACGATGTTATTTGACAACATGTCTAAGGAGAACATAGTGCCATATTTTGGGAAGATTTCCCAGCTGTTACTTAGATGTGTATTGCTTTTTGGCAAAGGTAAAATTGAACGAGTGTGGGTTTTGATGTAAGGGTTGGAAAATTCAAAAAATGGTATCAAAAGGATTAAACTCAAATATAAATTTGGAATCGGATTAATCCATGCTTATGTGGAGGTCTTTACGATGTTATTTGACAACATGTCTAAGGAGAACATAGTGCCATATTTTGGGAAGATTTCCCAGCTGTTACTTAGATGTGTATTGCTTTTTGGCAAAGGTAAAATTGAACGAGTGTGGGTTTTGATGTAAGGGTTGGAAAATTCAAAAAATGGTATCAAAAGGATTAAACTCAAATATAAATTTGGAATCGGATTAATCCATGCTTATGTGGAGGTCTTTACGATGTTATTTGACAACATGTCTAAGGAGAACATAGTGCCATATTTTGGGAAGATTTCCCAGCTGTTACTTAGATGTGTATTGCTTTTTGGCAAAGGTAAAATTGAACGAGTGTGGGTTTTGATGTAAGGGTTGGAAAATTCAAAAAATGGTATCAAAAGGATTAAACTCAAATATAAATTTGGAATCGGATTAATCCATGCTTATGTGGAGGTCTTTACGATGTTATTTGACAACATGTCTAAGGAGAACATAGTGCCATATTTTGGGAAGATTTCCCAGCTGTTACTTAGATGTGTATTGCTTTTTGGCAAAGGTAAAATTGAACGAGTGTGGGTTTTGATGTAAGGGTTGGAAAATTCAAAAAATGGTATCAAAAGGATTAAACTCAAATATAAATTTGGAATCGGATTAATCCATGCTTATGTGGAGGTCTTTACGATGTTATTTGACAACATGTCTAAGGAGAACATAGTGCCATATTTTGGGAAGATTTCCCAGCTGTTACTTAGATGTGTATTGCTTTTTGGCAAAGGTAAAATTGAACGAGTGTGGGTTTTGATGTAAGGGTTGGAAAATTCAAAAAATGGTATCAAAAGGATTAAACTCAAATATAAATTTGGAATCGGATTAATCCATGCTTATGTGGAGGTCTTTACGATGTTATTTGACAACATGTCTAAGGAGAACATAGTGCCATATTTTGGGAAGATTTCCCAGCTGTTACTTAGATGTGTATTGCTTTTTGGCAAAGGTAAAATTGAACGAGTGTGGGTTTTGATGTAAGGGTTGGAAAATTCAAAAAATGGTATCAAAAGGATTAAACTCAAATATAAATTTGGAATCGGATTAATCCATGCTTATGTGGAGGTCTTTACGATGTTATTTGACAACATGTCTAAGGAGAACATAGTGCCATATTTTGGGAAGATTTCCCAGCTGTTACTTAGATGTGTATTGCTTTTTGGCAAAGGTAAAATTGAACGAGTGTGGGTTTTGATGTAAGGGTTGGAAAATTCAAAAAATGGTATCAAAAGGATTAAACTCAAATATAAATTTGGAATCGGATTAATCCATGCTTATGTGGAGGTCTTTACGATGTTATTTGACAACATGTCTAAGGAGAACATAGTGCCATATTTTGGGAAGATTTCCCAGCTGTTACTTTGATGTGTATTGCTTTTTGGGGGTATTAAACGGGTGTGAATTGGGATGGTTGCAAGTGTGACAAATCCAAAAATGGCATTAAAAGGATAAATTCAAAATTTTACGAATGAGATATATTCAAAATTGTATCGATGACTACATTTAAAAAAAATCTTTTACATTTTTTTAATTTATTGATGGGGATATAATATTTGGTTATTTTTGGATAAATTCATGCTTACGGGGCGTTCTTTACCATGTTACGTGACAGCATGTCTAAGCATAACGCAGTACCGTCATTTGGGAAGATCTCCCAGCTGTAAATTTGGTGCGTTGCTTTTTGGCACATGTAATAGTAAACGGATGAGGATTGGTACGACTGGAAGATGAAACAAATCCAAAAATGGAAACAAAAAGATAAACTCAAAATGTTATAGGAATGGGATAAATACAAAACAGCAACAATGACTTAAGTTTTTTAAAAAAAATTCAATTTTTAAATTTCCTGTTAAGGATTTAATATCTGGTTATGTTTTGATTAATTCACGCTTATGTGGTGTTCCTTACGATGTTATATGAGAACATGTCTTAAGAGAGCTTAGTAATACCATTTGGAAAGTTACTTTGTATTGCTCTTTGGCGGGTAATAATAAACGGATGTGGGTTGAGATTAGACTTGGGCGTTGATTCGACATATATCAAAACCACGGAAGTAAAAAATCATCGCGATATCGGTTTCGTAATTTTCACTTTGACGATGTGTCGAAAGTACACAAGAACATTCGAGACCAAAGACTCCAGAAAAATTGCATTTGTTTATCAAAAAACGTAATAGAAGTAATGCTTTGATAAAAGTGGAAAAGTATCAATATTAATCACAAAGAGAAAGGCAAAATTGTACAATTCCTTGATTTGAAAACAATCCAGTTCCGAAACGTAAATTTTAGGTATATATCTTTCTATTTACTTATTGCTACTGTATTTATTCCACTCATAAAATATCGATATATCAGAAATATCGATTTATGAACAATACGTAAGTATCGAAAATATCGATAAATTAGGAATATCGATTAATCGTATTAGCTGGCGATTAATCATGATGGCAAAATGTTTTCGTCGCCCAGAGATAACTGCAAGCTGGGACGCATCCAACAGTGGTATCGGCGGAATAAATTCAAAATGGTATCGCTGACTTATAAATGAAAAATCAAAGAACATGGTCTAAAATGACTTTATTTACTTTTTTGATGGAAATTTAACTTATGGTTATTTTTCTATAGTGTTGTTTACGATGGTATGGGACTACATATTAATCAATGGAATAAACTCAAAATTGTATCATTTTCTTTATTTTTCAAAACTATATTTCATTTGTTAAACCTATCACCGCTATTGTAGTCATTACATTGTAACTTTTAACGCATAGAATATTATGTAATATAAATCGACAACAATGCTACAATAGAGAACAACTCGTATACAATGTTTGATGACAACACTTAAAATTAAAAAAAAAAATGCTAAACTAAACGTATCTTGAGACAACTTAAGACCTATTCTACATGCACTTTATTTACGCGAGTTAGCTTTTGCAAATGGTTCCATGATTGCCGAATACAAACCACGTGAATTACATTCTTCAGTGAAAGAAACATCTGTAAAACTAACGCGTGTAAACAACGCCTGTGTAGAATGGGCCAAAGAGTTAACTCTATGCTTTATAATAATATTTCACAACATAAAAACTTCCAAGAGTATACATGATTTAAATAAGATCAATTGAAAAATATTTTTTTAAACAATGTTAAGATATTTTATAAAAAGGAGCTAGATTACTGTATTTAACTATATTTACATCGTTAAAAAATTATATAAATGTAATGTATATATATATATATATATACATACATTTTTAACAATGGTAATTTAGTTAAATACTAACAGTCAAAATAAATATGAATACATAAGAAAACAGCAATGAGAAAAATATGAAAATATAATAAATAAAGCTCATAATATCATAAATTAGAAATTAAAAGTATAGTTGTCGTAATATTCAATTTGATACTGCGTAAACAAGGAACATTTCAAATAATTTTATTTTCTAACCGTATGAGTTACAAAAAGTAAACACGGAGAAACGCAATACATAAACAAAACAATAAATAAGAAAACGACGTGTTATTATTACACAAAACATAATTATCTTATTTGTGAAACATTTTATTCAGTTTGTTTCTTTCAAATTCGGGATTCTTAATTTTATCTTATTAATTCATTAATACAAACATTAGAGCTCAAATAAATAAGATGAATACAATTTAGTATTTTAATTATATCTTATTACTAACATGTCAAATTTATGTGTTGTTTTCCTAGTAAATAATATTTATTAAGTTCTTATTTTATTCTATTTCTTTTAAGATAAAAATGCTTTTATAAACGAAAAACGAATTAGAAATAGAAAATTCTAAATATTTAAAATAATACTGTAGACGTTTTTTGTATTAACTTTATGATTAGTCATCATAAACTGGATATCGAATTCCTTTATTAACATTGAAGTATGCATTATCACAATTATTTTTTTTAAAGTAGTCTGCCCAAAAATATGACACCCTCTAATCAAAATATTTTAAAAATATTCTTTTTAATAGTTTTTTCATTTATATATATACAGAAGTGTAGTTTAACGGTCATGTTTTTATAACGTAACACTTTGATAATTATGATCCCAATGTACAATTAAACGTATTTTTCTCATTTACAAACGGAACACAATTAGATTCGAATATTTGTAAAAAAAAATTGTTTAATCAATTCTATTAATCCCAAACAAAAATAAACTTGATTTGATAGAAAAATAATATTTGAAGACGATTATATTTTCTAACTCCCAGTATATGCCTCCGAATCTCATAGTGGCCAAAGATACAAAACGCTCCCGATAATTTATGTAAACCTGTAAATCTCGTACAAAACTTGAAGTGATTATCTATATAAATTGCTTTTGCTATTTTCGTCAAAAATGTTAACTGTAGCCTTCCCAATCCCCAGAGGGAAATATGAAATACCGTGTATGAATATGTCTACAATCAGAATTAAAGTACTACTACATAGAGGATTGAAACGAGCACTTACTCTCAAATTCACCTAAAATGCACTTAACACATTTGTGCAATAAATCATTCATACAATTTAATAACAAATTGACTTCCATCGCAATTATTTTTAATAATATTATTCCTCCAACCCAAAACAAACAAAACGCAATCCAATCCTAAGAACACCCCTAAACCCCCTTCACATTCGACAGAATACCAAATTTGTGAGACATAATCTGCAATAAAACAAAAATCGGCATATTTTGGATTTATGCTCGTCTGGCTCTGAGGAACAAATATGTGCGTAGCAATCACGTAATCGTAAGGTTGAATCGCACCAAAATGTATCCACGGTGGGTTTTTTGGGGGGTTTTGGTTAATTAACGTCGCACTAGAGCTGCACAGTGGGCTATTGGCGACGGACTATCTCGGAGGAAAGACCCGAGAACGATGCCTCGTAATTTTTAACCATGGTCAGATGACGAGGACAACACCTGAGCTGGCACCCAACGCCTTCAACAGATATCGGGACTATATCCACGGTGGGATGGATGCAAGTAAAAATCCGTCGTGGTATAATTTCCTCACGCTTATATAAGGTTGCGTGGAGTGCGAGCTCAGGTCGTGGTATCGTCTCTTTTCTTTGGGATATACCTTAAACTGTCTCCAATTGCCCAGTGTGCAAATCCATTGTGACGTAATTGAACCAACCAATCTAATTAATAAATTCTATACAATTCAATTAGGTTAGTAATTGGGATTACAGAAATGTACAAAAAAGTATCTTAAAAACCAAACCAATAAATGTAAATGATTTCAATAATCGACCACTTTAATAACAAATAATGTATTTTCATCGTTGAACTGTCTAATCAGAGAGAGCCCTTGCAGAACAAGTAGTTAAATCCCCGACCAATCTTTTTCTTAGACACACATTTCCTCGGTCGTAATCTAATGATTGGCTTCTTCAAATAATCCCCTTACTGCCCCCCATCCCCTAGAAAAATCCCTTTTCCCCTAATGCCGCACTTATTGGCGGCGACTCAGACCTCTCGACCCGTGAACTGCAGACGACATTTGGCGATCCAATCAGGTAATTGCAGACGCCTCCTATTAATCAATCTCTTTACCAAACCAATTTTAGAACAATAAATCTCGGTGGGGAGTGGTAACAGAAGAACTTTTTGTCCCCATCCGAATCAAATATCAATAAAACACACAAAAAAGAAAGATTCTTGTCCAAATTCTCGTCTGAGCGGAGTGAGGAGATAAAGAAATACCTCCCCCCGCATGGTTTCACTTTGCCCCTGTTATTGTGTGTCATTATTATTGTTTTTTGGTGTCGTTGGTTGTTCTCTTCTCCAGTTATGTTTGATCTTTTAAGATATTTCGTTAGTAAGGGGAGAAGGTCTGGTCAAGGCCCTCCTTTTTCTCCAGGACGTGTAGGGGGTCGAAATATTAGAGAAAAATTGTGAAGTGTTATTTGTAGATCTGTTTTTTTTTTCAAAAAGTATACTAGTGTGTTATGATAATAATCTTTAATCTTATAATGAGATTTCGCTATTTAAATTTAATTTTTGTTGATGTACATTTTTAAGTGAAAGTTAACAGAAGTTATATTTTAAATTTTGAACATTATTGCATTCTTAAAAATAATATGTTTTGTATTTTTTTAATTAAATATTGAATTAATAAATTATGACTCGTTTGCAATGGTAAAGTTGAGTAATTAGAAAATGTTCTGATAAAATATCTAGAGGTATACAACTGAACCCATACATCTAAATAATAGTTACCCGATGGGGGAGGTTGTGTATATAAACTGCATTTTTAACACTGTGTCCAAATTCAAACCAGCTGTTTTTCTATTGTTAATTATTTCAAATATTAATTTTTTAGTTCAATATTGTGCTGTCATTTTTAAGTGTTATAAAGGCAACTTAAATAAAATATTTAAAAATGAAATTGTAGTTATCTAAATAATAAAATAATGATTGGTCTTGTGCACGGGGGCTCTTATGCGTGAATCGCAAAACATCTGCTTCCTGTGCGTATAAAAGGCTGAAAATTTATAGATAGACACTATTTCTCATAAAGATGTCCACTTGAGACTAAGAGTTTTAAAATGCTGTTTAATTTTTTAAATTAATTTTTAATTATTTTAGAAGCGGTATTTTTAATTTTTCATATTAAAAAAAATGTCAACGTTGTTCAGATATTGTAAGATGCTATCAACAATAAAATACCTTCAAAAATATAAATATTGTATTGTTTTTTTTTAACCGTGCGAAGAACAGGCATTTTTACTAGTGTATCAATGATTTAATAACTTTTTTACTCTATATATGTACTGGTTTATATATGTACATTGCTCTTTTTACATTTATCCCATTTATATATTTCATTGGCATAAATGGATACATACATTTTGCCTTATTCTAATTGTTTCTTTGTAATATATATAATCTTTCTTTTAATATATATATTTAAAGATGGCATCCCTGTGGGATAACTTATTATTTACTAATAGTTTACCGATTATATAACAACAAAATCACACGTACGACTTTTTAGTCTCCGTTTATTGTCTGACTCAAGTGACTTGAGTCTTTACATATAGAGGATTTTGTAAAAATAGCTGATAGAAAATTATGTTTTAATGTGTGCATTTTTCTATTCTTAAAAGTAAACTTTATATTCTAATTAGAAAAATTAACTGCTATAAAATATTAAAAATGTATAAAGTTGCTAATTTTACGTTCATAAAAAATAAAAGTTGGTTTTTAATAGAAGAAAATATTAAGAAAATATGGAAGTTTGTTTGTGTTTAAGACATTCTTACATTTATAAATATGAAGAATGAACCAGAAGAAATATCTGAGAACCTCGTTAAATATTAATTTATGACATCAATATTACAAGTTTTATAAATGAAAAAGACACATTTAACAGCTCTTGGATGACGCTTGTAACTTTTAAAAAAATAAAACAATATGTACAACGCCTTGCCATTTATTTTCGAATTAGTCATAACTCCAATTTTGAATACATTGATGTGATTGGCATTTTACTTTGAATGGCAGTAGTTATAAAAAATTTTAATTAACTTTTTGAACATAATGTCCAAATTGAAATATTAAATATTCTGGTTTCGAGAAATTTCTATTACCGCAAAACTGCACAAATTGAATACATATGTATTGATACGAATGATATGAATCTAGAAGTACTTCATTAGTGATTATGATTAATTTTTTTCCATGCATTATATTTTATTATATTTAATACATTTACTTAATTGATCAATTCGAATTTGAGAAATTTGTGTGTTTGGAAATCTGTTGTAATTAAAACTTTACATTTTTTTTTAATAATCTAATGTTTTATTTATATATTAAAACCCACATAATCATTTTTAGTTATTGAAAAATCCCCTCCATACCCCAAAACTTTCACCAATTTCGGCGAAACTAATAAAACCCCTATATGAAAATACCCCACAAAAAAGGCAGGAAACAACGAAAATCGTCAACTGCAATATGACACTGCTCGAAGGGGACAACAAAAACAGCCAATCAGGAGCCGAGGCTGACATTGCATCCCCCCACGGCGTGTCCGACAATCAAAAGGAGACAACGGAATGTCACATTCTGTGTCCTGACATCCCCTCTTTTCACAGTGAGGACAATTTTCTTTCATCTTATTTCTGGAATAGTCCAGTAATTGAAGCGTAAATGATCCAGAGGACGGAATTTGATGTTAAAAACGTCAATTCGAGTTTCTTCGCGTGACAGGAGATGTAATTCGGGAGAGTTTTTGTGAGTGGAAAATGGCTATTTTGATGCGTTGTGTTTCGATTCCCTAGGATTAGTTCCTTTTGAGAAATCATTTTTATTTTATATATATATATATATATATATATAAATCCAAAGATGAAAAGAAATATAACGATATGAATTTCTTTTGAAATTTATACACGTGTGCTTTAATGATTTTGAACCTTCAAAAAAGTTGAAGACAATCTGTTAGATTTTTTTTTATTGCGAGATATTTTTATGATGTTTTATAAGGAATTGAAAAATGATTAATATTTATCAGAAAACATTATAAATAACTACTTGAACATTTCAACTGAAACAAAAAATGTATGAATCTTTCCGCGTATTACGAGTGCCACAGGCCCCTCACCAATACACAAAATTACTCTAGGTTAAAACATTTTTTTAAATCTAAATAATTGGGTTATCTTTTAAAAACTATCATATATATTATTTATGTAGTACATATCCCTTTTACGCAGACCCAACGAAGTTGAACAGAAGCAGGCCTGCCACTGAGGTGTGACTTTGAAAATTGTATCTTTAGTATCCTCAAACATGAAAAATAGTTCCCTAAATAGTCTCTTCAATTATGCATATATTTAGCAAAGATTACTAAAAGCAGTTAATTGCAACAAACATGAAACAAATTGCGACAAATGCATTCAAATAAATGCAAGTAATATTACAAATTGAGATTATTTTTATTTTTCTCACATATATATATATATATATATATATATATATATATATATATATATATATATATATATATATATATATATATACACAGGATGGACAAAATCTATTTTTTAACCCCACAATAGTACTCTTTTGTAAAAGTGTATTTTTGCACCAATATTTGCTTTTATTTTAAATTAACGCATCAAAAACATTCACCTCTAGACTAATTGCCTACTTTAAGCCAAACATACTAGAATATGACTGAAGGAAATGATAGTTAAACCTGTATAATCTCCACCTTGACGCGATTGGCGGTATTGATTAAAAAGCAAATGCACAATGTGTATCCTTTACAACAAATACCCATTGTAATACAAAAAGTGTACTCCTTTAAGCGAATAAACTCCTAAAATAAAATTTCCAATTTACCACTAAAACAATATGCAAACAACTCAATACAAAGAAAAAGTCCAATGTACAGCAGAGGAAAAAAACGAACCACCCCTGGTTTCTCGGCCACTATTTATTGAAGGGCTAAACTTAATATACCATTTTGTAGGGAATAAAGTCTACTACACGTTGATATACAAAAAAATACATAGGGGAATATCTTCATACTGGAATCCGCACCAACTTTAAAATTTTCAATTGCAACCCCTACTTTTGATAGCGCTACTTGAATAGCGCAAAGTATTAGTTGGACTACGAAATGAAGGACGCTAGCAGAAAATGTTTTGCCGTTCTCTTGCGTGAGGCGTCTAGAATTGTTTTCTAATAATATGATACAGTATGTTTTATACTTAAAGATATGTTATTACTTTAATGTGATTTTTATAGTATTTTTGATGACGTCAAATTTTATTATTTGTATTCTTAGGATGTTCTGAAATTATGTAGGCAAATGACAAACTTTTAATATTGTAAGAAAAATCAAAAATAATAGAATATATCTTGAAAAAATTATTTATTCCAGGTTTAAAATTCATATACCAATTTACTTTAATTTTAAAATTCTGATGGAACAATTTTTTTTAAATATATTAATTAGGGTTCTACCAATACGTAGTTTCTCAATTCTAAATGTCATACATATATACACTCAGTTTGAATTGAGGTTATGTAATTACTTATTTTTTCTCCATAAGACCGAGCTTGCCTTTGGTTATACAGGGTGTCCCAAAACTATTTTAATACTTTTATAACTCATTTAAATAACAAAAATATGCACATTTGTATTTAATAAAGAAAGAATCAAGATTCTTAACAATGTTAACAGCACTTCAATCTGCGCAACATTATTGCACCTTTAAAAAATCAGTTTTTAAATAAAACCACATATGGGGCAGTAGCAACATCTCCAGATCTCACGCCTTTCTGTTGGAATCGAAAGGTCACGTGATATTTCCTTTGAGATGCTGACAGAAAATCTTGGGATTTCGAAGCGACTTCGAAGGTGAGATCGTTTTCGCGCGATTTTCTTATCGCAATCTCAACAAAAGCCTTTTCATAATTGGCCAAGTGTTTGATGACGAAGGGAAGGGCGTCACTTTCTTTCAGTGCGCATGGTCAAAAAGATGTCTCGGTTGGGATAGATCTCACGACTCAATGACTAGGTGGGATCGTTTCCGAGAGATTTCCATCAAGATTTCAAGCTAGAAGCTATCTTTTGTAGTTTTCATTATACTGTTCATTTTTAGATGATTTAATCTGCAGACGATAATATAAACATCTGTCATTATAAATACGTTACTCTTGTATATAACAAAACAATATAAACCAGCGTTCAACATATTAAATAAATTTAACTTGGTGTAATCATTTTTTAACTTAGTCATGTAGCTCGGCGTTACCTATGATCTAAGTTTGAAAAATATATATTTTTTTATTTTGTGGCGTAAAAAGCCTCTTTTTATGCATTGAGAAGAAATACATTTTAATCAGAAAGAAATAACATAGTTAATAAATTTAATATTTAGCTATGTACAAGGTACAATAAAAGAAACAAAAAAAACTATTACAAATAATAGAAATACTTAAGTAAATTTTGAAAAAAAAATAACATTTATATTATATCTGAATCAATATTAAAGAAAAATAATTTTTAAAATTACTTAAATGAAAATTAATTACGGAAATTAATTTTTGATTAAAAAAATTATGTATTTAGAAAAAAAAATTGGAATACTTTGTGAATATACCTTATTATATTATGGAACTGTTTATATATATTATAATAAATACTTGCAAAACAATACTATTGTCCTTAATTAATGCGTTTTAATAGAATTTTATGATAGTTGTTATGGAAAAAATAAAATTATGTTTTTAGTGTACAATATGTTTAAGCGTAATGAATAAATATGATACATTATTAATAGTTAAAATATTATAACAGAACATCGTACAAACGTGAAAATAATCACACAATTTGTAATGTTTTCGAACAAAATAGTGTGTACCATATGCAACAGGTTTCAGTTTTAAATATTAGATAATCATTTTTGTACTAAAATTAGGGTCACGATACGTCCGGATTTCGGCCGGACAGTTTTTATTTCCAGTAAGTTCACGTCTGAGCTCACTCAAACTCTGTGCTTGTTTTAGGAAATAGGGTAGTTAGTAAGTAATTATTACACTTTCCGAATTTTACTAAAATAAATTATGGTAAGCCTAACTATAATGTAATATGCCGCAACATCATTCTGACTATCTTCTTTGTATCGAAATAACTGATCATCATCTGACCATGTTTCAAAAATACGAAGCATAGGCCCTGAACCGTCGCCAATAGCCCATAATATAGCTCTAGTGCGACGTTGACTAACCAAACCAACAAAATCTCCGTAACAGCCCGCTCCGTAGTGTTCGAGTGGTTAGAACTTCAAGATCACACTTATGGATTCCCATCAAAACTTTGGGTTAAAGTTTAGCTAGTAATCAGAGGATTGCTAGTTCGAACCCGTGCTATGGACTTAACAAAGAAAAGTAAAGAAGTACACTGTTAAAAATAGGTATTCGAAAATAAGTCAAATTTACTCATTTTTAAATACATTCGATTCTTATCATAGCTTCGATTACATTAGTCTTAAATTTGATAAAGACATGTACTCATTTTTGAGTGCCAGCATGGAATCAATGTTAAGCACATTTAGTTTCATTTTCCAATTGATATATGTACACAGACGTACTCATTTTTGAGTACATGCAGGTATCGGTTGTGAGTAAATGCAGTTTCAAATCTGAAACACCATATGTACTCATTTTTAAGTATATGGAGGAATCGTTTGTGCGTATATTTGTTTTCAAATTCGGATGCATGTACTCATTTTTGAGTACGTACATTCATATTTGAAAAATGACGTTCTTCCCTTACAAATTTATAATTTAATGCACAAATGCATTCATTTCTCTGCTTTAAATAATTGAAAATATAATTTTTTTAAGTAATATGTATTCATTTCTTTCACCCAATTTTAAGATTTTTAAGAAATCTTATTTTAGAAATGATATATATATCATTCCAAATTTTAAACACTATTATTTTTACATTTTGCTTTCTCAAGTATATACTAATTCTTGAATACGATACTTTTCATGTTTCAGATAGCAAAAGATAGAAAGTTTGAGATAAAAAAAAAGGAATATATATAATTTCAAATTTGGAATATATATCAAATTTCTGAAGTAGGATATTTCATATTCGTGTGTTATTAAGAAATAAATAAATATTATCTCAAAAGAAAAAAACATATATATTTTTAGATATTTATAACAAAGAAATGAATGAACTTTATACATTAAATTATAAATTGGTAGGGTAGAATGTCCTTTTTTAGTCAAATCTGTGTTCCTAGATAAATTACAATATCTTAATAAATCTCTTAGTAATGAAATATTGTATTACTAAGATAGCTTAGTAATACAATATATCATTCAAATCTGAAACACCATATGTACTCATTTTTAAGTATATGGAGGAATCGTTTGTGCGTATATTTGTTTTCAAATTTGCAAATAAACTTTGCAATAAATTGTTGTTGTAAATTATATATGTAATTTTATTTGTAAGAGAGACTAATTCATACACACAATACGTTTGAAAAAACAGTTTCCTCCTCCTCAACTTTTGAACACCTCGGGATATTTAAACAAAACTAACTGCATTCGTTAGTAAGAGTATACATTATTTTGTGACATAAAATTTTGTCTTAATATTTTATTCGATTACATAAATTAAGATTAAAACTCAGCGAAGTACACAAACATATCAAATAAAGCAAATACTTATTTTTGCATGTGACTTAACTTACAAAAAACTGAATGAACATTGCACCAGGGTTAGAAACTGCAGACTTTGAAATGTACAGAAAAACACTTTCTTGAAATTGTTCAAATGTTTTTTTGTCAAGCCCTGAAGAATTATTTTGAATATCTGCAACAAGTGTAGTACTACAACATGCATCTAAATTATTCAATGAAAAAGTAGTTTCGTTCTGACATTTTAGCAAACTTGGTGAAGTATGTGAAGTTTCATGGTTTGTGTGAAAGTAAGTGTCTTTCGTAATATAATTTCCGAAATGCTTGTCTACAAAATTTATCGAAGCAGACATAATGTTCTACATTAGGATGGCGATTTTTGATATGTTTGCATAGTTTATGAGGGGAAACAAATGACATTTTGCATCATGTGCAAAACATTATGTACTGAACTAATTACAAATAAAGTATCAAAAATTTAGTTCACAATTATTAACATTTAACAATAAATACATATTTTTACAGTAAAACTATACACACACGACATGATAAGAATGATTACTTTACATGAATAAACAGACGATTTTTTAACTCTAAAACACATGATGGGATCTCTGCATCAAATTCACATTTATAAAATGTATTATTTATGAATTGCCCCACTATTCGGCAGTAAGCTGAAAATTCTACATTTAAAATATATGTTAATTTAAAACACAGATCAACAGCTTTTAACAAAGAATTTGCAGCTATGCAGTGTTCTTCAAACACTACAAATGCCTGGGAAGGGTAGAATTATTCTCCAACAGCTAGGATAAAAGGTTGTTTTCTATCTCCTCCCAAAAGTCTGTCCTGTTTCATAAATTTTTCAATTCCTTCTCCAATCTGAAAGTAATGAATAAAATAATACAAATAAAATCATTTTGAGACGTTTTTTTTTTCTGTACATTGCTAATTAATCATATGTATTGTCTCAGTGTCATTCAAAGTAAATGTTAACACCAGAATATTAATACATTTGTTATTTTTTAACACTGTGAAGTTTCCGTCCTCAATGGTCCATTAGCTTCTTATGATTTATGTTCATCTAAAACTAATCATTCTTAATCTGTAATTATTAACATATTATTTAATATAATATTACATACATTAAATAACTTTCATTATACAACGTACAAGGACATCTATAACAAAACAATCTTAATCTGTAGGAGTGTAAATTAATAAGCATGTTTTCTGCATTACAGAAATCTTTTGATTAATTTAAACATTATATACACAAGAGCTGTTTTAAAATATTCTAGAAAGCAATCTTAATTTGATAGGATTGACTATAAAAGTCCAAATTTATTAAATTTTTGTCAGTACTGAAACAATGATATTATTGTCTGGAATTCATCTTGCATAAAAGTCATTCAAATTTAAATGCAAATATCGATTTAATTTTATTCATATCATCCACTGAATATAATATGCTGTGTTTACTGCAATTGTTGAGTGTGGACATTGCAAATATTTAAAAATCTGATACTAGGTTATTTAATAGAAGTTTACGTACTGGGATAAACTGAAAAAAGTGATCCAATGACTGTGCGCTAGTTGAACGTATCTTTTTCTTCTTCGATCCACATTGTTTCGTAAATATTCCTTGTGGAAGCAATAGTGGCATCAGTAGAATAGCACAGCGTATTTCTGAATAGAAAAGTATAATTTGCATATAAAGGAATAAAAGTTATCAATATCAAAAGGGTAATTTTTTTTAGAAAAATTTAAATTGCTATTGGCAATTGCAAAATTGCTATATTAAAATATGCGATTAAATTATTAGTGTATTATAAATTTCGTAAGATAAAATTTTTGAGTTCATATTCAAAGAAAATAAAAGTGTATATTTATGCAAAATTCTATATGTTTAAAAAAAAACTCGTGTACCATAAGTATGAACTTTTATTATCCCTCTTGTTTATCCCAAGGACATATTTTGACCATCACCATAGATTCATAAACTAAAAATGTCATATTTAAAATATTTGGCATTGGTAATCAATTTTCTACAATAAATAAATATAAGAAAAAATTACAAATTGTTCCATTCTATGAAATTGCAATTTTTCACTGCTAAAACTTTATAATTCGGCGTTTCAAAAAATTTCTATTATGCTAATAATGAATTATTTCCTTTTAGATCATTTCAAATATAAAAAAAAATCTATAAATTATTCTAAATTTTACTTTTAATGATCGCCATTTAATGTTTTAAGAGTAAATATTCATTAGCACATAAAACAAAATATTTTCTCAATTATCGGTTGGTATCTATGGAATTTTATTCCTTTAATAACTTTAAAACGTAATATAGAGTTGAAAATTCACAATGAAACTAAACTTCGCACATTAAAAAAATATTTGCATAGAATGTTTTCCAAATAAATAAAAATGACGTTCATACACAAATTACTCGCATTATGAAAGAATTGTTCTAAAAGTTCGATCTAACATAATCAAATATAGTTCAAATTAACCTACATACATACAAACAAAACAAAAGACACAAAACAATTATAAATCATTTTCATAAGGTAAAATTCTAGCTATTTTAATTTTTGTAACACTCCGTATTGTAGCAAAAAGCCCAATGTTCGAATATTTTCAGTAATTATTAAATCAAACAAAACTTATGATGTCATTTTTATAGTGTCAATAGCGAAAAGAAAATTCCTTAAAATCGCAAACGATATTGTCATCCATGTTAAGTGAATGACATACATTAAAATAGTTATTATATACGAATGGAACATCGTACAAACTTAAAAATTATCACAAAAAATGTCTAATTTTTAAAGAAAAATGCTCTGTAAATTTCATAAAGCTACGTTTTGTAGTTATGGAATATTCCGTGTAAATATCGGCATTCTAATTGATTCATAATTTTTTTATATTATATTTTCAAATGTAAGATGGCGAATGGGTTTGCGTCCGTCGTATGTTAGATGGAAGGGGTAAATGTACGAACTTTTTTTTTTATTTGGCAATGCAATACTTTTTTTTAAGTGCAATATTAAAAAAGTTAGAGGGAAAAATCCAAAAAAAGTGTGGGGACAGCATTAACTGAGCGAGTGAATACTGCTATGGCGTTATACAGTAAACATTATAAATTTAATAGCACTTACTTTCGAAACACGTGGAGTACTCCTTCAAATTCCATTCCGCTAACTTTTGTTGAACAAATTCATCCATATTTCTATTTATTTAAATCAAAACGAAAGTATCTGTAGTTAAATATCCCGCTTTAAACTTCGAGCAAATTCCATTCACGAATCAAAACTAAACTAGATAAACCTCCGCTCGACGAACGAAACACTGAGCTGAAGCACTTGTATCTATAACTCCACCATAAGATATAGTTCTTTAAGTTGGAACTCGTAACTTTTATTCTTCGGAATATTTGCACGAAATATTTTGGAATTATAAATGCAGTTTATTACACATTTCTTATATCGTAATCTATAATACCTAAAATGAATATATCTAAATGTTCTTATTTTTGAGTACAAGCGGTAATTTAATTCTGAGTGACGTTCAATGTTCAATTACGAAACAATTATACTTAAAAAAAAACGATTATATCCACATACTCATTTTTAAGCACTTCTTCTTTTACAGTGTAGTGAGATTGCGATCGGTGGATTGCCAACTTCGCTACAAAAATACTAGAAAATCATCCAGAGCATCCAACAAATTATACTGGCGAGTATACGGGACTGGTACACGATATAATTGATCGGGGGTCCGATGTCCTGACGCCAATTAAGGTTGCGTCGGGCGCCAGCTCAGGTGTCGGCCTCGTCATCTGACCATGGTTAAAAAATACGATGGCATCGTTCCCTGGTCTTTCCCTCGAGATAGGCCCCGAACCGTCACCAATAGCCCAGTGTGAAGCTCTAGTACAATGCTTTTTAAACAACCAACCATTCCGCCAAAACCGAAGGTTTGGTTTTAGTTAATTAACGTCGCACTAGAGCTGCACAGTGGGCTATTGGCGACGGTACCGGGCCTCCCAGCTAAAAAAGTCAGCATGAAACCTTCATCAAAATTGTCAAATTGAAGGTTTTTTGAAGGTTTTATAAAGGATATTGAAACAAAAAACTGCACTTTTTTTTAAGTTTTTAGTTTTCCTGCATAAAATCTTGAAAATATCTGCATTTTCCCTTAGATTAAAAATTGAAGGTTTTTGCAGTTTTTATGAAGGATATTGAAACAAAAACCTTTAATATTATAGACCTTCATAAAAACTGCAGGTTTCCTTCATAAAACCTTCAATTTCAAAATATTGATGAAGGTTTTATGCTGACTTTTTTTTGCTGGGCTATCTTGAAGGAAAGACCAGGGAACGATGCCTCGTATTTTTGAACCATGGTCAGATGACGAGGATAACATCTGAGCTGGCACCCAACGCCTTCCATAGACGTCGGGACTTTGGACCGATCAGATTTATCGTGCACCAGTCCCGTATACACGCCGTTAATTTTTGTGGATGGTCTGGACGACATTCTAGTATTTTGGTAGCAAAGTTGGCAACCCTCCGTTCGCCATATCACTACTTTTTCACTATTCTTAGTCAAGTCCGTCGCACAGGTTCGAACCGAGAACATTTGGATTCCCAGATGACGCCTTAATCCACTTGGCAACGGAGGCCTCGTCAAAACCGAAGGAAAGACCCAGGAAAACTGACAAAAAAATTGACTAGGGTAACCATACAAAACTGTCTGGCAGAAGACATTATTTAGTTTATTAATATCTAAATATATAGACGATAAATACCAAATGTTTTGTTATAGATATTTATAAAAAAAACTATAATTGCATTATATATTTATAAAAAACTATATTTTACTATCTAATGTGTAATATTGTATTTTTTTCACTTGTAAATTATAAAAGAATGTTTTTATTCAGCAGAACTGCCACTGCACATCCCCATCATATGACCATGGTTCAAAAATACGAGGCATCGTGCCCGGGTCTTGCCATCGAGATAGGCCTCGAACCGTCGCCAATAGCCCACTGTACAGCTCTAGTGCGACGTTAATTAACCAAAACCACTGCACATCTACCATCTGACCATAGTTCAGAACTACGAGGCAGTGTTCCCGAGGAAGCGTTATTGTATTTTATTTGAGCCGTTTAGAAGTAACGCAGATAAAAATATAAGCTTAATAAAATTGTTATTTCGATAGATATGATTAAAAGTTTAAGAAATTCATTTAACATTACGAGTTCTAAATTTTCGAAATTCATAATTAAAAAACTACTTGACCAAATGACTTGCAAATTGATATCCAACGATACATTTTGTCGCAGATTCTAAATTTTGATTCAAAATTGGTTGTTGCCATTGGAAATTTTAAAGTTGGTGCAGATTTTAATATGAAGACAGTCCCTTATGCAAATTTTTAGTATATCAATGTGTAGTAAACTTTATTCCTTATTAATTGAATGGCATATTAAGTTTAACTGTGCAATAAATAGTGACCGAGAAACCAGGGGTGGTTCGTTATTTTTTCTCCGGCTGTACCTGTACAAGGTTACTCCCGCCGTTTACCCGAGCTACATAGAGTCATAGTTACTCTCGCCGTTTACCCGAGCTACATAGAGTCATAGTTACTCCCGCCGTTTACCCGAGCTACATAGACTCATAGTTACTCCCGCCGTTTACCCGAGCTATATAGAGTCATAGTTACATTAGTCATAGTTAAATCATCCTGACAACCTCTACATAGTATGGAGACTTCCTTACCCTTTCAAGAAATATATAAAAAATTTCAAAAATATCATCGTCATAACAACCTTATTTCCAAATAAATTATTTTAAATACTACCCGAGCTACATAGATTCATAGTTACTCCCGCCGTTTATCCATCGTCATAACAACCTTATTTCCAAGTAAATTATTTTAAATATTGGCCTAATATAAATAAGCAAACGAATCACAATTAATAGATTTTTTTTTAATTATATAATTTATGTAATCATTAGATTTCATAACAGTACTGTCGGAAGGATTCGTCTTTAAGATAACTTTAATTACCTAATCGATTTAATTTAATAGTGTTTTTTCCTACTGGCAGGCCGGTCGGTATTACCACAAGAAAATTCAGAAAGTTCAGAGTTGCCATTTAAAAATTGCAACTGTAAAATGTGTTATGTACAAAAGTGCTTCCGGAGGAAGTTTGACCTGTACCTTCTATCATTTATCTCTTGGAGGGTTTCATTTCGTTACAAATATATCGCGACGGACATAAATTTGGTCTCGTTCGATATGAAATTAGGCGTATTCAGATAAAAGTGATTTTTTAAAATGTATAAAAATAACACAGACTTTTTATGTAACGAAGTTCTTGAATAAATATTCCATTCAAATGATATGACTAATACTTATACATCAAATACTTATAGTTAATAAAAAATCCGATTTGCTTTTCGAAAACCTGAATATTTATTCATAAATATATATAGAAGTTAAAAAAAGCCCGCGTATGCGAAGGGCGGCATTGAATATATATAAACTTGCTCTTAACGTCATGGGCTTACCATTTACACATTGTACGTGATTTACTTAATTCAAGAATATTCACTTATTAACACCTACATTTTTTTTTAATTTAAAATTTGTTAATCGTGCTGCCTGTCACGAAATATAGTGTCATAATAGAACAACCTGAATGCGTTACATGGTATGTATTTCCATGTAACACATGGTGTATTTTCCATGATACCCTACGTAAATGATTACAGACCCTTTTCATGCCAAAACAAAATAATCATCAGTAGATTAAACTAAATGTTACTCCCGCCGTTTACCCGATCTACATAGAGTCATAGTTACTCCCGCCGTTTACCCGAGCTACAGTCATAGTTACTCCCGCCGTTTACCCGAGCTACATAGAGTCATAGTTACTCCCGCCGTATACCCGAGCTACATAGTCATAGTTACTCCCGCCGTTTACCCGAGCTACATAGAGTCATAGTTACTCCCGCCGTTTACCCGAGCTACATAGAGTCATAGTTACTCCCGCCGTTTACCCGAGCTACATAGAGTCATAGTTACTCCCGCCGTTTACCCGAGTTACATATCTGTATGGAGACTTCCTTACCCTTTCAAGAAATATATAAAAAATTTCAAAAAATATCATCGTCATAACAACCTTATTTCCAAATAAATTATTTTAAATATTGGCCTAATATAAATAAGCAAACGAATCACAATTAATAGATTTTTTTTTTAGTTATATAATTTATGTAATCATTAGATTTCATAACAGGATAGTACTGTCGGAAAGATTCGTCTTCACGATAACTTTAATTACCTAATCGATTTAATTTAATAGTGTTTTTTCCTACTGGCAGGTGATTTTTTAAAATGTATAAAAATAACACAGACTTTTGATGTAACGAAGTTCTTGAATAAATATTACATTCAAATGATATGACTAATACTTATACATCAAATACTTATAGTTAATAAAAAATCCGATTTGCTTTTCGAAAAGCTGAATATTTATTCATAAATATATATAGAAGTTAAAAAAAAGCCCGCGTATGCTAAGGGCGGCACTGAATATATATAAACTTGCTCTTAACATCATGGGCTTACCATTTACACATTGTACGTGATTTACTTAATTCAAGAATTTTCACTTATTAACACCTACATTTTTTTTAAATTTCAAATTTGTTAATCGTGCTGTCTGTCACGAAATATAGTGTCATAATAGAACAACCTGAATGCGTTACATGGTATGTATTTCCAAGTAACACATGGTGTATTTTCCATGATACCCTACGTAAATGATTACAGACCCTTTTCATGCCAAAACAAAATAATCATCAGTAGATTAAACTAAAATGTTCCATGGTATCCTTAAATATTAAAAAGAACAAATTCACCTCAGTTACAGGAAGAAAAACACTTTATCTTTGAGATACAATTTTATTTCGAATGAAAATGTTTCTTCATCAATGCATACCATTTCTCAAACTCTTATATGAAACAAAAGAATGAATGCGGTTATTGAATTTGACGCCGGTGTGTGCATTTTTTTTTACGTCTGCATAAAATCAACATACCCTCAATTTTCTCTGCTACAATCTTTCAAAATAAGATTCCCCGGGCACTTCGTTAAAGTCTCCGGTACGGTCGTCTGTTTGCCGGCGTCAGTTTTAATTTAACCCCCCCCCCCCCCCCCTCTACCTCCATTCCTTTTTCGAAATTCATGAATATCTCCTTCTTAACAAGGACTCCCCACTTCTCGACATTCGCCGGTTTCGAATTAGAAATGCAATGTTTGAATTCAAGAGGGAGGTGGAAAAAAAATCACAAAACAAAAAAACATATTCTCACTTAACTTTACAAACGCGTAATTCGAAAAAGAAAATGCGTGCTTTCCCGAGTAAAAAGTGTCTGTTTTAAGCTGTAACAACCCATACATGTGAGTGGGTTGACTTCCAAGTGATATAAGTCCATAAACAGAGTTCTGAGATAAGAGCGTTTGAAATTTTCAACTTGCCTTTTCCACAATGCTAAGCGAAATGACATTTCACCATTTATTGGGTTATCTATTACACAAGGATCCACACCAATTGGCCAAATTATATATCTAGCAGTTCAATAATAGAAAATGGTGATAATTCATTTTCGTTTTTTTGTGACGTAAACCACTTAGCCGCGAACCCATCCTTATATAAACGTGCGCGGTAGAGAAAAAGGGGGAGGGAAAGAACGAACTCGGCACTTTTCTTTGATTAAAAATTTTTCAACTTTTACACAGGGTGTGTTGAAAATTTCTATATATTTTTTTATTATATTCTCGTCGTCTCTCTCTCTCACCTTAAACCCAATTTGCCCGCAAAAAAAATATTTTTATTTACTTCCGTTCCCGCTTGTTTCAACCCTGAGTCTGTGCGTTATTTCCGTTCTCCCTTGGCGATCTTAAAAAGGATCTAAGTGAAGAAATACACGTCAGGAGGGGCTGAATTATAAAGTGAGAGACCGCGTGCGCCAGTGTTCGTCGTTAGTTTTAAAGTTAGAGAAGGGGCTCTTAAGTGTAGTTCTGTAAGGCTGATGTAAGTATCGTACATCCATAGAAAAAAGGGCGCAAGTTCAATTTAAAATACATTTAGTGGAAAGTTTTAGTTTAATTGAGCATTTGGATCTATCAATTTTAATTTAAAGTCTTTCGGAAATTATGTGTGAAAAGGGAAAACTTCATCGCTTTGGGGCGCTTTCCATTCGTGTACGAATATTGAAGATATTGTGTAAAACCTAACATTTCTTCAATAATTGTTGTTTCATTTTTGAATTACTTCCTTTTAAATTGAAGAAATAATTCATTAAATAACAATAGTTACGGTAGTATTACTTGTATTTCAAAATATCATTAATTTGAGTTTAAATATATTTTAAATTAAGTTGAATTTTTTTTTTAATTTTAATGTAAATACATTTTATTTGAATTCAAATACATTTTCATATGAACTTAAATGCATTCTAATTTGAATTTAGATGCATTTTAACTTGAATTTTATTATTAATTCAAATATATTTGAATTTGAATTTAAACAAATATGAGCTTTCCATTCGTGTACGAATATTGAAGATATTGTGTAAAACCTAACATTTCTTCAATAATTGTTGTTTCATTTTTGAATTACTTCCTTTTAAATTGAAGAAATAATTCATTAAATAACAATAGTTACGGTAGTATTACTTGTATTTCAAAATACCATTAATTTGAGTTTAAATATATTTTAAATTAAGTTGAATTTTTTTTTTAATTTTAATGTAAATACATTTTATTTGAATTCAAATACATTTTCATATGAACTTAAATGCATTCTAATTTGAATTTAGATGCATTTTAACTTGAATTTTATTATTAATTCAAATATATTTGAATTTGAATTTAAACAAATATGAGCTTTCCATTCGTGTACGAATATTGAAGATATTGTGTAAAACCTAACATTTCTTCAATAATTGTTGTTTCATTTTTGAATTACTTCCTTTTAAATTGAAGAAATAATTCATTAAATAACAATAGTTACGGTAGTATTACTTGTATTTCAAAATACCATTAATTTGAGTTTAAATATATTTTAAATTAAGTTGAATTTTTTTTTTAATTTTAATGTAAATACATTTTATTTGAATTCAAATACATTTTCATATGAACTTAAATGCATTCTAATTTGAATTTAGATGCATTTTAACTTGAATTTTATTATTAATTCAAATATATTTGAATTTGAATTTAAACAAATATTAGCTTTCCATTCGTGTACGAATATTGAAGATATTGTGTAAAACCTAACATTTCTTAATAATTGTTGTTTCATTTTTGAATTACTTCCTTTTAAATTGAAGAAATAATTCATTAAATAACAATAGTTACGGTAGTATTACTTGTATTTCAAAATACCATTAATTTGAGTTTAAATATATTTTAAATTAAGTTGATTTTTTTTTTAATTTTAATGTAAATACATTTTATTTGAATTCAAATACATTTTCATATGAACTTAAATGCATTCTAATTTGAATTTAGATGCATTTTAACTTGAATTTTATTATTAATTCAAATATATTTGAATTTGAATTTAAACAAATATGAGCTTTCCATTCGTGTACGAATATTGAAGATATTGTGTAAAACCTAACATTTCTTCAATAATTGTTGTTTCATTTTTGAATTACTTCCTTTTAAATTGAAGAAATAATTCATTAAATAACAATAGTTACGGTAGTATTACTTGTATTTCAAAATACCATTAATTTGAGTTTAAATATATTTTAAATTAAGTTGAATTTTTTTTTTTAATTTTAATGTAAATACATTTTATTTGAATTCAAATACATTTTCATATGAACTTAAATGCATTCTAATTTGAATTTAGATGCATTTTAACTTGAATTTTATTATTAATTCAAATATATTTGAATTTGAATTTAAACAAATATTAGCTTTCCATTCGTGTACGAATATTGAAGATATTGTGTAAAACCTAACATTTCTTAATAATTGTTGTTTCATTTTTGAATTACTTCCTTTTAAATTGAAGAAATAATTCATTAAATAACAATAGTTACGGTAGTATTACTTGTATTTCAAAATACCATTAATTTGAGTTTAAATATATTTTAAATTAAGTTGATTTTTTTTTTAATTTTAATGTAAATACATTTTATTTGAATTCAAATACATTTTCATATGAACTTAAATGCATTCTAATTTGAATTTAGATGCATTTTAACTTGAATTTTATTATTAATTCAAATATATTTGAATTTGAATTTAAACAAATATGAGCTTTCCATTCGTGTACGAATATTGAAGATATTGTGTAAAACCTAACATTTCTTCAATAATTGTTGTTTCATTTTTGAATTACTTCCTTTTAAATTGAAGAAATAATTCATTAAATAACAATAGTTACGGTAGTATTACTTGTATTTCAAAATACCATTAATTTGAGTTTAAATATATTTTAAATTAAGTTGAATTTTTTTTTTAATTTTAATGTAAATACATTTTATTTGAATTCAAATACATTTTCATATGAACTTAAATGCATTCTAATTTGAATTTAGATGCATTTTAACTTGAATTTTATTATTAATTCAAATATATTTGAATTTGAATTTAAACAAATATGAGCTTTCCATTCGTGTACGAATATTGAAGATATTGTGTAAAACCTAACATTTCTTCAATAATTGTTGTTTCATTTTTGAATTACTTCCTTTTAAATTGAAGAAATAATTCATTAAATAACAATAGTTACGGTAGTATTACTTGTATTTCAAAATACCATTAATTTAAGTTTAAATATATTTTAAATTAAGTTGATTTTTTTTTTTTAATTTTAATGTAAATACATTTTATTTGAATTCAAATACATTTTCATATGAACTTAAATGCATTCTAATTTGAATTTAGATGCATTTTAACTTGAATTTTATTATTAATTCAAATATATTTGAATTTGAATTTAAACAAATATTAGCTTTCCATTCGTGTACGAATATTGAAGATATTGTGTAAAACCTAACATTTCTTAATAATTGTTGTTTCATTTTTGAATTACTTCCTTTTAAATTGAAGAAATAATTCATTAAATAACAATAGTTACGGTAGTATTACTTGTATTTCAAAATACCATTAATTTGAGTTTAAATATATTTTAAATTAAGTTGATTTTTTTTTTTAATTTTAATGTAAATACATTTTATTTGAATTCAAATACATTTTCATATGAACTTAAATGCATTCTAATTTGAATTTAGATGCATTTTAACTTGAATTTTATTATTAATTCAAATATATTTGAATTTGAATTTAAACAAATATTATTTGAATTGGAATTTAAACAAATATTATTTGAATTGGAATTTAAACAAATATTATTTGAATTTAATTCTAAACAAATATTATTTGAATTTGAATTTAAAAAAATATTATTTGAATTTAATTCTAAACAAATATTATTTGAATTTCAAATTATTTAAACATATATTTGAATTTAAACATATTTTAATTAAAAAAATACTTTAAAATATATTTAAAGACTTTTTAAAAAGTTTTTTGTAATTAAAACATATATAATACCAACTATGGCATACTATAGTATAATAGCATGTCTGAATTATTGATATCTGCAAAAACAATTGTATTGAAGACTCGGTTTTACGTTGTAGTCTATAGAATGATAAAAAAATTAGTTATTAATATATTATTTTTATAATACGATAAAGGCAATGAAAAATCAGAAATCATCAAAGTTGGTCAATAAATGCTATCTTTAAATGCTGCCTTATGAAATGCTTACACGTTATATCCGAACAAGAAAATAACTTCAATATTGAAAACCAGTTTTTCAGTTTATATTAAAATTATGATAACATTAAAAAAAACTTTTGAAAATAAATCTAAAATAGGGCTTAAATTCAACATGTATATAATAAGTTTATGAAAAAGAGCTTTAACTAATTGTAAATATACAAAAGTGTCTAATTACTATAATACAGCCATAAAATTAGCTAACTACTACAGTCCAGTAACTATAACATGAGACGTTGAGCTATCAGTTCTACAAAAATTGAACATTCATCTTTTTTTCCAGGGTCCGTACTCATTTGACTTTGATTTAGTTTTAATTAGCAATATAAATTGATCAACATACATATGTTATTATTGTCTTCATTGTTTGCGCTTTATTATCCTTGTTTTGATACATGTAGTTTGCATATCATCATTTAATTATAAAACAATAATTATTCATTTGCACACACACACACACACATCTATGGTAATTTTCTTTGAAATTGAATTTTAGTACATAAACATTCTTTTAGTACTTAGCATTATCTTTAAACCTGTAAATACATTTCATCCTTGGTTATTGTTGTAACTATTATTTACTTAAAAGTGAATTATCAGATATTCATATAACCATTTACATCGACAGTTTCGGCTGTATTTTAATATACCAAATAGAATTCAAAAGCAAAAACGGTCTTGTGTAGCTTGTTCATAACCCTTTCTATTATAAAGTGCAACCGTTTTGTTTACTTCAAGATAAAGTAATTTAACTAGGGAATAAAATAAGGATGTTCCCGTTCAGCTAATGAATAAATTTACTCTACAATAATGCGGAACTCAATTAGCATATCAAAATGAAAATATTCTTTCCTGGAACGATTTAATTTTTCTCCCTGTGACGAACCGTACAGGGAAAAATAGCACGCGACTCTTTTAAATAATTAATTGCGCAGATGTTACAATGCTGATTTGAATCAGTTTTGTCTCAATAATACTCGGGTACCATTCCCTTCGGTGCAGCGGGCTTTTGTTGCAAAAATAATGGAGGATTATAATTTGGAGAATTTTTAATATTAATGGCCTTCGGTGATTGTTTCGGAAAATGAGATTCGAGTTTGCATTTTTGATGGCAGATAAAAGCAATCTGTGGATTTTTAGGAAATTTGTTGAATTATGTATTCTTTCATCAGCGAAAATATGGGTTTTTAAAATACGGAATTTTTTAAAAGAAATAAATGGTAAGTATATTAATAATTCAAAAGTACTAATTCATTCTCTGATAGTAAGGTGAATTATTTTTTGAACAAAAATAAATATGTTTATGCAAAAATCTTAATTAATACTCGAATAAGACTAATGTGATAAGGATATCGGCAAATCATTCCAAGATTTGATTTAAAACTGTGGGACTAAATTTACTTTCTTTTTATTCCAATTATCTAAGATGGAACACTAAAACCATAAATATTGTTAGTAAAAGATATTTCGACGTTTTACAATAAGGTGCTTATGAAAACGAGTGATCATAATTTTATATATTTTTTTAGACAAAAATGTATTTTTCTAAATATACTATTTATATTACAAACAAGAAACATACTACCAAGAGGGTTTGAGGAAATTATATTTAAATGTCATACTTAAATATCATTCAAATTATCTATTTATTAAAATAGTATCAGGTGTCATAGTTTCGTAATGTGATTTTTAAAACTGAATTCTTCTCTATCGATATTTTATTTTACTAAGCGGAAAGAAGTGTTCACAGAATTTTTCTTTACACTACACAAATAAAATAGTTCGAAGCAGTTTTTTAACGACTACAAGAATTGCTAAAAAACTTTGAAAACTTTGTTTGATTTTTCAAAATTTTTATCTTTCTACTTCAGTGGGTTCTGCAAATGTTCATTTTTTTTTCTATAATCATTTTAATGACTCCGAAAATATTTCAAAACACTTATAACTTCTCCATATAAGACTCTATGCATGATTTAAATAGCTAAATGCACTTTTATTGATACAATCGTTGGTTGGATAATAACAAATAAGGTTTGTGACTGAACTTTCAACGGTCAAGACAGTGTTAAGCGAATTGTATTCAGAATCAAAATCAGAAGCAAAAGTAGAAATAGTTAAGTTATTCAAAGAAAATAGTTTGTATACCTTCAGTTCACAATGCAGAATGCCATTAAAAGGGGTTATAGGCTATATTTTGTGGGCTAAATATGATGAAAATGACAAAAATACTTGTCAATGTTCATCAATTAAAAAAAAATATTATTTTAAAAACCTGTTATTTTTATGAATAGATAGTAAAAATCGTTATGAAATAAAAAAAATTATATAAATGCAATTTACATAAACATAAGGAGAATTATTTTTCAATACGGTGTAAATCTACCTTTTTATATCACTCTAAGATTCCACTATTTTAAATTTTTCATTATAACTAAAGCATAAAATTATTAAAATCGAAGTATAAAATTATTAAAATCGAAGTATAAAATTATTAAAATCGAAGTATAAAATTATTAAAATCGAAGTATAAAATTATTAAAATCGAAGTATAAAATTATTAAAATCGAAGTATAAAATTATTAAAATCGAAGTATAAAATTCTTAAAATCGAAGTATAAAATTATTAAAATATTATAAACTATATATTTTTAATCATCGTGGTATGAAAAAATGCAATTTTATGATTAAAAATGTTATGATTTTTTAATGCGTTTATAAGAATATTTAATGTAATTCTACCAAATATAACTATTACGAGAGTTTTTGGCATTTTCGTTGCGAACATATTCCTTGCATATTATTCAGATATAAAACCTTTTTGGGTATTTTTTATCAAAATAAAATTTTATATTTCGAATATATAAACTAATTATCATCATTTTTTTAACGTTCAACTGCAACCCCAAACCATTTTATTTTATATTCTCACTTTGTCAACAAAACCATTCGAAAACCTTCACACTATAACACCCCTGCATTCGTGGAATTATTCGACGACTAACACTTCGGAAAAAAAAAGCCGAAATTAACTTGTCACAAGCCCTACCTCGCAACACGACCGAATGCAACGGAATCCAGTTTGAATTTTTCAGTCACATCTCCTTAAAAATAGCGCACATCGAATACGGAAACAAAGCATAAAAAAAGCAGAGCCGGAGTAATGCGCTACGAAAACGAATTCAATACGACGGGCCCGGAGAAAATGTCTTTTAGGAAATATATTCTTTTGACATCAGAGAAACTGAACTAACCTTGTTAGGAATATGGCTCAGAAAACTATAAAGGCCATTTTCTCTAAGGCTTCCACGGTTACCTAACTTCGCTTTCAAATTTCCATCGTATGTACCATTCCTCTTACCATTGCAGAAATTTTTGAAGATAAATAAAAAGCTATGTATTACTTTCCACTTTCTTTTAGTACGTCTCCACTTCTATTTGACACTGATATTTATCATTTATTTTTCTTTCTTTCTCCTACTTTTGCTCTTTTTCGAAAAAAAAAGAAGAAAAGAGGATATTTGGTTCAAAATTCGTGACCATTGAGAATCATATTGCGGCACTCGATCTGTTGTCTCTCTGCGAGATCTTGCATTTTTTTTACAGAATAAATAAAATATCGTCAAGATCAAAGAAAAATTTATGTTCAGTAGAAATGCAATAAATTGAATAACAGTATAACCAGTTATCACTAAGCAAAACTACAGTAATTAAAAAATAAAATTGCGTCAAGCGGGATTTTTAAAAAAAGTAGGTATTTGAAAATATTGATAGAGTTTATTTTTAGCATCATTGAAGATATTGAGAGGGCAAGTATACGAAGAAGACAAAATCAGTTTTTTTTCATTTACAACAATTTTAAATATAAATAAAACATATTTCTTCTTGCTGTTCTGTATTTGTATAACTACAGCAAGCACAGTGAAACACGCTTGGAGCAAGACACATGTACACTTAACTCTTTCATCCGAAACAAAATTAGAATTTTAAAAAAAATTAATAAGTCGTTCAATTTTTTACCATTTTAATTCTTACACTAATGTTTTTTTTTTTTTTTTTTGCTTTTAGACAACAGCTGTAGTATAGCTCTATAGGCTAAATAACCGCTGTGGCGTCGCATTGTTTACATGATTTAGATAAGCCAATTATACAGCTCTTCCAAACTCGTTTTCTGATTAGCTGAAGACCATTCTGATAGGCCTAATCAACAGCTGAACAATGTAGGGCGGAAAAATATAATTATAGATCGTGGTTTATCAAATTCAAAGATATTTTAAACAATTTTCTCAATTCAAGAATCCTTAGAACATTTATTTTCATTTCATTCATTTCTCATTCCATTTTCCTTTTTCTCTTACAATTTAAATTATTTTCATTTTTTTATTATACTTCTTTAACTAAGCCATCACTTTTATATCGATCACAAAACATTTTAAAGTTTAACTTATCCCTAGTGGTGACCCGGACGTGATATAAGCCCACAACCTCATGACCTGCAGCATCTAGAAATAAAAATCCTCAGACACCAACACCAGAGGGGATGTTGCTCAGCCACATCCGAATCGCTCTTGCATGCAAAGTTCGTTAAGCACCTAATGAGACGAAACCTCCGGATGGGCCTGAGATGGCTTCCAATCCTTTCCATCAGTCTTTGCTGCTGAGTTTGCTGTTGGCTTCAACGCAGCGCAAGCTTAGAACATTGATAGGCTTCTCTACCCACCCTGGGCACCTCTATTTCGACATCTTTCCACCAAGAAATAAAGTAAAAGCTTTTCTCTTACCCCTTCTTCTCACGGGCTTTGTTTTTAGTTGGCTGAGTTCCAAACCGATGTTTCTTGTCTGGAAGTGCGCACCACGTTGCAGTTTTCTCTTCTTTTCTTATTTTTGTCATTTTGGGGGTAGCTTTAGTTTTTTTTCCTGCCATTTAACACTTCATTTTATTTCCCCCCCCCCCCCTTTCCCCACCCCCCATGCCATTTCGTCTCCTCGATTTGGCAGAAACTATTATTCGGAGTATTGTTACATCGCGATGGCATCGTTCGGTGAAAGCGATGGATTGTCGATTACCGAAAGTGATGCTGAAGGTTCAATCGTGATTGAGGAACTGTTTAGGCAGAGGGGGAAATGGCGAGGTCATAATATTGAGGAGATTGCATACCATAGGAAAAAAATCGTGTCACGAATTTGATTCCCACAGTGTATACATTTAATTTATTTGTACACTGTTAAAAATGGGTACTGAAAAATATGTTAAATGTACTCATTTTTTATTACATTCGATGCTTATCATAGCTCCTAATACGGAAGTTTTATTTTTGAAAAAGGCATACATTAAAAACTGAGTACAATGAATAAAAAGAGTAGTAGCGTGCCTACATAGACTGCTTTCACGAATCACTTTCAATAAATATCGACAAATTACAACAAAGACTTACCGGGAATCGAACCCATATCCAAAGGTACCGCAGTCCAGTGCCTTATCCGTTGTATTAACAGGGTGACGTGAAGATGTTATACACAGAAGGTTTAAAGGTGTACTAAAAGAATGGGTTGGTTTGGTTTGTTTAAAAAACGTCGCACTAGAGCTGCACAGTGGGATATTGGTGACGGTTCGGGGCCTATCTTAAAGGAAAGACCCGGGAACGATGCCTCGTATTTTTGAACCATGGTCAGATGACGAGGACAACACCTGAGCTGGCACCCGACGCAACCTTAATAGGCCTCAGGACATTGGACCCCGATCAGATTTATCGTGCACCAGTCCCGTATACAAGCCAGTATAATTTGTTGGATGTTCTGGACGACTTTCTAGTATTTTTTTAGTGAAGCTGGCAACCCTCCGATCGCAAGATCACTACTTTTTTACATTTCTTTGTCAAGTCCATCGCACGGATTCGAACCACCAATCCTCTGATTAGTAGCTGAACGCCTTATACACTGAGCAACTAGGGCTCACCAAAAGAATGGGAAGTAATATAATTGAATTGTAATAACTCATTTTCCATTTTAATAATAGACTTCAAAAAACGTGGAAAAACCATCTTCTGAACAAATATTTTTAGTTCGTCAGGTCGCATTGTTAAGATAGCTTGAGCAGAGGCTGATATTAGCAATATTAAATCACAATGCCCATTTTTGAAAAGTACATTTGCTTAAATTGGAGTGCGTTATCGCTCATTTACGATTTGTAGTCAAAGAAAAATGAGAATGTTCAGGTACTCATTTTTAATTACCTTTTTGTTTTACAATGTACAGTAAATTATTGAACGTTTATTATAAAAATATCGTTAGTTTTAGCCGATTTTTTTAGCAGAGATAAAACTTTCCAAGATTATTTGAGTACACCTGATGCAAAAGCAATTACATACAAAAATTCAACAACAACAAAATTTAGAATGATAAGCTATTTTATTATTTAGACTACAATTTATACCTTACAATGAAAAAAAGACAGTTATTGACTTATAAAAAATATGAAGAAAAATCCAAAAGCATGGAAAAAGTTAGACTTCCTAACGGGTTTTCGTGATTTTATCAAAATATTTAAAAGTGCATTTAGCTGCTTTTGCATCTAGACTACTCATTTCATAAAATTCAAAATGATTCAACACTTTAGAATTATTCAGCTGGGACATTAGATGCTAGAAAACAGAACATTTAACCTTCCATTTAATTTCTAAAACCCAAACCTCAAGAAAACGTTAAACTGTTGATACGAGGCTAATAGGCGATAGTGGGAAAAATATGGAACACTAATGGATTAAACATTATCGACAACACTTTAGTCGAAAATAACACCTCGTTTCTTGTTCTCAGACGAAAAGAAGAGAAACACGGAGCCCCGTTTTGACGAGAGATCCATATCCATTGATGGACGACGCATTCTTACCAAGACAGATGACGTTACGAACAGCAGAAGAGGGAAGAGGATCAATAGCTGCATCCACCTCTAAGTGAAAAGAATCCTCGGATGCAACCACTGAAAAAATAAAGTTATCAAGATATATGATCGGTCAAGACCCATATCCCGGCCATTTTTTCATTCTCTGAGGAGTACTTTCAGGGGGGGCTTTCTCCTCTTTTTAATTGAAGTATGGTGGGATTTGGGATGGTCACTTGAGCTTGAATAGATAAGGGGAGGACTTTCGGAAAAGGAGAGGGGAGGGTTTCAAGTTGCGATCGTAATTCGATTTGGGGCGGAGGGAGGACTTAACTGAAACGATCACAAAAAGTATTTGTTTTTTGTAATTCTTTAAAAAAAATGGAAAAAATTATCAAGAATTTTTGTGGCGGTCGTTGATTATTATTGCCCTGTTCCGGCACCAGTAGCCTAGAGCGAGACTGGTTTTGGTTTGGTTTGATTTTTTGTTTAATTAGCGTCGCACTAAAGCTGAACAGTGGGCCTTTGGCGACGGTTCGGGTCGTATTTCGAAGGAAAGACCCGGGAAAGATGCCTCGTGTTTTTTTAACCATGGTCAGATGACGATGACAACACCTGAGCTGGCGCCAGACGCAACCTCAATAGGCGTCAGGACATTGGACCCCGATCAGATTTATCGTTTACCAATCCCGTATGCACGCCAGTATAATTTTTTTTTATTTGTCAAGTCCATCGCACTGGTTCGAACCAGCAATCCTCTGATTAGTAGCTGAATGCTTTTATTCACTGAGCAATTGGGACTCGAGACTAGTTTTGGACTATGGCCGTAGAAATAACTGGCGTGGTGTGTTTTCAGAATATAGTTGCCGGTCGCGCCCTAGATGTGCTTCAATGTTATGTGTTAGTTGGGTGCGAGCTGTGTTTAGTGTATTTTAAATAAAGTTAGTTTTTTAGATAATGTCTTTTATTACCGTGTAGCTCTGACACAGTAAGGGATAACTGTAGGAATGTAAGCTCTACATTTTTACTTATATAAAATTTCAAAAATCTGTAGAGTATATCCATATATGAGTAGTATTAAAGTCTTACTGTCGGTAGTATACATTTAACAAAGGCACCCAAAAGGCTCCAAGTTACTTCACATACAGGGTGGTCACAAATTTTTGCGCGAGAGTCATTGTTTGGCTGTTTAACTACACATAATAGACCATTATGTTTCCTATGCTTTAAGTGCTTTGTATGTTGCTACTAAAGCTAATAGACTCGTTTAAAATATAAGCGAAGTAAAATATATCGCAAAGTTTTAACGTTGCATTTGTATTTTAATATTCTTATCGCAATGGCAAATTAATAAGGCGAGTTTTTATTTTATAAGCGAAGTAGTTGGGCGAAAATAAAATGTTATTATGCCATTACAACTAAATGAGATACAGCCAAAAAATAAACTGCATGCATAATACACAGTATTTGAATTTGCCCAATTCCAAAACGCCTCTTGTCCACTTTGAAAACCTAGCCTTTCACATTTTTTACATCAAATTTTTTTCGTATTAAATTGTATGTCTATACTTTGGTATTAAGCAGATAATATTGTTTAATGTGTAAAATGACATACTTTGCTTAATTCCAGGTGTAGAAATAAAATATATTACGAAAATATTTTTTTTACTTAAAAATTTGTTGAACTTGTTCTCCAAATTGCACAAGAGACATTTTGAAATTGGGTAACTCATTTATACTCTATTCCCGCGAAGCATATTTTGCGATTGTATTACTAGTTGGAAATTGCAGCGAGATCATATTCGGAAGGTTACGAAACAACATCTTCGTCCAACCGAATATCAGCGTGTATGTGTCGGAGGTTGGGCCGGTTAAATCTGTTGTTGTCCAAATGTCCTAACGTTGAATGTCGTGATGTGGAAGTTGGGAGAATAAGTTGGGAGTGCGAGTTAAAATGTTTTCCTTTTCATCTAATCAGAGATTAAAATTACGAGCAAATGTCACCGAGTATTTTTCGTGATATATACCGAAATGTCGTCAATACCCTATAGGGTAGGTCTAGTGTAAAATGAATTTCAACCAACTATATGAACTCTAAAAGTGTGTGGCTACAGATTGAAAACTTTGAAACTGATTAATAAAGAATGAAAAAAGGGTTGTCAAAAAGGTAACAACGATAAACTTTTAAGCTTGCAATTGACGTTGCTTCCAGACACATGAAGCCAATACAAGGAATTCTGACAAAAACTCACAAACCCTTACCAACTATATAAACATAACAGCCTGATAACTTTAAATATTTTTCTGTATTGAGATATCCGCGACTTGATGCCTTCATCATTCATTGTACGGGGTGTTTAATTGTTATAACGTTAGTCTAGTATCAGGTGGGTAGACCACGAACCAGTATGAATCCATCAACAGAATGGTCATAAATTGTTGGGCGATGGTCATTGATTGACTGTATCATAATTGTCTATATTGGCATAATAAGGCATTTAGCACAACTACTATGCTTTTATTTTAAACATGTCGCTTAGCTTCCGTAGTAACAGACAAAGTAGTTTGATTAATGAAAAAGGTGACAGGAGCCAAAACTATTCATGCAAATAACATATTCGAATACAAAACCGTGTACTTTAAAATTTTGGTGCAAATTTGCATAACTAAAGTTGCCATAAGATCTTCAAATAAATTAAGGTTCAAATATTTTTACTAAAAATAGCTTTATTTTTATATATGTCGATATCTCTACAACAATTAATTCGAATGCAAAATAATTAACAAATGCAATTTATAGAAAAAAAAATTGAAAACATTGTAAATCTTTTAATGCTACAGATATTCTTTATATTAAAATGGAGTGCGGTTGGATTCGTAAACTTCTTGGCTATATTCAATGACCGCCAACGGACCAGCACTTTTCCAGCACCTGTCAAACCTCTTCCAAAGATCTATTGAACTTTCAACTCTTCAGCTTCATCAGGAGAACTTTATCCTTAAACTTGTTGGAAAAATTCTTTTTTCTCGAGAAAGAATTCACAGCCTAAGTTAAACGAACTCGAGCAAAAAAAGGGAAAGAATTGTATGTCAAAGACCTTCCCGGACTTTTCGATTCCCGTGTTCTATATTTTTTATTTTTATAAAATCCGGTATCTATTCACCTGGGTCAGCAAAACGTACCGGATATATGCGCTTGAAATATTTTATTCAAGAAAACAACTTGACCAATGCCTTTTGGATGAAAAAAAAACTAAAAGGAAATATTGAAAATTGTGAACCTATTTTCGATTTCTATACCGTTGGCCTTTGTATGTAACAGCTTGTGGTCAGCAAAACTGCCATATTGTCAACAGGTAATAATGCAGGATTCAGCTTTGATACATACTTACAATGGAAATTAAATAGAAATTACACATTGTTCAGTTTATGGTTTGATCTCGTTCTGTTTTTAAAACCATACTTCGTTTAATGAATAATTAAATTTCTGGGTAATTTAAATCATGTCCAAAAGTCGATTTGTTTGAGTTTACAAAAAAGAATTGCGATAGCATGATGCATAAAAACTTTTACATATAAACTAGAAAAGTCGAATTATTTACCAATATTCCTAAGTTTGTACAGAGAAGAACCATTTTAATGCATTCCAATGAAATTAAAAAAACAAAAAACAATCTATCTTCTTTAGTTTTCTTTAAATGATTTGGAAGGTGGGGTAAAATAGGTAATCGAATTAATACTAAATTAATGCTTCTTCAAAAAAGTGGACTATTCTATAAAAAATATTATTACGAACCTTATAAATGACAATATTTATCTACAATATATTTAACACTACTTGTATGTTAACATAAGTTACATACCTGTTTTAGTAAATAATTGATGGACAAGAAGAACAATATTGGGTCGCTGTATGACCAATTGAACTCTTTATTGAATAAACTCTCACTGAATATATACGCTGGACCAAACAAGGTTGGTCTTGAAAAATGTTTCAATAGTAAATGAATAGCTTTTATTTTCTATGTGTCAGAATATACGAGTTTTATGTTTTTTCAGCAAAAACTAATCGACATTTTACAATTGCGATTTAATTTTTCGTTAGTGACTATGGAAACATTTTCAGAATATGTTTTATTTCTATCATCAATATAACAGTATTGTAGATTACGTGTAATGTTTTACAACCACTGTATACAGTAGAAGATTACAAACTATATATTACTAAATAACTAAATATCAAAAGATGATTAATTTTATTTATTAAAATATAATTTAAAATTAATTGTTTTTTTAATTAATTTTTTAGCTTGCCATAATTTTTTTATTTTACGACTAGTACGAAATCTATTCAAATCATCAAATTTGATCATACAATTTCTAGTAAAATAATAACAAAAATGTGGGAATAACATAAAACTTTTTAAATTTGCATCTAAATAAAAGAGCGTTTCAGTGAATAAAACCTAAAGATCATCTTAATTTTCATATTTTAATTTGAAGTTATGAACTAAATTTCAATTAATCGGCATGAGCATTTACAATAGGTACGCTCCAATGCAATTAATTAAAATTAAACCTTACAATTTTGCAAGAATTTTAAGTTAAAAAATATTATCAACAAATTATAAGCTCAAGGGTGACTCCACAAATTCCCCGTATGTTTAGATTTTCTGTAAAAACTATCAAGCTACGCACCTTTAATAAATTATACCTCTTCAAAATGGCTCCTACAACATAAAGTCGCTAGTGAAAATTATTTATTATTTAATTAGCATTCCATTTTGAATTCAATGCTCTGGAGAAGCAATAGTTAAAATGACGAAAATTTAAATAGGGTTCGTATACGCTCATATTCTTTAAAAAAAATTTAATTGAAAAATCAAAAAAAAAATCTTATTTAGCCATAATTTATTTGAGAATCAACTTCATTCCCAAGCCATTTGAAATCAAAAGATAAATTGTTTGTATGCGTTGAACCCAGTGAATAATTATAAGACCGAGCATTTTTTTATACGAATTTATGGAATTTATGCAATTTTAATCTCAGGCGCATCTCATTTACATTGAAAATTATTCGCAATTTCATATTAATCTGAGGGAATAAACTTTTAAATGAAAATCAAAGAACTATTCATGTCCCTCGACATTCACGATCCTTCTAATTGTTAAGATCAATTTCGCATGTCCCCCGAACCAGTGCCTGAACTGAATTTTAATTAAATCACAACTCTGTGCATGGCCCTGTTACATATGGGTATTAACATTACTCGTCAATTTAAAAAACATTTTAATATTTTTTTCATTAATTCCCGGATAAAATCCACATTTCAATAGCTTCCCGCGAGGACACAAACCGGATTTGAATTTCAACGCACATGCACGCCAAGGGTAATAAAAGCAAGCAAGAAAAAGGAATCCAAAAAGGCCATTTTTATTTAAAACACCGAAATCAAATTGCGGAAGAAGACACAAAGGTGATAATAATAATAATAATAATAATAAAAAGAAACGATTCTCGCCAAGTTTTCCACCTCATTAGAATTTAAAAGTTTCACTCGTAATTTTGGCAACAGTCAAATAATTTCGCGGCCAGGGCCTAAAGGGAAATTAACATAATAACGAAAAAGTGTTTTCCTTCTCCTCAACCAATCATAAAAATGTCTTCGCCGTAAAATTTAAGCTGATCCTAATGATGATTTTGGTGCAGAGTTAAAGTTACAGTTTAGGGAATTCCCTTCTCATTAATAATTCTTTGGGCAACCCAAACTCGTCCTCTTTCTAGAAAAATCCGCCAACACCAACTTTTAAAAAGTTCTGGAATTTTCTCCGAGAATCAATAAAACGGGCAGGTAGCGTTTCTGTAACTATTTTTAACGATGGGCATAAATATTTTTTACATTCCAGATAACACTAATTAGTCCGCTGGAGAAGAACAGTGGGAAGAAAGGAGCGTGATTTTTAACTTGATATCTGTGCCGCGACTTGAGAAAGTTTACTTTGTATTTTCGCACCTTTGAAAGAATGTGCGATATTCTCTTTTCTGATCAACTGTACATTTATTATATTTTGACATTTATATGGTTATTGTTCCTGAAGACCATTTTAAATCACTAGAAAAATTATTGTAAAATTAAAAATTAATTTTCAAAATTATCAGATTTTTCAAAATTAAACAAAATTATAAAATGTTTCTTAAAATAAGATTTTATCATTGTTGGATGCTTTAGCATTTTATTTTTACCAAGTTGAATCTTGTAATTATATCAACCAATTTACATTGAAAATTTTATGCCCACGAGGATAATTATTTTAATAGAATTTAACTATTATTAGAATTCTTATATATTTATAATATTTTGTGATGTTACTTTTGTACATTGTATTTACTTTTTCTCGTAAATCTTTCTATATTCGAAAAATTCACGAGAAAAAGTAGAAAAAAAATTACAAAATTAGTATAGAATATTTTCGAATATTCAAAAAAAACAGTTTAATTAAATTTATAATTCTAATAATAGTATAACTATTTTATTACGACAATTTAATATATAGATTGTGTGTTCTTGCCAAAAAATTCGTTTCATTAAATGTGTTTTGACAAAAACAACAAGCAAACAAATTGCATGTTATAATTTAAAAATGTTTTTATTATTAATAATTTTTTATAAAATATTTAAACACACACGCACGCACGCATGCACACACACACACACACACACACATTGTATTATACGTAATTAGTGTGCATTGTATAACATATAATACAACATACATGTTTAAAAATTTAGATTTTTTTTTTTATTATTTATAATTAAAAGTTTTTTTTTTACCCTTTTTCAAATTTTATGTAATGACTAGCAATATGGCCCGGTGTTGCTCGTGGTCACTTTGTGCAGTAAGAGCTGCGCGATTTTGTCTTGTGAGCGTAGCCATGGCATATCACTTTCTATGCACTGTGAAAAATAAACTTTATCCAAATCCAGATTTATTAAATTACTTTGAGTATTTTTTGAGATACTTAAATCTATTTTTATGTTCACGACTTTACATGCTATTTCGACTATCTACTATTTAAACTGATGTGTTTGTAAAATGTTTCTTTTTGTGAAATAAAAATTCCTAAAATTTTTTTTAATTGCATATTTTTGCATAAAATTAACCATTTAGTGACAATGAACCCATGTAGTACACTTCACATTCATTAGTTTTAATATTGGCGACGCAATAATATATCAAAGAAACAATATTGCATTCTTCCAAATCAAAATAATTTATCGTATTTGGTGAAGTTTTTTTTTTGTACTGCCAATTGGCGACCGGAGTCTATATATCCCTCTTTCAACATAATTTCATATGGGTCAATATTTACGGACAATATTTCTTATAAAAATTAATTATCAAATATTTATTTTTGAATTCCAATAATATGTTTTTGAGGCGAAAATTTAAAAATAAGCTACATGGAGGTATAAATATATAAAACTTTAAGTTAAAGTTTTAGGGTGGCCCATTTCAACACCATAGTAATATTGCGCTCCGTAACAAATAGCACTATTGTCATAAAGTTAAGTTGTTCGGAACATGAATACACATGGCGTCAGTCGAAAGAGCTGGTTTAATTCCCTCCTTCGGTTGGCGAGGTTTTAGTTAAAGACGTTATTTTTGTTATTTGGACATTAATTTCTCCATTGTGATGATATTTTTAAATATAGGACCTCTATTTTAGCCCATTTGGCAACAGTTTTATTTAATTGGAGACATTTTTTTATTAATTTGGCGACATTTTTAATTTATTTGGCGACATTTTTAATTCATTTTCAATATTTGGCGACTTTTCTAATTCATTTGGCGACATTTTTAATTCATTTTTCCATATTTGGCGAATTTTATTATTCATTTGGCGACATTTTAAATTCATTTTTCTATATTTGGCGACTTTTATTATTCATTTGGCGACATTTTTAATTCATTTTGCGACATTTATTCATCAGCCAATCAAAATGAATCGTTTAACCCAGTATTGTCTAAACATATTTTTGGTCGCCAAGGTGATTTTTAACACTAATGTTATGAAGGGAAGATCGAGATGTAAATTTCCCATAGGAGTTGGAGACATTTTTTATTAATTTGACGACATTTTTAATTCATTTGGCAACATTTGGCGACGTTTTTAATTCGTTTGGCGACATTTTCAATTCATTTTTCAATATTTGGCGACTTTTCTAATTCATTTGGCGACATTTTTAATTCATTTTCCAATATTTGGCGACTTTTCTTATTCATTTGGCTACATTTTTAATTCATTTGGCAACATTTTTCATTTATTTGGCGACATTTTTAATTCATTTGGCGACATTTACTCATCAGCCCATCAAAATAAATCGTTTATCCCAGTATTGTCGAAAAATATTTTTGGTCTCCAAGGTGATTTTTAACAGTAATGTTATAAGGGGAAGATCGAGATGTAAATTTCCCATAGTCGTAATGTTAGAGAAAATGGAAAAAGTTATATAACTTTTGAATGGTTGCAGATATCCACATGAAACAAAGTGCAGATTTTAAACTAAGAAAAGTTTGTTCACATGGTGCAAGTTTCATAAAATTACGTGCTGTAGTTTTTGAGTTAAATCCGGACAAACAGACAGACAGACAGACAAAAAAAAATTTAATGTGATTTTCGGAATCAGTGTATCCTAATTCGTGGAGAAAACACAAAATGAGGGGTTTTGTTCGATTCCACTGACAGACACTCCATTCTTATATATAAAGTATTGATGATAGAAAAATTCTATTAAGACGATTTTGATTTATAAATCTTTTGTGGATTATTTAATGCCCCCGATTTTTTTCAATAATTGTATTTTGCCAAAACATCATTCTAACCATTACAGTAATTACTAATTGTTAACAATTACTAATATAAAACAACACGCGAGATGCTACTCCAGAGACACAAAAATAACAATTCGTTATTTTAGTAATTGTTTGTAAATTGAACAAGAACTGCATATATTTGAGCATAAATTTTATTTTGTTCTTTGTGGTTGTTCTTTATATAACTTCATGACATCACTTGAGTGTTATTGTACCAAAGATTGAGACATCGATTGGAGTGACACTGCTTTCTAGCAACCAAAACTCAAACCAATTCCAGAAATACACACTAGGGAGCATTTGCTACCAACTTACTTTTTCACTGCATGTTGTTTGTTGGATTTACTAGTATTTTAAGTTTATTTCCAACAACTTCCGTTTGTTACCTTATGATTTATCAGTGTGCTGTGATACAAATCTTCTCTAAAATCTTTTGATACCTTATTAAGTGATGAATAAAATTATATTTTATTTAAGTGAATTCATTCAATACCTAAAGAAAGTATGATCTCTTTATCTTGCGACATCCTCTTGTGCATTGGATCACATAAAAGCATACTTATAGATGCTACTTGATGTCATATTATTTGTACTTTTCATTTAACAGGAGGATGTCGAGAAGCAAAACAGAGGGAGAAAAGGGAACTTAATGAACATGGATCCATGAAAATTTTCATAGAAACTGTAACAGTATCGCAGGGAAAATAATTTCCATTAGAAAAACGTGTAAAGTTTTTTAGAAAAAAATGTAATACTTTTTTTGTGGAGCAAATTAAATTATTCAAAACATCTATCTAGAATTGACCAAGTTAATCAAATGATTAAAAAAAAATTCTTACTTTTTAAAAGTGAACTAAGATACATTAAGTTGTATTACAGTATACAAGAGAGTCTTGATCCTTCGTGTGCAGTTTTTTTTTTTAATATTTAAAAATATTAAATAAGTAAGAACTTCTATTACCAATACTTAGGAAAATAAAAGTAGAAAGTTATTTTGCGTCTTAAAATTAAAAAACATTGATGAAAATATACTTTCAGATTAGATTTGTAAAAAGGGATCCAAAGTACAACTGTTCTCCATTAGGAAATAATGCTACGTTTATTTATTTTTTTAAATCACAGTTTTGAAAGTTGAGTAGGTAATCGTATTATAATAGTTGTAATTAAAATTATACAACATAAATTCTTTTGCTGGAATTAAAACCAGGTAAACAAAAATTAAATACAAAGTAAATATGTTTTATGACAATAATTACTTCATTATTTCGTTTGTAAAAATGCTAATGTTCAAAATGAAGTTAGATTTTAGTTAGAAACTTGCAGTTTAACCGAAGCATATTAAAAGCTTACATATAATCCCATTCATTTATATACAAAGTGTTCATTTTTAAATACCATAAAAGGATGTTTAACTCATAAAAGTCTTTTATAAATATTAGGGTCATAGAATATTTTTTTAAGTTCTATCTTAATTTCTTAGAAAAAATTGTAAAGCTAATTTGGAAAATAAGAGTACATCTAATTTTTATTTCATGTACGCTTAATTCTAAAACATTATACTGAAAATAAGGAAACAAAAACACATTGTACTCAAGATATAGAAACTTAACATCATTAAGCACTGTAATCTAGTAAGTACCGTAACATTCTGTTTCAAATACGTTAGTTTCATAGTACTATTTTTTATGTTAAAACGCAAACACTTTGAAAGCAAAAACTTTGGAAAGTTCGGTAAAACTACTATGAAATTCTTAAAACTTTCTGCGTAAACACACAGAGTGAAAATCAAGAAATTAATTTCTTGCGGCAGTGTCGCGGACTTTTGAAAAGTAATTTGTAGAACTGCCAGTTTTAATTGCTCTTCGTGATATATTTAAGAAAATTTTCCGAAGTTACATAAACTTTCAATGGAAGAATATCGACAGCTTTTTTTCTGCTTTTCTCCAAGCGCAATTTTAGCAAAGCTAGTCTATGCGAAGATGGCTTCTTTTTTTAAATAAGAATTTATTTACTTAGGTCATTAAGATTAATCATAAATTTATTTGTGATAAAAGACTTATAATGTGAAAATTTGTATCGTATGTCCTATTTCTTGTGTAATTTAAACTCCATAGAAAATATGGTTCTCAATTCAAATATTTAGAAATCGAAAATTCTCATACAGTTTCATAATGGACCAACAAGTCCACTTACATATACCAAGTTCCAAAAAAATCAACTATTCAAATAATAAAATACAACATAAACAAAGTAAGACTTCCGCACTGTTAAAAATAGGTACTCAAAAATAAGTAAAATACCCGAGCAGCATTGGGGCAAATCAGATTAATCTCATGTTCGTGTTCCTGAGCGTTGTATGGTAAAAACATTTAAGTGGTTAGGGTCTCAATGACGGATTAAAAGAATATCAATGTGTAACGGTCAATTGTGCGTTTTAAAAAGTATTTTGAAAAATTTATTTGGTTTTTATGTTAAGATAAAATAGTAGGATCGAAAAATGGAACGATTTCTAAATTCGATTTCACATTTCCTATTGTGTCCATTGTGTAACAGCATGCTGTTGCCCAGATGAAACAATGTAGTCGTTTTTTGATTTCGATGTTCAGTTATTGATTTGGAAATTCCACTTGCGAATTCAATGACTTTTATTAAAAATATGGCTATTTATTTTATTTTATGGGACTGGTTTTTGAGATCTAAAGACTATTTAATTCGTTTATATATTTATTCAGGCTAAATGATTAAATTAGATTATTTTCAAAAGGGAATATTTCCTCGATATTCCAATTTGAAATGCCCCCCTTTCGAAATAAAAGTTAAAATTCGATTTTTCAGTGAATTAGACTTCCCATTCATTTTAATAAAAACATTACTATTGTTTATTTTCTCTGTTGCGATTGCTACAAAGCAAAGTTCTAAATATCTGTCAAAAACTTCAAGAATGTAACAGATAAATAGTATAATTCCAACAATTCCAATGGTTAGAAGCATAGTCTACAGTTTCATTTAGTTATTAAAGTTTGAGTGGGCAACATCACTAAGTCTAATTCAAGAAGTAGATTGCAAATACAGGTATTTGAGATGTTTGACGAAAGCATTTATTTGGATTCGTCCTCTGTTGGCTTTTTCTTACAGTTCCTTTACCAACTTCTGGTCATGCAGGATTTGCTCTTTTGCATTCCTATTGCCTTTTCACTTTACATTGCCGTGCTGTAAGTTGCCGGTGAACAGGAACCAAAGCCAACTGAAGATCCCAGTCTTAATACTGGATCTTGTGATGAGGAACGTCAATTCCATCACACAGATGTTTCGCCTTTTGCCACAGCTCAGGAACATCCGACCGCAGCTGATGTTGAGTGTTCGGCTGCTGCCGTGCCTTTTAAGACTGAAGATCCTAAGGCTAATACCGGATTTAGTCATGAGGAATGTCAATTCCATCACTCAGAGCTTCGTCTTCTACCGCGGCGCAAGAAAGCGCCGGTGCCGTCCAGTTTCGGTCTGAAGGGAGTGACTTAATCCCTCTGTATGACCTCTTAAAAAAAGTCATTTATGATAAAATATTATCTCTAGTAACATTTCTCTAAAAACTTACGAATATACACTTCAATTCTCCAAAACATTGGCTATGTTAGAAAACGATAAAAAGAATTTTATGTGAAACGTCATTTCAGCACATTATAGACATATGAATTGGTCTCCAAACAAAAACGTTTCCAACAGAATAAAGTTAAACAAGTTAGTCCGTTTTAAGCAACTGTTCTTCATGTATACCCCGTACGTGATTTGCCTATTTTACGACTTTACAAACATTAGCACCTAATTTTCTCTCGAGCAAGAACACACTTACGTCAATCGTGATATTTATTACAGAGTTATAGTGTCTGAATGGATTCCCCTAAAAGATTAACATTACATTTCTATTCTGATCTTCCGTGTATCGGATTTTAAAGATGTTTCACTTTAAAGGACCGTGTATGACACATATTTCCCTGAGAATAATTGCTTTAATATACTCTAACTATTATATAATAAATATACTTATCAGCGTTTTTTTACATTAAGTAATAGTCTTTAAAATAAAAGAATACACCCTTATTGAGTTTTTAATTTGTATCAGTCCCGTTCCTCTTTTTAAATAATAAGCTGTAAAAAGGTTCTGGTTCATAAAAATATCCTAGCACATGTAAAATTAAATATTTATTTTCAGGTACTGTACAAAATCTGAACTCCTAGCTGCAGTATACAAACTGTGCAGTCTTTAAAAAGTTGTAAGAGTATATACTGTAAAAAGTAAATAACTTATATGTAAAAATTAAATAAAAAATTAATAATAAAAATTAAATAAAAACTTAACATTAAAAATTAAATTATTATAATTTCTATATTATGCCTACAAATAAACTGTAGGTCTTCGGGAGTTTTCAATTTACCAGTTTGAAAAGTTTAGTGTGCTTCGAAAACCCTGCATTATTGAAGAAAAAAAATTATGTACTACTTTCTAAACTAAAATCTTTTAGTTAGAATCTATTCATTTTGTTTTAAAAGAAAAAAAAATGACGTGTGTGCCCAGGATGGCAACAAAATCCTGGAAAAAAAGTTCCCTGATATTTCCCTGATTTCCATGATGGTGTCACAAAACTTTCCCTGATTTTACAGTTACATTAAGAAATGTTGGGATACATGCTTTGTATAGAAACAAAGCATCCGCCCTGCAATAATACAATAAATATACTGTATTATAAGTGACAAATTATGATCAAAACTTATTGTCAGTTTAAATAATAATTTATGGATACAACGCAAAATTATACATGTGCGACAGACATAACAGGAAGGAAACATGTTCTTAAGGGGGTCCAATACCTTCGAAATTTTTTTTCTCTTTCTAAATATGCATAAAAAACCATTTTAAGACGCTCAATTTTTTTTTTAATTGCACATTTATTTTTAAATTAAAATTTTAGTAAATTTTTTAACAATTTTAAAATTCCTACTCCTTTTTTGTTTTTTAATATTTTGAAGAAATTTTTTTATTTAAGATCTTGAATAATATGTAAATAGATGTATGCATTCAAATTTTGATTCAGATACATCACTTTCAAAAAATAAAATATATTAGAAATTTTGGAAAAAAATTGACGAAAAAAATAAAATTCCATTTTAAGTGGTTTTAAAAAACAAATTATGGTAAAAATAGGAAATCTGAATGCATACATCAATTTAAAATATATTTATCTTGCTATACACACAAAAATTATGATTTTAAGTATAATAGTAAAAAAGCCTTAGCATTTTTAGTGTTCATTAAATTTCAAAACCACGAACAGAGATATTTGCTTTTACAGTTTACATATAGTGATACAACTATGTTATAGGAACACATCATTAATATAGTGTCTCTTTAAAACATTCATAACTAAAAAAGTAATAGGAATTTTTTGAAGCAGTTTTTTGTGAGTTATTAAAAGTTTGAATATTATTTTTTAAATATAAAAAAAAAATGACTTTTTGCGAATTTTGGGTATCGGACCCCCTTAAGAACAGATAATGCAAAAAATGCATGTTCTATTCCAATCTTCAATAAATCGCGTATTCATTAGCTACCCTTCCTCCTCCCACACATGTTGTTTACAATCCAAAGTCCAAAGTTATTTCCTTTCGCTTCTCCCTCCAGCAGTGGTTCACGTTTCTACAAAAATAAAACTGAAAATGTGAACAGCCATGCTTTTTTTTTAATTCTTTTCACAACTAAAAGGAAATATTGACAACTAAACTACCGAGAACGAATAGAGGGCATAATGGGCGATAATTGCCGATTTAAGGATCTCCCTGAAATTTCCATACATTATAAATTTGAAAATTTTCCTGAATTTTTGTGAAATTTTGAAAATTTTCCTTGACATTTCCCTGATATTCCCAGAGTCAAAAAATTCTATGATAATTTTCTGATTGTTCGGTTTTCCAGGTTACGTTGCCTCTCTCTCTCTAATGTCATAACCTGTTCCAATATGGCGATCCAAACCGAAGTGCCCTCTTTCTTGTTGGAATTTGTATATGATCCATTAACGTTTCTAAATATGGTCAGGGGTTTGGATCAGAGAAAATGCTGGGATGAGTTTTTTTAACTATTTTTATTGGCATTTACTGGTTTGGGTCTTCTTAAATCATGCATTGAAGGGTTAAAATATTTAAATAATTTCGTCCTTATCAAATACAAACGCCATTTTTTTAAACGTACGTTTAGAATTCATTACGATCTACGCCATTAATTTATTCTGAAACTTTTTTTAAAAAAGATTTGTAAGTGACATTTATTTATGGAAAACATTGCTTTACCTTATAAAATCCATTTATTAAAATGTCAGTATTTAAGGTACGTCAACCGCTTAATATGGATATTTAATGTATTTATTTAAATGTCTTTCATATCAGCTGACATGTAGAGCATTCAGTTCACATATAAAATATAACTAACGATGTTAAAGCATCTATATTAAATCCATTATTCCGTTCAAACTATACCAAAATGCGAAATTCGGCAGGTTTGAAATAAAAAAAAATTAATACCAAGAAACTACAGTAATATTTTATGAAAAGAGGGGAATTTCTTGCATTTACAAAAACATTTCTTTTACCCGAAATGGCACTTGAATAAATTGAAGAAGAAGAAGAAAAAAAAGGAAAACATGAAATTGATAACTCAGATGGCAGCTTGGCATAGATATATATATTTTAGATTCGAAAGCTCTTGAACCATATAGAATAGGCCAGAACCGTACATTTATTTTCGGCCAACTGAAAGGATGAAAAAAAAATGACCAGTTTCTCTCTTTTGAAAATAAAAAGCCGACGAGGGTATTTCAAGAAATAGGGCTTCTGTCCCGGTTCTGTACAACAATAAACATTTATTTTAGTAGTATGTGTCAAAAACCATAATATCACAAAAGAACATACTGGTGCATTGCTTTCTGAAATAGTGAATAATCATCTGATTTGTGTTATGCATATCAAATTTACAGTTTTTGCATTCAAATAGGACATTTATTAATGTTGATGGCGCACAGAATTCCCATACAGTCTATTTTTATTTAAAATAACAATTTTTGAAATGTGAAGTTTATGTATGTTAAAGGGTTTCTTTGGCTATCATACACCGAAATGTGTAAACATTATTTGAAATACAATTAAAATTATTCAATAAATAAAGGGTATGGATACTTCAATATTTTATAGACATTGAAAGGAAAATTTATTCCCGAAAATTTTGAGATTGCATGTCTGAAATCATTTAAAATTATATCATAGATTAATGCCGAAATACTGTACTATACTGTATGCAAATATTATATTCAATATTTATACTTTAAAAGGTTTGAATAATAAAAATGTATAATATAAATTTGCCTCAAATCCTGGAATCGTTGTTAATAGTTGCGATTCTCACACATGGTAATCATTTAAAGGAGGAATACAAATTCTCACAATTTAGTTAAAACTAAAATTACTTTAAAAAATTACTTAAAACTAAACTGTAATAGTTTTTGAAACTATAATATTTTTATAAACGTGATGAATTTTTTTTAAAATTAAGTTATAAATTATTTTTTTTACAAATTAATGAACATAAAAATAAAATTATTTTGTAGGTTATGAACATTAAATAAGTTTTTTTAAACAATTAAAACACAAATTTGAAAAAATCTTTTATACGTCTGTAGTAAATACTTTTACGTTATTTAATAATTTTGTAAATTTTTTTTAATATTAAAAATTGAAGGAGGAGATGTGTTTTTTAAAGCATATTTAGGCTTAAAAAATTAAAGGAAAAAAATATTATTTAGCTATTGTGTTGAGAAAGAACGTTTTAATAATGCAAAAAAATGGTATTTCTTATTTCATTAATAAAAATATAAGGATTTGGGGATAGGGTCTATCTTAAATAAAACAATGACAATTTCCATTTTATAATGATAAATTTATCCTATCATAGTCAGTCGGGCACGTCCCCAACTCTAACCACTTGTAAAAAACATATACTCCCCGTATCACTTTTCGATCTTGAGAATTTTGTTCACACATCGCACCCCGGCAAGAAAAGTGACACAAATAAAACAAAATGGCAATTTTGAGGTTATGTCATTGAAAAATATGTATGAGGTGGCCCAGTGTGCACGGGAATCCTCGCATCTCCATCTCGCAATTTATCCACCTGAGGACAGTTGTGTCAATTTTAGTTTAGACTATTTCATGATTCGCCATGGCAAGAACAGTGTCGCTTCAGCGTTGGGGCTGGGAGGTGGTCCATGAGCCAATCAAGAAGAGCGGCACATTTTGAGTTGTGTCACTTTTCATGTAAGAAGGCAATTCGAATGTAATATTTAATAGCGTCATTATCTAAAGAGTGACACTTTTCTTGAACCAATTATCTCTAAACGTATTTTTTTTCTGTGTTATTTCGACTTATGCCTCTTTTCCTGAATAAGAGTGTCAGAATTTTGTGATGTGTAAAATTTTTTTCTGATTTTAGTTTAAGAAAAGCAAGAAAAGTGACATGACTCTAAGACCTCACCTATATTTACCTAATAACACAGTACCTCACATTCGACAAGAGCAGATCTACAGACAAGATCCATATTACTATTCTATAGAACAGTGGTCGGCAAACTCATTAGTCAACATAGCCAAATATCAACAGAACAATGATTTTGAAATTTCTTTGGATAGCCAATTTTTTTTTAACATAAACTATAGAGCAGGCACATTGTTATTAACTTAATAAGAATACACTTAACTGTACATGCGCGCCACATTTGTGGAAGAGCCACAATCAAGAGGCCAAAGAGCCGCATGTGGCTCGCGAGCCGCGGTTTGCCGATCCCTGCTATAGAATATAACAGAATTTACCGCCATAAATACTTACCAAAAATTTAAAAGAAGCTTATACTATTTCAATATAAGTTTCATAGCATTCTTTAATTTGATTTTTCTCAAAATGCAGCATTTTTTGAGTTATGTCACTTTTTTTGCCGGACTTGTCAAAAATCGTCGAAAATCTAACATGAAAACCATAACTCAAAAATAAAGCATTCTTTCCATTTATTTCGTAAATCACAACATAAAGTAAAAATATGCTCTTAACTACCCACTTAAAAGAATTAAAATCAAAAACGAATATCCAGTTAGCCATACTTTACAAAATACATTCCGAAAGAAACTTCAAATTTAGTAAAAACATAACAATTCCATACACGGGCTTCCAGGAACAGAACTTTATTGCACTGTCCCACCCTTTCTTCTACAGCCTAAATCTCCCATTCTTTATCCTGGATAAGCGAAAAGCTTTGGTAACAATTCTCCAGCGCCCCTGTCAAGGTCGTTCTAAAACTTCGCCAAAACAAAAATAGAAGGGGCCAAAAGGACACAAGCCACCATGTCCGGTATACACAGTTTTGTTTTTGTTCGGATTCTTGTGTTTTTTCCCAAAGGATATTTCCCCGAAAGAGTTTTTCTTTTATATTTTAGTGAGCTACTGTCGAAAAGAGTATTCGATTTAGAATTATTTACTTTTTTTTTACTTTGAAGACTTCCGCGTATTTATTATTTATCGATGGTCGGATTCGTTCACGTCAGATGCGAAGACGAGAAATGCTTTTATTTAGTTTCCTTGATGTCTTATTTACCTTTCCTGTACATCAGGTAAGAGACAGAAGAGAATCCATAATAAATGAACAACTGCGAACGCAGAAATGACATAACATAACACTGGTAAAAATAGTTCGTATTCTTGGATGAATGTATAAAACAATTGCATTAGAAATAATATTCAGTTTTCTTATTCAAGTGGTACTTTTTCTCAGAAAATATTTAATAACATTTAAAAAAATCCAATAATATATTTTTAAGTTACCTTCATTTTTAACCAAATACCATATCATACCAAACTTCAAATCTTTATAAACAGTTTCACACAGAAGAAAAAATAACTTTTTCACTTACAATGCATTTCTAAAAATTGTTTATTTTTTTGTAAATAAAATATAACTTCCCTTATTCTTCTAAATATTAAGTCATGTATTATAATTCTAATATACAGTCATGTATTATAATTCTAATATACAGTCATGTATTATAATTCTAATATACAGTCATGTATACTAAATATTATAATTTTTTATGTCTTTTAAGAAAACGATTATTTAATTTAAACACAATCATATTTAAATATTATTCATGGATAATGCAAGATAAATTAATTTAAAACGTTATTTAAATTATTTTTGTAACACTTATTTTAGCTTTAAAATGAACTGTCTAAATAATCAAAATCGTACCATTAGGGGGATTTGTTTTATTAGTTCCCTTGACTTTTTAAATTAACGTCTATAAAAATTACTACTAGTTAATTAATAAATTATTGACGCAATACAAAACGAACTGGTCTAGTTTTGTCCGCTCGACTTCAGATCAATAGGTCTCTGGTTCCAGTCACGCCGGCATCCTTCGTCAATTTTTAATTTGTATTGCTTGTATTTATGTTACTTTCCTGTTTTGTGTTAATTATTTTTCTGACATGCTTAATTTCTATGTAAATAAGATATACAGGGTGTGTAAAGATTATCTTTACAACTTGGACACGCAATAAAACCTAAAAGAAGTAAGATAGCTAAGTTATATTACATTTACATGTACAACCAACGCATAAACTTTTATTTGTAGGTAGGTTTTTTTTAGGACGTCGCTCTTAAAAGAATGTTACATGTTAAGCAAGAGGGGGAAGACAATTATTGAAATGAAACTTGTTATAAAATTAACTAACACAAACATTCAACGTGCAGCTACGCGTAAGATATACAAGAGACAATCCAATTCTTCCCAAGAACGCCCTAGCATGTCTAAGGGAGCGTTTGCATATTCAACGGTGATTCTCCGTAATCAAATCGTCGAATAAAACGTCATGTGTGGCTGTTAAATGTACAAGCACCCCTTAGACATTGACATCCTGTATGTAAATTATCTACGTAGACCCGCTGAGCTAGAATAATATCATTAATAAGCACTGGGGGGCGAGGACTAAGCGTTGCCAACCACTTTACTCCTTTTGGAGCAAAGATAGGAAATATACTCCTTTAGTATTAGTTTGCGAAGATTTAAAAGCGAATTTCTGGCTTCCTTACCCATTTAATGCTCTTACAAGCTTACTTTCTTACAATGAAAGGAAGACACAATGACCTAAAAAAACAGTTTTAAACACTTCTGTGAGAAACGTGAGACTCCTGTATAGCCAAGGACGAATGTTTTCTGAACCTTTCTTCCGAATTGTATGCAACCGCGCGGCACGGTAAAGTACATTGTCGCTCAATGGGTGTCATCGCTCCAGTGCAGTTATATTATATTCTAGGTCAGTACGTAGGCCTTACCAGAAGGCTTACTAATTTATACAAGAGAGCTGCTATTATTCAATTGTGCTTTTTGTGTTGATGTTCGAATACACGTTAGTAGGATTAAAACCAGTCTCATCTTATTAAACTATGTGACACTATAGTTCTTTGTTTAATGAAATTATACTTAAAATAGAATTGAAACAGACACTAAAAAATAATTTTCTATAAAAAACCGGTATATTTAGTATTGTATATTTTATTTTAATTTGAATCCAATATGATCTTTCTATGTTAATGATCACAATAATTTTCATTGCTATATATTTCTCTTGTGTATTTATTATTTTGAATATTTAAAATATAAATAAACATGAAATATATAAATGTCAAAATACGAACTATCTGTATCCATGAATATAGAGTTATATTTATTTTTTATTGAATCTTAAAACATAAAATTGAAATTGTTTTTATGTTTTTACCTACTTGGTAAAACTAAATATTACAGTAATTCAATGTACATTGTATTCAACATAAACTCATTTACAATTCTTCAATAGCATAAAATAGTTCATTTCTAGATCCTTTTATCTCATTCTTCATAATTAGCTACCAGATAAATCAATTAAAAATGGATTGTGTATACTATATAAACAAACTGCTACTTGAACATTTATATTTCAATCGACAAATATCTATTCCAGCAGGCATTAAAAATAAAATTACCTTACAATGTTGTTGGTTGTTAGATATTCAACGTTTCTCGAATTATATAGCTTCACATAGTCCTATAGCAACTATATCGGAAACACAAGAATTTTTTATATTTCATTCCCTTGACTCTGGCGAGATAAAGGAATTAAACATATAACGTCATTAAGAAAGATACCGAGGGGTAGACGTATCTTGGTATCTTACATAGTAGTTCTCCCAATTTTTAACAGAAAGCAACGAAAGACAAACATCTTGTAATACAATGGAATACGTTAAGATAAGAGAATAGTTCAGAAAATTTTCTTCCATCTTTTTTGTTTTAATTCATATTTAAAAATGCAGGTCCCAGTACGAAAAAGTCATCTTTATAATATTTTAAAGTTACTCGGATTTATGCACATGTAAACAAACAGTTTTATTTCTAAAAGAGAAAAGAAGTTCATTTTTAAAAATTCCATAACTTCGCAAGATGGCTTTTAATAGGTGCTTAAAACCATAAAGCCTAACTTTATGTATGAATGTTAATAAATAATTGTGTCTTAGGAACATGTCCATGGTTCAAAATAATTATTGAAAAAAGCATTTTTGTTGTATTAATGTATTAATAATATTCATATACACCAGCCTTGTGAGGATAAAATCTAACTATAAATATACACACAAAGTATTAGAATTTTAATGAATGAAAGTTTAAAATTATTGGCAAACCTTAGACTCATGGGGAAAATTTAAATATCTTTCTGTCTTTCGTAATTCATATGCTAATATAAACTCTTTCAAAATGTATTCTTATAAAAGATATACCATGTCTTAATAAACAATAAATGTCCCGTTTTTCTTCTCTTTAAGAATTTAATTGTATAACAAATTATTAAATATTTATTAGATAAACCTTTTTAGAAAATCAAATGATGTTTTAATTACCTCATGCGTCTTAAAGCAATTTGCGAAAACTTTGCATTATGAATATAAAATTTAATTAGCAATCAACACACATTTTTTATTAAGTTAAAAAAAACTCATATTTGTTACAAACTAATGCCATTAAAACATCATGCATAAATTAAAACAATTTTTAATTATTTCTTTGAAAATGCGTACAATGGCATGAAGCATATTTAAGTATTTAAAATCAAGCAATCACATGTGCTCTCTATAATTCACCTAAATTATTTTTAAATATGTCTAAATTAAATGTTATTAAAAATATTTTTTATTATTCTCTGAGGGATGAATGAAACTTTAAAGTTGTAGATTGTCTTCACTGCGAAAGAGTTTTGTAAACATTCCACACACAATTCTAAAGAATCCTTCAAAGGATTAAAAAAAAACTTAATTGAATTCGGTTGATGAATGTAAATTTAACTTTTGAAATGTATTGACATTACTTATACACAATACTTATAACTATTAAACACACACTGGCAAGTAAAATGTTATGCGACAGTTTAAAATTTGTTAAATCGGCATTACGCTATCAAAGTTCTTTCACAAATATCTTTTATAAAATAAGTTTGGCAAAGAATTATGATAGGGTAATGGATAACTTTGATAAAAGACGAACTTTGTCAAAGAATCTTTTATAAAAGTTTGTTTCGTCGTCTAACGTTTTATAAAAGATAGGTGTTGATGTATTCTGCGTTGTGGCCTTGACAGTTGGAAGCCTTCCAACTTTCGTTATTATCTGCGAATCAGACCGGATTTTGAATAAGTTTAGTTCGTGGTTGTTGCGGAAAATAAACTTCTCAACGTTGCTTCGTCTATATGTAATCATAAGCAAATCGTTTGCCTTAAACAAGTAATTAAAAAATGAGTGAGTCGGTGGGAACTAGAAAAATGTTAATATACGAATAGGAGAAATTCGAATTTCTCCATGATGCCCGACATGTTGACTACCAAAACAGAAACAAACTATTGGATGCTTATAGAGAAATAGAACGTACTTTGATGCAAAAATTTGAAGAAAATGAATACACTACTGGAGATGTGAAAAAAATTTAACTGGTTGAGAAACCAGTACATTGCGAAAAAGATAAAAGTAAGAGAAAGTACACATTATTAAATATTACGCTTTTATTAGTAATAATATTAATAAATTCTTATGAGCAATAAATAAGTTAAGCAATACATTTTAAAATTGAAGCCACATTTGAACAAATGCAAAAGCTAAATTTGCTACAACAACTGAGTAAAATACTTCATATCAATATATACTTTATTACCATTCAACCATTTGTTTGTGTTCTTGTAGTCATAATGTTTTGAATCGCGGTGAAATTCAAAGAAAACTACCGGTAACAACACAAACAAACTCAAACTGACCAAAGCCTTTATAAAATATTTTATAACACTTTTATATAGCGTAATATGGTCTATTTATTGTCGTAAAATATATTTTACAAAATATAATTGAGTAAAGAATTTGTCAAAGAACTTTGATAATGTCATACCGGCCTTAGAGAAATAAAAATACGTTTCATAAAAGCATCACTAAGTTTGCTTTTTCACACACCGGGATAACCGGAGTCACCGGCACCGGATGCAATGTTCGGTATATACCGGACTACGTGAAAAAGTTGTAATTGGATAACATTGTCAACGTATCCTGTGATTCCGGTGTGTAAAAAAACGGCATAAGAAAGTTTCATTCTTCAAATACGGTTTTGTATTTTCAGCATAACGTTTCGCTTTGAAAATATGTTGTTATAGTTTATTTAATTCCATATTTTTTAAGTTGAATTTTCATTCTTCAAATACGTTTTTTTTAATAAAATACCGTAAAACGGGATAACTTTGGAAATGGGGGTACAACTTTGGGACAACGAGTAATTTTCGGCTTTCGAATTTCCGATCAATGTCATGCGTTTTGAATTGTCGCGCAATCACCGATATTGAATCCACCCGTATATTCTGCTACCTGCTGGCACTTAATTGAAGCTGTAGATGCAGTGACGTATGAACGCATCCCGACTTGTTTTCAACATCGTGTGGTCATGATTTTAGTTATGTGTAAACTTTCATACGCCATTGTAAAACTGAAAATACTTTGCTACCGGCAGCTATGTATTACCAGAAGTACATACTTTGGCATATATTTATGCGATATTAATATTTTGAATGCTTGTATTTTGTTTTATAACTTCAATATTGTAAATGTTCAGCACTGAGCCGGGTAACATTGGACAACAATGATACAACATTGAGCACAACAGCGAGTACCACACCATATAAAACAAAGAATAGAAAGCAGCTAAACTTTTGCTGTAAGGCTCTGAAGATAGCGAAACATTCAGCGACTTGGAAGAGCTGCTTACCCCATTGATTGCAATGATCCCACAAATGCCAATAATAATATAGCGTAAAGCTAAAAACTCTGGTAATATATTTTTAATATTACATCTGGTGTCTAAAGTGAAACACTTATGCTTACCATTATGATATATTGATTTTTCCTAGTATTTCTGATTGAAAAACAGTACTGTCCAAAATCAACCCCACTTAGTGGAATAAGATTGTGACAACGATGAAGTACATTTATTTAAAAGTCATTGGTAGAAGAGTAATATCATGTTCATATTTGATAAGAAGAAGGTTTATTTCATATATTCTATTATAGTTTCAGAAATATCTCTTATTAAGTAATAAAAAACTGGAAGAAGAGTCCCAAAGTTATCCGTGTTTACCGTATTTCATTTAGCATTCAATTTACATTATTGTTTTATTACATTAGTTTACCAAACCATCTGAATAAAAAGGAAAACACCCAAATTCTTTAAAAATAAACCATAGCTACTCCACTGATTTTTTTTTGTCAAGCAACCTTGTCTTATGTAGTTTAGAAAAAAATATATTCAATATATTTTTACTTTAATATTTTTATATGCTAAAATAGGTTAGCGTCACCGTTGGACTACACGTCCTGTCAATTGAGAAGAATAACTATATAAACAACAATAATCAATAGATATCATGTTTCTAACATCTCTAATCTGCACATGAAAAGTCTAAATTAAAAGAAAAACATTTTATCCTTACCACTACATTTAATACACATTTTTCTTTTCGAATAAAACTATATACAAAGCATTTGTAGAGCAAAATTAGTAATATACTAACATCTAAAAAATAATGCATAACCAATTAACTTGCTTTACTCATGCCTTTGAATCCATATTACGCAACAAAAGATAAAAATTAAATTGATATAATACGTCGCGGCATCCAATTGAAAATAACCCATACCATTTTCCATAAAACGATATCGAAATATCACAAAGGATTAGATTTTTTCTTTAGTAATTCATTCAATAGAAGGCAGAGAAATGGGATCCTCTCCTTTCTCTATTTTTTCCTCTTATTATCATTATCTTTTGATTAGATTTGCTACCGTACCGAAAGCAGTAAAAATAAGACCGAAGAAAAGATCATACAGCAAGTGTTATGATGCAGCTTCGGTATTTTTGCCGCTCTTCGGGCCAGCTGTTGGCCAAGGGGGAATTCTCAATAACTTTTCAGCTTACTTTTGTCGACATATCTATTTCGCCTGTTATGTTGAATTTCTAGTCTTTTATATGGCTACATCTTTCTAGTTGTTTGCTTTCAGTAATATAGGGTTTTGTTGGAATGGAGGCATATAAAAATAAGAGGAATTTTCGGAATTGTTGCTTTTTTTTTACTAAAGTTGCTTTATTTTGGTGAAAATTCTTAACTGAATGAAAGGTGGATGTTTAGGTAGGTACTCATAACAAAAGTTACACTCAATTTTCAGCCAAACAATTTTAATGGCTAATGTTTTATTTCTTTTTGAATGGAACTTGAAATTCGATATGAAAAAAATGTATATCTATAAACTAACCAATACTGTTTTAAATAAAATGAAGTTACATTTGCTATACAAAACACGGTTCTAATTTTCACATAAATATATATTCATTTTTAAATAATACTTTACACGCTATTATAAAGGGAAGTACTAAATGCGAATATTATATATAACATTTTATTCAAATGGTTATCACAGAAAATCATGCAAAAAAAAATTGATTTTATAATTTCAAGTTACTATAATGTATATTGTGGTTCCTTTTTAAGCTTGAAAAATATAAAGAAAAGTATATAGAGTGGATGACTATTTACCATGTCATCCACTTCGTGTATAAATTAGGAATTTGAAAACTATTTAACTTCTCTTCTGAATTTGTAATAGAGTGCGTAAACTTTGTTCTTCAACTGGTTTCTAGATAACCAAGTAAAGCCTCAAATCGAAATTGCAGAACTTTGCACATTAGAAGTATTATATTCATAAAAATATGACAAAATACCTAAATCTATAAATTAACACTAGCATCAACAACTCACCCATGAATGTCATATTCAAATAATCTTAATTCTTAAAACTATTATTGTAGTGTTGAATATTTACACAAATGCAAATGTATTAGAAATCAGTTAATCAAATAATGAAAACCAAGGTTCCACATTTAAAATATTTTTTTCTATAGTACTACTAAACATGTGATAAATGCAGAAGTTATACAAGGAAAAAATTGAAAAATAACTAAAAAAAAGTTATCTTAATTATCTTTTAGGATTACAAAACCATTCGTTTTATTTGCACAATCCAATTCCACTTTCTTCCAGTTATAATCACAACTCAGTGTCTTAAGACACCACAAATCACTTCGTACCAAACTAAAAAAACTTTTACTAAAAAAAAAAAAGATTTAAGATGAGACATGCAAAAGCAAAAAATAAAAAAATACCATGTGAAAACAAAAGCTTGGAAATGAGAATAAAAGATTCTCATCATTGTATTTTCTTTTTATTTGTCCCACCAACTTTGAAAAAAAATAAAGACCTCAAGCGGTTTTTAATGGACTTTTCTTCACAAAGACTCTTTTGTGTTTACCCCCTGTACCCTCAAAAAATAAGAGAGGGGGTACACTGAACAAGAGGGTGAGAAATTGAATCCAGACTCTACCATAATCTTTCTTTATTATTATTATTATTATTATTATAAAGTCCTCATATCTCTTCGTTCTAAGGAAGAAAGTGATATATTTTTTTCTTTCATTTTTGTGAGCCAAGTCTGTCACCTCAAGTGTACAACCTCAGGGGGATTTTTCGTCGTGGGGTGGGCTTGAAGTGTTATGGGCTTGAAGTATGTGGGTTTGGAGTGTGTGGACAAATGTAGCATTTAGCTGAGGGGTGAGGGAATGTTGGGATTATCTTTCTTTTTAGGAAGGATTATTGGGCGTGAAAGATACGCTGTTTTAATATTTTTTGGGAAGATATATTTTTTGGAATCGTATGTATTTTCTGAAAAAAGTTATTTTAAGACGATATCTGTGTCTAAGACTATAAGTATGGAATACTTATACTCTTATATAAGTATAGAATCGTGACATGATTAGGAAATTGATTTTTCAATAGAATAAAATAATAAGATTGAAGTAAATGGTATTGTGCAAAATAGCATTAAAGTTGAAATACCATTGTGTAGTATTTGTTTTATTGACATGAATACCAGTGTAGTATTTATATTATTTAATGAATACCATTGTGTAGTATTTATATTATTTAATGAATACCATTGTACAGCATTTATTGTTTGAAATTGAAATAAAGTTTTTGTCAATTAGAATGTAATCAGATATGTATATCAGATATTCTATTCTGAAATATAAGACATAAAGAAAGGCCACTAAGAGTTAAAACAAATATACCAATGAAATACCAGAATCTATTTGGAATAAAAATTATATCATTTAACTTTGAGATTCTGACTGAGCATCTTTTTCTATTCTAACCACAACTCTAAGGAAATATAGGACACAAAATATATAAATATATATACGAAATTGTAGAGTACTTTAAGATATTATATTATGCAGAATTCACGGTACTTATCTTACTACAAAATTCAATATAATTTATTGTTTTTACTAAAATATATAAACGAAATATATAAACTTTTATTATACATATTTTTCAAAAGTCCTCCAAATGCTTTAAATTTGAAAATTATTTCAAAAAAGAGATTGTTTTATCAACTTTTATATTACGTGTACTACTGAAAAAACTGGAGACACTCGAACGGATATACACGTTTGTATCCGTCAGATGGTTAAACCCAGATTCAGTACCGTTTTTCATGTAAAATCGCATCGACCTTACAATTTAACACAAAACATTGCTTAAAAGTTTTAAGCTAAGTCGACTGTATCGATGACAAAATATAACATTGGTACCACGAAATGTCAAGTATATAAGTTGAGAGTGTATTTTTATAACTTGTAGAAGTTTTTTGTTAATCAGATTGAAAAGAATGCATCAGATTGAAGAAAAATAATCACCCGATTCCAAAGAATTCCCCCCTTGAGCGACATCTGTTCAACAGCAGCTACGTACGAGACATGCGAGATGTATACTTTTCTATTGTACTTGGCAAACATCTCGCATTTAATGATGCTTCTCGCCACACGTCCGAAGGCATAAACAGTTATAATGGAAAATCCATTCAGCGGAAGGCTGTTTTGAGGACCTGGCAAACAGAGAGACCAGACTTCGACAATGGCGACCCGAAGCAGCATTCCAGTTTGAACTGGTTTACTGCTGGTTATTTTACGCCATTCACGATGGAAATGGGGTTTCGACGATTTTCTAAAGACTTTTTTTCTTGGAGTGTTTTTCTACGGTAAATATCATTCTTTCAGTTGGAAAACTTCGATTTTCCGTGGATTCGTTTCTACGGCATATTCTCGGTTTTTCCAGTGGCGGCACGATTTAAGTTGCTATTCTTTTGCGTTTTTTTATTATTTTCTTCCACTCGATATCAACAAAAGTTATACTTTGAATGCAAAAAGTTTTTTTTTATGAAAAAAACTTTTGCATAACAATCTTTAAAATCTACAGTGTGCGGGAATGTGTGGCAAATGCTAGAATTTTTATTCATTTCTCCAATATTTTTTTATATAAATATGTTCCCTGTCTATGTTTTTCTAAAAAACATATTTATCTGAGAACATGTTTTGTATTAGGCCTATATTAATATACTTTCACATCTAATTACTTCACATAAACTGCATAAAATTACTAAAACTAATTTGAGTAAAATTAGTATAATTTCTACAATAAGACTTCTTCGTGTATTTTTTTTATTGAATGTGTGTGTGTTCTGTTTTACTTTTGTTTTAATTTTCAATTAAATCAAAGAAAAAACCTGGGGTTTCATTATTCACCATATTACATATGTAGCGCGATGCTAATACTGCTGCGTTATGCACTACTTAGCTACGCTCGGTATAGAACCGAGGAACTTTGGCTTGCTACGCCGATACTCTAGTGATCACTCTCGGCTACTCAGGCTAAAGTGATCACTCTCGCCATAGCGGGAGTATCGGGTAGATAAAGGGAACCCTACACATAGTAACTACTTAATTTTAAATAATATAACTAAACTTTTGTGTATTGTTTGCCATCAAATCTAACACACTGAATTATTTTTCCCACAAAATAATTAAACATTACAAAAATAAATGTATCTTAAATCTTATTATTGACGTGTACTACAAGACTATGCAATAAATATCGTAAATTATGTCAAAACGAAAGTGTAAAAAGTTAAATGTATCCTAGTCAAACCCAACAATATATTAAACCAACAAAATTTGCCAATAAACCTACAAAATTGTCAATATAATTATTATAATACAGTAATTTATAAAACGCAAAAGAATGTGTAATAGTTAATGTGAATGAATACTAATCACTCTAAAATTTAAGGTAAAGAAAATGATTGTTAAGAAAATGAACAAGAAATAAATTTTAAATACATTTAAATCCTTTACAAAATATAAATTTTATATCAGTTATGTGAATCAATTATGCGAAGAATTAGTCACTAGTTGTGTAAAATACAAAAAGTCAAAGTGGTTCTTTTTTTAAAACTGATAAAAACTTTACATCATACTAAAAAAAACACTCACAAACTAACAATCCTGCTGGAAACATTCCCAAACTAACAATCCATCGAAATACTATTTCCTTTTAAAAACCCATCTGCCGAGTATAAAATAAATCCTAAACAACAAAAAAAGCCGACTCGCGACTTTTCAAGAGAATTCCATTTATATCTCAAAAATCAGCCATCTTCTTTCTCCTTGGTGGATATCTCCCAACTTCAAAACATTCCCCAAGAATCGTAATCGAAATCTTTTAATCTCCAATTTTGATTTCTTAAGAACTCCCCTTTTAACACCCCCCTTTTTATCGCTCGCCGTCTTCCGATTGCAACGAGTTTTCCCGCCGACGTTGACGATGTTCGGGTCCATTGTCGTCTGCAAGTCGAACTTAGTTCGAACAACGGCGGGCGTTCCAGGGGAACAAATCTATTCTGTTCTTTTCTCTTTCTTTTTTTTTGGTTCGCTTATTCTTGGGGGTGCCCGAAGATCCGCTGACTGTAGGATTTCTCTTCTTCATCATTAATGATGGGTGTGGGGAATGAGTCTGCCTTCAGCAGATCGGGATATTTGCTGATAAAGGTGAAAAAGGCTTCGAATCGTCTTATGTTTTTTTTTCTTTTTTATTTCGTTGTTGTAAAGGATGTGTATCTGAATAAACGGCTGAAAAAAGAATTCAGAAAATATTTTGACTTATCTTAAATGTAGTCTTCTTATTTAAGAAATCTCAGAAACCTTACTTATGTATCAAATATTGAATATCAACAGCTAGGTCAAATGTAAAATATTATAGTAAAATAAGTAATAAAATAATAAAATAAGTAAAATAATATATATACGAGTCCTCCCCCAACCTATATACCCCACCCCAATGTTGGTAAATCTCTGTAGACTTGGTAAATTCAGAAACCTAGTTGGCAAATTTGTGAAACATCTGGCTTTTTTTATCAAATGAAACTAAGAAAATTCACTTTTAAAAAAAGCCAATTGTTTCACAAGTTTGACAAATAACTTTGTAATTTTACCAAGTGAACAAGAATTTACCAACTTTTTTTACGGGACTTTGAATAGGCATGATAAATGTTAGGGAAACCATTGTAAAAAAGCTGCAATATTTTAATAAATTTTTTCGTAACTTATTCGCCGAGCGCGAGCCATGCAACATCAATTCCAAATGCCAGGCATTACTACTAACAGTCATATAGGAGGTTAGGGGGGCTACGCCCCCAGGTACTCCGCACGCTTCGCTCATATATTATATTAATAAATTTTTCTTCGGGTCTGGCTGGCAATTTCTCATCTAAAATTATTTTCCCCCATCCATACGGGGAAAAAACAGATAAATTACCAGACTCTGAAAAAGACTGGGAATTTAATCCTAAAAATGTTGTTAAAACCCCGTATTTCACTTGGAAATTTTAAGATTTTAAGGCTACATTTTTAAAAAATACAGATTTTTATTGTTAAATTGGCTTCAAGTCAAGAAACTGCTTTTCCAATCCAGAAGTTAGAGTTAGAGATCAGTGGTCTGAAGCCCTCAACATTCGCCCACCACAGGTCCGGAAAATGTTGCTATATTGACCCATATCCCCAAAATTATTTATATTCACGTATCGTCTAAGTAAGTGTAAACTAATATTTTTTTTCCGAAGAAAACTTAAGAAATGTAAATTTATAGGAAAAATTATATCCAAATTAAACATAAAATTGGAATTTCAATATATATCACATAGTGAAATGAAAGACATCTTTATTTTTTTTTTATTTCTTTGTTAATTCATAAATTGAAATATGTTTTGCTGCTAAATTATAATAATATGAGCAGTAATTGACAAAATTATTGTTGTTTTATATTATTGTTTTTTTAAATATTTAGATTCTAATATAATTTAAATATTTTTATATACCACTGACTTTAAAAAAAAAATTCTTTAAATATTTATGACTTATAGTTTTTAAAGTATAAAATATCTTAAATACTATTATGTTTCGACATTATGTTTTATTAGAAAAATAAGAATTTATATTTATAAATTTCGAGATCGATTGATAATTAGCTTAATATTTAAACAACGTAAAATATATTTTTTTAAGTGTTTATTTTTTTAAACGTAAATTTATGTGCACTAGAATAAATAATTCAACATTTGTACATTAAGTTAATTTTTTTACTTTAAATGAAAATAATACATTTTCTTCCAAAGTTTACTAAAACGTATATTTTTAATGAAATGTATTTTATTGGATTTCATGTAAATTTGTCATGTGGGTGTACTATAAAAATGTGAACTGACAACCAAATGATTGATCGGAATCTAATAAATATAAGTGATATTTAACATTATGGATAAAAAATAAGTGCAAAAATGTATTCTTAAATGACAACCTCCCGTAGTTAAAGTCTCCATCCCCCTCCCCCCCACCCCCTCACTTTGCCGATATTTTGTATGACGGTGTTTTGCATGAATCAATCATTTATTATCAACTCACAATTGATCTCACTTACCGATACCGTGCCAATACAAAGTTCCCTGTTTTAAAAACAATATTTTTTTTCTATTTGTATCTAAAACTGAATACATTCTAAGCTGCTTTTATTCGATAAATTTACAAACTATAGAATAGATTTATTCGAAGTAAATTTAGTGTTGCTACATACTCTTATTGAAATAAATATGAAATATTTCAATAATTTCATTTCCAGTATAAGTTATTCTTAAAATATCAAATACATCAGTTTAATATCAAATACAAACAGTAAGGTGTCGTATGAGACTTTAAAGCAAAATAAACTTTTACACGTTTGGCCTGTTTTGTATTGTAATTTAATATGATCAGGAAAACTAGATTACAAACTATTTATATAGGTTAGTGTAAAATTGTATTCATTTACGCTGAAAATATTGTAATATAGTCAATTTATAACTTTAAAATTTGTGGGCATAGCAGGGGACACTGTATATTCAATCGCATTCGGCATATAAGAAATAAATAATTGCGCCCAGAAAAATCACAGAAATTAAAAAAAAATTAACTGTTTCATTATTACTTTATCTTTATATATATTTATCTTACGCGGTGATTGAAAAACGCTGTTTTTCTGTAAGTTGAGTGGCAACAGTTAGTTTGTTTACGAAATTCTGTTGTGCCCTTATTTTTATTTTGCCATTATGTAACCCATTTTGACGATTAGCCCCTTCAATTCATTAGTAAATAATTATTTTGTTGATGTCAGCTTAAATTAGGAAGAATATAAACCCTATTACATTAAAAATATAAGTTTTAAAAAATACTTTTCTAAACTTTATATGAGCGGAACATTGACGTGGCACCATCTGTTGGCAATTTTGAAAACTAGATTTCTATGACCTTCATTTTTTTGAAGTATTAACTTAGTTACGTACACACTTCTGGTAGGCAAGGGTATGGTAAGCTTAACGTCAATTATGCCAAAACAAACTACCAATATCGTTACAAATTAAACTAAAACGCAGGAAAGGTGTGAAAATAACGTGGAAAATAATAAATAATGGTAGAAATAAAATAATAAATAATGGCTTGCCAGTGGTTCAATTGTTTTCATTTGTAGTTTTAAAGATATTAAATTTAATGATTTTATATTGATTTACATGGCGAAAAAATGTATTGATGCCAAGATGAATTATAATTTAAATTTAGTTTCAACGTTTAAAGTTTTTGGTAATATAATTAAAAAAAGTATTGTTACTAGGACACATTGTTATTGTGTCCTACCTTTTAGCGAGCGAAGCGAGAAGTGGTTCGCGGAGCAAACCTATGAGGATTGCGTAGCAATCCTCTGGGGGTTGGCGGAGCGTTAGCGAGGCAGGGGGCGGAGCCTCCTAGTTATTTCTTAATCCTTCAGTGGAGAAGTTTGGTCTCAGAGACCACTAGTATGTAGCATTTACCACACGTCTCCAGTTGAGTGTTAAACTAACATAAAATAAAGATTTGAAAATTACCTTAGAATCCTTTGAACTAGTTGTAGTCACCAATGCACAGATACACAATGTGGACACAGTTTTGTTTTAAGACCAAATCGATGACAGCATTCAAAGGCAAGTCCGTAAACGTTAGGCCCTTTCACACGCGTGAGTTTTTCACTTTCAAACAATTTGTGGGAAGTTATTGTTATCGTGAAAACAACTATTAAAATCGTCCATGTTGCAGTTTATCAGCTCTCAGACAGTAAATAAGTCTTACGTGTGAGCCGTGCTTTATTATAAATCACAGTTTTTAAGTCGATTTAAAAATCTCATTATGAAAATAAAAACACAGAAGCAAAAATCTGCTGATTTGATGCGATAGCACATTAATCAAATACGTATCCGAAAATACTGACATATTATGGCACTGTTATCTATCTGTCAAAATATGCTTGTACACGTTTAAAGTAGCACACGGTTTGTGAGAAAACAGACTTAACACAGCCAAATAACGTCTCGTAATTTTCGAACTATGTCAGGTTTGGTTTGTATAATTAACGTCGCATTAGAGCTGCACATTGGGCTTTGACGACGGTTCGGAGCCTATCCCAAAGAATTGGTTTGGTTTTCGTTTGTTTAATTAACGTCGCACTAGAGCTGCATAGTGGGCTATTGGCAACGGTTCGGGGCCTATCTCGAAGGAAAGACACGGGAACGATGCATCGTATTTTTTAACCATGGTCACTTAAGCTGGCATCCGATAAACCTCAATAGGCGTGAGGACATTGGACTACTATTTGTTTGACGCGCATCAAAACGGCCGTTGGAATTGTGACAAATTTTTCCCGAATTTTAACACTGAATCTGGGAACCCTTCAACCAAGAGATCGCTACAAGTGTCAAGCTCACGTAGATATTTGAACTCTCAATTATCCGATTACTAGCCGGGTACTTTACAATCAGGCAATAGCGCTCTCAAAAACAGCAAGTATTAATCTTACAACGGAGCCCCAGTTGATCAGTGGATAAGGCGTTCAGCTACTAATCAGAGGATTGGTGGTTCGAATCCGTGCGATGGACTTGACAAAGAAAAGTAAAAAAGTAGTGATCTTGCGATCGGAGGGTTGCCAGCTTCGCTACAAAAATACTAGAAAGTCGTCCAGAACATCCAACAAATTATACTGGCGTGTATACGGGACTGGTGCACGATAAATCTGATCGGGGTCCAATGTCCTGACGCCTATTGAGGTTGTGTCGGGTGCCAGCTCAGGTGTTGTCCTCGTTAAGTGACCATGGTTCAAAAATACGAGGCATCGTTCCCGGGCCTTTCCTTCGAGATAGGCCCCGAACTGTCGCCAATAGCCCACTGTGCAGCTCTAGTGCGACGTTAATTATACAAACCAAACCAAACCAATTAATCTTACCACCAATATAACTAATTATTCGATCCCGATAAGTGCATTAAACTTGTGATCGGAGGGTTTTCAGTTTCGCTGCAAAGTAACAATACGTCGTCCAAACTTATCCGCCAATTTCTACGGCGTGCACGTGGGACTGGTGCACGTTAAATCTGATCGGGGTCCAATGTTATGACCACTATTGAAGTTGCGTCGGGTGCCAGCTCAGGTACTGTCCTCGTTATCTAAACATGATTAAAAATTACGAGGCATTGTTCCCGGGTCTTTGGTTCGAAATAGGTTAACCGAGATAGGACCCAAACCATTGACAATAACCCAATGTGAAGTTCCAAACCAAAACGATCACGATAAGAACGGCGAACATGCAAACGACTACAGGAATTCGTAATCATCTTAGTTTGGTTGAATGGTTATTTTGTCGGTTGAATTAACGTCACACTAAAGCTGCACAATGAGCTATTGCCAACTGTTCGGTTTTAGTTGGTTGGTTTGGTTAATTAACGCAGTACTGTAACTGCACATTGGGCTATTGACGACGACTCGGAGCCGATCTCGAAGAAAAGAACCGAGAACAATGCCTAGTATTTTTTAACCTTGGTCAGATGACGAGGACAACACCTGAGCTGGCACCCGACTTAACCTCAATTGGCTCAGGACATTCAACCCGTATAAGTTTTATTGTGCACCAGTCTCTTAAACACGCCAGTATAACTTATTGGATGTTCTGGACGACTTTCTAGTATTTTTGTTGCGAAGCTACAGCCCTCCAATCAGAAGATCACTACTTTTTACTTTTTGTCAAGTCCATCGCACGGATTTGAACAGCAATCCTCTGATTACCAGCTGAACGCCTTTATCCACTAGGCAGCTGGAAGACCTTGCGTGTATACGGGACTAGTGCACGGTAAATATGATCTGGGTCCAATGTCTTGACGCCTATTGAGGTTGCGTCAGGTGATTCCTCGTTATCTGACTTTGGTTCTAAAATAACGAGAGGTGCATATATGAATGTGTGTGCGAATGTCTATGTGGTTATAAGTCTCAATACGCGGACATAAACTGGCAGCCGGAAAACCGTAAAAATCAAATCAACGCACCTTTTTGGTGGACTATTTTTAATTCCAACCATTATTATATATTAAAATCAGCAATCAAAACTGTCATTATTGTTGATCAGTGGATTGATGTAGAAAAATAATATGCCCGTACTCCGTACTATCAACTCAAAGAAGCCAGGCCCATACATTGTACTGGCAAAACGGTAAAATGGTTAACATGATCAACAGCTATCCGATTACTGTCTAAAAGACTTCATAAACCGAGAAAACTTCCACCCACCCAATCTCCCAAGAAAAGTCCATCTCTCCAAAAGAAGTTATCCGGACTTCCTCCAGTCTCTGAATGGATTAGGGGGCCGATGTCCACAACCACTCCCAAATAGCATCACTCCCTCGGATGAGCAAATAGTTAGGACTTAATTGGATGAAGTGGATAAGGACACTGCTTAAGGGCTTAAGGATTCGGCCTCGGTAATGAACTGTGAGACCTGTAAAAGGGTTAGGACCCTGCATTTGATTGCCTGGACTGGCCACTCTTGAAAACATTGGTGGCCAGGGACGTTAAAAATGAGATTGGGTTAACTCAATTTTCTGATTGGTGTCATTGTTGGCTGGTTGTTTAAAAAAGTATTAGTTAATTTTGGTAGAGAAGGCAGGTAAATAAAAAGGGATATTCTTTAAGTAAATAAATTGCATTAAGATCTATATTAACTGCGTTTCATGTGTATTTTATCCTCTTTAATTGATGTAAATCAATCTATTTTAATGACCAGTAGTTGATCTAACACTAAGGTTGGGGATTGGGTGACTTTTATATAGTTTGCCAAACCAGTCGAGTATGTCTCCAGAAGTAAGCTTTTTAACAGTCTAAAATTAATTTTTTGGACTTGAATATAGTTTTTAAAATAAATGATAAATTATATATGTAAATGATAAAAACTTCAATTCAGATAAATTAAAGTTTTTATCATTTCTGAAGTTTTTATCACTTCTCATTCTGTCATGAACATATTTATATTGACATAATTGTGTTTTGACTTTGACATTGGTGCATTTTGAAAATAACTTTAATTTTTTACAATTACAACTCTTATTTTAAACTCTAAGTTTAAAATAATTGTTCATTCGTGGTGGTGAGTATACGTTAAATCTGTTATGTTTCAAATGTCATTAAGATGGTCGAGGTGTGAAATTTTGTAAAATGTTGTTTATTGTATATTCGCCATACACCACCGAATTACAAACGTGTAAATCTGTTCGAGTATCTCCAGTTTTTCCAGTAGTACACGTAATATAAAAGTTAATAAAAATATCTTTTTTTAAATAATTTTCAAATTTAAAGCATGAGGAGGACTTTTGAAAAACCTTCTCTACTGATATAAGTAAAAAAGAGATATTTTTGTAAAAACAGGAATGTGTTGGAAATATAAATTAAACCTTTCTACAGTGAAAACAAACCGACAGAATCAAAATTTATCTTATCCGCCAGAGTGACATGACCGTGGTTCAGAGTTATAACGCAGCGCTTCCAGTTTTCCCCCCTTAACCTAAAATCCCGAACTATCACCAAATACTCATTCTGTAGCTTGTTCGATAATTCAACCAACAAACTAACATGTCTCTTGAATAGATATATTTTTCAAAAACAAAATTAAGTGAACTTAAAAATTTCGTACAGTGAAAACAAACTACATCATTTGGGTAGTGGTTTTCTGACCGCTCAGGTGGTTAAATTACTATACCAATCTTTATGTTACATGTGATATAGCTAACTCAACTTAATTCACCGCATCCCCCCCTACGTCGGTAAAACTTCCATCACCAGCCGTAACTCAACCAGAAAAGGCCCCTTAAATATCTTATAGAGACGGATACGGGCCAAAACAACCACTCTTGATGGCCCCGATGTTTTTTTCCGAGGGAGAATTCCTTAGCGTCACATTACTCCTCCTTCTTATAGCCCGAGATAATTTCTAATCCTTTGTTAAGCGAGACAGGTCATCTCGCAAGACGAGAAGCCCTACGTAATAAACCTATAAAAAGGCTTTACCCAGTACCATAAACCACGCGCATTGTTATACAAGGCAAACGAAACTTGCCAAGACCAAATGCAATTATCCCGCAGTGAGTATGGGGGGCGAGTAGAGAAAAAAAAATATTTAATATGACGGATCTCAATTACCGGTCTTGGTTTTTTTTACCTACCCCTTTTCCATCAAGGCAAGGAAATGAAACAATAAGAGGGTAGATATTGCGAGTGCTGTTTTTTTTAGTACTGTAATACGTTTTTATTTCACGGCGTTGTGTAGGGTTTTTTTATATCTGGGAATTTTTTTTTTAGTGTGAGGAAATGAGTGGAGTACGTGTTGTTTCAAGTTATTAGTGAGTTTCCTGTGGGAATTGGAATTTCATTGCGTCGGGTGATTAATTGGGATTTTTTGAAGGAAATAAATTAGTTACTTTGATTTCCCTTCTACTGCTGCTTGGGTGCAGTTTGTTTTTCTCTGTTTTGGGTCTCTGGATAAAAATCGTTTTTTTTTCATCCTATAAACGCAACTGAAATTCATTTTCCAAGATCTCACTGTTATTATACTTACGAGATAACTATTAAATACCATATCACAAAATATTAATGTGATGAACTTTTCAAACATTAAATTAACATTTATTAATTATTTTAAATATAATAATTTTTTTTTACCATTAAAAGGTCATGGGGGGGGGGGAGAAACTGTGACGGTCCATCTAGAGTGATAGTTCAGAAAATATAGTTTTATACTGTTAAAAATGGGTACTTAAAAATAAGTAAAATGTACTATTATTAAAGTGCATTCGATGTTTATCGTGACACCGAATTCATAAGTTTCAAATTTGAAAAAAAACTATACTCAAAAATAAGTACAATGAATTAAAAGAGCATGTGCTAGTACACCTCATAAATCACTTTCAATAAATATCGACAATTACAGCCAATACTTATTAGGGATCGAACCCACATCCTCGGGTACCGCAGTCCAGTTGTACTACCAGGGCGACGTGAAGAAGTTATAAACAGAAGAAAAGTTAAAAAGGTGTGCCAAAAGACGGGGAAGTAAGATAATTGAGTTGTAATAACTCGGTTTCTATTTAAGCAATCGACATCAAATGATGAGGAACACCACCTTCAGAACAACTATTTTAAGTTCGTCAGGTCGCTTTGTTAAGACGGCTTGAACAGAAGCAGATAATAGCAATATTTAATCACACTACTAATTTTAAGTATTTTTTTTACAAGTGCACCATGCATCATAAACCTATACAGCAGTTTAACATTTATAATTTTTTGACGGATTCTAGTTTCAAAACATGCTACAATGAAAGTTACACATAGAGCGAAAAACCTTGATTTAATAAAGAAAAAGTAACCATCGTCGTTTTTTTTTTCTTTTGGATGCATCAGATATAAATAATACTAAATTATTAACTATTTAAATTACTGCATAAGATGATAATACAGATTACTATTTTATTATAATTAAATTAATTATTTATACTTGAAGCGAGTAATATCAGGACTTTGATTTATGAGATTAACGAAACCGAATAAATATTAAGTTTATAATACATCAATATTAATTGCTTAATTTTAAATTTCTTCTCATTTTTATTTATATAGTAAAGGGTTTTGTATTCTAATGTATCATAAATTGATAACAACTGCTCGTACATTCATAACAATATCACAATTTTTTAAACAGAACTCAAATTTTCAAAAAGCTGCTTTATTTCATAAATAACAAACATACATCATGGTCTTCTGTTTTATCATTAAAATTTGAAAATAATATATAATATTTTATTTAAATTATTTTTACCCTTGTTTTGTACTTTATCTAAATACAATTGGGTATTATTAAACGTTCTTAACCCATTCAGTCAGAATTTTTAAATGTTTGCGTTATTTTTTTTCTTTTAAAATCTGATTATATTGTATATGGTTGTTAAGAAAAATTATACAACACTTTAGAAAAAAAAATCTTTTAATTTTAGTTTATTCATTACTTATTCAAAATTCGAAATACTGCGAAATATTAATAAAAAAAATATTTATTTATAAAATTTATACAATAATTATACAATATTTTCGCTTCGCACACATGCTTGCAAAACTTTAACGCAGTAGTGCTCAGTATTGCCAGATTTTAAACTAAAAAAACTTTTATAAAAGATTATACTACAAGAAGTAGAAAATCAATGACTACAAAAGTAGAAAATTACTTTTGAGTCGTTAATAAAGTGTAGAGATTGAAAGTTGATGTCCGGTATACCGGACACCAGGTCTGAAGGAGTCAAGTAAAGCAGAGAATAGGAAAAGTATCTACAATTGCTAAAAAATAATTAATCAAAAAGGTCCTACAATGGCAAGCATTTTATAGAATAACCTTGATTATAAATTGTGTCACAACATAAACGAATGCCCATAAAATACAAGAAAATAGGCTGATGTTATTTTATTAACATTTATACATATTAGAGATTAACTGTTATAGTATACATAAGCACATACAAAAAATATTTAATAAAACTGTAAATTAAGACTTTTTTAATGAATTTAAAAGGAAATCCTTATATGCTTTCGTTATTTACTCAAACACGTTTTGTAAAAAAATACACCATAAATTTTTAGTTTATAAATTTTGAAGTTTAAATTAAATAAAAATTGGTTGAACATTACTGAAGCCTTATAATATGAAAGTATTACAGTGAAATGTAGAATTTGAAAGTAGAGGGTGAACGAGAATTATCTTTACAACTTTGACACGTAATAATAGATAGAAATAAGATAAGATAACTAAGTTATGTTTCTTGTACATGTTATAACACCACATAAAGTTTTACTTGTACCCAGTTTAAAATTGTTTTTAAAAAAATTTAAACCCTTAACAAAAATTATGTACAAATTGAATTTTATGTATTGCTGTTACATGTACAAGCAACATAACTTAGATATCTAATTTGTTTTATATTTTATGGTGTGTCAAAGTGTAAACAACATTCCTATTCACCCAGTGCGTTGAATGTCGCGTTAATGGTTTCGGAATTAACTTAATATGATAACTTATTATGTTCACAAAACACATAAACATAAAACTTGATATGTTCTTGTTCCATGTACAAGCAACATAACTTAGCTATTATATTTCTCTGACGGTTTGTTGCGTGTCAAAGTTGTACAGATAAGTCTTCGTGTATATATTGTGTACTGTTGGTGTCATTAGATTTTATGAAGCATTTGAGGAGTGTCTCAGAGAGTTAAATTATTTAATAATTTAATATTGATAATCTCATATTTTATTCAAGCCATCTTAAAAAATAACCTAACAAACTTAAAATAGTTGTTCAGAAGATGGTTTTTCACATTATTTTGATGTCGATTGCTTAAATGGAAAACGAGTTTTTACAACTGCATTATCTTATTTACTATTCTTTTGGCCCAGCTATTTTACATTTTTACTGTTTATAACTTCTTCGTCCTCCTGGTAGTTTAAGGGGGGGAGGGTAGGGTGTTGAACACCAATTTTAAATTTATCATAATTATGCTTCTACTACTTAAAAGTTAACACAGTTTTTATGATATATGTATTATGTTATTATTGATAACTTTTGAAATTTTTGAAACAAAATCTCTATTTGGAGTTGAGTTGTAACAATTTTAACATTTTAAATTAAAAAAGTTAAAGGTACACTTTTCTAATAAATTAATATGAATATAAACAATTTTTTTTCTGAAATACAAATTAGACTGCATGTTCAACTTATGGAACCTCAATAAATAGACAAAATGTATACTTAATGTTTTTAAAAAAGTTAATTTAGTTTTGTTTACATAAAAAATTTTAGTTATAATATATATATATTTTTTAAATATATTTACCCATACAAAAATATAAATGTTGTTGGTTCCACAAGTTGAACATGCAGTCTAATTTGTATTTTTGAAAACAATTTGTTTATATTCATAATAGTTTACTAGAAAAGTGTACCTTAAACTTTTTTAATGTTAAAATTGTTACAACTCAACTCCAAATAGAGATTTTGTTTCAAAATTTTCAAAAGTTATCAATAATAACATAATACATATAACATAAAAATTGTGTTAACTTTTGAGTAGTAGAAGCATAATTGTAAATGATAAATAAAAAATAATGATAAATTATTTTTGATGAATTTATATAACGTTTAATTTGATAAATTTATAAATGATAAATTTATATAATGTTTAATTTGATAAATTTATAAATGATAAATTTATATAATGTTTAATTTGATAAATTTATAAATGATAAATTTATATAATGTTTAATTTGATAAATTTATATAAAATTTATATAATATTATAAATTAAAATAATTATAATAAATAATTTATTAATTTATCATAATGATAAATTTAAAATTGGTGTTCAACACCCTACCCTCCCCCCTTAACGGATAAGAGTCTGGACTGCGGTGCCTGAGGATTTGGGTTCGATCCCCGGTAAGGCGTTCTAATTGCCTGCCGATATTTACTGAAAGGGATTTATGAAAGCAGCCCATGTACACTAGCATCTGCTATTTTTATTCGTTTTTATTCATTGTACTCGTTTTTGAGTACATGTCTGTTTCAAAATTAAAACTTATGTATTCGGAGCCATGATAAGCATCGAATGTACTAAAAAGTGAGTTCGTTTTACTTATTTTTGTGTACCGATTTTTAACAGTGTAATGAGTGCCCATTTATGTTCGATGGATAATACCTACTATAACCGACCACTCCCGTTTAGATCGACAAAAGTAATGCCGAGGTGCTCCTCTGTGAACGCCAGAGGCTAAACTTAACTCCGATTGCATCATGTGTGGCACGACAAAGATATCATATGCGCACCCGATACATGTATGATCGAGTAATTGCTACTTTCCCCTGCACAACGATGCCAAAGTAAGGCGCGTGGGTAATACAGTTGAAGATATAAGCGATATTAGTGTTACGTGATTTCGTTACATGCTGTTTTAGCAAACGATGACCTACTAACTGAAATGAAAGACCTTCCACGTCAAAAACTTAATATTTAATTTTAATGGTTTCCAACGAATTAAGCATCACTTAAAAATAAGCAATGAAACTGAATGCTATAAAAATAAAGTACGCCCCATCATGCAAAAACCCTATATTCACATCCATTAATTTATTCAGGTGTGTCCATTATGCAATTTTGTACGGATAGCTGGCTGCCGTAAATGACATCTGGCTGATGGATGTTATTACGAGCAAAGTTGGAGGTACGAGTGTGTGAAGGCGGCCAGGTGGCCATACCCCATATCGCATCAATCTTTCCCTACTCCAGGAATTCGTGATACTCGGGAAGAAAAATCTCGACACTACAGGCAGTAAAAAGAGTGATTGAGTTCGGCCAGTCATTAGTTTAGGAGAAAGAAGAAGAAGCGTAGGAAAAAGAAAAGGGTTTTGGGAGAGGGGGGCCCCCAGGTTGGAAATTGTTAACATATGCGCGTTGCATGCATTTTAGATTCCGTTCAAGAAATTGGCAATGAATGGAAATAGAAATTTTTGGCGGGGAAGATAAATAGTTATGAAAAGAATGAGAATGGGAATTGATGAAATCGGGGGATTTTCCAGGGGTATTTGGGGAGCAATTGATCAGGTTGCGGGAGCCATTTTTGCAATGTATGACTTGGAAATACAGCACCAAATACATACTGAATACTGGGTTAAATTGAAAGTCATTTTTTAATAAGAGAAGGTTAAATATATATAAAACGCTATACCAGGACATATTAATGATAAAAGTTCTAAAAATTTATACTGAGAATGATACGTTACATTACAAATATGAAATATAAAACATTTTATTTCAACGTTAATTAAAACGTTCTACCCAGATATATTAGTGATAAAAGTTGAGGCCTTGTAATTAATTTCAGTTTATAAAAAAGCATTAATAATATTTATTGTTTTAGAAAAAGGCAATGAGTTAGGCTTTAAAATGTTTCTTGATTTTTTTAAACTTCCGTGTTCAAAAATTCCTCTTTCAAAAGATGATTTAGATGCCTATTTACCTGTTTATATTTTCATATATTTTTTAGTTATGTGTTAGAAATTTATAATTGTTTAAAACTGTTAATTTTTGTATTAATTTGATTCATTTATTTGCCTTTCAAACAGTTAGCTCGCGTTAATTTATAAACAATACTCTTTATTTATGAAATATTTATAAATATTTTATATCGCGATATTTTTTAAGTCCAAAAACATTATAAGAACTTTGAATGGCATCTTTACAAAAATATTTTTTTAAGGAATGGTGTGGAAATATGAATTTAAACTCTCTTACATTGATAACAAAAGTACAATTTCAATATTTAGTTTACCCAACAGACCTTTTTTTATAAAATGGTATTTTACACCCCACAATGTGTGATAAACAGCAACAATATGTTTAGAATTTATTTTTTAAAAAAATGAACAATAAATAAATTTAAAAAAAAACGTTTTTAAAAGCATTAAACATACTAATTAAATTCGCAAGGATACAAATCTATTAATGCGAAAAAATTAAACAAAACAAAAACAATGTAATTTTATATATTCTATAGATTTGCTTAAACACATATGCATCTCCTTTTTCGTGTTTAAGTTAAACTAGAAAATAAAAGTTTCGTCTTTCTGATAATGTAAGTAGAGAAATATTCCAACCGATATTGGATTTCCTAACCACCCTTAGATAACTAAAATCCTAGGAATTCTAACTATTCCCTATGTAATCTATGTAATGTGGGTTTTTATTTATCGTTAAAGAAAAAACAAACGCTAAGTACAAGAAACATTCCAGATCTAATGCGTTAGCATTATCGGGGAAAAAAATTGGAACCAGAAATAGAAAATTATTCTTAAAATATCAGTTTACTATTTGAAACTTTTTATTTGTATTTAATGCGTGCACATCCTTATTTAAAGTTGTTAAAAATATTTCTTAGTTAATATAATCTTGTTATTTAATCAGTGTGTTAACCTTTACGTGTGGGCTGGGACAATTTTGACCAAGGAGGGGTGGGGGGTATAATTTTTAAAACATGTGAGGTCTGAAGTACGTTATTTGCCGCCGAACAGGTAATTACATTGGTTCGAATATGTGACACTTGACTAATGGTTTCTACAGATCATCTTCAGCTGGGCTTTTTAGTTTTTCAACCCCTCAAGTGACTCTACCCTCATCTGCGAATTTTCCTGCTTTGAGGAAGAATTGTTAATGATCCGTCCGTCAGACAAGTTACACGCCTCTTATTGTAAGGCAAGTCGTCCTTCCACGGTGCTTTGAGAACTCATTGTCTTACCTCCCAAAGCGACATTTTCTCCCTGCGTTTAAGAATTAGCCCACAGACAGTGAAGTTTTATTTTTTAAATGGAGCCACCGCAAAAAGGTTATGATGTTGATTGTTGTGAATAGTAAAATATATTGCAAATAATTTGATGAGCATATAAAATTATTGTTCATAAAGTACGATATTCATAATTTATTATTAATTTTATAAAGTTCTTATTTGTATAAATAAATGAATGTATAAAGAAATGTTTGTTTGTTTTAAAGAAGTATTTGAAAAACACAAACAATATTTCTTTCCCAAAACGTTTATAAAAACTTAAATTATGCTTAAAATTATATTGAATTTAAAATTGCAATTTAATGAATTACACCATCTTTGTAACATAAAATAGATTGCTGGGAAACCAACTAAGTATTTTCAAATAAAATAACATTACAAATATAGAAAAAAGTCAGTATCCCAATAAAAAATATTCTTACTTAAATAATATACAGAGTGATCATAAATTATAAGGAGATGGTCATTATTATTGGATGTTTAACTAAACATTCTAAACCATTCTTTTTTAAATGATTTAACTGTTTTATTTGTTCTTACTAACGTTTAAAATATAAGCGAAGTAGTTTGGCAAAAATAAAGCAATCCATTTAAATGTAATCCAACAAAACAATGACCATCTCCCAAAAATTTGTGACCACGCTGTATATTCATAACATCCACCATACTTCACAAAATAAAACAATTACCTTCAAATTAGTATTTTAAAACGGATGCTATCCGCTCCCATAAAACTCCAGCAATAACACAAACCTCCCACAAGGGGTCGAAGCAATTATCATTCAAATTAAAGTTTCATGTCCCCCCCCCCCCCCCCCCAACCCTAAACGTCGTACCTGAGCGATCTATTAGCATACCCCATCTGTCCTTCGAAACTGATGGCGCTGTTCAAAAAATGATTGAGCACTGGACGAACTCTTCCGGACTATACCTCGTCTTCGTAAATCGCTCCCCCTAATAATTAATCCGGACGATAATGTTAATTAATCATCAAAGATAGCAATCCTTTAACTACCGCTGTTTAAGGCAGCGGCTTAATGGCTCTTGCGGTTGCTGTACCTTCGATTAAAAGGTCTCTTCGATGGATGGTTGGGTGGTAGGCTTGAAGGGGCGGCGGTTGGTTCGAGTCCGAAACGAGCATTAATAACTGCGCTCGGTTGATGAAACATGGATGCGGTTGGTCATGGCTTCGAGTTTGGGGAAAACTTCATTTTGAAGTGGGGGTTACTACATTTAAAATGAAGTTGGTGAGTTGGGATTAAGGTGATGATATTTTCAGTTTTAGCATTTTTTTTAAATAAGTATGAATATTAGGGTGGGTCGAAAAAAATAAAGTTTTGATTTTTTCGAAATGGTCTAGCACAGAAAAGTTGCATTCTGTATTGAGAAATGCGACGTAAAATAATTAAAAATCGGTTGATATCTCCCGTTCGTGTATCGTACAAAAATTGACGACATGGAAAAATTTTCGACAATTTTTTTTTCGTAAAAACCGTTATTACAGATGACTGATGTTATAAATAATTGCATAGAAAATACGTTAATTTATGTAATTGGCAGACGCCCGCAATAGAACCTAGGCCGTTGTGAATGGTACGCTTTAACCGTTGAACAAAAGAAATTGCTCGAGCCCGAGGAAAAATGTCGGGGTTTTAAAGAGACCTCTACAATATGCTGATTGTTCTATTTTAATTTGACATAATTTTTGACAATATTATTATTTTATTTTCATTTAAATTGATATTTTTTCATTTAATGTTAATTTATTATATAAAAAAAAAACATTTTAAATTGATGCTCGTTTAAAAGTTTATTTACTTAGTTTAATTAAATACTCGAGTCTGGAGCTGAAATATATTAAACACCGCTTTTTATCTTATTTATTTAATTTTTGTCTAGCCTCAATCTTTCATTCTGGACTTCTCTTGTAGGAGATTTTTAATTAGTTCGTTGGAAGAGTTTGAAAGAGAAACTAACTTGAGGAATGAATATATATATACTTATGACAAAACTTGAATTGCATTGATTTAAAATGACAGGATTGCATGTAGATTTTTTAATTATTTTTATTAAAAAGTTCTGGGTAAGTTTAGAATAATTAACTATTTCAAACTTCTGATCATATTAAAAAATGGAACCATTTTTCTTTCGTTAAAACGTTCAGTGCTTTTGTTTTAAAATGTGAATGGCCAAAAAACAGGTTATTAATTTTTTTTATGTTTATAATTGATTCTTGAATTCTACCGGTATAAAAAAGTTTCAGTTCGTTTTGATTACTTTCCAATCAATGTCAATTATACATTTGGGGAGATAAAAGAGTACATTAGAAAAAACATGATTTATAAAGCAATTTTTTACTACATCTTTTACTACAAGTTATGTCTTCTTTTAAATATAAACAAACTGGAATAACAATAACTTTAATAAATTTAAAATTATAGTAGTTATTGGCGAAGCAATTTCTGAAAATCTAAACAGACTTGTCTTTTGAAAATAAAGTCTCTAAATTCAATATATTAAATCTCTAAATCCAATATATGGCAGAATTATTATTCATTAAAATTTCAATTTATATCAAATAAATCAAACTACTAACCAAAGTAAGGTGCATAACTAGTATACGAATCCCTTTGAGAACCTGAAATATTGCTTCACACTTTTATATTTGACTTCAAATAAATTTAATGTAATCAAAAACTAAATATGTAAACAGAAACAGATTACTTTTTTTTTGCAATATTTTATCTCTGAAAAAGAACACACATATTTTCTTTTCTAATATTTTATTTCGTATCAACTCACAGTTTTCAATTTTCCAAACAAAATGTATTAAAAATATATAATATATTTTTTCAATAGAATATTGCTTGATTTTTTTTAAAGTGGAATTAATGAAAAGCTTTTTTAAAAAAAACCTACGGTGTTGGGTAAAAGTCAAACAAGTAGGAGAAATTGTGTTTCGAGAGAAAGTTATTTTTTCAAACACAGCTTGGGGATATGGGGGGGGAGAGGGGGGGAGGGGAAGGTAAAATAATAATTTTTATTTTTCAAGAACTTTACAGAAGCCTTCGACTCAAATATTTGAAAAAATACTTGGAGGTTATAATAGATTGCATGGTGTTGAAAAATATTTCAAGTAGAAATTCTGAAAAGCAATATTTTTTGGCATCTTTTCACTTAAAACTTTCTCTGGAAAAACTCCAGATATATTTTTTAAAGGTAACTAAATTTGTTTGCTTAAACGGAGAGTAACAATATGAAATTTTTTAAACCAAACGTGGAAACGAATTACCATTTTAATATTTTATATTTTAATTTAAAATACGGTTTAAAATGTATCGTCTTATCAATAACTTAATGATAGAACGCACAGGTGGAAGTCTTTCAAGAAGCACTTCTGTGCGTAAAATATATTGGGATTTAAAAAAAAAATTTGGTGACAACTCAGACATTTTTGGGGATACAACCGGCCGTCCTGCCTGTAGGGAAAACATACGCACGATCGTAAACGGGAGTACTACCAGCAGTACGTTGCGCCCTTACGGAAGGACGTTGTACATTCAATCATTAGACCTACAAAGTACTAAAAAAACTTTTATCAAAAATATAATTAAATTATGGCAATGCTAAATATTGCTTTATTCGCTTTTATATAAGACTACTATGAAAATAAGTGGTCAATGTCGGAACATACTTTGTCATAAAAAATCGTATTATTTGCAGATAACGTTAAATTAATAATAGCATGATAATAAATTTGAAATATTAATATATAAAAATAATACTGCTTAATAGTAGTCTTGTAATATAATTTGTTTCCACATTAAATAAGCAAATATATATAAATTTCTTAATTTACCTACTCTTATTGAGAAAATGATAGTAGGGGAAAGGAGGGTAAGTCGCAGTCGGCTAAGAGTACGCTGGGTCTTTTTCAGATGTTGGAAACACTGCAAGGAATTTCCGTTGGGACTTTTTAGAGTGTCTATGACAGCAGAAGACCACATCATATTGTCATCAGTCTGTTGCACTTTTTGTAGATTTTACAAGGGAAAATATACTTTTATTGCTTTTGTATGCAATATTTAGAACTTAAAACGAAATAGTTTTACAGTACATAATACTAGTTTATATATTTTTTACACTATATCACAGCAAAGTACAATTCATTACTAACAACATGTGCTGAGTCAGTATTATGCATCAGCACGTTGCAAGCACCAAGAAGCGATTCGGTCAAACACTACCCAGGAGGACAAGAATTCGCAATAGCAATTTCGTCATTTTTAAATAGAAAACCAAAGTTTAAAAAAAATTGCAAGATTTCTAATGCAGTACGACGGAAAACTATCACAGATTTATGCTGCATAAGTGCAACAGGACACCAGCGTTAATTCTTTCAAGAAAAAAAAGGAATCCGCATCTCTTAAAGATTCTCCTCCTGGAACTTAAGGACAACCGTTTTTTGATAACTAGGTGAATCCGTGTGGCATTTGCAAGTAGTGGTGTCTTGAGGACTTTCCTGTCCATTAAGACAGCGGGGTATTTGTTTGTGATCACTTGTGGTGCGTACAATTGAGCCCCCCACATGTGTACTCTTCTACTCTTAGTAGGCCAAGAGTACGCGAATGAATATTTTTTTTAAAGCGTGTTTTATTCATGTACGCTTTTCTGTAAGTTGACCAAACTTGGTACGTTTATTCATGCATATATACATATTGTTATGTAAAATTTTGAAGATATATTTTTTTACTCTACTGAGATATAGCCTAAACTCACTATGTGCGTACACTTACCCTCTCTTCCATAATAAAATTTAATAATCATTACGTTTGAAACTGCAGCGCCTGGAGTTCAAACACCCTTCTTTCGGTTCCAAGAAATCAAAAATGCATGCAACGCTTCAACCAGTGTTTATATCTCAAACCAATGAGAGATCGACAACGAAAGGGGCCCCAAGCAGGGGAGCGGCCGCTTTCGACAACACTGACTGGAGAGAGACATTCCTAGCCAAGCTGCCATAGTTCCAACACGCATATCTTTTGTGCTCATCATGTAAATGCAATACCATTCATTTAACCTTTAAATGTAAATATCTAACTTTCATAATTGCATCATTAAATCTTATTTGTTATCTAACTACTATGACTGTCATCAATTTGTCCATAACCACATAATTTAACCTTCTGATATGGAGTCAACTATCCCGTGGCCTACCCAAGCAACTCCGGCCCCCGCAAAACATTTAAATAAGTTATTTAAGAATTACCAATTATTATTTTTAATAAATTAGAGTTAAAATTATTTCACATTTTTATATAAATTATTTTAGTGGGGTGTATTTATTCCACCATTTTCACAAATTTTTTAATCTTGAAACTAGTGAATTAATTATTTTATTTCTATAAATTGCAATATCCCATCATTAAATTATTTTGGTTACAAAATACAAACTTTTTGTATTATATATAAACCTTAAAAATTTCGCTTACAAAATGTTTATGATGAAATGTATATTTCGATATAAAATATATTTTCGTTCATTTAAGAAAGTACATTAATAGTATATAGTAACAAAAACAAAACGATCAAATTACATAAACTATCAAAATGTTCAATTCGTATTTCCCAAAACTTTCGACAAAGTCACTAAAAACACAGAAATCCGAAACCCTTTCCATCCTTTAGTTACAGCAATCTCTAAGACAAACACTGAAAAATGAGATACCTAGTAAAGGATAGACGTTCATCCAAAAATGAAACACAAGATAAATTGCAGCATAAATAAAACACAACATCGCTATTGGAAGGCTTCCATCCCCACTAATTCAACAGCATACCCACTCTCTTAAATACCTAAAACACAAAAACGAAAACAAAATTCGATTTTTGCCCCGTACCCATGCGGACACCCCTGGCTTTTGAAAACCGAGGAATGTGTGTCCTCCTTTCAACAGAAAAATCCAGTCTCTTTCAGCGGAGGACCTCCAATCGTTGTTTGTGCTTTATTTTTCCCCAAAAAGAAAAGCTTCTCCCGAATAAAGGATTTTTCAATTTCCTAAATGAACCGGGAATCTCGGCTTAGAAGGTCTTAACAGCAGCAGCGGCATTTCAACGCTCTTCCAATATTGATCAAATATACAGGAAAATAAAAGGAGGGGGTCTTTAGAAAAGTCGGGAGTTATTTGCGGAATCGGTTTGGTCAGGGGGGGGGGGAGTAGGGTGACATGTGTAGAGTGGTCTTTGGGAAATTATAACCGAGTCTTTTTGACCATTTTTTTAATCACATTCAATGCTTGTCATAGCCCCGAATACACGAGTTTCAATTTCGAAAAAGACATGTAGTCAAAACTGATTGAACTGAGTAGATGATTGCCTACAGGCTGCCTTCATAAATCACTTTCAAGAAATATCGACAATCAATTACATCCAAGTCTTACAGGGAATCGAACCTAGATCCTCAGCACCGTAGTCCAGTGCCTCATACGTTAAAATACCAGGGTGAGATTAAAAAGTTGCAAACGTAAGAAATGTTAAAAAAGGTGTGCCATTTTTTCGGTAAACAACCAATAATGTTGTACAACTAAAAGGTTGTTTAAAAAATTAAGTGAAAATTAGGATATATATGTTTTTAAATTCATTTTCATTACATTTAAGGCATACTTTATTTTTATCATGTGTTTATTATATATAATTTATTATTATGCCAGGCTTAGAACGTTTTAGTTTAAACTTGAGGGTTAAGATGTCAAATGCCTTATTTTCTTTTAAAAACATTGTTTTTTAGTATTTTTTTTTAAAATTAACATTCAGTATTTATATACTTCTTACAGAAAAGAATATTAAAATGTTTAATACTAAGAAAATAAAAGTTTTATTTTTATTTTAAAATAGTTCTCTTTATTTAATGTCCTGCTCGTTATATCCTTCCGTGATAAAATCAATAATATGCCATTTCACAAGTTCATCGTAAAAATAAGGTAACACCTTACCAATATCTTGAAGTTTTTTCGATTTCATTGGAACTTTTCCTCATTCATAACGAACCTTTTTTGGAAATTCTACGACCTGATTGGTGATGTGTTAAAGTTTGTAAGTCTGCTATAATAACCTATGAATAAGGGGCCTACAAACAATAATGCCCTTAGAGTTTCCATAAGAAAATTGCATTAGTGAACTGCTGCCGAAATGTATTTTACCTGCATTTAGAACAGATCTTCCCCCAGTTTCTGCCAAAACGCAAGGTTATTTTAAAATAATAGTTTGATATTAAATAATTGCAAGCACGCACAGCCACACAATAAAGAGGATGATATAAAAAAAATGTTGACAGCGTTGACAACAGTACAAAAAAAATGTTTTATAGAACCTTTTTACGTGCTTTTTATTTAACTCGCACTCTTGTGTGATGTGTCCTCAAATCTTGTTTTAGTTTTAATTCGTGCATTTCTGGCAACATATTATTGTAATAGCGACGTATGAGTTAAAATCTTTATACATACAAATGTGTATATACCTTCAAGCAACTACTTCCCTACAATAACTCAAAATTTAAAAAGAAAATGATTTGGATCGTTTTTGCATACATCGATCATTTAATGTATTGCCTATTTCTTGTAAGTCTAACGTACACAACAATATAAGTTAAAATCATACACCTGTCATGATTGTTTTTAATAGTAGGACACTTGCTCAGCCTTATTCCAAACTGTCAGAATAATTCTCCCAACAATGTATGGGTATCCTCACATCATTCTTTTTCTTAACAATGTATGGGTGTCCTCGCATCATTATTCTTCTTAACAATGTATAGGTGTCCTCACATTCGTCTTCTTAACAATATATGGGTGTCCTCACATCATTATTTTCTTAACAATGTATGGGTGTCCTCACATCATTCTTTTTCTTAACAATGTATGGGTGTTCTCACATCATTCTTCTTCTTAACTATGTATGGGTGTCCTCACATCATTCTTCTTCTTAACAATGTATGGGTGTCCTCGCATCATTCTTCTTATTAACAATGTATGGGTGTCCCCTCACATCATCTTTTTCTTAACAATGTATGGTGTCCTCACATCATTCTTCTTTTTCTTAACAATGTATGGGTGTCCTCACACCATTCTTCTTTTTAACAACGTATGGGTGTCCTCACATCATTCTTCTTCTTAACAATGTATAGGTGTCCTCATATCATTCTTCTTCTTAACAATGTATGGATGTCCTCACATCATTCTTCTTCTTAACAATGTATAGGTGTCCTAATATCATTCTTCTCCTTAACAATGTATGGGTGTCCTCACATAATTCTTCTTATTAACATTGTATGGGTGTCCTCATATAATTCTTCTTATTAACAATGTATGGGTGTCCGCACGTGAAGAATGAAGTAATTAGCGAGTCACCATTGGTTTTAACACTAATGGACACAAATATCATACATGCACAGTCAATTTTTGAAAATATTACAAAAAAATACTAGTTTATCTTTTTAGATGTATTGATACACAGCCTGTATGAACTCAAGAACATAAAATTTTTCACGTTAGTGTTAACGTAACTACACTATATAAACAGACAGTAAATTTCGGAAAAATCTAACAATTCCAGTTGTTTTTTTTTAGTTTGGAATGGTAAAAAATATAAATGATGGTATTATTGAATTAAAATTTATTCGTTAGTAATTCGAGTTTAGTGCCACGTTGTACTAAATTTTTAACAGTGTAGTGCCCAATAAATCCTGTATTACGCAGTATTACAATATGCATATATCGTATAAAAATATCTCCATACTTTAAGTTTTCGTACGAATACTTAATTTCAACTTTTTACAAACAACACGTAGTATAAGGGGGATTCTTATGAAAGTTTTTTTAATCATGAAAAGAAAATGCATGCTAATTTTTTATGTTCGATTACGCTGAAAACAAATCCATCTATTTGTATGTGGGAGCTATTGATTGACAAAAGCAATTAAATATTAACTTAAATATTCTTAAATACAAAATGTATTGAAAGTTTATTTTACTTCAATAATAACAAAAAATAACTTGGAAAAGTATAGATAATAAAAAAAGTCAATAAAGAAAATTAAATTCTTCAATATTTATTCTTATTCAAGAGTGAATTTTTTTATATATTTATCTAACTTACCTATTTTTAATTACATTCCCAAAAATAACTCATGCTTTAAGTTGGTATTTTTTTATGTTTGAACAGCCTAATGAAAAAAAATACTATGTCAATTTTCGGATACACATTTAGTCTCGTATAATGACATTTTTTTTATAAACTACCCTAAGATGTATATTTTGTCTTGTATAAATTTTACCTATGCATATTAGAATGCCGAATTTATTTAAGGTATACTTTTAATTAATACTTTAAGGTGATACTTTAGAATTATAATTTCATTTTTGCTTTATTTTTTTCTGAAAATTATTTTTCTTTCTTTTGTCACTATGTCAATTTTCTTCTAACTTGTTTTTATCGTTTTTGCGTGTTTCTTTTCATTTGAAAATAATGTATGCACCTAACTTAATTTATTTTATAATGAAATAAGTAACATATCAATCCAGTTAGGTATAATTATTGTGTGTAAATTTAAAGTGCATTTTGAGAATATCAAACGTTCTTACAGAATTATTAGTTGTATTGATTTGGAACACTCATTCTCTTTTATATCTTGTTATGGAATTTTTTATAATTATATTTAAACTACCATTAGATATTTTTTTAAAAATACAAAATATGTCGACCACCTACAGGCTCTAGGCCCAGAAAAAAGATTGGCTCTGCCTATCAAGCACCTCTTGTCAATCTAATATCTAACGATTCCCTAATGCCGATTCAATTACTTTTTAAAACTACCCACTCATGAAGAATTAACAACATACTCAAGCAAACTATTCCATTATCCTATTTTAAAAATAATGCTTTCTAACGTCCCGATTAAACTGTGATTTGTATAATTTGAATCCATGACCTCTAGTCATATTGGTAATATTAAATATCCTACAATCACTGCACATCACCCGATGGTAAATTTGAATGACTGGATAAGATATTTTATATATATATATATATAGTTTAAATGTACTTTTTCTTCAATAAGTAACCACAATCATACAATAATATTTACTTAATATTTATTAAAATTATATTATAGTGACAAAAATCCTTATTTAAAACGTTTTGAGTAAATGAAAAATAAAACACATTTTGAGTACTGATTTCCAACTTTAAAATACTTTTCACTAAATTTTTATAATACGTACAAACTAGTCAAGCTATTTCAAATATATTCTCTTTATATTTCGATTATATTTGGTGTATTTTTTTTTGTTTGATTTCCTTATCAATTACGACGAAACACGAAATTCTAGGTAAAGCATTCAACGCTCTTTCTAACGGTCCCTCGATCTAGAGGACATTTCGTTATAACGCCAGCCGCCAAATTTCCTAATCGGTTGATTAAATTCCCTTTAATACTATTTTAATTCGTTACAGCGACCTTTAGTTCATCCGGTATGAGTCCCGTACGGGGCGGATATATCAAGAATTTACTGGTTGTATTTCGTTAAAGTTGCAACTTATACTATATTTTTTATTAAACTACTTTATTATTAACATAAAAAATATTATTTCAAATAAATCTTAAATCTTTTAATTAGCATATTTGACAAAAAATAACAATTCTTAATAATTTTTCAGGATTGCGCAAACGGGATAATAAATAGAGCATTTTTTTGCACTAAAATGTGTCACTTTAAAAATAATCTGATTATTATAAAATCACAATTATAAAAATTTTCAAGGGAATAATAAAACATTTTAACTTATTTTTCAAATGTTGTGTTATACTCTTCTTTGTGATATTTTTTCTTATCGTTAATTACTTACAAATTAATTTTAATCCTTGTATTTATTTTTCAATAGTTAAAACATATTTTTATTAATATCTGCATATCAAAGAAATTCCCTTTGAAATTTAATGTAATTATTACACTTTATAATATATTAACTATTTCAAATGAAAAAATATCAAAAGCATTCAAATAACTTTTTTTTATGGAACTATGTTTTTCTATGTTTTTAAAGCGTTTTTTTCTCACCTCAGAAACACAGATATTATTTTGAAATGCGACTTATTTTTTGTATCAGCAAGAAATAGTAAACAACCCCTCTCATGAATACTTTAACACACACATAAATTCTTTCTAATTCAACTCATACGATTACAAATTGAAATAAAATGATAAAAAAAAATAGTTCTTCCCATACACCTCACTCTACATTTCGCTGTTTATAAAAGAGAAAATGTTTCAAGAATTAACACAAAAAACTGGAACTTCACTAGATAAAAAAAATATCCATCTCTCTTTCAGTATCATTAAGCTTAAATTAACATTTCTGAATGCGTAATGAGACCGGGTAGAAGTTTGTACTCAATGTGTAATTTAATTTCGGCCAGAGAAGCATAAAAACACACTCTCCGGCGTGTCTTAGTTTACCCGCTTCATCTCAAGATAAAAGAATTAGAAGGACTCGAAAATTGCGCGCGAAATGGGAAAAGAAATTTCCTTAGCCGAATTCTTCCTTAGTGCCGAAAAAAAGGGAATACGTAAGAGATGAATTTTATATTTGTTTTCTCCGTCCTTTTCGGATAATGTATGCACCCCTTTTCTGGAGACTGGATTTCCGTATACCTGCAAGACTCTTTAATACTTTTAGGATTCTTAAGTCGGATTTTGTGAAAGGGTGGGCCCTGTCTTATGCGCGGGAGTAGGTTTTGGAACGGTGTTGGCTGACTTTCAGCCTTTTTAGATTCCGATTCAATATTCTATTTCATGATATATAATATAAGTTGGATGCTTGATGGAAAAGCTGCTTTTGTATTAGGGTTGAAAGTGTTTAGTTAGGGGATTAAAGTGAATTTTTTAAGGTTAAAAATGTAAAAAGAATTGCGTATTTTAGATTAAATAGTGGTTTCTATGATAAAGGTATATCCGTTAAAACAATAAAATTGTTACTATTGTTACACATTTATAATTTTTTATTATGTTTTATGATTTCATTATGAAAACAAAATTGTTCATTTTAAGTTAAGAATATGTGCTTATGAACTTAAAAAAATTGGCTGTACTGTCTGGTTAACGCCATTGACTAGAATTAATATATTAGTAAAATTATTACATTTTCCAATACAAGATCGCACTGAATGGTATTAAGCGTAAGTAGATAATATTAAATATGTAAGAAGATAGTAATTGAGCATATAATGAAACATAATATGAGGCTCGACCAATTGAATCGGTTAAAGCTAAAATAGGTTCAGTTTAAAAAAATTTAAAATTGAGTTAAGTTTGCTTTTGGTTCCCTGGAGTTCCGTTTCACAAATTTACGCTAAAAGAATGATGTGGAAACTATCACCACTATTCTATGAGATCTATTCTAAATTAAACTATATTGAGCGCCTCCCATCCCAATTAGATGGGAATTGCCAATGGCAGCGTTTTACTCTTTTGTTAACCGTGCTCTTAACATCTGTTCTGCACCCGATTCACTCCAGGCTGAACTTAATTATTTGAGAGCTGTTGCCGTGGATCGAAGTTTTTCACCAAACGTCGTTTACAAGGCTCTACATAAACTTAAAACTCCACTTAAAAATTCTAGTCTATATGAGCGCTCTAATGCTCTAGCTGTTGTATCATATTATCCCCATAGTAAGGTGGCAGCTGTAATATACTTCAGAAATTGAACCGAAATTATTTTTTCATTCTATATGGGTCAAGTGGAACCCAAATATGACATTTTTACTTGTTGTCAATTTTACATTTCATTTTTTCAATAAACGGGCATCTAAAGTTATACTAAACTAACAAAGCAACGCATTGCAGGAGGTTGTGTCAAAGTCATTATTGTATAAGTTAATTAAAGGGTTTTTGAAGTAGATTATGAAAATATATATTACAAGTACATACGTATTTTTTTCAAAAAGCTATGACTCCAAACGTCTGGAATCTATGACGTCATCAAAAATTATCAAAGTATTTCCCAATTTTTTAGTATTGACCAAATTTTATCAGAAAATAAAAAACAATTAAGAAGTATTCATCTCATAGACAAGTTGTATCTCTGCATTATGAGAGGTTGTAAACGACACGATCGCCCGCCATACACTTGGAAGGCAAGTGAATTTTATACAAAAACGCCCATGCTAATTAGGCAGGAGCGTGATCTGATGTATAGGCTACTTGTTGAGGCAGACTCGTCCAGATTTAGTACCACCAGAATGCAATTTATACATATGAGTTCCATACTCCATATTTCTCCTCCAAATTTCAATTCTGATGGCTTTATACATATGCTAACTAAGCATGAACTCCAACGAGTTCAACTTCACAGTTTACAACTCGAATGCACACATAATGACAATACGTTTATTCACACATAAACACTTTCAGTTTTAAGCATTCAGCGATCGTCAAGGCTACTTTCGTACATTTCGACAATGGTTTCGTCGTTGAATCATTGAAGAAACAAAAATCTTCGAATTTTTAACGAAACTAATTTACACGGATTCCTTTTTTTTAACAGCATTTTTTTTTTAAATAATATTTCCTAGAATCACGCACTGTTTTACTCGCTTTGAAGAATAATCTGATCTGATTGGCTGTTGTACACGACGCCAATGTTCTGCTATTTGGCAATTCTAAAGGACAAACAGTCGAAAAATCAAACAATAGAGCCTTAAAATCTGTTGGAAGTGTTTACAAGTTAGAAATAATACTCGCCAACAGAATTTATCGCCAAATGACATCGCTTTCTTTACCTTATAGAGCAATTTGCTTTTAGAGTGAGGGTGTTACTTCTAGTATTCACTACTTGAAGCAAAGAAACTACTCAGAGAGGAAAATTGTCCACGGTTGGCCTTTTATTTATTACTGTGTGGCGGCCAGTGGTCAAAAATGTTAGTGCAGCCGAAATCATATGCCCTCCCCCCCCCTATTTTCTACAACCATACATGAACGGATATACTTTAATATTAATATTATTTTATTATTTGAATGGGTAAACGGCGGAAGTAACTGCCGTTGGGTAACTGAATGTGTAAACGGCGGGAGTAATTGCAGTTGGTAACTGAATGGGTAAACGGCGGGAACAATTGCAGTTGGGTAACTGAATGGGTAAACGGCAGGAGTAACGACAACTACAACCATACACGCAATGCAGTGCATATCTATTATTGAAAATCTTGTATTTGTGTGATTGACGGGCAAAAATTCAAAAACTAGTGGCTTTTAAGTTTTCATGAATTTTTAAATGTTATGTGTATTTATAAGTTTTATTTTTTAAAGTAAGTATTTGTAAATTTGCGAAATATATTTCGCTAAAGAAACATATAATGTATGTACAACTTTAAGATAACAATAAAGATAAGCAACAATGAAAAATATCCTATATAAATTTAAAACAAAGTCCATTGTTGCATCATGGAAACAAAGCAACATTGTTCAAATGAGTTACAATTAGTTTTTTCGGTAACAATGTTTTAGCACCATAAATACGACAAAGTAAAAAATTCAACAATGGTACACATTTTTGATCTCAATAAAAGAAAAAGATTTTGTTTCATCTGTCATACAACAGTTCAACTTTGCGAGAGCAGCATCTCTAAGTTAAGCGAGATCTGTGACCATATTTTCGTTGAATACGATTGATACTTGATAGTGAATACATCACGATGTTTTACGAGAGCTCTTCTGTGGCCTCGTCCGTAACAGACGTGGATCTCCTCGATTTGGCCCGTCTTCCGTTCCAGTTTGGGAACGAGCACCAGTTTCGACACTGGGAGCTCCGGGAAGTCCTGTACTTCAGGCCTCGGCTCTCTACCATTCCCGAGGCCGACGAGGAGGACTTGTATGGATCTGGCGCGAACCCCAAGAAGCGCCGTTGGAGTGCCTTGCGCCCTGTCTGGAGACGCACCATGAAGAGGTGTTTCTGCTGTGCTTTGTAGTGCTAAAGAGTGAACTTGCCTGTGTGGCGTGATGCTGTATAGAGTGTAAATATGTTCTTGCCTGTGTGGCGTGATGCTGTGTAGAGTGTAAATATGTTTTTGCCTGTGTGGCGTGATGCTGTGTAGAGTGTAAATATGTTCTTGTATGTGTGGCGTGATGCTGTGTAGAGTGTAAATATGTTCTTGTATGTGTGGCGTGATGCTGTGTAGAGTGCAAATATGTTCTTGCCTGTGTGGCGTGATGCTGTGTAGAGTGTAAATATGTTCTTGTCTGTGTGGCGTGATGCTGTGTATAGTGTAAATATGTTCTTGCCTGTGTGGCGTGATGCTGTGTATAGTGTAAATATGTTCTTGCCTGTGTGGCGTGATGTTGTATATAATGTACATATGTTCTTGTCTGTGTGGCGGTTTGGTGTGAAAAATGTACATATGTTTTATTATCCTTGTTATACATCCTTTTATTCATCTTTAAAAGTTCGATTTTCTTTACAATAAACCAGTTACAATACAAGTGTCTGTTTTCATGTATAGAATAAGTACATTTACAGAAGAATACTGATAGATAAATTATTTCTGAAAAGTTTATCAGTGATTATCATGTAAGAATATATTCATTTTGATAATGGTTTGATGAAATACAGTTTTAAGAAATACAAATACAACGTCCAAATACGCATTCATCGATCGTCAAGGCTACTTTCTTCCATTTCGACAATGGTTTCGTCGTTGCATCATTGACGAATCAAGAATATTCAAATTTTTAACGAAACTAATTTACTCGTATTCCCTTTTTTTTAACAGCAGTTTTTCAAATAATATTTCAGAATCACGCCCCGTTTTACTCGCTTTGAAGCGTAATCTGATTGGCTGTTGCACACGACGCCAATGCTCTGCTATTTGGCGATTCTAAAGGACAAACAGTCGAAAAATCCAACCCTAGAGCCTTAAATTCTGTTGGAGGTGTTTACCAGTTATAAATAATACTCGCCAAGCAGAATTTATCGCCAAATGACATCGTTTTCTTTACTTTTTAGAGGAATTTGCTTTTAAGGGGAATATGTTACTTCTAGAATTCCCTACGTGAAGTAAAGAACATTAGATACTCCTCAGGGATGAACATTTTCTGCGGTTTGCCGTTTATTTATTACTCAGCGGCGGCCCGTGGTCGAAAATGTTAGTGCAGCCGAAATCATATGGCACATCTTCCCCCCCCCCCCCCCCCCCTCAATTTTTTGTTCCAAGCAAATTCTTGTAAATTTTAACTCTTAACTGTATAGAATTTTATATGAATCATCCTTTAGATATTTTCTTTCCCCGTTATATGCTTCAATGGAAACAATCCAAACATTAAAAGTTTTTTTAATAGAAAATAGTTATTATTTAATAGAATATAAAGTTTTTTAATAGATTTTGACAGTTTGGAAATGTTGACTTTAAAAAGACAGTTTGCGTGTAAAAATAAAAAAATTGTTATTTTAAAAAGTATAAGGTATAGGTTAATTTTTTATAATTTTCCGAAAACAAGCTTACGTGAACTGAGTCTATTTAGTATTTAAATTGAATTCATAAACTATTCCGATTGTTATTTTATAATTGTTTATTATTTTATCAATTTTATTTTTATTCGTTTTCGTTTATGTACAGGATTGTGCAAAATAAAGCATACACACACCTAATACAAACTCCCGCATCCTTAGAACCACATACATTCAAAAAATATATTGTCGTGTTCCACAGAAATTCAATATCATTTACCCAATGCCACTGGATATCCATCCTCATAAATCATTAAAGGACCCCTCTATACCCCCACAAACCTGCCCCCTCCCCTTCAAACAGATCTAGCAAACCTCCTGATGCCACCACCATTACAGTAATTGCGACTACTGGTGTGCATCTGGGAAGGATAGAGTTGGTGGCGGGAAGCACCCTTTATTAGCTGTCATCGGTGGCAACGGGTCGCGTAAGTCAAATGGCTAGAAATATTGCGAAGGATTACGAGTTGTGCTCTCGGATTACGGGGAAGACGTCGTTTATGAATGGGGGTTTGGGATGGAGCTGGAGTTTGGAAGACTGTGACAAACCATTGGACATCCTGGGAGATTAGGGATTATTGTAGGGGAAAGTATGCAGGTCCTTCAACTGCCATTATCAGATTTAAAGGGTTGCTTAATGTGCTGTGGAATTCCAATCCTGCTCCCTAATGGTGGATGGATAAGTGGAAAGAATTACTTCATGTGATGGATATTGCCAGAATTACTTAGGGATGGTCTTGCATTCAAAATATCAGAGGCCTCCGGAGCCGAGCGGTTAAAGGCGTCAGCTGGGAATCCGAGGATTCCTGGTTCGGGTCTAGGGGATGGACTTGACCAAGAAAATAAAAAAAGTAGTCATCTTGTGATCGGAGGGCTGCCAGCTTCGCTACAAATTACTAGAAAAGTCGTCTAGAGCATCCGCAAAAAATTAACGGCGTGTATACGGGATTGGTGCACGGTAAATCTGATCGGGGTCTAAAGTCCCGACGTCTATTGAAGGCCAGTGGGAACCTGGTGCCACCTCAGGTGTTTCCTCGTCATCTGACCATGGTTCTAAAATAACGAGGCGCATGTATGATTATGTATGTGTGAATGTGTGTGTGTGAATGTGTATGTGTTCCCGGGTCTTTCCTTCGAGATAGACCCCGAACCGTCGCCAATAGCCCACTGTGCATCTCTAATGCGACGTTAATTAAACAAACCAAATCAAAATATCAGAGAGTGGTTTATCTGATTTGGTTGGATGAACTAATGTTGAGCCGCATTTCAATGGGGTATTGGTAAGGCCACTTTTTTACACACCGGAAAATCCAGAGTCGGTGATGTCACCGACAGTCGGAGGCAATGTTATTAAATTAAAACTTTCTCATGTAGTCCTATCCCGGCATTGTATACCGTAACATTGCCTAGTCATTCTTAACGATGGTCAGATGACAAAGGGAACCTCTGAGATGACACTATCACTCTCCGAATTTCTACATTACGGTCAACGAGGAGACATTTGAGTCACCAAAGATTTTATGCCCACTGGCCTCCTCTAAACGGCGAGTCTCTGGAATCTTACTCGAAATCTTCTTAGGTCACGATAAAATTCTTTAAATCCTCGTGATGTCGTCTTAAATTCCTTCCAAAGATTTTGATCGTGAGGAAATATATAGAACCATTACATCATGGATGGGAAAATATACATAAACTTTGACTAATTGTAAAAAAATAGTACTTTTGAGCTGCTTAAAATTGTACATTAAGCATTGGATTTTCTTTAGTAATCCTCAGGAATTGTTCCACAAAATGCCATCTATATATAACAAAGTATTTAGTGATATCGAGAATTGAGCGAGTGAGGGATAGCTTGGTGGTCACTGTACTATCTTTTTAATAATTATCTTCTGGTAGTAAAATTAACCTTTTTTAAAAAGTTTTATGCAATAATGAGTAACGCAAAAAAAGCTATTTTTTTTTCTTTAAAATAAGATGAAAACTACGGGTTTGAATGAAATAGAACTTATATTAAGTTAATATTGATTGTTACTTTATTTGTATGCATTAAACATATTCAAACGAAAAAAATTCTTATGCCCATAATACTAATTTTGTAAGGTATAGTTTATTAATATCCATAGTTGTTTTAAATAAAAGTTCTTTATTTTATAAGAAATTAACTAGTTGACTTCATCATAATACATAAAGAGCATCACAATATAATATCAACATATAATAAAAACCCTTAATTGCATATCTCAAATTTACTATAATTTCTTTGATAAACCCACAATCGCCATTTTTCATTATATTATCTAAAAAACAAAATTTCTTTATAACAGTCTGCCATGCTTCTTTATTCTCTATCCGTTCTAAGAAATGTATTAAAGAACAATAGAGGCTGAACATTTCAAGCTATGGAGAGGAAGTACCACAGCAGCAGATTTTCGAAAACGAAGTTTTACCTTTTATTTACTTGTCCCTAACAAAAAAGGGATGAAAAAATTAAACCAAAAGAGTTTTTGTTTGTGAATTTCTTTTAACCGGATCTTCAGGGAGCCCAAACTTTCTTTTCTGTGTCTCGCTCCAGTTCGCCGCTGACAAGGTCATCCCGGCAAAAGGAGTTATCCGTTGGAGATCGGGCTGACAACCGACCTGTCGTCTTTCCGAACTTTAGAGATGGATCCTTCTTTTCCTGGGGATTTCTGTATAATTAAAAAATGTAAGGATCCATAGGAAGGATCTATTTTTGGTTTCTTATCTTGTCATGTATTGGATGAGGTTGTTTGAATCTGATATCAGTCGTTTTTCTTTTCTCGGGTTTTTTGATCGATTTTATTTTGAGTGGTTTTTATATATATATTTTTTTATACGTGCACACGTCATAGTCCCGTTGGCAGAAAATTTGGCGACGTAAAAAAATGTTTATATTTCAAAGCACCAAAACTTCAAGAGGAATCAGCCTACGAGGTAAATAAATGACATAGAATCGCGTAGATAAAGATGGGCTGATTCAACCAGGTTGGACATTAATTCACTCTGGCCTTTGTACTGCGTCGGATAGAAAATGAGTGAGATTTGGTGCATAGACTGACCTGTTGAACCGGTTGGTTTGGTTTGGTTTGGTTAATTAATGTCGCACTAGAGCTGCACAGTGGGCTATTGGCGACGGTTCGGGGCCTATCTCAAAGGAAAGGCCCGGGAACGATGCCGCGTATTTTTGAACCCTGGTCAGATGACGAGGACGACACCTGAGCTGGCACCCAACGCCTTCAATAGACGTCGGGACTTTGGACCCCGATCAGATTTATCGTGCACCAGTCCCGTATACACGGCGTTAATTTTTTGTGGATGTTCTGGACGACATTCTAATATTTTGGTAGCGAAGTTGGCAACCCTCCGATCGCAGTACCACTACTTTTTACTATTATTTAGTCTAGTCCATCGCAAGGTGTGAACCGGGGACCCTTGGATTCCCAGCTGACACCTTAATCCACTCGGCCACGGAGGCCTCCCTGTTGAACCGGTGCCATGTCGACGATAATCAACGGGTCCTGGAGACAGCGTAATTTATTAAGGTGAAGAGTGCATGGAGTGGATATGGACAAGTTGTAGACCTTTTGCAATGGACTAAATACCCTATTCAACTTCAACTATGGCATACGAAACGTAAACAGGTTAAAATAGCAGCTTAACGAGCGCAAAATACCAAGGACACTAAATTTACATAAAAAGCGGAAAGATCTAAAGCTTACCGAAGACGCAAGAAAGAGCAGACGGGTGTACAAACTATTTACGAACCAAACTTTACGATACATGTCGTAAAGTTGTGGTTAGTACATTTTGATTTGCGTTGTGTTATTTTTTTGTGTAGTTGCATTATGAATAATGTTGGTGTGGAAGAAATACATATCATACACACAAATTTTAAGCGGTGCTTTATTAACAAATTAAGTTCATTATTGCAGTAGAAACTTAGGGTTGGGGGGTTATGTGTAATATTATGCTAAACTGACTCTTACGTGAACTGTGAAGGAGAGCTACCGTCTGTGGCGATTCATTGGTCTCCAGTGGCTCGTAGAGGTCCGGCTTTCAGGGGCGTTGGTCTCCAGTGGCTCGTAGAGATCCGGCCTTTAGGGGCGTTGTCCTTCGTTGTTCATGGAATCATGGATCTTCTGTCATGGGTCATGGCATCGGGACTTTTCCTTCGTTGCGCATGGACTCGGAACTTTTCGGTCTCCAGTGGCTCGTAGGAAGCTGGCTTTCAGGGGCGTTGTCCTTCGTTGTGCATGGAATCATGGATCTTCCGTCATGGGTCATGGCATCGGGACTTTTCCTTCGTTGCGCATGGACTCGGAACTTTTCGGTCTCCAGTGGCTCGTAGGAAGCTGGCTTTCAAGGGCGTTGTCCTTCGTTGTTCATGGAATCATGGATCTTCCGTCATGGGTCATGGCATCGGGACTTTTCGTTGCGCATGGACGGGAGTGGTTGGAGTAAAATTTACTCGTATTTCTTGGTCAGAGGCAAAATCGTAAGTGAGGTGGAAAATCTTGAATTCCCCACGGTGTTCTCTTGGGGTGCGGGCTGAAATTCTGCATGAATTACCAAACCCACCACTTGGAATTAGCTCCGCCCTTCTGGATAACCCCTTCTAACCAATCCTGGTGTGGTCATAAAATAGCTCAGTGACGTAACTCTCCCCACATTGTAACACAGTAATAAAACCAGCGACAGTCAGTCTAGCCAACTAACCAAATTGCACAAAGTCCAGTATAGGTCAGATCCCCATATAAAAATTGCAACGTGTGACAGCACTCTGTCACAATACAGTAGAGACTGATTTTAGCAAATTTTTTGCTTTGAAAAATGCATTTAGTCACTTAGAATTCAGATGAAATGACAGACTAATGCACTAACTGAACCTATCGTAACTTTTCACGTGGTTATAAAATTCTAGTGGTACCATTAATGACCTTAAATTGCTCTTGATACTGTATCAAACTGTTTGGTTGGTTTTAAACTTACGAAAAATAGTTGTTTAAACCGTTGAAACTTCAACAACTTCATAAATTTTTAAATAAAATTAAAGTTCTAATCATTTTCATCAATGATTACTAAATAAATAAATGATTACTAAATAAATAAATGATTACTAAATAAATAAATGATTACTAAATAAATAAATGATTACTAAATAAATAAATGATTACTAAATAAATAAATGATTACTAAATAAATAAATGATTACTAAATAAATAAATGATTACTAAATAAATAAATGATTACTAAATAAATAAATGATTACTAAATAAATAAATGATTACTAAATAAATAAATGATTACTAAATATATACTAAATAAATAAATAGTTTTAGCTACTGTTTTAACAATTATATATTATGTATGTAATTGAATACTTGAAAAGCTGAAAATGTAAATAAGCGTACAAGGTAAAATGATATGCAAAATTTTAAAAGTCAGAAAATCTTTTCTAAAATTATATAATAAGCGCATTTCTAGTTAATTATTCAAATGGCTTAAGAAGTTGAATCAATGTAAGTGTTTTTAGTAAATATTTTAATTTTATTTATAGTGAAACAATAAAAAACGACGAAATGTCAAAAGAAATTTACAATAAATGCCACGATTAGATAAATAATTATTTTGCCCTTTTAATGTATCTTCAATTAAATACTTTTAGTTTACAAATGTTTTCATTATTCTTCGTAATTAAGTTTTAATCAAAACTAAATGAATTTTTTTGTTAATGAATATGCTTTAATCACTCTTAACCAAAAGTTAAAGAATACAAATGTTTTAATTAGAACCCCGCATCATTATCACTTTTTCGTTTTGAATAGTTAATATTCAGAGTTTTTAATTAACAGTTTTCATAATCTAAAAACCATTATGGATTTAAAAAATTAAATATCTCTTCAATTTTATTGCTTAATTATTAAAACAGTTTTATAGTAAATGTAGAAGAAATTACAGTTAAGAATTCTTTTTCTTAAAATCTAAATTTTTTAAAAAAGATTTCGAGTAAGAATTAACTAAAAATTACTAATAAACTTAGTTCTTACAGTTGAAACATTTACCTCAAATAATTAAAGCGTAAATGTAATATATTTTAATGAGGATAAAAATCCCTACGCAGTTAAAAAAAGATTAAAATAACTAGCTTGATAATTAATAAAATATATGTAATGATATTAAATTCTTAAAATAAGCAATAATTATATTAAAAATAATTAATAGAAATAACATAAAGTTACTTATAGTTTACCAAAAATAATAAATTGCTAAATTCATTCCCTTAGATCTACAGCTTTTTCAGCTGAGTTGGGCTTGTCTTGGGTATCAAAACAATCGCTTAGTTTTAGCAGCAACAAATAAAGTAGTAAAAGTTGAGCAAAAAGAATGGTTTATAATGTGCAGTTAAACAGTGAAACAAGGACCATCGCCCGACAATTTGTGACCACCCTGTACAACTGCACTTTCATATATAATCTAACTGCGCGCGACCAACGATTGCACTGCTACTTATAATCAACTGAGCAACTAAAAAATCACTCACCAAACTTCGACGATTATTTAATTGCAACCAACTCAAGGATGCCAGGTCTCAGATTGCACAATCTTCTTGGTGAAGGTGAAAAATGCGACCAAACTCGGATTACCACAACCCATGCAAAATCGCCGAAATTTAGATTATTTCCCAACGACTAACATATTTTGTGCAATTAAAAGTTGCTCAGGGAACCGATACAATTTTATTACTCTAGTTACAAGCAAATTAATAGTTTAGTTGCACGCCCGATAGTTACCAGTGGGCGGCTATGCTTATTTTGTGTAAGCATACACTGTAAAAAAAAAGGTATTTAAAAATAAGTATCTGAACATACTCGTTTTTTTTAGTGCAATTGCATCGTAAATGAGCGATGACATACTAAAATTTAAGTAATCGTACTTTCTCAAAAATGAGCAGTGTGATTTAATATTGCTAATCTCAGCTTCTGTTCAAGCCGTCTTAATAAAATGACATGACACACTTAAAATAGTTGATCCGAAGATGTTTTTCCACCTTATTTGATGTCGATTGCTTAATGGAAACCGAGTTATTACAACACAATTATCTTACTTTGCGTTTTTTTGGCACACCTTTTTAACATTTATTCTGTTTATAACTTATTCCTCTCACCCTAGTACAACGGATAAGACACTTAACTGCCTTGCCTTAGGATATGGGCTCGATATCCGGCAAGTTATGTTTGTAATTGTGGATATTTATTAAAAGTAATTTATGAAGGCAGCATATGCAGGCCAGTATCTGCTCTTTTTAATCGTTTTTTCCCATTGTACTCATTTTTAAGTACATGTCTTTTTCAAAACTGAAACTTTTGTATTCGGAGACTTATTTTTGAATACCTATTTTTAACAGTGTACAAACACACAACTTTTCTCAGAAATGGAACGTCCATTTCCCAGCCGAAAACCCTCCTCGGCAGAGCAACGAGGGAGGGAACACTTTGGAGTTTCGCATTACCAGTTAACGGCAAGTCGAAGACTATTTTCTTGTAGGGTCCAATGGTCCTAATTTCCATTCCGCCCCTGCCATCGAAACCTTTTAACCTAAAATGTTTTAAACTACAGTCGTTATTGTCGCTCGACAGTCGGGGCACGTCGCCCGGGCATCCATTCCACATAATTCCCTTTCTCCGAGAATTTGTTCCCGGGCATTTTTCTTGCCCTCTTTGTATTGCTGTTTCGTTTGCAGTGTTGTTTATATCGAGGTAAACCTATAGAATCGATTGTATGCGTTGTATTTTTTTCCCATTCCCCTCGCCCCAGTTAGAAGGCTCTTGGTTGTTGCCAACTGGAATGGTGCTTTTCGTTTGCTGATGATATCTGCCCCCCTGATGGGACACTTTCCTTCCAGATAGGGTGGCACGTGTGATTTGGGGTATTCGTCGTTTGGGGGTATAAAATAAAATACTAAGGTTGAGGAACGACTGCGATTCTAGTGCCATGGTCTCTGTGGACAACTTTTTGTTAATGCACAATCATTTCACACACCGGACTCTTCATTTAATAAATCAAAATATTAATATTTAGTTAACGGAGTAATAATGATGCTTCAATTTTCCCAAAAACCGTGACAATGAAACATATATTTAAAAATTGCACCCATATACAACGGATTTTTCAACAAGAGAATGTTTGAGAAATATTTTACTCTAAATCCCAACTGTCTTGAAAGTTCATTTGAATTGCAACAATTATAATTTTTTTTTCATCCAGAAAATAACTTTATAAAAATGAATGTCTGTAAATGGTCTTATCCATTAGCAGTATATGGAATCATATCTTAAGAGCATTTTATTTAGTGTATAGGAATGAAAAAAATGTATTGCGTCCCACAGGTAACTCCAGGACAGAGGAATTTATACGCTAAAAATACATGATTACAGAATTTTCGTGAATGCTTTGATTTCGATATTAGCGAAAAATATAAATGTATGTTATAATAAGTAGCATCTAATTATATTTTTCTTTGATGTATTGTGCATGTGTCAGTCAGTATAAAGAGCAATTGTATAATTTAAGCTATTGAATAGCTATTTAGACACTTACCTGAAAACAATACTTTCAAAAAACAATAAGGAAGTACTTTGAACGAAAAATTGAAATTGTTAAAAAATAAAGGGATGTTTTGAAGCATTATATTTGTGGTTTAACATTATATGATAAATTATCATTTATATTAATTACTACATACGTTGTTTTTATTATCGTCCGCTCGTATAATTTTTGGCATTTACAAAGATTAAGTATTATTTATATAAACCGTAATAATTAATTATATACTACTTTGTCATACTATATTGTTTACACTAATAAAAACAATTTCATTTCCTTAACTAAACAACTTTTCAAAGATTTTCAATGTTCACCAAAATTTCAAAATTAAACTTTGCATCAGAATTCATTAAGTTATCAATATCAATACCAAGATAATTATTCAAAGAAACCTCTATTCACGGAAACTTAAATGAAGTTATAAACAAATCAAGCAACAATTTTGACATTAAATCTTGTCTCAAATTTATACAGCAATACCACACACCTTCCACAAATTTCAACCCGCATATTAAATCAGAATTGAAGTATATGTCTTCCAAGGTGATTGAACAAACAAATTACTCTCCCCAGATCCTCACATGGTCTACCATCTCTACAAGTAGATCTTATCCTCAATATCCCAACGTAGACCAACGTAGACTAACCAAGAGACACATCTATTCTGGTAAATCCCCCCTTAACAACATTCATGTCCATCTCCCTTTACCATCCATTGGTACCACAGCCGATAGTCGCGAATTTTAATTAAATATGGATTTCATCAGGTGTGCGGTTCCGAAAATACTTTAAAATATCTCATGGAAACACGAACATGCACCCGCTGGTGACAGATCGTTTCAAGCATTTACTCGGCCCACTCTGAGTTTAAATTAAAATACGACTCCTGACTGGTTAGTCCTAGGGTGGTATATATCGGATTAAATCCATGGCTTTTCCCGAGTTCGAATCTCTGGCGGAAAGGGGTCGCCTCATTGAGAATCGGCTATTCTAATATTGCGGCCCATCCTGACGGTCGGAAGGTTTCGGGTTGCATAATGTTGTGGCTTGGTTCAATGCCATTTACGCATTGGGGGGTGTTCTCTGGAGGCCTTCGACTGGAATTACGCCTCGAATGTGAAATAATTTGAGTGGGCATTGGGCCGAATGAATGCCATTTCTCTCTATTATGTTCAAAAGATCTCGTCGTATTAAACTAGGAATGGATTGGTATTAAAATGGAATAATTCTTAGGGTGTTCGAGGCGGATAAAGGACGTTATGTATTAATAGAAATTAATGAATGTGATTTCGTGTTATTACGCAGGTGCATGAGGCAGCTTAAGACCCAAGGGTGCCGCAGTAAGGTAGGTTTAAATTTTCGAGAAAGAAGAAAAATGTAATGATTTTAATTTGGATAAGCAGTCTTAGTTTGGCCTTTTATTAAAATGTACACTTTTAATTTAATTGTATATTACATTTAAGTAATTTGATTTCATTGAGGTTTTGCAACATTCCAATACTATAACATAGCTTGGATTTTATTTTAGCGTAAAACAGCCGTTCTTGTCTTTGGATATCAAATTTTAACCAACATTTTGGACCACCTTAGGGTCAATGCCATGAAAAGTGGACATTCAAGTATTTTTTTTAATTTTTTATTTGGTGGTTAATTTTTACTTGATTTTGTAGATAATATGTTAAATTTTGTTAGCAAAAGTGTTTTGTTTCCAACAACTTGTTTTCTTGCAAATGGCAGCCATTAGAACACGTGGTTTGTTGTAAGCTGAACAGTATCCAAAGTTTAGTGAAATTTGAGGTAAGTTTTTCCTTTGTTTTATAAAATATTAATAAATAAAATCATTCTTATCTTATTCCTCAATATTTTATGTTTTCAAAGAAGTAAATATTAGGAAAATTATTGTTGTTTAATTATAGTTTTTTTAGACTTAGTTGAGAGGCAACCCACGTGTAACCTGAGTTACGAAAACAAAAAACTAGAAATTTTCTTTCCCATTTGCTTAATAATATAAAGTAATACTTCATAATAAGTTTTCTTTTTACAAATGGGATACACAATTCATTCTTACCTTTTTTTTTAATTTCGAGTATTACTTGCTAGAATTGAAATTGAAATTATGTAACCTGAGTTACCACATCTTTATGTAACCTGAGTTACCATGCAAATTTAACATCTGATAGCTTTTTTCCCCTCATAATGCATCCATTACGTTAGTTTTGTGTTTTTAATTACATTGGTATTAGACATGTATAAGAATAGTTTTGTTGATATAATAATTAAATAGGTTTTCGATGAATTATAAAATCTCAAAATATTCCTTAAGAAATTTTCGAGAAAGTTGACTTTAAATGTTTTTTATTTCTGTTTTATAGTGGTATTGTAATGGCCTTGACACCAGCTGAAAAAGTGAAAAGGGAAAAGAAAGAGAAAATAAGAAAAAACGTTTCCAATCATAGAAAATTATAAAGTAAAAAGTGTGTTATTCACAATCAAATTCCTATTTAAAAAACTGCATCATCCATGCGTAGAGCTACATACCGGACGCTCAGCATTGACAAACTCCCCAAGAAAAAGAAATTAATTGTAAAAAGGCTTTGTGAGAAATATGGCGATTCTAATACACCATCCCAGCAGGATCAAATTATGCATCGCTACCGCATAAGTTTGGATCTAATTTCAAAAGTAAGACATTTTATGAAAGAGATTACATCAGCCGACAAGCGCCTGGTATAAAGGATGTGGTAACGATAAGACTAGAAGATGGATCCAAAATTAAAATGCAAATAAGGCATCTGAGTTTGTCCATCAATGAAAACCATCAAATGTTCGGTTCTAAATTTGGCGAAATAGTAGGTAAAAGCAATTTTGCTGAGCTAAGGCCAAATCATATGATATTGAGCAACAAAATGCCTCACAATGTTTCTCTGTGTAAATATCACGAAAACTACATCAATGCTATGAATTTGTTTTATAAATTTGTAGCAAACTTTCCTTCGTACAACCATAATTTCATACAGTCCAGTATTATCTGCGAAGAACCAACAGAAAATTGGTGGTTAAGCAAATGTTCCGTTGCATAAGAAGTCCTCGAAAAGTAGAATACCGCTGTATGACAGTGTGCCTCAGTGATGTTGATGGCGAGGATGTTAAAATCATGTGTCTTAAATTAATAGGAGAAAGTGGTTTAAAGTGGATGAAACAGATATTTCGTATACACAGTCAGTAAAATGTTACGTGTTCTACCGACTCCATTATTAGTTATGAAAGAAAACAGTGTCACATATGAATTTAGCACTAAAATTGATGTGTTTGAAAAGGCATAGATTTCAGTGTTTTAAATTCTTTTCTGTATTTTGTTATGGTTTGGTTTGATTAAAAAACTTCGCACTAGAGCTGCACAGTGGGCTATTGGCGACGGTTCGGGGTCTATCTCGAAGGAAAAACCCGGGAACGATGCCTCGTATTTTTGAACCATGGTCAGATGACGAGGACAACATCTGAGCCGGCACCCAACTACTTCAATAGACGTCGGAATTTTGGACCACGATCATATTTATCGTGCACCAACCCCGTATACACGCCGTTAATTTTTTGTGTATATTCTGGTTTGGTTTGGTTTTGTTAATTAACGTCGCACTAGAGCTGCACAGTGGGCTATTGGCGACGGTTCGGGGTCAATCTCGAAGGAAAGTCCCGGGAACACATACACATTCACACACACATTCATACACACATTCATACATGCACCTCGTTATTTTAGAACCATGGTCAGATGACGAGGAAACACCTGAACTGGCACCCAACGCCTTCAATAGACGTCGGGACTTTGGACCCCGATCAGATTTATCGTGCACCAGTCCCGTATACACGCCAGTATAATTTGTTGGATATTCTGAATGACATTCTAGTATTTTGGTATCGAAGTTGGCAACCCTCCGATCGCAATATCACTACTTTTTTACTATTCTTAGTCTAGTCCGTCGCACAGGTTCGAACCTGGAACCCTCGGATTCCCAGCTCAAAGGCCCACTCAGCCACGGAGGCCTCGTATATTTTTTATGAAATTTGTTCTTTTATTAAATATTGGGTATTTTTAGAGAACAGAACAAGTTTTTGTTTGCATATTAAAACTCTACATATATGCATTTTCATGCACTATATTACTTTCAAATAATGACTAAAATAACAGTAATTTAATTGCTTCATATAAAATGTGAAAAAGTTGGATAAGTTAATCAAAATTCCAAAGGAAATACTGAGAAAATTATTAGAAGAGCATTGTTAGATGATATGTAACCTGAGTTACCAAATCTCTGTAACCTGAGTTACCGGGGAATTCATTAATTAAAAATTCCCAATATAGATATTTATCTTCCAATGTAAAATTTAATGTAGATTATAATCCATAGATTTATTTAGGACACAATTTATAAATTTAAAATTTCAATAAGAGCAGAGTTGACAGTTTTTAAAGTACAAAGTATATTCGTATATATTCTTATGCCAAGTATATTCGTTCGTATATATGTCCGTTTTAGGTAACATGAGTTACCGGAGGAAAATAATTTATAGATGGACAATTCTGATACTTATAATATATTTTGATATTTCTAAATTAAGTTAAAATCAGTTCAAAGTTTTAAAAAATTTAAAAAAAAATTATTGTAGTTTTAGAAATTTTATTTTGGGTAGAATAAGTGTGAAACCAGCCAACGAATGTGTCAAATGTAACCTGAGTTACCATGGAATGACCCCTTAGTGAAACCAGAAAAAAAAATTTAGTTGACAAAGTTAGAAGTTATAATAAAAAAAGAATTCTATTTGTCAAATCTCCCATAAAAAATTCATTTGAGCAATGATAGGGCCAAAATAATTTTCGCTCGTGTCACTAAAATTTCTTAAACGAGTACTGCGCAGGTGACTTGAGGAAAGTTGATAAATATTATTATTGATTTATGTTGTTTTGAAAGTTGCTTTAATAGACGTTTTTTCAAAGCTCTTAGAAGAAGTTTTTGGTTTAACTATACAAAGGTTATAAAAAAATTAATGGAGATTATTTTTGCATTCACAGTCAATATTGTTTTAGTGTATCCAAGGACGGTATTATCCTTTGTTATTGTGGTTGCTGCTATCCGTTCACCACAGGCACTTAATCCAAAAATGTTCTCTTAATCAATTCAAGCATAAACAAATAAACCAACTCTTCAGGTGTATCTAATTTAAGATTTATTTAACTTAAGAGATGTTACATCTTATTATATACAATTAAAGAAAGTGCTCCTATGAGACTGGCACTTCCTATTAGTTTCCCTACTGGTATAGTTCTATAGTCTGTTTTTCACAAGATGGCGACCCTCCAGCGTCATCAGAACTTAATTGCGTAGTTTTCTCCGGCCATCTCATTGGACGCCGTTTGCGTGGGAGTTTTGTCCACGTGTCTTTCCAACAATTGTATTTCATCAAAACAATTTACTGAATAGGAGGAAGGGGGCACAAATGAACAATGTCATCTTCACCAAATTAACTTAAATAAAACTCTCAAATATTACCAATGAATGTCCTGTCTTGGTCGAACTAACAAATCGATCAGATATTTTGATTATTTCACAGTACACATTTTTTTACTACTTCGTTTTTGCAAGTTAGGCTGAAATATTCAATGGGGGGGGGGAATTTGAACAAATTATATGGGTCAGAGTTGAATAGTTCACATATTTGTCATTATTTCAACTTTAAATAATTGAGTGTTTATACTTTGAAAATTTAACTGTTATTAGAATTATAATACTTAATTAATTACATTCATCAAGAAATGTAAGTGAAATTGAATGAAGTGAACATGCTCGCAAACAGTATTGATGTAATCTCAATAACAATAAATGTATATTCAACGATACATGTAAATATATAAAACATGATTCTTATATTTCCCTATTTATGTTTCCTTACATGCGTCCCAAATATATGTTACATAACCCCATCAATGTCGCACAGGTTGATCAGTTTTTTTAAATTGTCATAAAAATTAAATAGAAAGATGTTATAAATAAATCTAAACTCCTCAATGAAAATATAAGTGTAAATAATCATATAAAGTTAATTTTGTTTCAATAATTCATTATAATATTAATAACTAGTAAATAATTAAAACAAATCTGAAAAAACATCGTTCAAATAAGCCTCACTGTCCTTATCCATATACGTACTTCTTTATATTTTTGGGCGATGGTTATTGTTTATATTTTAACTATACATAATAAATCATTTTTGTTATATCTTTAACTACAATAAAACTTCAATTATCCGGATCAAACAAAGCAGATCCCCAATTATCTGGATCTCTTCAAGGGTAAAAAATCAGCATAATCTACATTTAAAATTATTATTTTTAGTAGTGAATGATATTGTTCTTAATAGTCATTAAATTACATTATACACTAAAGCATAGTTTGTTTTTACGAAAAAATAAACTTTTTTCGTGAATTTTCCAATTATCCGGATATTCGATTATCTGGATGGAACAACTGGTCCCGGTTGTATCGAATAATTGGAATTAACTGATGCTAAAACTGAACGATTTGTTTAAAATATAAACGAAGTAGTTTGACAAAAATAATGTTTTATTGTGAAAATACATCTAACTACCATACAGCCAAACATTCGCCCAACAATTTGTAGCCACCTTGTAAATACCATATTTACAAGTAAGCTTCGAATCGATAACGACCTTTACATTCTTAGAAGATATCTTTTTAACATCCCCTTTAAATAGCTCGATAACAGCACGAGTTCGAAACAAAACACTCACAGCAACAAAAAACAAGCAGTAAACGTTGCAACATTTCCGCAAGGCTAAACTCCACCTTCTTCCTCAGGCAGCTTCGAATCAAATTGATCGTAACAGACATCGCCCGGAGGTACGAAAAAGGGCATCAATGGCCCCCCACCTTTCCAAAAACGCAGACTTCAAACACACATGTTTATATTCGTTTTGAAGACGACGGCGGAAGAGATACAGTAAACATATCTCTAAAAAACAAAAACAATTCCTCAACTCCCCGGCCCATTCAACTCACGTATCGCAAAGTGATATCTGTATTGACTCTGCCGAAACGTGTTCGGAGCGCTGAAGTTCAATATTTACATAAGGCCTTTTGGTACTTCTCCTCCCACCTCAAACTCTTTTCAATATTGCTTGTTTGGGGAATTCTGGAAGTTGTTTTAAGTTGGAGGGGACTGGCACGTATGCAGGCTCCTGATCCAGTTCTCGACTGTATTTTTATTCCATGCTTTGGATGTAACTCGTGCTCTTATTCCAAGTTGCGGTGAGAGTTATGCCATTTTGCTGTCTAGTAGGTACCCAGATGAAAACGAATTCACTATACAAAGTGTTTGTATATAGTGGTTCTATAGTTACTGGGCAGTCGTTGGAATTTTTGAGGGGGGTAGTTGTTAAATTATAATAAGATGTTCGATTAAGTTAGGTTCAAAAGATTTATTCCTCCCCAGAGCCGACAACTTACAAGGTTATGATGGTTACATTAAGAATGTGAGGGAGCTCACATAGGGAGTTTTCATATTTAAAGACAGGGAATTTTAGGGATAGATTGAGTCGGAAGAATCAGCTAATTGGTCAAATATGGTATGACCTACCAAATATGGTATATTTCATTTGGAGGAACACGAAAAATCCCGAAATTGCTTTTATATGAAACTCATTGCGAAAGTATGCATTTATGAAGATGTTATGACGCTTAGAATTGAAGTCGTCAGCTAAACGTTTATGGGAATGTTATTGCATTAAAAAAAAAACATGAATCGGATAGATAAGTTATGTGAGATGGTAAAAAGTGTTTTCTAGGCCAAAAGGAAGATTAATACAACGGAATTAGTTACATTAGTTAAAAAGGTTGATATATTAAAGAAAATTAAAATATAGTAATTTAAGGAACATATATTACATGTACACATTTGCGTTACTGTATTACGATTAAAATAATTTGTTAATCTAAAAGATGGTCACAAATTGTTGGGGCGATGAAAATTGTTCGGCTTTACCACATTTAGCTGAACTGGTATAGCAACAAATTTTTTTTAGCCAACTACTTCCCTTTTAAACAAGACGTTTAGGTTTAGTAGCAAAAAACAAAGTAGTTAGAGCATATTAAAAATAATGTTTTTTTTTTATTTTAATTGTATGGTAAGCATAAAACTAAAGCCAATAATGTGTAAAATGCATTGTATATTTCGCAAACTTCAAAATAATTCATATATTACATTTCAATGTCTTTTAATTAATTTAGTTGTGTATAAGTTGCAAGTCTTTCAAAACAAACAATAAATCTCTTTTTTAAAATTTCCATAAAAAATATTCTGCAAGTATAAAGTAAATGATGTATTCTTCAACGGTAATTGACAAACTGTCTCTTATGAACAATTATATTTTTTTCTAAAAATAAATATAAAAGGAATAAAGCTAAGATCATGGGCATGTAAGAATTTCATTGTTTTAGAATTTAAAAAAAAAACAATTCTTAAGGTAACCTTCATGATCAAAGTGTTTTAACAATAGAATCAAAGAAATAAATTTTTCACATATAAAATTATAGGTAAAAAATAAAACTCGGAAAAAAATTTATATTAACTGAATCCATTGAAAACTTCCATTTACCCATAATAAAAGTTCATAAGTTCCAAAGAGCTTCCATATTCAATTCCGAACTAAAATTCAGTAATTAACCCAAATGCAGTCTAATTATTCTTTTAAGTGGTCACATTGGTGTGAGATACTTCAAAATGAGGTATCCTATTTTTTCAGGGACTCATTAAACAAAGCAGAAATATTCATGGAAAAGTATGAACTTTTTTTTATCGTCGATGGCACAAGTGTTCTTTTTTTTTGTTCTAGAGACCGGCCATTGATGGTACAATGTGGTTACCACTCGAGCGTTATTAGAATTGAAGTATCGTCGCCATTCTCTTTGCAGCAGTTCTTTGTTCCTCGGCAAAGCGTGAAGAGTTAACGCAAGTAAAAATAGTGCGCTGAACAAGCGGAATTGTTAAGATTGAAGGGTTTTCGAACTTCAACTACCGTAATGACACGACTATACTCTTTTTTTATGCTCGATGCGGTAGGTACTCGTAGAGATGAACTATGATGAAAAATAGTTCATTGTTCAAAGTAAATTATATGAAATATTGAAATCTTTTTGAAAATGACATTTTTTTAAAAATTTAATTTCAATGAATCGCAAGATATATTATTGGTTTAATTGTGGTAAGGAATGAATTAATTAGGAGGATATGACACCTATAGTTTATTACTTACGTAGTGTAACTTAAAAAAGATATTATATGTATAAATATCAGCCGGAAATAAATAGAAAATGCAAAAAAAAATATTTCCACTTGCAATCAATGTAGATTTATTTAATCAATGACTTTCTTATTGACAATAAATAGAAGAAACTCTAAGACAATTCATTTTATATTTATTCTTTGGACTTTATTGAGCAAATTGTGTGTACCAATAAATTAACTAGAAGGATATGAAACCTATAATTTATTATTAACTCGTGTAACTTAAAAAGGTATTATATACAGAAATATCAGCATAAAATAAATATAAATGGCAAAAAAAATATTTCCACTTGCAATCAATGTAGATTCATTTAATTAACGACTTTCTTGTTGACAAATAAATGGAATAAACTGTAGGACAGTTGTTATTTTATGTTTATTCTTTGGAGGTTATCAATTTAATTATGTGAACAATTATCTCTTATCCCAGCAACGCGACAGCGAATTATCGAAATTATTACTCATAACTTCCATTTTTAATTACATTTTAACACTTTCCATTCCAAGAACGTTTTTGACGTTTGCGTTCTTCCTACGGAACTGTTATTCTTATTTCTGTTTTTTTCCCCTGAATTTTTTGTGCTCATATAGGGACACTTACTTTTTCATATTTTTATAATATTTATATCAATTAAACTACCTTTAAGAAGTTATCTAACAATTTTCACAATTGTAAAATTGTTTTTACTGTTTGGATATTTGAAAAAATCTTATCCCTTAAGAAATCTTTAAAACTCCAAAAGCGCTAGCTTATTTTGTACACCTCAAACCATTACATTCGAAAAAAATTGTAAAATGAAGTATTTTTATTAACTTAAAAACCAGGTAAATTGTTTGAAATACTGTACATCCCGACATCAAACGTCAGTTACTTAACCTGCACAACCAACCATACAATACAGCCCCTACTAGTTTGAAAACCACTGACGTTGCGAGAAAACGCATCCAGTACCTAAGCCGATTTCAAATCTCCCAATCTCCAGTCCCCCCAAGCCCCGATGCCCAGCGACACAAACGTGCGAAGGGCTTTCCGCCCGATGTCCCACCCCCGCACGAACCCTGGGTCCGTCCAGTGTCAGTCCCCCCCCCCCTTTGTCAGGACACTTCTGATTAATGAACTTGGACCCAAGATCCTCCCTCAGGAACCGAGATCTCGCGCATTGCAGACCAGGGCCAACGTTGACCCTCTTCGTGCCCTAGTTTAATTACGAGAATAGGTTAAACAGTTTCCAGGGCTGGGACACGCCCCACTGATAATGCCCCCATCAAATCTGGTTGAGCGTGGTTGTGTACCTGGCGTTGTGTATTGCAGTGCGGAGATTACCTGTTGATATAGGCTTCAAGTTAGATATCGTCGGTTTAATTCGCAATCCACGTATTGAGCAGCCGCAGAGAAAACTGCTTGGTGACTAAATTTAAGGGATTCACCTTTAAATGTGGGATTGTATAAAAACAAGAAGTTATAGGAATGCCTGAGATTAAATTGCAAGGGAGGGATTGGCTTAAAATATCACGTCATTTCTGAGCTTGAATTTTGTCGCCAAGTAGATTTCGCTGCGTCTGTTGAATCCGTGGTTTAAGGTTACGTGATGTGTGAAAGAAGCTATGATATGAAGAGTTGTTTGTTCTCAACGTTCAATGGTAACGGTTTGGAAAAGGATTCATGTGAGGCTTCCATACCACGTCCATGCATTGTGTTGTACAATAGTTGAAGAGTAGATGTGATTGAAAAAACTATATGGCTTCCTGATGGGAACACCTTTTATCAAAAGAAGAAAATTGGGCATTGTGTGATACGTATATGTCTAGGTGTATATTAGCGGCGAAAGTTTACTGTGTTTTTGTTATTTTCTTTATGTATCAGATTGAAACAACACAAATCTAGAAAATAACTATTTGGCTGATAACTTTAAAATTATTTTTATGATGTCACTAATAAAAGTAACTGAAACTTCAATATGAATAAACAAAGTATCTTTATCAGTTTCGTTCTTATCTTTTTAGCTAATATTTATGGTTTAACTTTTAAACAATGGTAAATGTCCAGGTCAATATTAAAAACAGTATTGTTTTAAATTTGTTAAAATTATTTTTGATGTTTTCAGGGCAGCCAAAGGTGACTAAATAATCAACGATTTTTAAGATTTAGCGACTATGGCGACTATTTTCATTAAAATTGTGCCAAAAGCGACTTTACTCAAAATCCTCTACATTTTTCATTTTTTGGCGACTTTTTTTTTGACAGCTCTTTTTTTAACAGGAGTTTTTCAAATAATATTTTCCAGAATCACGCACCGTTTTACTCGTTTTAAAGAGTAATCTGATGGACTGTTGCACACGGCGCCAATGTTCTGCTATTTGGCGATTCTTAAGGACAAACAGTCGAAAAATCAAACCTTAGAGCCTTAAATACTGTTGGAGGTGTTTACAAGTTAGAAATAATCCAAGCATAATTTATCGCCAAATAACATCGCTTTCTGTACCTTTCAGAACAATTTGCTTTTATGGTCAGTGTGTTACTTCTAGAATTCACCATGCGAAGCAAAGAACATTAGATACTCCTCAAGGATTAAAATTTTCCGAGATTCCGCGATTTACCGTTTATTTATTATTCAGTGGCGGCCCGCCGTCGGAAATATCAGTGCAGCCGAGATCATGTGACCCCTCCCCCCCCCCCCCTATTTTCCATAACCATATATGTACTGAAAATCTTTTATATTTATTACTCAATTCAAAGTTTCCTTTAAAAAAATAGAAAACCCTTATTTATTTTTTGAAAATTAAAGCAATCCTCCTTTTTTTTAAATTTGCGAATCGGTCAATTTTAATATTAACTTAAGCAACAGCACAAAGTAAATTAAAACGAAACCGTTTGGAGAGATTCTTGGTTCTCCCACCCAAGACAATCAGTTTATCGAATTCCCAAGTGCAACCAAAGTCAGAAAATTCTTTTCAGGTTGTATTTCGCTTCAAATGCAGTTTATTTGCAGGAGGGGGAGGGAGGAAATTTTCATACTATGTAGAGGTTGCAATGCAACTATGATTTTAACTATGACTCTTAGTTTTCATTGTAAACGGCCGGAGTAACTATGACTCTTAGTTAACGCGGCGGGAGTAATTATGACACCCCCCACCCTGTTTATAACTTTTTTAAGTCGCCCTGGAAGTACAAGGGATAAGGCACCGGATAGCTGAGGATTTAGGTTCGATTCCCGGAAAGTCTTGGTTGTAATAGTTGATATTTATTGACAGTAATTTATAGCCTATGTAGGCAAGCATCTGCTCTTTTTATTCACTGTAGTCGTTTTTGAGTACATGCCTTTTTCAATATTGAAAATTGTGTATTTGGAGTATGATAAGCATCGAATGTACTCAAAAATGAGTAAATTTTACTTATTTTTGATTACTTATTTATTACAGTATAGCTACCTGAGTACTCCCCCCGGAAGAATCTCCGAACCAATAAAAATATATCAAACATATAACGTTTAAATAAAACTTTGCACAATAGTTTAAAAAATAAACCAATAGTAGTAAAACCAAAAAAACAAGTGCATCAAAAACTATAAAAAAGATATAAAAATTTTCAAAATAAGAACCATTCCACGCAAAATCTAAACCAACCCCTAAAAGTAAAAAAAAAGAAGGAACAAAAAAAAAACGTTCATAAATCAGATTATATCATCTCCCTATAACAAAGCGGAACAATTGATAGCAGACGCAAACAGGACAGAATTTTATCGCATTTTCCTGTAGGAAAATCCCTATCCGTTGCCGTCATCTTAAAAATCCAGTTCGTTACAGATAGGAGATTTGATTTGGCCGTTTAAGAAGGAAAGACCGGGCCACAAATAAGAAAACAAAGGAAATATACGACCACATCTATCTGGGAAAAGAGAAAAAATACGATTTACACACAAGAGTGACATGAAAAAATATCTCATGCATCCGATATTGTGGTCGTAAGACATACGATCTATAAATTGCGCACGTCACATGGCTTGATAGGCCCCATTCTTCTGGGTTTTTTGCATGAATCGCGGATTGGGGTTGGAATTGCATATCTTAGATTTAAGGCTTACTCTAAATCAAGGAATTGAATTCCACATTCTTCCAATAGATACTATTGGGGATCTTTTTTCTTACCAGAACGCGATGCTGGACTAAAATTTGTAATGTAGGGAAATAAAGTGAAACGCAGTTCTCCTAACAATGTCCTGCAACTATTTTTTTTTAAATAGTTTTTTTTTAGTTTACCTTAAAATCCCATAAAAAGTTAAGTTACGTGTGTTGTAGAAGTAATGTGCCGTTGCACAAGTAAAAAAAAAATATTCATGTTGTTTTTGTTAAGTATATAGTTATTTTTGCAAATATTTATTGTATTAATGAATAAATTTTATTTTAAAAAGAGCTATTAAATAAAAATGCTTATCAATTAAAACTGTTTACACTAATGAATTGAGAAAAGAAAACTTGTCTATATCTTCAAATTTTTACGTGTTTGTCAAACTTACCAAGCAAACATAGCTTTAGTAAAAATCTCACAAAAACAATAAAATTTTTTGGAGACATTATCATCGGAAAAAAAATGTGTACAAATATTCATTCAGTTTTCCATTGCTTAAACGTATGCAAACAAAATAAACTATTTTTTTTAAAGTTTTGAATAAATCTATTCAGCTGTTAAAAAGTAAAAACAAAAAGTGTTAAAGTAATTATAATTTTTTTTAATGTAGTGTTAGAAATATTTTTTAATTATGAGTTTAAAAAATCCTAAACAATCTTGCTATATTGGTGAACTAGGTATTGTTAAAAAACTACAATTGAACAATCCTTTATTTAGAATTTTTAATACACACACTTGTTATATTGCTTGACATCGGCTCACCACAAACTATTACAAATATTAGTCTGAAAAGCTTCGAAAAACAATAATTTAACTATTTACAATTATACACGTTTTGATTATATATAATAAAAATATATCATATATTATAACAACATTGCTATGGACAGAAGACATCAAACAACATTTTCTTAAATGACGATGTCTCATTGCAAATACATTTACACTTTTAGCTTCTAAATGTATAGTAAAGGAGTTCCATATCAATGAACATAATGCAATAACGAAGTTGCAATTTATCCTGAATTTAGGATATTATTATATATTATACGGACATAAATGAAAATTAATCAAAATGTTATCGTTCCATTTAAACTTCTCTCTATTTAAAACTGTGAATAATAATAGGAAACTTAACTACGCATGGTAATGAGAAAGAATAGCGATGTGTATTACTATATACTACTTTTATTCATTCATTATTACTACTTATTGCAGATGGTGGCAGTTTACAAGAATATTACAGTATAAACTTAGCATTGACTATTTACTTTTTTACTTTTTCAGAGTTTGTTTTAAATTTTTTTTTACTTTTTAGCGTATTCTTTCATTTTTTTACTACAAAGTGAACTTCTGAAATAAAAAAATAATAATTAATTTTAAAACATGTAATTGGTAAATTTAAAAGTATATCTTAAAAGCAAAGTCATGTTATCTGTAGTTACTAATCCTTTGTGATAGTAGTTATCTACGCAGTTAGTAATTTCTTGTCAAATCTTAAAACTTTTGTAAAACATTTCTTAACAAGTACCATATATAAAATTAAAGTCAATAATTACTTTTAATGTGCAAGTATTTGCATATATAGCGTTCTAATCCATTTTGAGTATGACAAGTAAAAACTGAACGCTTATAATATTTTAGAGGTCAATAAAAAATAATTCTTAAAAAATCAATTTAGACTGAACAACGTTAAAAAAATCAAATTATGTAGTTTATCAAAAGGCAAACAACTTTTTCCTTTGATTCAAAATCAAGTTAACGGTTTTGATTACACATTAAAAATATTCGGCAGTTAATTATAATTTTTTACAGTTTTCCAAAAACAAAATCTTGGTAAGAGAAACTAACTCTTTCAAGTTGTTTCTGTACTTTAGAAATTGCAAAATCTATTTAAGCCATTAGAGAAAATAAAAAAAAGTACTACTCGTATTTTCTCATTTAAGAATTAGTAATTATTTAATTAATTTTAAATAATTCCCCAATGGTGAAGAATGTCAGAGAGGAATATTTGATTCGTTTTAAAAGCACGCAACAGAAGACGTCTTCATAAATATTGCATGTAAAGTAAATAGATTTTTTTAATGCAACATGTAACAAGTCTGTTTCAGTACGGTGCATATTGCATGAGGTTTTTTTTCCTACGCAGATAAATTAATTGCAATTTAAATTTCTGCCCTCTTCGTATCCTATGATCGCTTTTATGGAAAAAAAAATCATATCATTAGATGAATATTAATACATGATAATTGCTAAATGTGGTGACTGTGCCTGGAATAATTTGGTATATTAAATAATAATTTCAAAATAATTGCGAAACGTAGAATTAATAATTATAAACTTAAAATTCATTATTTAGAGATCACGTGATTTTGTGTACGCCATAAACTCTAACGCTTTAAAATTATTCATTTGAAACCAATTTAAATCTTGATGTATCTTCTCAAATTAACTAATTCTAGTATTACACTAAAAATAAACACATTTCAACCGTGCACTTGCATAAAAGAATCTTCAAATTAATGAATTTCATTAATGAATTACAATATATTTATTCAAAAATTATCCTTAAAATGCGATCGAGTATTTTTTAAATAGAGTTTATACATTATTTATTATATAACGATAGGTTTCTGTAATTGTTGCTAATAAAATGTCAAAAAAATTCAATCAACACATTTTATTTATAAACACAAAACAAATATAATCATTGATATTACTGAAAAATTAACAATTATTCAATAAATTTAACAAGTTTAAAAATACATAAATTTTATAAATGATATTCCTAAGTTTAATTCAACGTTTAAGTAATATTTTTTTTTATAATTATATTGCATTACATTTATTTCTAAATGCTGAAATACAGTCAATATCATTGGAAAACAAAAGGTTCAATTTCACCATAATCAAAATTTAGGTTGACCACGACGGTCATCAATATTTCTTAAGTAAATATTTAACTAATTTGGACTGCTAAATTTTTAGTATCGTTAAATATTTCAATCAGACTCACATTTTCATTTTATAAACAAGTAAAACTTGCAATTAATACAATATACCTGTATTTTCTTATCTTGGAATTTATATCAATATCTTTAATATATACATTTATCAAGCAAACCTTGTCGCTTCAAATCACATATTTGGCACAATATTCAGGCCATCTTATCAGGTCTCAAATTTCCTAAATAATTTTCCTAAATACCCGCCGTATTAATAACAAGAATAATAATAGAAACAATAATTAGAACCACAATAGTTACATTAACAACAGTTACATCAACAATACTTACAACGCCAATAGTCATAATACAATAGTAATAGTAACAGCAACAATTATAATTGCACAATATTTACAAGAACAGTAATAATAGCCAACAATAATAATAGTTGTAGCAACACAAGTTGTAAGTAGTAACATTAGTTGTAGCAGTAAGAGTTATAACAATAAAAGTTGTAAGTAGCAACAATAGTTGTAGCAGTAAGAGTTATAGCAATAAAAGTTGTAAGTAGCAACAATAGTTGTAGCAGTAAGAGTTATAGCTATAAAAGTTGTAAGTAGCAACAATAGATGTAGCGTCTATATTTAGAGGAACAATAGTATAGCAATAATAATACAAATTAACAATAGCAACAGCAACAATAATAACAGCAACAATAATAACAGCAACAATAGTTAACAAAACAGAAACAATAGTAACAGTAACAATAGCAGCAATAGCAATATTAACAACAGCAGCAATAATACCAACAACACAGCAATTTCAACAATAATTACAACAACTATAATAAAATAATATACATTTTTGTGACCATTTTTAATATATATATCGTTCCATTTTTTTATAACCTTCTACATCAACTTACAAAAAGATTTTATTCCACTCATTAAACCTACAATACATTCAATACTTCCATAGTCGGAACCCCCTAAAGCCCTCTGGGGAAACGGCTCTCCACAGCTCATCCATCCACAGGTACAGAAGCACCCCGCGAAGATTGGATTCGGGTAGGACAGATATTAATTTCTCAGCGATATTGCCCCGTTTTGCAAGACCTTGAGTGCCCGTATCCGTAATCGCAGGACGTAAACCGGCGTGCCAACGGCAAATCGCGGATATAGTTAGATATAGGCGATAATAATTTCCGCGGACATTTCCTGCCAAGAAGCTAGTTGCCATTGGAGCCAGTCGAGATGGGTTTGAAATGGGGTCGTCATGTTTCCCAATGATTGGGTTGAAGTTTAGACTGCGCACAAATGTGTCGATGATGGACAAAATATATTTTTATTATTATTTTATAGTTTATGGAAGTGCGGTATAATATGATTTATATAAATCTAGCATTTTACAAAACTTTTCTTGCGTTATACTATATGAAGTTTATAATTGATAACGATTAAGGAGAGTTGGAACTAAAAATTCTGAAACAAATCGTTTTTGAGATTTTTACATATTTTCATCCTCCAATTACCTTTACAAAGTCATAACAATTTCGTTTTTACTCCAATTAGAATATATATATATATATATATATAGCATTTCCTTCCAAAACTACATTTTTTAAACAAATTCATAATAAATTAAAGGAAAATGATAAAAAAAGATACTTGCAGGCTTTAAAAAGAATATGAGTTTGGGTGAGGTCGAGTCAAAAATTCATAAACGTGTATTGGAAATACTTGTTATAAATGGGGTTCTCTAATCAGTAATACTGAAAATACAGTATTACTGATAAGAGTAAAGACAGTATATCTGCTTATATAAACTACCTCTGACGTCACAGTTCTTGCGCATTTTCATTTAAATAATAAATTTCTTCGAATGTCTAAGATTATGTAGTATTTTGTTTTGCAATATAACTTTTGCATTCAACAGAGTAACGCTATAAGCCACAACAACTCTTTTCACAAAACTGCTACTATTCACTCGCCTGCTCCAATTCGCTCGATTCCACGGTATTTCTGTGATTGATTTTTATCGATTTAAAATATTCTTCACATTTTGATTTCGTAATTACCCAACTTGCAGACACTTTTAAAGAACTTCCAGAACCAAGTTCATTCTTGGAATTTCAATACAAATCAAATCAATATTTCCACGGCGGACAATCCACATCACATTATATCCAAACCCATTCAAATTGGACACGAAATCCATTTACCCTCATTCTAAAAGATCCATTTCGACACACGACCTAAGATACCCGAAATAGAAACATTAATGCACCTTCATTTCCATGATCGACAGGATAAAACTTACGAAATCGTTGCAACACTTCCGAGAATCTATTTCCAGGTCCTTCGATTCCTGTAACCAGATAAATTCCAAATAAGTAATTGCCTCGTGATAGCAACAGTCTCGGGGCAGTCGCAGAGGGGAGAGGGGGCAGTCATTACCTGCAGGAGCATAGTTAAAGCATCTGCTCCAATAATGGGCACAGCCACTTCCATGGGTGAGTGGAGCAGGGTGATGCTAATCATTGTGAGTTTATCCGCGTTAAGGAGACCATCACTTCTTGAAAGCCGTAGCTATAAGCTTTGCCCGCCCCGTACCCTATCGATACCAAACAAGGTGGCTGAGTGGAATGTTGAACACAGAATTCCGCCATTTTGGGTCACAGAATAATTTCATATTAGGTTGGTTGGTTGATGGCGAATGGAAATAACGTCACCCTGGAGTTACGCAATGGGCTATTGACGGCATTTAGGGACGACATGAATCCTGTAGAAAAACTCGGATACACTATATAATAATTTTGAACAATGGTCATTGGTCAGAATACGAAGACAACACCTAAGCTGACACTCTAAACTTCCACACCCAGGAATGAGCCTTTGCCACAGAGTTCTTGCTCAGAGTATTTGAGTGGCTATCACGTGGTGATAGAAGAACAGCAAAGGACCCATTTTGGTATATTGCTTGTATTGGTTTCTAAATCCATCAAATGAGTGTGTGTTTTGTTTAGTGCACAGTAGCGCCAATTCAGCGAAATTTTCTCCCCACGTCCTTATCAACATGAATCAACAAAAAAGAATGTTCGGTATTGGTATCAACAAACAGGGTGGCTAAAGCATTGCAAAAAGAATGGCATCGAACTACCATAGCTGACAATTTGAAATTTTCGTAAACGATAACCAAATATATATATATATATATATATATATATATATATATATATATATATATATATATATATATATACCATACGCTGATTTCTAGAACGTTCTGTAAACTTTTAAAGTAAATTTCGAAATTTCTTCTATATAATTTAAAGCAATTTATATATTCATTTACTTTTGACAACAAAATGTAAATAAATATAAAATAAACTCCAATAAAAAAAAATTCGCAACCGTATTCAAAGGGGTGGTTTTTGAACAAATCTGGCCTGAAATTAAACCGTGTTCATACTTCCAATGTTGTCTAGAAATTGAATGTTACTTGTTTACAACTGTAATTCTCTAACTGAGACCTCTTTGGCTTCAGTGTAGTAAGCATCAATCGATCACTTCAAATGTACAAAATTGGTATAAGGTTAAATCTATTGCTTTTTATTTATCATAAAGATTAAGGTAAAATAAACGAAATTCAAGATTTATTTGAAGCCTATCTAAAATATATTTTACAAGAGTGGTGACCTAGACGTAAAATAATCTAAATATATACATGGTTGTAACAGGTTGTTGGTCGGTGGTCATTGTTTGGCTGTTGAACTAGACATAATAAACCATTATTTGTATATGATTTAACTTCTTTAATTCATATATGAGCGGAATATTTGGGCAAAAATAAAGTTTTATTATGTCAATACAGCCGAATGTCGTCCATCCATCGTCCAGCAATGTCTAACCACCCGGAATATAAGATAGAGTTTGATACAATCTAAAAATTAAAATACTTTTTTCCTGTGTTGTGTCATATGGCAGAGCGCAATGAATTCTTTTACACCTATCTCATTTCTATGAAATCTTATTCTGTCATTTTTCTGTTCGAAATAAACCCTGATGAGAAATGTTTGCATTTTGATAATATTTTGAAACCGAATATCAGGGTGTGATAACAATTATGCGTCAAAATTTAAACAGTGGCCATAAATGGTCGACACCATCCACCAAAACCAAGTTTTCAGACTAAATCCGGGGTCCTCGGTAAACTCTCCATGTAAAAGGCATCTTAATTTAATCCGATGAGCACCAAAGCACTTTAATGAGCATTTCGAGAAAGCACCCCTTCCCCCCCTCTTACAAAGGCATTTTTCTATCGACTCCCTAATGAAGGTCTGAATGGATGGGGAGGGGGGGATAGAAGTCCAAGCTGATTGAATCCACACACAACCTTAACACAAGAATGAAGCCAAACCAACAAAACATTAATGAGTAACTTTTTTTCATCCCCCTTCAAATTCCCCATTTGGCGATATTTTTTTAATACTTTTTGGCGAATAAATGATATTGATGCGTTGGAAATAGATTACGAGCCGATAGTTTGGATCCAATTAGCAGCGCCATCAGGAAAAATAGTGGATGGCTGAGGGATTAAGGGATAAATGTGATTGGAAATTACCTGGAGGAAAGCGTCGCTTAAATGCGCAGCGGCGTGTCTGGAACGCTATTGCGGCAATTAGAAAAAGTAATATTTGTGTTTTCCGTGATCTGCTTAGTGTCGGGCGAAATAAAGAGTGCTTATGGAGATTTTCGATTCGTTCCGTTCTATGTTATTAAGTTAAGATGATGTTGGTTGTTATTGAGTTATTTCTTCTAAACAAGTGAGCGGAGTTTCTTTGAGTTTGCTGTTGGCTGTTATGTTAGTTTTGAATAAATAAAATTAATGTATTTTTATTTTTTGATTATTATCGGAAGATTAATCATTTTTAATGTAATCGCAGTGTATAAGATATTTATATTATTAAACTTAATGCTTATCCGCTTAGGTGAATGAGTACTTTTTCCAAATAAATATTATAATTACATAATTTTCTAGAAGATTACTTTACTAGACTAGATTTCAAGAAGCATACTCTTCTAGACTAAACTACTACTTCCAGAACAATACTCTACTAGACTAGACTATTACTTCCAGAAAAATACTCTGCTTGACTAGACTACAAGTTCTAAAAGCATACTCTATTATACTAGACTGCTACTTCTAGAAGAATACTAAAATACTACTGCTATTCTCAATACTAATATAATCCTAAAGAAGTAAGATAATTAAAATATTATAATAGAACGTCCTATGTAACATGTTTCAATTTATAGTTCGTACTTACAAACTCCCACTGTTGTTGCACAGGAAAAAAAAGTTATAGAGTATCAGTTACTTCAGAGAGAATATCTAATCTTTATATTAATACGCTTTTTATACCGTTACAACTGGTTGTATCGTTGAACCTTGCAATTCAATTTTAATTTCCTTCCAAATGTCATATATTGAAACTTTATATATTTGCGTAATTCCAATGACAATATTAAGTCCTAATAATTAATAATTAGTAATAATTCATTCATACTAATAATGAATTTCTTTTTATATTGAAACGGTAGAGCAGCGGTAAGTTTCGAATACGCGTTTTCAGTACAATTTTCTGGCCACATGCATCATGCAAATGTGTCTTTTGAGAGACCGGCTTCACAGAGAGCATAGTAAATCTATATATACAAAGAAGAGTATATGTGTGTATGCTTTTTATACAAATCTACAGTTTTATTCCGATCTGGATGAAATTTTGTACACTTCACCTTCAAAGAAAGAATAAGGTCACTGTCTACATAAAATTTCGAGCAACCACCTCCCTCCCCTTCCCTCCTTAATTCACTTAACCCCTTTTACTTCTTACTGAAGCATAATTACAATAACGCAATACTTTAAAAAAGCAATATTTCAAGAGATTAACAATGTAACATATCTTACATAGTTAGCTATGAGGATGGATGAACGATACATTCTGATTGGCTGGTAAAAGTGTATCGACAATATACCGATAAAAATGTTGCCAAATTAATAAAAATGTCGCCAAATGACTTAAAATAAGGTCAGATATGTAAAACTATCATCGAAATAGCAAACTTGTTGTACAAATGATAAAAACTAATATCATTTTGCACAGTTGACTTTTAAAAACAAATGAAAGGTCACTGTCTACATGAGATTTTGAAAACCACCTACATCCTCCTTCCCTTCCGCTTATTATCAGAAATGACTTCTTACTAAAACCGCCAGATGGCGCCACAGTGAAGAAATCGGCCAACACTTTACGTAAAGCTATATGTATATATAGAAGAGTGTCTGGGGGTATGTTTTCTATACAACTCTACAGTTCAAATCAGAGTTAACAGTTTTTCCCCGAGCAACGTTGGGCACTTCAGCTAGTTAATTACATAAAAAAAAAATCTTTAAAAAAATATTTCGATGAGTTAAAGTTTTACAAGAGTAAATAATATCGCATTCAAAATAATCAAAATCTTAAATGTTATTCACGATTGACCTAATTCAATGATTCCGGAACATTGAATTTTAAGAATTCACATTTACAAAGCGATTTTACACTTTTCCTAAAGCTTTACAACACTTTTAAATACAATTCACCAATGAAATATTACAATACATATGTATATAAACCATACAGAAATGTATATAAAATCCTTCAAAACGTTAATTTACAACAACAATGCATCAGATTTTCATTGGAAAAAAGGTGCTCCCATTACCCCATATTTCATTATAGATAATATAAAAAATGCATTACCTTATTTATTACCCATATAATTACTTTCCTAATCAAATGGTATTTGCGTGAAAGCCTCTATGAAATATTAATCAAACAAAACCATTCCCCATACAGATTCATCAAGCATTTCATGATTACACAATACACTGGGCAATCATTAATATCCTCGAACTGCTCCACTCCCAGCAGATAGAATAATTACAAATTCAAATCCAATTCAAAAACCCGAACAACCCCAGTTATTGTGAACGAACTGAACCCTTGATTTATGCTACCAACACCTAGTTAAAATTCGAACGGGGCCCCCCTGCATCCGAGGTCCTTTTGCGTTTTCTGTTCCATCCTTCGCAACATTCTTACAACTCCCGCGATCCGGATAATATATCGACGGGATCTTTGAATAAATCACTCGGCTGCAGAGAGTTCGCCAATTCATGGTATTCTCACAAGTTTGGGGAAGGGTTCCTGCAGAGAGCATTACTCCTGCGATTGGCAAAGAGATGCCGATAGTGCGGCAGTTCCCTATTTCTCTGGATTTCTATTTCTCCCAGTATTTTCTTGGAGAAGTTTTCTTTGGTTTGCTGCTGCTGGAATGATTAAATTGGCCCCTGAGTGAGGTTATTGTATTCAGCAGGCTCGTTTGGGATTATTTTGTTCGAGGGATTTTATTCTAAGAAGTGTGTTCGTTGGTGTCTAAGTGTGTAAGATCTTGTTTGGTTTCGAGTTCGCATGGTTTTGTTTAGAAATGGGAATGAGTGTGAGGTTTTGTTTGTCTCCATGGAATTGGATGTATCTCGAGATTTTGTGTCTTTTGACACACTGTCATCGCTCAATGACTGTAAAGAAAATGGAAAATGAGTTTTCTTTGTCACTTATTTTATTCTCAGCGGAAAGAAGTTTTTTTTTTACTTGTTCGCAAGAAAATATTTTAGAAGAGCAAGAAATAAATATTAGACGATTTAAATAATTGACATTAGTTTCAATAAATATATTTTTCCGCTCTAAAATATATAAAATTATCTATACATAAGCATTATTATTTTAAATAATAATTATTAATTATTAGAATAGTAACTGTGATAGTACTCAAAATTGAAATGACTGCTCATATAATTGAGATAATAATTATTATTATTTTCGGTGGTAGCAATTTTTGTAATAGTAATGACATTACAAATATACATTATAATACAATGATAGTAATTACTAAAATAAGAATTATTGCTAAAATAATAGTAATTGCAATTTTAATAGTTCTGATAATATAGCGGTAGAATTTTTTTTAAATATTAATAGTTATCGCTATAGAAATTCAAATATCAATATTTGTAGCTTAGGTAAAATGCTGTGGCTATTTTGTCCCAATAATATTTATTATTATATTTCAATAATAATATTTAGTACAACAATAACAATAATTTGAATATCATTATTTATTGCAATTGTAAAAGTTATTATGGAAATAGTTTTGCAATAGCAATAGTTCAAAAAAAATTATATCAATGATGTGTGTAATGGTAATAGTTGTTAAAATGTATTGGCAAACATTATTGCAATAATAATAGCAAAAATTATTGCAATAATAATTACAAAAATTATTGCAATAATAATAGCAAAAATTATTGCACTAATAATAGCAAAATTATTGCAATAATAATAGCAAAAATTATCGCAATAATAATAGCAAAAATTATTGCAATAATAATAGCAAAAATTATTGCAATAATAATAGCAATAAATATTGAAATAGTAATTATATTATTAATTAAATATGTTATATAAACTTTGTTGTAAAGGCTCAACATGCAAAACGAATATCTTAATTTATATCCAATGATGATAACGTTAACTTTCAATATGTTTGTGAATTATTTAGAATATTGAATTGTTTCCATAATAAACTCAAACTTTTTTTTATCTATTGACTGATCATCTGAAAACTTCAAGTCAAATGGATGGTTGTTATCGGATGTAAATAAAGAATCATAAAAGTGTACATAGCAATAAACATTTTCTCTTCATATGAGCTTTATCTAACACACGGCACGAGCCCCTTTTCGTCTAACGGTTTGACCGATAAGGTACCGAAGTATCCATTAATACTCGTCAAATACGTGCCGCTTAAACTTGACCTGAAGTCAAGAATACAAATCAGGCTGTGTCCACAACGCGCGGTGGTTTTTCATTTGTCAATGTCTCGTTATCATGCTCGAGTTGGTTGCCCGTTGACAGTCAAGGGAATATTGCATGAAGTATCGGACCGTGTCGTAAGAGTTGCTACACAATTTTATATTTTTACTAGCAAAAATACCCGTTCTTCGCACGGTGGTAAATAAAACAACGACAAATGACAGAAAATATATACATTTCCTCTTCGCATTGTAGCAAAAAGCCCAATTTGCGGATATTTTCAGTAATTATTAAATCAAACAAAACTTATGACGTCATTTTTGTAGTTTAATAATGAAATGAAAATTCTTTAAAATCGCAAACGATGTTGTCAACCATGTTAAGTGAATGACATACATTAAAATAGCTATAATAAACGAATGGAACAACGTACAAACTTAAAAATTATCACAAAAAATGTCTAATTTTTCAATTAAAATTCTCTGTAAATTTCATAAAGCTACGTTGTGTAATTATGGAGAATTTCATGTAAATATCGGCATTCTAATCGATTCATAATTTTTTATATTATATTTTCGCTTTTCTTCGTTGATTTTAACTGATTTTACTGTTGCCACTTCGTGAAACTTTACTGAAGTTCGCTAAAAAATGTCATAATATTCGAATGGAACATCGTAGAGACTCGAAAATAATCACGTTAAAATTCTTATTTTTTTAACTAATTATTCTGTAAATTTCAAAGATCTACGTTGTGTAGTTACGGAGCTTATTTTGTACTGACAAACAAACAAACAGAGATCCGGACACATTTTGAAGATTTCAGCTTTATATATATGACTAGCAAAAGTACCCGTTCTTCGCACGGAGATAACTAAAATAACGGCAAATAACTGAAAATATATACATTTCCTCTCCTGCCTGGGATAATCGCATATACCATTTTAGAATTCCTCTTTAAAAAGTGATAAAGCTTTTTGTTTATAATTTAAAATATTTTTATGTTTAATAAATTAGAAGTTAAAAAAAGTAAAAATATCTCTATACTACTTGGTTGTTAAAACACTGATAAAAATCAAATAATTTTTAGTTTATCTGTCATAAGATATGGAATTTTAAAAATTAAACATTCCTGCACAAAAATATTTTTAGAAATTAATAGGAATTTCTTTTCGGTATGGGTATACATAGTTACATTAAATACCATAATAAAAAACGACGTTTTTAAAATCCTTAACTCCAAGTGGAATAAGTTGATGGGTATAAATAATATACTATTGTGTTGACGAAAGTCAGACGTTTCGTACATGCCGATTTTTAAGCCATCCCCTTTTTTGCGTTTGTACCAGGTAAAAATAAGTGTGCTGCTATAATTAATTCAATGTGGAATTAGCCTAAATGACATACCATCGTGTAAAAGAAGGAAGGCCGTTTCAATCATTGTAGGCCATTTATTATCTCCCCCTCTCAACCTTGTACAGAGTAGGGGCCCAATACAGCGCAGTCTGTACATAACCGATTCTTTTTAACACGGATGCCGCAATTTCTTCGTAAAATGAGTATAATTATATTTTAGTTTACAGTGCTTACTTTAATCGATGAAATTTTAATTACTGTTGTCATCATTTTTTAAAGATAATGTGCATTATAACAGGTATTTTATATGAATAAGTATTTACATAAAGCTATGATTTTTTTTATCTAAGGAAAAAAATATTAAATTAAATTATAAACTAAGCGCTATGATCTTCATTTTTATAATATTTTAAAAAATAATTTCATCAAGGAGGGTTTTATTAAATTGCAGTTTTAAAGGAATAACTTCAAGCGTGAATTTTAATGAAACTTCTGAATCAATTTCGATATTAAAATGTTCTGAAGCTGTATGGAAGTAAAAAAAGCAGCAGAAACAGATAACATAATTTTTTAAAGCTGACCAAATTAATAAATTTTATAAAGAACTTAAATGGTTTAACTTTCAAAACATTCCGAATTTCCCTGTTCCCAGTATTGCAATTTTGATTTGATTATTTCCAAATGCCCGTTCCAATGTATCGTTTAGGCTACATCTTTGCAATATCTTCTACCAACAACTTGTGTATCTAATTAATAGTTTGCATTTTTGTCCTCAATAATGCAGAACATAAGAATGTAAATTGCAGCCAGAATAAACCTAAACGTTTTTTGCAATTAAACTGCCTCAAATTCTTTATCAAAGTAAGAATAAAATTAACAGCCCGGCATAAATACTCAACCAAAAATAGTATGTTTTGAAATACTACACAACTTTCTTTTACTACGCCCTGCCCATGTTTTAAAGAATTCCCGTGAATAATATTATCACAGAAGAATAACCACCTATTTTAATTTTAAGTTCATTTTTTTTATTTACGGATCAATTTATTAAAAATTCGGTATTTACTCATTTTGTTAAACAATTTTTCCTAAAATTTTGATTTTGTGATACTGTTATTATAGAATTCGCATCGAAAAATACCTGTCATACAAATATTTAGTAAGTTTCCACAGCAAATTACAGCCAAGGCGCACTTCATCCAAAGAATACACTGTTATAACTTGGCGATAGTTTAGCAAACGGTGCAGCATACTATAATCTCACCATGTACTTTCAATATATTTAAAATTAAATTTTTAATGATCGCCATTCAATGTTTTAAAAGGAAATATTCATTGGCACATTAATTAAAATATTTTCTAAATTATCAGTTGGTATCTGTGAAATTTTATTCTTGAATAACATTAAAAAGTCTAATAGAGTTGAAAATTCACAATGAAACCAAGCTTCGTATATTTAAAAAAAATACTTGCATAAAATATTTTTCAAATAAATAAAATGGACGTTCATACCCAAATTACCCGCATTTTGGAAGAATTATTCTAAAAGTTCGATCTAAGATAATTAAATATAGTTACAATTAACCTGTATACAAACAAAACAAAAGAAATTATACAATTTTAACATTTTAAAACAATTCTAAACCATTTCTCTAATATAAAATTCTAGTTGTTTTAATTTTTGAGTGAATCCGTATAGTAACAAAAAGCCCAGTGTGCAGAAGTTTTTCAATAATTATTAAATCAAATAAAACCAATGATGTCATTTTTGTAGTGTCAATAACGAAGAATTTTATTTTAAATTGCAAACGATATTTTCATCCATGTTAAGTCAATGGAATACATTAAAATAGTTGTAACACACGAATGGAACATCGTACAAAGTTAAAAATTATCACAAAAAATGTCTAATTTTTCAAGTAAAATACTCTATAAATTTCATAAAGCTACGTTTTATAGTTTTGGAGTATTCCGTGTAAATATAGGCATTCTAATTGATTCATAATTATTTTATATTATATTTTCGCTTTTCTCCGTTGATTTTAACTGATTTTAATGTTGCCACTTCGTGAAACTTTGCTGACGTACGCTAAAAAATGTCATAACATTCGAATGGAACATTGTAGAAATTCGAAAATAGTCACGTTAAAATTCTTATTTTTTGAACTAACTATTCTGTGAATTTCAAAGCTCTGCGTTGCGTAGTTACGGAGCCTATTCTGTACTGACAAACAAACAAACAAACCAACATCCGGACAGATTTTGGAGATTTCAGCTTTATATATAAGATTACATATTCCGTTAATTGTAAACTCTATTCTATAAAAACATATATTTTACTTAATTTATTTATATTTAATTTTATGAACACACGATATATACAGTGAGGACACAAATTAGTTGGGCATCTTCGAAACTGAATAATTTGCACATTTTTGTAAGGTACTATTTTACTGGCAGATTAGTAGTATTGTATTCTAATTTTTCTAAAAATACAGCTATCCTTTATTGAAAAAAACTGATAACCTGCGCTGAAAAACTAATAACGCGAATCGTATATCATGCTTCATATTTATCTTATGCCAACTCTACAGGAAGCAATGACTGGGGAGATTTTCTTTTCCAATAAGATTGCGCATTCTGTCACTTTCACAAAGAGTTTACTTCTTGTCTCATTTATGAAGTCCCAGTTTTAATTAGTCGTAGAGGGACATGATTCCGATAAAAAAATTTCAGCAAAAGAGAATAGAAGTTTCTTCTGTAAAGTATTTTCAGTAAACTTAAGATAGAATGCTACACAGTAAGAAAAAGTTCCTTAAAAATGAGTAACTGAACTTACTCGTTTTTCTTTGAGTATAATTGCATCGTAAATGAGCGATGAAGTATCAAATTTAAATAAGCGTACTTTCTCAAAAATGAGATTCATATTGCTTGATTTAATAGATGCTAATCTAAGTTGTATAGTGATCTAAGTAAGATATCTAAGTAAGATAGTGATTTAATATTGCTAATCTAAGTTGCTTTTCAAGCCATCTTAAGATAGAGACCTGACAAACTTAAAATGGTTGTTCTGAAGATAGTTTTCCGTATGATTTAAATGTCTATTGCTTAAATGGAAACTGAGTTATCACAACTCAATTATCTTACTTCTTTTGGCACACCTTTTTAGCATTACTTCTGTTTATAACTTCTTCACGTCGCCCTGGTAGTTCAACGGATTAAGCTCTGGACTGCGGTGCTTGAGGACATAGGTTTGATTCCCGGTGTCTTACTTGTAATTGTCGATATTTATTGAAAGGGATTTATAAAGGCAGGCTATGTAGGCTAGTATCTGCTCTTTTCACTTAGTGTGCTCATTTTTGAGTACATGTTTTTTATTTCAAAATTGAAACTTATGCACTCGGAGCCATGATAAGCTTCAAATTTACTCAAAAATGAGTACATTTTCCTTATTTTTAGGTACTTATTTTTAACAATGTACTAATATGTAATTGAAATAGTACCTTAAAATAAAAATTTCACAAATTATTTCGTTACAAAATTGTCTAACACATTTATTTCCACCCTGTATAATGCTAATTTGTTAGATTCGATACTAAATTGTCAAGTTCACATAATTCAAATAATTCAATTATGCAATTATATTGTGATTAATGCATATGGATATAAATGTAGCCTCCAAGAAACTTGTGTCAGAGTTGTCACATGAATTTCAACTAATCAACTCATTGTTTTTAATAGATTTTCCGCCAATTTAAATATCAAGAAAGAATACTTGATTTAAGTATTTTTTAAAAATATATATTAACTCATAAAAACTTTTAAATTAATTTTATAAATTTATATAGAAAAAATTTATTTATAGTATTTAAACAAATTATATGTATCATTATTCAAACAAGCATACAATTCAAAAATGCTAATTTTTATATATTCATACAACTAATACAATTCATTTATTTCTAATTAAAACATTTTAATTAAACATTTTTGTAATGATTCTGCCTCAAAATAATGTTCCTTTACAAAATTATTTAATAACTTATCATTGAAAATTGCATCTACCTTCCTTTTCCTCAACCTCAAACAACGTCAACGAACCTAAGCAAACAGGTTCCAGCTTCCTAAAATTGCATGAAGACGATCAAAGAAAGGATTAAGATTAGTCCTTTCCCTCCCCCACCTATTTAATTTTGGATCGTCGAGTCCCCTTAAAAGATTCTCAAGACTCTAATTCATTCTCGAAATGCAATCAGCTTTCTGGGAATTTGTGTGTTTTGGTGAAGTGAATAATTGAATTAGTAGCAAGAACTTTTAACCAGAAACCGGCTCTTGGTGAAAATATCCAAGAAAGGCCAATGTTGACGGAGCGGGTATTGGCTTTGCACTTAGAAGTAACGGATATGTTTTCGGGGATAAGTGCAGGGATATGTCTTCTCCACTTCTCTTGCGCTGCTTATAGTTTGATGTATTATCACACAGCATTGATTTGGGCGTGACGCAATCTTTTCTGAACTATTCTTAAGAGTTTAAAGGAGATATTTTGTTATACTACTGATTGCTGGTCGATAATCTTGGTTTGGCTGTTTATAACTACACATAATAAACCATTCCTTTTTACTGTATTTTATAATAATTTCTTAACAAAAAAAATAGAAGTCGATCCACAGAAAAGTGGTAACCAAACACATTGCAGCACAAATCAAGGAAAATATGGAAAATAAAACTGGCAATAATTTAACCCCTTCAAATATAGTGTATTCGGCCCTTCGAGAATGGACCCTTCATAGTAGAGAAAACATAATGTTATAATCTCGCTAACATCAAAGTGAAGCCAACATGTATGGCCTCAGACACGTGGTTAATTACGTCATTCCATTCATAAATTTTTTCACTGTTACACATTTCCCAATTCATCAGCCAATCACGAGTATTTTTTAAATCATAATTTTGAAAAGAAGTCACGTGACTGAGTCCATTCTGTCTGAGATGTTGGTTTCACGATTATGACGTCATATTCGATCTACTACAATCCATTCATGCTCGAAGATTCGGCCCAAATGTAAGAAAACTCAAAGGAAGAGCACACACATATCTGAGAAAGAGGGAGATCAGATTTTCTATTTCATTTGCTCATTTAGTTTTACCCTCTGCAACATCAAAATGGTGCGAACAGGAACTAAAAAGGAATTTAGGTCAAACTATTTAAACAGATCTTCTATATTTAACAATCAAAAAAGTCCAACATTTTCTTGAAAGTATGTACTTTACATCTACAATTATGTACCCCTACAAAAAAAATCTTTTTTCTTTAAAAATGCATCTATAACAAATGGCGACATACTGTGCACCAAGTACAAACACTAACGAATTAATATTTCTACAGCTGATCATAACGGACATTTCCCTTGTTTCTAAGAGCAATAAAGTTAGATGTTATACACCATCTTTTCTGATTATATTTCCCTTAACATCGCTTCAGACTCTCTCTCACCACAAAATTCAGATTTAAACTTCGCGAACTTGCCCGACGTTTGAGTAAGTGAGAGTTTAAAAGTCCATTAATAACATGCAAGGGTTTCCAGCAGAATAAATAACACCACGCTCAAAAGTTCTGAAAGACCGTCATGTGCCCTGCGCAGCTTCGTCTCAGCAACTGCGCGTGATGGATGGTGGGGTGCATCTTGCGGCAACAAGATTTATCTGCCGAGCAATTTGTGGTTGACTCTGACCAGTGACGACAGCAGCGGAGACATTACGGAAAACAGTGTGTCATTTATTTGCATAGAGTTGCGACAAAGATGACGGTGACCAGTTTTAAATTAATTAGCTAAAGAATAGTTTAAGATGATCGAAGTTTATGGCATGCTTTCATATCCATATGTCCAATTTCCACATTAAGAAATGATGATAGTGACATCAATTTTCGACAACATGTACTTAAGAGGAGTGGGAACAGCAAATTCTTCAAAATATCGTTTTTAGATTTTTACATATTTTTATTCCTTAAATATCCACCTTTAAAATGACATATTATTTTTGTTGTTACTCTAATTCCTATTTACGATAATAAAATATATTTGTTTACTCTTGTTAACAGACAACATTTGTCTTCTTCAAATCCATTTTTCTCCAAATGTGATTTTTTGTGTTCAATGTATCTTTTTACAGAAAATATTTCCGTTATACATGCGCAAATTTTTTTATATATGCTCTACATATGTCCAAGATTATACTGAACTGAGTTTTTAAAGATTTTTTTTTTTTTTGTAAATATTTCTGTATTAAAAAAAAGGATTTTTTAAACAATTGAAATGACTTACATTAAAAAAAAAAAAAAATTTAAACCTATAATGTTTTTTTTAAAAGCTTATTTCGTTAAATTAAAAAATGTCTCTAGTTTACACAGAAAAAATTTCCAGCCTGTATCTATAGCTCGTTCTGGGAAAAGGTAGATCGAAAAATGGAAATTTAAGTATACGATATAGGAGGTTTTGACTCCCCTTAAGTATTTTAAAAATAATATCTTACTGAACAATTATTATTTGGTATCGCTTTGGTGAAAAATCACAGAGAAATTTTCAATACAGGTAATTGAAAAAAATTTAGATTGCTTTTTTAATTTCTGTTAAAAAAAGAATTATTTTCAGAATTATGAATGAATTTCAGAAAAAAAATTATTTTCAGACGTAAAGTACATTCAAATATATTTAAAATTTAACAAAAATACATTTCCAACAGTAATAACTTTTTTTAATTCCTTTGAATTCCAATTATGATATTTTCTTAACCAAACAGAAAATACAATACATAAAAAATAATTATTTAATATTAATGTTACACTTATTTCAAAGTTTTTAAATCGGTGCCATAATTTAGATATGTTTTTTGTAAAGTGACACCAACTTCAAAAGTTGTAATAAATATAAAATTGTTATTAAACTTGTTCGTTAAATTTAAATTTATTTTTACTTTTTAGTCCATTTTTCTTAAAGTCGGTTTTCCTTTTATAAAAAGGATTAATTTATTTTTCATTTTTTAGTAATTAATTTGGGGGCCATAAGGGTCAATTTTCTTGATAAATATTAGGTTGGAGGGAAAGTTCTGTCTTATTTTAAATAGGCAGGTGATTTTTCTTGTAAATAAAAAGAACAACTGGCTAGTGAGTCAATAGGATTTTGTTTCGTTTTTTTAGCTGCTGTATAATATAAAAGGTGCCCTTTTTTAACGTTCATCATTTACTTGTGATATTTAAAGTGAAAAACATGTCGGTAGATAAAATGCATTTACGACACTGCATTTTACATGAATTCCAAAAAGGAAACAATGCATCGGTTGCATGTAAAAATTTATGTGCGGTATTTGGAAAAGATATTGTAAATGTTTGTACTTGTCAAAGATGGTTTAGCAAATTTCGTTCCGGGGATCTGAGCCTCAAAGAAAGTGATCGATCTGGATGACCATCCAAGATCGATAATGATGTTTTGCGATCCATGTTGGAAAAAAAATCCACATTTAACAAGTCGAGAAATTGCAGAAGAGTTTGGCATTCATCATACAACTGTTGGAGATCACATTCAATCTGTTGTGTTTGTGTTAAAGCAAAGTGTTTGGGTTCCACATGAATTAACGGAAAAGAATTTGTCTGATCGTGTAAGAATGTGTTCATCACATCTGATTAGACACAATGTGGAGCCGTTTTTGGACAGGCTGGTTACTGGAGCTGAAAAGTGGATTCTTTACGAGAATATTAAGAGAAAAAAATCTTACTGCAAAATTATCTAACGGGGAAAAACATTCACGTCTTTTGAAAGTGTTTCTAAGGCAGTTGCTGACTATTTTAACTCCAAGGATGAGAACTTCTACAAAACAGGAATTCACAGGTTACCTGAAAGATGGCAACAGGTTGTAACAAATAATGGAGCATATATAATTGATTAATATTAAACACATATTTTTATAAATGAATTCAAATATTTTCTTTAAATTACGACAGAACTTTCCCTCCAACCCAATATATTTTTAATCCTTAACTACTCGGGATTAGTTATTACAATATCGACCAACTGATTTAGGGTGTGTGGCTAACTATTTAAGAACCCAAAGCATTTTTAGGTCGATTATTTTCAATGCCGACCGTTTAGCAACAATCATTGACGTTTTATCTCGGGGCAGTAAACTTACGCACGAACCAATTGTACATCATTAAAAAAAATTATTCATCTAACGTTATATATATATATATATATATATATATATATATATATATATATATATATATATATATATATATATATATCGGGGAGGGGGGAGTTCGCACCATTTGTGATGCCCAGAGTGCATGTTTAGTGGTCGTAAAGTAGTAAAGTATCTAACATTCTTTGTCAAAAGTTTTCTAGCTAATAGCTATAGCTGCTTAAATAATTACCCATCAATTACTGTCCAGAAACTCGGGAATAGAGAAAGGTAAATTTATTTAAATGCCTGTTGAAGATTTTTTTCGTAATGCAATTTGCTTAAAAATTCAACGCAAAAGAAGGAAATGTGTCGATTTAAATTATTAATGGTATAGTATTTAAGAAATATGAAGGTGTGTTTAAAAAGTTATTTTCGGAAAACTGTAATAAACGTTTAAAATTTGCTCATAAGTTCGTATTGAAAGCTTTACATATAAGACTTAAGTATATTTTATTCGTTTAAAAGTTAAGTTTGAAAAATTTTATCACTACTATATTTATTCATAAAAATTCAACTATTTTTACTATTAAGAAATTAAATATTCATTATTATCTGAGTTTGTTAAAAATAATGTTATTCTTCAGTTTCGAACAGGGCATATTTTAACATAGAGTTTTTGGGGCATTTACCCACAATTGAAAAAAAAGCCCCTCTAGTCACATGGTTTTGACGCCCATTTTTTTTATTGGTGTCCTAAATATTTTCTAAAAGGGAAATGCATCAACCATTTTTGTTAAATTAAGTAAATTAATTTAGTTTGTACTGACAAACAAATAATTGTTAGCATTATTTGCACACATTTTTTGTTTTACCTTTACGTGTAGGCTGAGACAACACGTGTGTCCCATAGTGGTGGACTTGGGACACTTTCGAACCATTCTATGGGGAGAGAAGAATTTTTCATACGCATGTGGTCTGAAGTATGTTGTTGGCGGCATAACAGATAAATACACCTGTTTGGACATGTGACATTTCGCTAATGGTTTATACAGATTGTTTTAGGTTTCGCTTTTCAGAATTTCGACACCTGAATGACTCTTCCCCAAATCTGCGTGCTTTGAGGAAGGATTGTTAACGATCCCTCCGTCAGACAGTTACACGCCTCTTACTGTAAGGCAATTCATCCTTTCACAAAGCTTTAAGAACTCTTTTTTACGGCCTCCCAAAGCGATTTTTTCCCCCGGTTTAGGAATTAGCCCACATCCAGTGCAACTTTCTGTTACGAAACCCCCTCGAAAAGGTTAAGATTGAGAGTCAGCTATCTTAACAGGATCTATCGGCATCCTATTTTTGACCAAAGAAAAGTATTTGCCCCCACCAGTGAAAATTCCTTAAAATATGCTTTGGTTTTGAATATAAAAAACTAACTATTAAATAAAAACTATTTTTAAGAAATATTACTTCTTTCAATAATAAAAAAAAATAACTACAATTTTCTAAGAATCATAGTAAACAAATTAAAAATTGCTCTAGAGCAACTTGTTTTGTTTCAAAACTTGTTGTGAATACTTTTCAAAAACAAAATGAAAATCTCATATCACCAGCAACATTTTCCTTATTACAGCGACATCCGTTTATTTTTTACATCTTCAAAAGGATTTCTAAAATAAATACCTTCCTGATTTTGTTAAAAAATTACATTTTAAATTCAATTTAAAAAACAACTGCTCAGTTGTTGATTTTCTAAATAAAGTTAAAGAAAATTTTTATTTCATGAACATATTCTCTCAATATAATATTCAATAACATAAATCATATTTAAAAGTTATTGCTTGTTTCTTATATATTTTATTTTATAATTTAATATACGTACTTCGCTTTCATTTCATTTCTTTGAAAAATATACTTATATAAAATCTAATTAATTTTTTAAAAAATCGATAACAAACTAATTAAAATTTTATTTTTCTAGGGAAGTGTTTTGTAGGGGGAAAGTTATTTTAATTGGAACTATTTTTGTATAAAAACTCTTTAAATTACCAATGTAAAGTCATTAGCTTTATTATACACAATTTTTTTTTTAATTTTAACGTTTCGTCGATATTCAAGGTGGTGAAAATTGTTAGGCGATGGCAATTGTTTGTCCCTTTAACTCAGTACCCTAAAACCGACTAATATTCTATTGTTTTTATATTAAAGCTTGTTTTCTTATATTTCCATTGATGTATTATATTTATTTTTAGTCGTGTTAGAAATACTTTAAATTTTATTTTTAAAAATTATAAACAAGCAATTTAACCATAGATTTTAAACCTGTAAACTGTTTTATCTCAAAAATATACATTTTGAACTTTTATGTACATTTTCTACAAAACAACTGATGTAAATAGAGACACATGTTTGTTTTTTTGCAAATTGTAGCACAGAACCTACGGATTAATCTTATGTTAACATATTTTTTTACTCTTGCCAAATTTATTTTTATAACACAAAAGCTATATAAAAAATCCTGTTTTTGGTAACTTTTGTTATGTAATTGATAAAAAAAATTCATATGTAATCCAGTTTTTCTAAATTATAACCATTGTTTAGTATAGAAGTATTATTAAATGCTTATAAAAAGTTCGAGTTGAATTGTTTCAGAGAAAAGGTACATCGAAGTTCAAAATTTATAGTTTTGATATAAATCAGTTTCAAGGTTAAAATCTCTGATCAAATTGCTTGTTTACAATTTTACAATATAAGAAATCAAAGTTAAATATAAAATAAAAATATCAAAATTGAAATTTTGTCCGTTTTAGGGTACTGAGTTCGTTTACATACACAAAATAAAACTATTATATTTGTACAGCTTTAGCTACTTTGTTAACCACTAAAGCTAAGCAACTTGTTTATAATAAAAGCGAAGTAGTTGGGCAAAAATAATGTTTTATTATGTCAGTACAGATAAATGTAATACACCAAACACAGACCATCCATAACAATTTGTGATCACTTTTGTATATAAAGTGAAAACTTTTATGTAACTCTTAAATATTTCATTTATATGCATAATTAGTTTAATCTAAAGTGTTAAGTTTACATTATTTCTCTCAATATAATCTCTCATGTATCCAATTCGCAGAATACATAATTAAAAAGACTTACTAAAAGAGTAAGCATATTTTATTGTAACTTGATCATTGACGATTAAAGCATTATTCCTGTTTAAGCAGTTTCAGTCATCAATTGCCAAACTTCAACAAGCAACGGCAAAAGCTGTAAGACCTAGCAAAAAACACTATCCTTCACAACATCCAAACTTCCGAAAACAGACGTCTCAATTCATTTCTCGTAATTAACTACGCACTTTACTCTCGGTGCAACATCATAACTCGAATCAATTAGAGCATAATTAGGAAACTGATTAGATTTTTTTTATAATTATGTTTGCCGAAATCAAAAAGCGTCAAACAATCACTTCCCCCCGATATAAACTCAAACGATTCTCGCAGAGCGTTGCACGCGTCGTTCTTCGCAAAAAGCCCCAGCTTCGAGACCCCTGGCCTTTAAATTAATACCCCAATCATCTCAATCAAAGCCCCCTTTTCCAAAAACTACTCGGCGGCAATGCCCTTCCAATTAACTTCCGAAAGCTCTCCAACGCGGCAATTCACCTTCCGGGTAAACAAGAGCCTCCTGCGATCCGAGCAATTACATGATTAAAGACTTCGCTAATTTTTCAAACTCCTTTTATTATACTTTTCCGTACACGATACTCGCTGTTTAGTACGGCCCCTGACAACCCAAGGAGACGTTATTATCCGAGACAGGGGCACTTAATTACTCCCCCATTATAGGGGCTTTCTACGCGATTTTAAAAGGGGGGTATGACTAAGCAATAGCGGCGATAACAATGCGTTTGATGTATCGCAGAACAGGGGGGGGGGGGATTGTTCAAGAACGATGTCGGAACGAGAGAACCACAAGATTTAGAAAAGTGAGCCATGCCTGGGTCGTTGATAATGAACTTTCTCCTTAAGTTATCCTACCCCTTTTGCATTCTCAAGGGAGGAGGAGGAGGGGGAGAGATTATTAATTATTGCGAAGTTTAAGCCCCCCCCCCCCCTTGTAGTGTGTGCTCGCTTCATCCCCCCTTACTTTCAGAAGTTGATGAGAGCTGTGAATTGTTTGAGCCTTGGCTTCCGAAGTTTTGCTCTCCCATGGGCAAAAGCTACAGGATGCAAGAGTCGTCGTTTTGTGTGGGAGGAGGAAGGATGAGTTGGCGTTTTTGCGTGCACAAAGAGAAACGATTGCTGAACGTTTTGCAGTGAACTCGTGAATTTATGATGTTCGAAGTGGGGAGCGTTGAAACTAATACAAAATTAAACGGGTAAAATGTGCATAAACTGTAAGAATGAAACATTTATTTAAAGCCGAGTTTTACTCACAGAAAACCGCAAATGTCCCTTCTTTCTGGACTTCACCTACTACAGCCTGGTTAGAAGAGTGCAATGTTAAAAATAGGAACTCAAAAATAAGTTAAATGTACTTATTTTTTAGTACATTCGATGCTTATCATCGCTCCGAATACATAAGTTATACTTTTGAAAAAGACATATACTCAAAAATGAGTACAATGAATAAAAAGAGCAGTTGCTTGCCTGCATAGGCTGACTTAACAAATAACTTTTAATAAATATCAACCATTACAACTGAGAGTTACCCGTAGGTGAACCTAGATCGCCAGGCATCGCAGTCTAGTGCCTTATCGGTTGACCAGAGAGATGTGAAGAAGTTATAAGCAGAAGAAATGTTAAAAAGGTATGCCAAAAAATGAGAATTAAGATAATTGTGTTGTAATAACTCAGTTTCCCTTTAAGCAATCTATTTTAAATAATATGAAAACTATTTTCTGAACAGCTATTTTAAGTTTGTCAGGTCGCTTTGTTAAGAGGTTTTAACAGAAGCTGAGATTTTAAATATTAAATCACATTGCCCATTTTTGTGAAAGTTCGGTTACTTAAATTTCAGTACATCATCGCTCATTTACGATGCAATTGTTCTCAAAGAAACACGAGTATGTTCAGGTACTCATTTTAATGCCTATTTTAGAACGCCTGGCACTCTCATAATCTGTTGGTTGTGAGTCCGATCATTGTCTTGGAAAGAGCAGCATGGGTCGGCTACAAATTTGATTCTTGTCGCTCGACAAACATTCTCATTGTAAAGGGGACTTGTACACGTTAAGAATGTCGTGGTGAAAATGGATTCAAGTTAAATATGATGTGGAAGTATGGAGAGTTTGATTTACAGATCAGATGGTGTTCTTGCCATCTAACAATGGTTTAAAATTACGAGCCATTGCTTCTATGTCCTTCTTTTGGAATAGATTTTGAATCGTCGTCAAAATTGTGTATTTCTAAAAACGAACATTATTTATATAGATTTTAAAACTATTACTTTTAAAATAAATGAAATATAAAAATGTTGGCTCTCTGGTGCGAAAATCGATGTAAAATAATATATATGCTTAAAGTGTCAAAATTTTGTTCAAAAAGTGTCAAAGCATTGGAGAAAAAGAGTTTGGATAAAAAATGTGAGCAAATCAAAAATAAGTTGAAAAAAGCAATAAAATTATAGAAATTCGTTTATTTTTAGGTAATTATTATCTTGTATTATACGATCATTCTAACTGTCTGTCAAATAAAGCAATAAAAAAAGTCACAACAATTAATTTTAGAAATAATATGATGACAATTTTAATTTATAAATTATACAAGACATTATATTAGTTTAGAATCTTATTTTTATGTTTTAATCAGGTGCGTAAGAATGGATATTTGTAAAGACATATATTGTCGATTATTAATCTGATAATGGAAGTATTTTTCAAAAGTACCTTAATTGAAATTGTGTACTTTACACACACAATTTATATATATAATATATATATATATATATATATATATAATATATATATATATATATATATATACATATATATATATATATACATATATATATATATATATACATATATATATATATATATATATACATATATATATATACATATATATATATATACATATATATATATATACATATATATATATATATATATATATATATATATATATATATATATATATATATATATATATATATATATATATATATATATATATATATATATATATATATATATATATCTACACACGATTTCAATTAAGGTACACATATAATTTAACGTATATATATATATATATATAATATATATATATATATATATATATATATATATATATATATATATATATATATATATATATATATATATATATATATATATATATATATATATATATATATATATATATATATATATATTTATATATATATATATATATACGTTAAATTATATGTGTACCTTAATTGAAATCGTGTGTAGGTTCTATAAAATTCTTGTGTAAATACCGAAATTTTGATTTATTTTAATCAAGTTTAATATTTGTTCAAAAATAAATAATTATGTGGTAGTTGCGTTACTATTTCAGCGGCAATGTAACATCCAACATACATTTTTGGTTGCGCAACATAAATAAACTAAAAAAATAATGCATCTAGTTATTTGCACCGTATAATGTAACATTGCACTCGAGACGGATTCTTCTTCAAAGAACTTTCCCGAATTCCACAGTAATTGTCTAAAAGGCAAACATGTTGAGAAATGCAGAAACTCGCGAGTACGTAAAAAGTAAAAAGAACCTTCTTTCAAAAGTAAATATCACCAAAAAATATTCAGCTGGAGGAAATGTCCTATATAAGACGAAGAAATTTCAAACTTAAATAAAATGTGCAAAAAAAAAAGAATATGCATATTTTTTTAAAAACTTTTTTATGTTCCCTGTTAACATCAAATTTGTTTTATTCATATGGAAAAGAGCAAATATTAAGACACTGACGTTTGCTCACTAAATTAACAGATAAAGTTTTATTTTAATGTATTTGTTTTGAGGAAAGTAATTTTTTTCCCAAACGTATAATATTAAATGTTTGAAAGAGACTGAATGAAAAACAGCTTGTTGCACTTTTAACTTGAAGAAAATCAATCTTTCTACGCAGTAGTAATACTGATTTTGTGTGAAAAAAAGGTTTACGAATCAACTAATCAGTTAGATATACAATCAGCTATATATATATATTGAAAATAGTTAGTGAGATTTTAAATGTATAAGTTATTTTCGCTGCTGGCGTGTTTAATTATATTACTTGAACATGCCTTTTTAAACTTTTTCAATATCAATATTACAGACATAGCTTTTAAATTTTAATTAAAACTATTAGATTTGAAAAGAATTGTAAACTGGAAAAATGGAAATGAATATATATTGTCAAATTTTATCAATTTAAAAATTATGTGCATATTTGAAAATTGTATGAATTACGTATTTAACTATTAATGGGCGAAAAATCCCTCTTTATTCCTTTCATAGAATTTCCAATGTTATTTTTACCTTTAATAAGATTTTTTTACTAGATTAATCATGCATATTTTAATATTAGAAATATTTTGATTCCTACAAACGACCACAACAATATATAGGCAATTTGTATGTAATGTGACACGTTTTCATTATTCAAATATTAATCAAATCGCATATTATATCACTATAGCAAATCAGCAAAAAAGATGCCATTACAGAAGCGCAATCCCAGATAAAAACGCCATTTTTACTACATCAATCTCGCAATTTAATATGCAGCTTCGGAAATTAAAGATGAAACAAACTGATACAACCACTCTCTAAATCATTCCCCCAAAAAAACAATATTCCAACCATTTAAACACTCCAAACATCGCATTACGCCCGGAAATGAAAATCATTCCAATAAGGAATTTTTTTCCTAAACCAAACCCAAAAAAAAACATATTTATGATCAAGAACTTACTCTTCCCTTGGTCTATAATAAATATTCATAAACATCTAAAGCGTACTTCGTGTTTCGAGTGTGCGGAGGAAAAAGGAAAACGAATAATCAATAAATAATATAAGAACAAAAATAAAAACCGAGAATATAGAATATCGGGAATTGGGTGAAGGGAAGGGGTGAAAGAGGGGAGGGGGTGGGAGTTTGGCTGGAGAAATGGCGTTGTCTTATCTTATCTCCTAACCAATCCTATAGCGGGCCTAATAGGCCAATCCAGCAAAATGACTGCTGGAGGGTTGAGTGACCAGAGATTGCCATGGGCCATAAAAAGGGGGCCTGGGCCCATATCGGGCTTGAAGGGTAATATGTGGCGAAGTGGTGACGTGGGGATGGTTTTGATTATGTGGGCTGAAAAAATAGTTGTTGTAAGAGAACAGTACAGGTTCACGAGTTACGAGTGCAGAGTTTGTACACTCGTTACTCGTGATTCTGTACTCACGAGTGTACAGTTTGTACATTTTATGCACTACAGACCCCCGGTAGTCTGCGGTTCGATGTTAAGGGGTCCACAAAGAAACAATGGTTAAAAAAAAAACTTAGCGACTGTTCCGAAAAACCAAAATATTGCGAACTAAAAAGAAAGGTTTCACTCGTCTCAAACAGTTCGAAAATCAGTGCAGTAGCTAACTTAAGTGACCATTGCAATGTTTTCATGAGTTTAAATGAGTAATAAATGTCCAAGTAAGAGACTAAAAGTAATTAAACTCCTGATTGTGGTGTTATCTGTTCTATGTATGTGTTAGGTAAATTTAAGTCCATATAAAGACAGTGTAAAAATAAAAGAAATTATAAAATTAGTCTCAAAATAATTTATTCCTTCATTTTCATGTTCATACAAAAATTTAAACGTATGCATGCTCAGAAAGCAGGGGGAGGAGAGGAGCATATACAAAAAAGGGGTCCCTGGCACAATTTTAGTTGTAGCTAGGATTCCGTGGTTTAATTCTAATTGGGACTGATGTCGTAAGCATAAAAGATCATACAACTTTACGTGATTTAAAATCCAAATAACACAATGGAAATTTGGCGCGAATTAATTTTAAAAAATCGAGTTTGACTGCTTAAAAGAAAGACGGTCTTAAGGGTTTTACGTGAAACATCATTCAGACAGATTATATAACTAGGAATTATTCACTAACAAAAAACACCTTGCCGGAAAAAAATATAACAAAGATCCTTTTCCATACTCCGTACGTGCTTTGCTTTATTTCAAAATTTCACAAATATCCTCATCTAAACAGTGGCGGCCCGTGGTCGAAAATGTTAGTGCAGCCGAAATCATGTGAGCCCCCCCTCCCCCCCCCCCCACCACCACACGTCCCGCCGATTCACACACGGGCCAATCAATTCACAGGATTCCCAACTACAGCTCGAGTTGAAAAAATCCTTTTGAGCTGCGTTTGTGACGTCACAGCCTCATTTTAGCGTGAAGGGGAAGTCATACCACGTAAGGTTGTCATGGCAACGATGCAGCCGATTTCTGACTTGGCTTTTTGGCTGCAATTTTTATTGACTGAATTTTTTTCCCCTTCTGAATTGTGCATTACGGCAAAAAGGTTTGCTATTTATCGGAGATTTTGTTTACTACCGTAGAAATTTCATTTTCAATTCTAATCTTCATTTAAGAAAATTAGTAAAATATGATATGATGAATTTAGGTGCAGCCCGGCTGTACTTGCTGTAGTGGGCGAGCCGCCACTGCATCTAAACCAACAAGACCAACGTTTTCGTCAATCGTGCTAGTTGCCCGGAAGTTATCGTGTGATTTGTATCACCCGAAATTTTTTACATTTAATGTTACTTAAGGTAAAACCGCCTTTTCAGAAAATGCAGAGACGTAAGTGATAAAATACGAACTGATAAATTTCTTATTTTTGTCCCAATTACCGTTCTTTTGAAATTTATAGATTTGCACAGGCGATTAAATGCTACGTAATAGAAAAATGGTGCCCCAAAGAAGATGGGAAATACAAATAGGTCTTTTAAACTATTGTCTGACAAATTTGTAGACAAATATTCAATATACTTCTTCTGATATGTAATGCTAGTTTAATGCGACAATTCATAAAGTACATTCCTTTCTTATAAAATATCCTTGAATTAGACATGCATGCGACACTAAACAAACAAGTGACATCTTTCAACAAAACCATTCTTATGGAAATATGCCAAAACTAACAAATTTGTCCCATTTGTCTTTCGCTTATCGACGGTAAACCTCATTTTGGTCCATTGGCATCTCAAAGTAAATTGAGTGTTTATATGCAGCCATACTTCATGGCGATTAGATAGCTTTATTGAGCGATACACTCAACTCCACTTCTTCTACTGCGCCATTTCGAAGATTTTTACAATGATTTATTCTCCTGCGTTCTTTAGACTGCAGTTATTTTGCTATCGCTTCCAGATTTATTTATATTGTGCTCTATGCTCAATAAAACAGATTTCTCAAAAGGTCTTGTAATAAAGGAACTTCTGCACGTGCATTTTTTATTTGTTTCATTTTTATATAACTGTGCAATTGCTTTTTTAAGAATTTATTGAAGGAGGGAAAATGTAGAGAAATATTGGCTAATAGCTACTTAGATTTTGTAAATTTTAATAATTTCAAACTATTTTTTTTTATTTAAGAAAATCAATCTTTCTACGCAGTAGTAATACTGATTTTGTGTGAAAAAAAGGTTTACGAATCAACTAATCAGTTAGATATACAATCAGCTATATATATATATTGAAAATAGTTAGTGATATTTTAAATGTATAAGTTATTTTCAACAAATATTACAATGAATATTACACTAAATGTCTCCATTTGTATGTTTGATGATTTATAATGATCAAATTAATAGTATAAAATTGTCTCATGATTGCAAGTTGAAGTGCATTTTCTTTTGTATTTAGATTTTTTTTTGTAGTTAAATCGCAAGCACATGAAAATCCCCTTTTATGGTATTTATTTTAGTGTCCAATTTTGTATTTTTTATAAATTTATAATGTCAATTCTTTTCAAGCAATGTTTTTTAAATTTGCAAAAAAATAAAAAGTATAAACTATAAAAAGAGTAAAATATATAAGGATTTGAAATCATACTTACAAAATTACGACAATGTAAAATATTTAGTTATAATACTTAATAATAATAAGATAATTAAAAGAATTGAAGCGTCGAGGTAATATATATGTACTGTATTAATATAATTTTAGGTTTAACTGGTGGACTACCAACGTTTTTCCCTTTTAGCGACTAAGAGCAGTAGAATTAATGCATTCTGGCTATCTTAAGACGCTGAGATCTTAATTTTAATCAAAAATTGTTCCTTATTGTTTTTCTCATAAACTCTTTTGTTATAAAATTTAAGATAATTTAATTTTATATAGAAAAATTAAATCTGACGCTATAGGAACCCGCTTTAACAGCCAGTTCTACGAACACATATGCTGTGTAAATGCGTGTTCTGCGCTTCTCAGAGAGCATTGAGAGAGAGAGAATAATATATAGAGAGGTAGAACGAGTGAGTGTGTGAGTGAAAGAGGAAGAACGAGGTGAATAATGTGTGAGGCATAGAATGAGAGACAGAACGAAAAAGAGAGAAAAACAAGATTTTGTGTGTAAAATAGAATGATATAATGCGGACAGTGTGTGTTTGAATAAAAAAACAGCGGGAACGAATGAGATAGAAAAAGAAAGAAGCAGAGAAAGAGTGAGATTGAATGAAAGAGATATAGGACGAGAGAGAGAAGAGAGATAGTGTAAAAGAGAAATCGAGAGAGAGAGAAAGAGATAATGTGTGAGAGAGATAGAATAATAAACAGAATGCAAGAGGAGAAAAATAGAGTGTGAGAGAGAAAACGAAAGAGAGACAAAGAAAACAAAGAAGAGTGAATGAAAAAGAGATAGTACGAGAGAGATAGTGTTTGCAATTTGAATTAATAGTATAATTATTTTTTTCATAGTGTTAATTATTTCTCTTGCTCTTCATTTCTCTCTCACACATTCACTTTCTCGTTTTATCTTGATATATATATATATATATATATATATATATATATATATATATATATATATATATATATAGATATATATATATATATATATATAATATATGTTATATATATATATTATATATATATATATATATATATATATATATATATATTATATATATATATATATATAATATATGTTATATATATATATATATATATATATATATTATATATATATATATATAATATATGTTATATATATATATATATATATATATATATATATCAAGATAAAACGAGAAAGTGAATGTGTGAGAGAGAAATGAAGAGCAAGAGAAATAATTAACACTATGAAAAAAATAATTAGACTATTAATTTTCTCAAAGAAATAGTATGTGACAGTCTAAATGGGAAATACACACCAATTGGATGATATGTAAAATGTATGTTACGAACAAAAACAAATGATAATTTATCTATTCTGCATTTAAATAGACTTTTAATATTGTACTTCTATAAAACTCTCCTTATCACGTTCTTGCGCCCATATCCTGTAACAAATAAATATCGGGAGAAGACTGGAATCGCACTTTATATTTGAACCTCCAGATTCTGGAAAACGACCATTACCAGTCGAATCGCACTTTCCACTGTGTCTTATCATATGCATGCCAAAAGAAATCGTACTCCAGATAAAGATATGCAAGCACACAGTAAAGACTATCTAGACTAGTCGGAGATAGCTTTTGAATCTATACCTTTTTTTGCGGAAAAAACTGTTTCTAAAAGCGGGGCTATGCTTTGAAAGTAATGTAGAATTTTAAACTTCTCGAACCTGGTATTATGTTTACAAACTCTCGTGTTTTAAGGCACTATTTCTACTTTTTATTCAGTATCATTTGCAATGCTATGACATATATAATTTTCTTCTCGTGATACTTGAAACACACTTTTATTATGGATTTCTTAATATTTTGAATATAAACTGTAAAGTTTTAGAATACTTAGAATACAAATTTTAAAAGTAATACTCCACCGATCTACAAAATCACCAAATTAATAATAAATTTCTGCTAATTAACAAATTTTAAGTTTTATAATCAAAACCCTCCTAGTTGTAAATAAACTAATATATGTATACATAATATCAAAAATATCTGTCATTTCAAAGAAAACAAAAAAAATTTGCTCTTGCTGAAAATCAAATCTTGCAATTCAGTTTCAGGTATAAATTAAGAATAAGGCCAAATACGTTAAATCAATTTTCATCGTATACTTTGATGTAGAAATCCTAGGATTTTAATTTTCAAGACCACTATCGATGTCACGTAAACAAGTGGGTGAAGCTACTTATTAAACCAATCAGAGGCACGAAATGAAAATTTGCCTGACGTCATTTTGGTGACGGTTTGTAACGTATACGAAACTATTACTAAATATACGAATTAATAAGTAATTACGAAATAGCGAATGGTAAAGTTAAGGTAATAACTCTTTACAAAATGACGATTGGAAAACTAACGAAATTACGATTTGGAGGGATTTAAATAAAATAAAAATATTGTTGTAAAATATAGTACGCAACTATTTGTGCATACGTGTAAAACATATTAGGCAAGTACTGCGCTGGGTTGCCAATTTAAACCGAAATCATATTAAGCAACATTAATTTTTACGCCTTGATATGGAAAAATTTGAATATGTGTTTACAACACAATGCTCTACCATATGCACTATGAAATTATTATTCTGGACAGACAGCTGTACATTGAAATTTTTTTATGACTTGTCCAAATAAATTATAGTAACAGTAATACAATCTTAAAATAAAATTTAATTCAATATACGGGGTGGACAGAAAAGTCCCTGTCGCATTTTAAAGTTATCAAGTTATTGTCGTAAAAGAGTGGAATTCTAACTAAAATACTTAAAACAATGAAAAGGTTTTTTTTAATATAAATGTTATTTCTAAATTTCTCCCATTGATAACATTGTATTTTAAAGACGTCGAGAAAAGGTCTCAAAACACGAATACGATTATTGAATTGGAATACTATTTATACGTTGCTTCAGCTACAAAGTGTGCACACATTGGAATATGGCAATGGATTGCCCAAAATAAGTTGTATGTAACTGATTGTGATAAAATAAATTGTCTATAACTTATTAACTCGAAATTCTGATTTTTTTTAAATGTTTTAAGATACAGCGCCATCTATGTAAAAATTTATAATTAAAAGTTTTATTTGCTAAAAATAAAATGTTTATCAAGAAAAACATTTTAGTTCAAGTCACACTCTTTTAAGACAATTACTGGAATTTATATTGTATTTTAAAATATATCAGGGACTTTTAGTCCACCCTGTATAACAAGCCCTACAAATTAGCTCAAAATTAAATATATGTGCCAAATAAACATAGAAACTAAAATAAACATTTATCTAGAGAAATAAATTAAAAGTATGTGCATATACTTCCTAATCAGCAAATTAAATTAATTATTATCACACCGCAATATGTGTTTCGCACTTAACACAAATCAAGGAAACGCCGATACATTTGTTACGCTTCTTCCACTGTGGGCTCTCTTTCCGCAAACGGAAGACGCCCAACCAACAGAAAAATAAAAATCAAACAAACACCGCGAGCATCAAAAGCAACATCCCAACCCAAACATCCCATGAGGCTGATTTTACAACCCAACCAAAACACCCTTAAAGAGGAAAAACGCGTCTTTCCACAAAGTGCTATTTGATTAAATTACCAACCAAATAAACGGCAGCAGCTTCACCGAAAGGGGCCTCGCTCTCAGAGGCCCTCTGTTCGTTCCAAACTCTCGATTATGAAAAGTTTAGTCAATCTAAATCTTCCGTCCCTAATTATGCGCCCGACGGTTCAAACAATGCGAAGATGATTAGGGGGGGGGGGGGCTCGCGCAAAAGATACCGTCCTTGTCTCGCTACCCACGGGTGACTCGCGCTTTATGATCGTCTGCTGAGGAACCGTGGAACACAGATCCATCTGTTCCAAACACCCCTGGTAAGTATTCGAAAAGAACTGAAAATGGCGCACTAATGGGACATTGGGAATCATGAGCGAGCCGCATTCAACAAGGAATTTGCTAACAGTCGGAAATCGAATATTTAAAGCTCTTTATGAGGACTTAGGGAGAGGGGGGCGAAGAATTTGTGAGTCGTTTGGAAGGTTTGGTAATAAGTACTCACAGGGGTGATTCCGTGAAGTATAAATAATAATAATCTTGGAGGGTATTTGGCGATTGCTTGGTGTAATTTTACTCGTGGGTCCAACATGAAGATTCGTTTATGTATTCATATAGGGGTCATCAAATTAAAGAAATTGTATTATCTGCGACAATGTAGTGCAGGTATATTAAGTAAAACGACACTGTAAAAGAAATAATAAAAAATTATTTTAATTATTATTTACTTCACTTTTGAAGAATTTATCTGTATGCAAAGTATTTTAAATATATTTTTGAAACAATTTTATTTATTTTACTAAATAAAATATCCCACACAATTTTTACTTCTTTAATGTCGTGAATCTTTTAAACATTAAAACTTTGCAACAATCATTATTACAACAAAATATTATTGGTTCTTTGGATTATTTCTAAAATCTCTTTTTTGACACTCATAATTTAATAATTTGATTTTTTTTAAAAATACGTAAAATGGAAGACATTAAATTACTCTTACAGATGGTGTTTTTCTCATTCGTATTTAATTAACAGCTATGTTTATGTATTTATTAATGCATGATTGAACATCAACACACTATATTGCTTACAAATAAAACTACACACAACATAACATTAAAATTGCAACAAATCCATGCTTCCGAAAAAAACCTGTAAGATATTTACAAAATTACTTCCTATAAAACTTCACCACTCCAATTCCTGCAGCATCAAAAAATTACAGTCCGAATCCATTGATCCCAAATATGTATTACCCAAGTATCACCAAAACATCGCTATTTAATGGCCATCATTACCCCATTACCCTTAATAGCGGGCGTTAAAGTAATCGCTTTAAATAATAGCCTTAAAAATAATAGCCAGTCGATATCCCCCTTTGTGCTAAGCATCTTCGATTGGACACTGCGCCACTCTTCCAGGGCACTCCTGGTGTCTTCAGGGGACATGGAATTAAGTCCATTCCCCTGACTAAAACTTGGAAAAGGACATTCTGTCCTCAATGACCTAATCAAAATTCTCCAACGCGTTCCAGTGCCCATATAAATGACTTAATGAAGCATTATGCCATCTTAGGACCCGTGCGAACGCATAAACGTTTAAGAACCCGTGTTTAGCAACTGATAATATTCGAGAAGCACACAAGAGAGGTCCTCGGACACGGGTAGCTATCGGATGTTTCGTGATTTTAAATTGTGCCATTCTAAAAATGTGGCGCGGCTAACGACGGGGAAGTTTAAAAATGCCCTTTGGATCTCGGACTATTATTAAAATGGATTTTGGGATGGTTACTCGTTTTGGGTGTTATCTGTTGCTACTTTAAGAGTTGGAAGTTTTATCGGGAGGAGTATAAGTTTTTCTGAGTGGAAGGGTTGTTTGAGAATGGTGTCGGTGTTGAAAGTCGGTTTAATAGGTATTTAAGTTAATCGGTTTAAGATAACTAAATAAATTCGTTGTAAACTTAAAGTAATAATTATACTTTTGTTCTAATTTTTCACTTAAGGTTAAATATATGATGCCTTAGTGAACAGATGTGGGGATTGAAAATTCACTCATTTTTCAGAACAGCTGTTTGAAAGTTTGTAGCTTTACTATAAGTAATGTTAGATTGACTGGGGATCCTTAGATATATCAATATATATTATCAATACATACCACAATTGAGAAACTATATAGATTACAATTTGAAGAATCAAATGAACTGTTAACGTCAAATTCACGAAATTTGCACTTAAAAATAATATGTAGTACTAAAGCATCTATATTATTATTATTTTAAATATTTTAAACATTTATTTCTTGGAATTTAAAGATTTTACTAGATAGACAGCTTCATATGTTTTTGTAAAGTTAATGGTAGTATAAATATTACGTTATTAACATTCCTCCCCCCCCCCCCCCCCCCAAAAAAAAAAATTATATATTTTTTATTGACATCTCTATTTTCCAAGATAGAAAAGTACTTTAAAAACAAAGACAAAAATATATATTTATACAAAATCATAACTCTTGAAATAGAATTTTGTTACCAAATAATAAGGCATTACTCGGGTATCAAAAGTGTCTTTCATTATTTTTACCTAGACTCCATTCATCCTTCATGTACATTCAGGTGGCGTTGCTTTTGAATTCAACAACTTTTTCCCAAACAAAAAAAACTTGGCGTTAAAACACAAAAACTTCACGACAGTTGTTTCGAAAATGTTCGTTTTAATAGGACATGTATTGAATTAAAAGTCTAAAAGGGAAATTTATAGAAATATTTTATAAAGTTTTATGTGCGAATTAATTTGCTTTTAGTATTTTTAGGTTATGTTCTAAGGATTGTTTTAGGTTTTATGCTATAAAAACCGATTATAAAAGAACAAATAAATGTCATTAACATCTCATAATAACTCTGGATAACATAACACTTCACAAAAATTGGTAAATTAAAGTTTTATGCAGGTTTAATTCTGAAAGGTTCAGCAATGCACTTTTTGAAGAGAGAACACAGGTTTCTTTAAAAAAAAGTGTTATGCAAGCAAATTAAAAGCTTCAAAACATGCAAGTTTTATTAAGATATTTGAAACAGCATGAAAATTCCATATAGGTTTTATACAGGGTTTTGGTAGTATGATGCTGATTGTTTTTAAAAGAATTGCCCCTTTTTATGCTAACTTTGGTTATGCTTAAGTTTTCCACCCCTCCCAGCGCCTCCTCTAAATATATCCCTCTATATTCTATGAATACCTTAACAGAAACTATATTCTAACGTTTTTTCTCAGTTTGAATTGAAGTCTCGTTTACAACACGAAACAAGACTGCAAAGTTCGCTGCTGAATAAACACACCATAGGGCCAAAGTGTTTCGTGGACAACAGCCATGGAACCCAGAGCCGACCGGTTACCGATATTTTACTTCTCCAGAACGAAATCGAACAGAGACGAAAGCGGAAAATAGGCTGTCAAAAGAACAGTATTTCCAAGGAAGCAATATACTGCTCTCGTATTTGCTTAAGGAACTCCATCTCTGGTTCTTTGCATATGACGTACGCTAGTTGAAGTACAATAAAAATCCCAAGGGCTATTTTTCTTTTTGTCAATGGGCATGGGCTTGTTTACCTACTAGTGTTCAGTTTCCGCTTAACAGCTTTTTTTTTATTTGCCAGTTTTTTACTTGGAACGTTCTCATTTTTGGCGGGAAATACTGCGCGAGAAATTCAATGGATGGTCTGTAGGTTTTTTCAATTTAAAAAATGTATTCCATGATGCGTAATGTTCTCGGATGCCTTCAATAAAATGTCATATGGCTATGTTATATGAGATATCTCTCGAAATCTTTTACATGTATTTTCTCGGATCAAAAGAAGAAATAGACATATTTTATTTTTATGGGTTTGTTTTTACAAAAACTACGTAGAAAAAGCTTTTATAAATTAAAATTTTCTTACCTTATTGATTCAAGTTTAGTAATTTTTTAAATTGAATGATTTCTTATTGTAATTAAACTCCATTAATTTATCTCAAAGTTGAATTAATTTTTATAAAGGAATTTGGTATGTCGATTTTTCTCCATTAATATGTACTCAAATTTACTTTCTATGCAATTATCCCCACTTTAATCTAACAGAAAAGGGGATATTGTACATTATTTAGTGGTTAGTCGTAAGCTATATTTTCTTAATAATCAAATATTTTTTAACTGCTTTATAAAATATGTAGATATATATTGCTCATCGAAAGAAAAACATATGACAAAAGATGGAAATTAATTAAAGGATGACACCAAAAACAATTATTTTATAACTTAGACTGCACTCAGTCAGTCCATTATTTAAATTCCAAATGTCACGATTTGTTTAATGATGCGTTATTGTTAAGGCACAGCGTTGAATAGATAATATATTTTAGATACAAGTGCATAGTTCTTTAGAACGTTAAAATAAAATAGTAATTAAATGATTTTATGGGGAACTTATACATTTTTCGCAAGTACTCATTTGCCATTCAATATTTTTAAATAATTATATAATTTATATATACGTTGTACTTTATAAATTAATTAAACCAAGCTCTGCAAACAGAATTCAAAGTTGAGATACAGAACAAAGATAAACGTCTTTTTTAGCATAGTTAACAATTATTGCACAGTTCAACACTATATAAAAAAAACTATCGCATCAGAAGACGATTCAATGCATGAAACACTTCGATATTAAACCATGACAAAAACGTTCTTTTACATTAAACATGTGTCTTTAGTCGTCCATCAATAATTTTTACATTTTAATAATCAATAAAAACACATATTTTTTTATTTAAGTCAAAATGCAATAATCGGTATATAAATGCAAAGATAATTATGAAAATTAAATTTGACATAGCGCATCGCCATGTATAGTACTTGAGCAAAAATATTAACTAATAATTCCACACTTCATAGAATAATTATTTTTCAAAAAAGAAAAGAAAATTCCGTCTCAACCAATATTGAAATAGCTTAAATATGAAAATATTTCTAAATTGCAATACAATTTTTGTTTGAATTTGACATCTTATTAGCCTAGAAAACTTAAAATCTATAAAATAAGACTATAGTAAAAGTATGACAAATATTTAACTTAGTTAAGTAAAGAAAACTTGAGAGTTGTATAAACATTAGAACTGCAGTAATTTGGTTAAAAGAGATATTAATTTATATGTCTACAAATGTTCATAATTTTATTAATGATTTTTACGTTATTTGTATCATACTACTTGTATTATATTTAATATTTGAGATCTTTTTAAAGAAAGGTAACTGTTAACCATACATAACATTTATTAAATTAAGAAATTTAAAAATAGTTTGTATATTGAAATATATTTCCCTAAAACGTTAATGAACAACATGAAATATAATATTTTTATGCAAGAGATTCATCATTTTAGGTTATTAAACATGAAAAGTTGCATAGAAATAAGGAAACAATAAATAACCCAGAAATTTACATTTTTATATTTAAATTTCTTATATTTCAAAAGATTTAATTTTAACTTATATTTATATAATTATTGGGTAGTTGAATAAGTTCTGGCTGTTTTCCAACAGATGGAGTTACCGGAACTGGTTGCGTTAGTTTATGATAGTGATGCATCTATTTACAAGTACTATAAGCAAGCTTGAAATCCAGTGTATGTTATTTCGCGGAAGTGCAAACAACTTTATTTTTCATTGCGTTAAATATGTCAAATTTCGTGCCAAAAAAAGAGTATTTGCGGGGAATTTTACTGCACATTTTATTCAAAAAAAATCTGCAGTTGAAGCTCACAGAATTCTTGTTGAGACTTACGGCGACAATGCTCTGTCTGAAACAACTTGTAGAGATTGGTTTAGACGCTTTAAAAATAATGATGCTGTGGCGCACCGAAGAAGTTTGAAGACGAACAATTGGAAGCATTACTTCATGAAGACTCATGTCAAACGCTAATAGAACTTGCAGAATCATTAGAAGTTGATCACACAAAAGTTTCGAAACGTTTGAAAGCATTAGGAATGATTCAAAAACAGCCGTACGAGTTGAAGCCGAGAAACGTCGAAAGGCGTCTTTTCACCTGTGAACAACTGCTTCAACGGCAGAAAAGGAAAGGATTTTTGCATCGTATCGTAACTAGTGATGACAAATGGATACACTACGATAACCATAAGCGTAGAAAATCATGGCCATCCATCAACATCTTCAGCAAAACCGAATATCATGGTTCAAAGCTTCTGCTCTGCATTTGGTGGGTATAGTTTATTATGAACTTCTCAAAACAAATGAAACAATCAGGCGAGATCGCCACAGACTACAATTGGAGCGATTAAGCCGAGAATTGAAGGAAAAACTGCCTTTGTACGAGCAGAGACACGACAAGGTCATTTTGCCACATGTTGCAAAACCGGTAAAAACCTACTCCTACCCCTCCCGCCGTATTCAACAGACATTGCCCCTTCCGACTACAATTTGTTCCTGTCGATGACGCATGGGCTGGCTGAGCATCACTTCCGTTCTTATAAAAAGGCCAAAAATTGGGTCGACTCTTGGATAGCCTCAAAAGACATGTCGTTTTTCCGACGTGGAAATCAAATGCTGCCAGAAAGATGGGGAAACGTAGTGGCTAGCAATGGACTTTCAGTAGCATGTTTTTTAATGATTTTTTTAAATAAAACGTTAATTTTCACAAAAAAACAGCGAGAACTTATTCAACTACGCGATATAAAAAAAAATATATTAAACCACTGTTTAATTTAAAAATAAATATACCAAATGTATGAATGTTTTTAAATGAAAAATAAGAAAAATATGTGATTTAACGTGCATACATTTTTATGCAAAAACAACTTCCCAAACACTGTTTTGTACTATTTTCTCCTCTTCATTTGAAGTTTTAAACTTGATTTAAATAGGTTTTTTCTAGGCAGTGCAGTCATCGTCAGATCCTAGATTCCGAACAGTCGTCAATATCAAATTTTGTAACTCTAGTGCTATGCATATTCAACAACCCGTAATAATCAGCTTTTGAAGAGAAAATCAAGCATTCATCAACCGTAATAATCAGCTTTTGAAGAGAAAATCAAGCATTCATCAACCGTAATAATCAGCTTTTGAAGAGAAAATCAAGCATTCATCAACAAACCCCCCAAACAACCACACTGCATATGGAGACGCAATCACCCCGTCCTAGTGTGTACTCAAGGACACTCCACAAGGCCTTTAATTCCCCAACAAATACAAGTGTTTGTTTTGCACAGGACGGATAATCATTTCCAAACACGCCGCACTCCAAGGAATTGCAAGTGCATCTCGAGCAGCGGCCGCAAATCTAAGGTGAAACGAGTTTAATTTCTTTAGTAAACAGCTTTAATTACCTCGGTTTCGGGTCTGTTCTTAATTAGCAAACTAATACAGCAGCATCCAAGTACTACTATTTGGGAAATGAAATTCACCATTGTGTGGGCGTCTTGGCAGATGGCGTGGTTCGGAATCGGAGAGCGATACCGTGGAGGGCGGGGCGGAGTAAGAAAGTTAATTCGGCTTGTTTGTAGTGGTAATTTGCGCTGGCCAAGTGAATTAAGAAATTAGTTACGTGCGCATGTTTCGGGTTGGAGTGGAAACAGCGGGTGAGATTTCACTTTAAACACTTTAGATCAACTGGCGCAATGAAACATCACTTATACTGGGTTTGTAGAAATGTTACAAGTGAGTATTTTTTTTCAGTTTTAAATAGGTACTCAGAAATAAGTAACATATACTCATTTTTTTGTTCATTTGATGCTTATCATAGCTCCGAATACATAAATTTTATTTTTGAAAAAAACATGTATTCAAAAATGAATAAAAAGAGCAGTTGCTTGCCTACATAGGCGGCTAATTTATGTTATTACGCACTTTTATACAACTCGCAACTCGCTTTATTGTAGTTTAAGGTTCGAAATTAGTGAGTGCACAGAGAACTTAATTGTTTTTTCAGTGCACGCCTAACTTTTCGAAAAACTCCGATTTTATTTGTCATTCCAAAATACTCAATTATTTAAGAATTGATTTCTCAGGTTGTGCACGATTCCGGATGACTAACTCGGAATTCGTTTGCAAATCATTTGACCAATAACAACTTAAGAATCCGTTTGCACCTTAAAATCCGGTAGATAACGGGATCGTAGTCAGACTTTACTAGTAATCCCTTATTGGTACGGGACTCAACTTCAACTATGAGTTGTATTCTGCGTCTGCGTATTAGAAGCTAATCTTTATCGTGAACCTACGTGTTATTTTCTTTCACCTCGTTCTCACTTTTAAAACATGCTTTTTCTAACACGTGTTTTTCTCATCGTGTGTTGGTTGAATATATCTTTATTCTATATTTATATTACCGTTTCAATTAAAAGATAAGCGATATCTACACTAAAATTAAAAAGGGTTCATTATCACCTTATTTATTCAAAAATACATTATAAATTTTACTTTCTGCAGTATCAATATTGGATTCAATGGCGCACATGCTTTGAAAAGTTAATTTCGATCCGTCTTGTAGTTGCACTATGAAAACCTTGAAATTCAATTTATATCCACTTTATATTGACTTGAAACTTTGTACTTTTGCGTAATCCTTAATTGAATTGCAATATTTTGTCATAAATATTATTGATAATACGTTATTTTATTAAATAATTTCGTTTTATATTGAAAGATAGAGCAACTACAACTTTCCAATACGCGTTGTTGAAACAATTCTATGACCATATATGTACTGAATATATATAGAGAAACATATACTGCCTTTTATATTCCGAAAGAATATTTTTGATCAAATATTACGCAAACCTTTGAGTTTTGCTTATATTTTAGTAGTAAAACGTTGTCAAGCTCTTATCAATCCATACTTATTTAAATTTATTATACATATAGTAAGTACAACTAACTCACAATATATGCACAACCATAAGCAACATTCAACTGTGATATATTATTAAATAGTTATCTAAATTAAAAATTCAGTTAGAGTTACTATTATTTTTGAAAATATTAATATAAAAAATTCGTATTTTTTTAACTTATTGCAATATTAAAAAATAATATAATGTTTTAAAAGTTACAACAATAAAAATATTAATTCAGGAATTTATTTTGTGTATATTTATAAAATTCAAATCATCTTTACTTATAGCTTAATTAATTTGTGTACTGAAAACTTTTTATTTATAGATCTAGTTACTTTTGACTGTACACTGTAAACATATTTGTTATCAAAAACCTCATTTAAGTTTTTCTTATCAGAATTTTTAATATAAATAATAAAACTTCCTCTGATTTGTTTACAGTTATTTATTGATACTCGTTAATTATCTGTTCAGAACATAATGCAAATAAAACCAGAGTTAGCGGGAATGTCCCGGCATAAAATCGGACAACTTTATTTACGCACCCTTTCCTTCCCCTCCAAACTTCCGATTAACTTAAATTTACAACTTTAAAAATAAAATAATAAAAAACTTTAACAAACCATTATTTCTAAAATGGTGAATGGCAACGCTCCACATTAGATGACGTCACGTTTTATATATAGGGGATTCTACCGAAAGCCCATTTCGGAGATAAACAGCTCGATATCGGGAATGGCGGGAAAAAATAATAGATCCTTGGACTTGATTATTTGAGACCGAGTCCCAGTGGAGAAGTGTTTTTGACAGGCCGGGTCTATATCGGTGACTCAATGAAGCGATTAGGATGGGGTCCTTTAGAAGTAGAGATTTCTGGTATCCTGCGACGAATAGGATTTCAGCTGCCAATGTCATTCGGTGTTATTGCTTGCAATGGAAGAAATGAGCCGTGATTTGTGAGGAAACCGTGTGAAGATTTAAATTGGGGGTATTTGTTGACCACGAAAATGAAATTTTTTCTAGAGGTTTTTTTTTATTGAAAGTCAATTGAGTTAAAAAATCGTATTTGAATATATATACCGAGTATTTAAAATTTTAATAGATAGATATTTTGGTTAAAGTTGTTTGTATAACGCTTTATTAAAGGATATCGTTATTAGAGCTTGTTGAAAGAAGTATTACTTTAATCTGACACGGTTCCACTTCAACTTTTTTCACTTTAATGTATATTAGTTAAATTTATACATAAAAAACTCTTTCAAATAAACATTCCATAATTGTTTGTATTTTTTTTAGAATAGAAACTTTCAATTTGTTTAAGCTTTTGTTTAAAACAGTAGGGATTTATTAAATATAAATATAAATTTTTCAATAAATATTTTTTTTTAGATTTTTTTAACTATAATACATAATAATTGGCATTAAATATTTGTTTACTACATGTATTTAATTTTTATATAAATAGTAATATTCATAATTTTACTCACATTTTCCTTTAAACTCAATTTTATTTATTTTCCTAAAACACTACTTATAATAGAGCTAATTCACATGCCAATTTATAATTTACGCATACCTTACAATATTATTTAAAAATTATATAGTTCTTCATTAATAATTAAAAAATCGTTAGCGTTTCAAAAAACTCAATATCAAGAAAAACCCAAACACTAAGAACAAACAATTTAAAGTTTTCGTTCCTTAGGAAAACATACCTATCATCCGAAATAAAATCTCAAATAACTTCTTAAAAAACTTAAATACAGTTCTAGAATTTTGAAATGATATTTCTATATACTCTGGCAAATTCATTTATAGCAAATAAGAAAAATCGCGAATTTTACCATTTTTTTTAGATATTGTGTCCAATTAAGCAAAAGCTCCTATTTGTTCAATTGTTTATTTAAACCAAACTCATAAAAGTAATAGATATAACTTGTCACTATTGATTATGTAATGTTAACAACAAAATTGTTTTTAATTGGTCACTAATAATTCTAGCAATTAATAATTCTATAATATAAACGAAATAATCGCAAAATGAAATAGACATTTCAGTTAAAAAAAATTCCAACACCACAGTGAAATTTCTTGCTTTTCGGCTACCTTCTTAATTGCTAACTATATTAGTCAGTCATTATTATTGTCATCATCATCGTTATCATAAGAAGTTTTATCATAGTTATGGTTATTATGATTACGATCATAATTATTATATTTCTTCATTATAGATATTGATTAGTATTACTGTCACCATTATTATAATTTTTATTCTTATCTATATCATTAAGAATATTAACAGAATAAATGTCAGAATAAGTATGTGGTTAAACACTTTAGCTCTTGATAAGGAAATTACCAATTAGAATATTATACTTGTACAGGAAAGTGTCATTCTAAAATAAATAACAATGTATATCAATTCAGTATCCATTCACAGTTTCTAACGTTAAAACATAAATTAAATTTTATCTTCTTAAATAGTTTCTAGAAAATATAAACATTGTAAGCAGACATAAACTTTTTATTTTATATGAAAAAAGCATAAAAGAAATATCTACAAGTTTAAAGGTAAAGACTTTGTTCAAAAACTTTTATCCCAAGAGTAAAAATGAAAGTAATAAAATTTACTGTGGAGAGTAGTAAATGCTTTTATAACTATAAAAACGAAATTCTGTTACAGCACCTAAACTAATGCAGTTTTATATTTCATATATTTTAATAATTTATTTCTATTTTATAATAATTTTACAAAAACATAAGTTCTAAATAATAATTTTAAAATATTTACTTTTTAATAAAACATTGAATAATAATAATATTTTATATAAAGTTTGATAATTGTATACTAATAATTTTACTGCTGTTAAAGCGTACTAAATGTTATTTATTCCAGTTCTAGATGTATTTGTTTGTTTCGTATTAGAAAGAAAATTAATTATTTTATAAAATTGTAACGTGTTATTTTTAAATTTTAAGTAACACAAAGTGTGAAAAAGTTATATTCAAAAATATTTTATTTTCAAAAAAATATGATGCCAAATCAATCAGCGTTAAATACTTTTAGAAATTCCTTTTGCAAAGATTTTTAAATAAAAACTGCAAATCCCTCTTCTCTTTAAATTAGTTCAAGAGTATATTTTGAACCTTGATAAAATACTCATATAGATGTTCCCAAAGAGCTGTTATCTTTTTGTTTTGGATTAACTTTTTTTTATATTTACTAATAAACCACAGTGTATTTAAGTAATTTACATGTTTCTCAACATTTTATAATTGTTTAAAGAAATTCGTTTATTATGCACAATTAGATCGTCTTATCGTAATTAAAAATATAACAAAATTAACCAACCAAGTTGAGTTTTTAAATTTTAAATTTTGGCCTTATCATAGCCTTATTTCATAGCCTTATGTTAGCTACATAAATGAATTTTTCCTGTATTAAGATGTAAAACAGAAAAATGTTTAGAGTCATTCAAAAAGCGTTATAAAATCATAACACTATATTGGTTTTGTATTAATTTTTTTTCAATTTCCGTAAAATCCCTCCACATGGATCGTCATCGTTCTTTCCTGCACCATTTATTATTCTTAGTTTGTTTTGTTCTTCGTTGTTTCCATTACACGTCACGGATATGTCATCATTTTTTTGCTGGAGTCAGTCATAAGGTCATATCAGAGCTTGTAAGGTCTGATTAAACAGTTTTATATTTAAGATTTTACCTTTCTATGGTTTAGAGGCCCAGTAATAATCAGTGCCATATTCTTTAAGCTCGTGTACCATCATAATGATTTATACAGTAAACAAAAAACAATTTAAATGCAAACTCATGATTCCTTATTTTGAATTATAGAACAGACTTGCCGATATCATTTTCCGTAATAACATGGAAGGCGTATGTGGAAAAACGGTTTAAGTAACAAAAATCAGTTTTTAAGAAAAACAGCTTTTTGATGCACAAAAACTTTGACTTTAAAGATTACGTTCTCCTCATCTGCCACCAAGCAAATAATTAGCACACCATTTTTTCATTCATCCTGCAATATGTAGCACGATTATGGGTGGTAAGTTCACATAATTGGCGCGTTTTTCGCTCATTTGGCAATAAGGTATCGTTACGGAAGATGAATCATAACAAATGAAACATATACAAGATGGGTTAAAAAAAATTTGGCGTGGTCATTGTTTGGCTTTGTGTGAAAAAAAAATTTATTAGCATAATAAAACATTTTTTCCCAATTACTTAGCTTATATTTTAAACAAGGCACTTAGCTTCAGCAGCAACAAACTAAATAGTTACAGTGTAGAAAAAATAAGGGCTTATTTTAAGTAGTTAAATAGCCAAACAATGATCATCGCTGAACAATTTGTGACCACGCTTTTCATTTTCACTGCTCTATATCAGCTTAAATAAAGCAAACAGATACAAACAATTTTAAGACAAGGCGCGTATGTACTTAACGCCTTCATCTACTTCAAAATTGCAATTTTTCAAAAATTTTAGTTTACCCCTTCATCTATTTTCCCCTTCAACTGATACTAAATAAAGGAAAGGACGTTTAAACTCCATTCCTCATTCTCATTAAAATCTCCCCAAGAAAATACCCATACAGCACACACTACTTATTTAGAAATAATTATACATTTCTCTCATTGACCTAATTAACGAAATTACAAGGACCTTACACTACATTAAGCAATCAATCACGTGCAAATTCAGCTTCAGATAAACTTCAAACAATACATTATAAACTAACTTCATCATCACCACGATAAAACCCAGTTATGGAAGTAACCAGAAAAACTAGGGCTACTTTTTTTTTCTCTCGATCCAAAACTAATGAGCAACTCAAGAGAAGATAAAGGACCGAAGGATGAATCATCAGTCATAAGTGAAGGATGGTCCTTCCTGTCGGAAAGGAATGATAAAGGCATTTTCAGGTTTCGATGTGGTCATCTTTGTTTTCCCGGAATTCAGACATCCGGAGTCTCCTTGTTTATCTCTTAAAGCACTTGAGCTCTTCGAATCAAATTTGATGGCTCAGTTTATTGATGGACGTTTTTTCCTGGGTTTTTTTTAGAAAAAATTGGGATTCAAAATCAATGGAGTTGCTTGGTTGGGATTTGGTGAATCGGAAGATGAAAATAAAATTTATATTGATTTTGGGAAATAATTTATTGTGTTATTAAACGTTGGAAAATATCATTGTTTTAACACTATTTAGGTAAAATATGGTAGTGTTGCAGTCATACAAAATTATTCAGATATCGATAATTGCAGATAGGCCGAACGGTGAGAGTGAATAATCGATTCCAGGCAAGTGTAGAAATCTAGAAATCGCAGGATTGGCCGATTACTTCCGTTCTCCTTTCCACGTTAATCATCTGAGAATGCAGAAAATTATTACTTACTTAATAAGAATTTAAAAAAATCAAAAATTTATAAATTTTTATAATTGTGATTATTTTTTTTAAGTGGTGGCTTTTCATTTATATCCAAAATCAAACATATTTGAAAATCAAATTTTAAGAAAAAATCAAAAAGTAAGGTATTTAAAATTTATGAGTTGATCTAAAAAATGGCGTGAAAAAAAATTCCAGGGTGGCTGATGGGAGGGTTAATTCGTCGTAGTCCAATGTCCTAACGCATGTGTCACGTTGTATGAGGAATGGGGTGCAAGCTCAGATGTTATCACCGTCATCTGACTACCTACCCATCGCTAATAGCCTACTCTGTGTATATAGTTAAATCAACCTACCAGATACAAAAAGTACTGTCTAAATTTTAACATTTAAATACCTAATTTTTACTTTATATAACTTTGGGAAAAAAATAACTTTAGCGAATGATCTATTTATTCTATTAGAATTCTAGAGAAAATAGTAAAAAGCCTAGAATAGTTTCCTTGAAAGTAATTTTAATTTTAAATTTGTAACTTATAAGTTAGAATTCACTGAGTCGAAAACATTTCCAAAGACTGAAACTCCTATAGTACTAGTTAAGTAACAAATATGTTAAATACTAATCGATAGAAAAAACAATAATGTTAAGATCATTTACGTAACTCTTAAGTTACATTATACATTTAAATTTGAATTATTTACAAATTTAAGTAAGAAACAGAACAATGAAATGTTATAGTAATCTGAACATATTTAATATATAAAACAGAAATCTTCTGAACAAAACTTAAATTATTTCAATGTACGCTTTTGCAAATTAAACTATAAAAGATTCTATAAAGTTGTATGATTATGGCACACTTCCGGGTGCCTATTTCTGACCTCATTAAGAGTCTTAACACAGCCAAATAACGTCTCGTAAATGAAACCATGGTCAGATGACGAAGTCAACACTTAAGTTGGCACCCAACTCTACCTAAATGGGGTCAGGACATTTTACCACGATCAGAAATAACGAACACCAGTCCCTTACACATGGTGGGGAAAATTGTGGATATTTTAGACAACTATTTTAAGGACTGAATCTGGCAATCATTTGATCACTAGATCGCTACAACTTGTCAAGTCCATGTAAATATTCGAACTACCAATCACTATCCGGATACCTTACCAATAGGCCACTGGGCTCTTCTTTAAAGTTGTATATTGATAAATTTTTCTGTCGTGAAACATGTTCTATCAGACAATTTGAAAACTCAATATAAGATACTTTTTTTCTATTTTCGTTTAAAAAAATTTGTTATATTAAAGAACAATTATTAGTAAACATCTTTATATTAGTATATATCATTAGAAACTCTTTTGTGCTTCAGTTTTTAAAAAATCATACTAAAAATTGAAATAAATAGAAGCAAGTGTTCAATAGAAATAACATAGAAAAGAACATATTTATTTAGTCAATTACTTCCTTTTAAGCGCAAATAGATTAATTATAAGTAGACAAAGTACTTGCAGCCGTTGCAACATTTTATTAACCTGTTTGTTTAGACTGGGTTTATGATAGTTTATACTTCTGTTATACATCCTCAAATTTCCAAATAAAATAATCATGGTCTTTCATAATTTTATATTGAGATGTATATATTCTGTCCAGAAACATTTTTTCAAATGTGGGTCCTAATATTGCTATAATTTTTCCTACTCTTCTACATGTCAAAGTTGGCCAGTAGCTGTAAGCATAATTCTCATACACCCTGTAATATCTTTCCCACCTCGCTTAAAAAAGCTTTTGTGCATAAAATTTGAAGTGTAAAAGAAATTTTAAACTTATTTAGTCCATTTATAAACTCTCAAAACTAATTATAAAGAACAAAGTGCATACAATTATTTTTTTTTACCTGAAACATTTATGGGAAAACGAAATAATCGAAAAACAAACTAAACTTGTAAACTAATTTTATTATATTTATTGAATTTCAGAGAAACAAATGAGAAATTTCAAATAAAAAAACACATTCTTTTTTATCTCACTTAATTAAATTTTGAAGAGCAATCCGCAACTGTAAATGCATTCTATATAATAATCATATTTTTTTAATTAAAAAATATGTCAAATTAATTCCTTTTAAAGAAGACAATTATAATTGAAAACTTAAAATAAATATTTCATATACCAAAGTAAAATATTCATTGTTCTTTTGAAATGCAAAGATTTTCAGGTATAAAAATATTTATGTTAAATAATACAATTTTTAATCGGCAAATATAAACGTTTTTAACTACACAACATAATAGTACCATTCATATTAAATTCTTCTTAAGAAGATATATAAACCCCCACTTTGGAATAAATTCATTATTTAAATTCCTTAATATTAATAATTTGATTAATTACTATTAAAAAGAAAATCATTTCATGCGTGGGTAAATAAAATTTTTAAAAAATGATGATTGAATACGACAAAAAGGTAAAAATATAATATTTTTACATGCAAAGCAATTTAATAATTATTCATTAGACTAAATTAAATTAATCATGCGAATACTTATTTTATTTGTTGTGGTTAGGAGAAAATATTTTGATTATATTCTTTGTATGCATATATTATTAATTTAAGGTATGTTCAGAAACTAGCTTTAATTATATCCTTTTAAAAAAGACTTATGATAAACGCTTTAATCGAATTTACAGTAATCAGCAAAATTATGCTTCAATAAATATTAATTTTAATTTAAAACTTTCTTTTCGATGTTTTTGCTAACAGCGCAAGTTTTTCTTTTCGCATTCATATAAAATGACTGGAATTTTAAATTACATACGGTTTAATAGAGTATATGAAGTTTGTGTGTACCTAATTCTTGGAATAAATTTATTTCAATATGTAATTAGTGATGAGGTTAAATTTAAATTAATCTCGTTAATGAATTATTAAACTCTACAAGTAACCACTCTGCTCATGATTCGATTAAAAAAAGTAAAATATATATATATATTTTTTTTTACGTTTTTGATCAAGGATTTTTAATTCAGTTTATGTAATCATTTATCAATGGATCGGGTTGAATATTCATATTTATGTTAGAAATTAATTATGAATAGTGGTAATATATACAATTTTATAAACTTAATTTAACAAGTTTCTTTTGGTTAAAGAAAAAGTATATTGGATGTTAAATATTCAAAACGTTAGATTAAAAACTAATTCAAATTTCTGAATATGTATATAAAAGACATAATTAATAGTTCGTAGGATTTATTTCAATATTAATGAGTGTATAAATTAATGAGAAAGGCGCAACACAACCGGAAAGATATTAAAAATACGTATTAAAATTCCATGAAAAAATCACAAATCAATAATTGTTTCTTATCATTGAAGGAAATAAAAACAAACTGAATTCTGTGATAACAAGAATTTTTGGTTGGGTTAAAAAAATTAAAAATCACATGTTAAACATAGTTTTAATTAAAAATGTATTAAACAAAATATTTATACTTATAACATAACATGTCAATATTTCTTTTGTATAATAAATATTTCTACACTGTTAAAAATAGTTACTCCAAAATTAGTCAAATGTACTGATTTTGTAGTACATTTGATGCTTATCATAGCTCCGAATAAATAAATTTCATTTTTTAAAAAGACATGTACTCAAAAATGAGTAAAAATTAATAGAAAGAGCAGTATCTTGTCTAAATAGGCTGTCTTCATAAATCCCTTTCAATAAATACCAAAAAATACAACCGATTCTTACCGTGAATCGAACCCAGATTATGTGGCACCACAGTCCAAAGCCTTATCCGTTGCACTACCAAAGCAGCGGGAAGAAGTTATCAAAAGAAATAATGTTACAAAGATGTGCCAAAAGGATAGGAATAAGACAATTGAATTGTATTAACTCAAATTCCATTTAAACAATCGACATCAAATAATGTAGAAAAACATCGTTTGAACAACTATTTTAAGTTTGTTAGGTCGCTTTGTTAAGATGGCCGAAACAGAAGCTGAGATTAGCAATATTAAGTCACATTGCTCATTTTTGAGAAAGTACGATTACTTAAATTTGAGTAAGCCATTGCTCATTTACGATGCAATTGTACTCAAAGAAAAACGAGTATGTTCAGGTACTTATGTTTAAGTACCTTTTTTAGAAGTGCACAATCAAATCATACTTAAATACTTTAATTAATTACAAAATAGTAATAAACAGTTATGCATATACGATGAGTGCCAAGCTGGATTGTAAATTTAGTCCTAATTTTTGGAAACTCGTATCTTTTTAAATATCAACTTAAGCTTCTTAAAAAATGCTTAAATGTTAACTAGTTCAATTTATGTATAAGTTTTAAATACATTCATTCCAACAATAAAATAATCAGCTCATGCTTTTAGATTTCATGTGATGAAATCTTTTTTAATATCGATTTGGCGAATTAAAGGCACTTCCATTTAAGTTTTTCTGGAAAAGATGTTATTGATAAATACGAATGCAAATGTTTGTTTCAAGTTTTTATCTATAAAACTAGAAATATATATTAAAAATCTTTTGCATAAAATCACTTTGTCTTTAATAAATAGAATATGTTTTTTAATCAAATTCTTGAAAACATTTTGCATATTTAAACTATATTTCTTTTGGTTGCTGTTAAGAAAAAAATAAAAATATTAGTGGAAAAATTTAATACACACATTTTTGTATTACTAGTTTAACATACTACAGTAGATCCTGTATCAAACGACCTGAAACGGGATCAGTATGATTACAAAACACGAGTTATAACGATTGCATACAACCCATAAAAAATTCCAGCATAAAAACTTCATTAAATTTGTGATTTGAAAATATGTTAAAGAAAATATAAAGGAATTTGGAACACAAAATGCAATTTCTTTTCCATAAAACCTTCTCTTTAATAATTCCAATGCTTCAAAATAATATTGAATTTTTTCCCCATGTTTTTTAAGATTTTTTAGGGTGTTTATAAAGAAATTTGGAACCAAAAAAATAATTAATTAACTGTAGTTTTCCCGCAATAAAACCTTCAAATCCCAATCTTTTATAAAGTTTTTTAAGAGGACATTTTGACTGCGAAACTAATCAACCTATTGGTATTTTCAATAGCGTCCGTTACAAAGAAGACGTCTCTGCAACGTAAAAAGGTTTTAGAGCAATATATCAGTATTAAACAGAGTTTTAAACTCATAAATCATCTTGTACTTTTATTTTCCATTTATAAATTTATAAAATCCCGCGCGGAAAAACCTCCCAAACTCGGATCCTTCTCTTTATTCTGAAACAAAGAATAACATAAGCTATAAATTCTTTCTTAAAAACTTAGACGTAAAAACATCGCTCCCTTAATCGTCGGCTTTGCCAATCTGTTAATGCTTTTCCGATAATTCCAACTATGCTAATCTGAAATTTTACCTTGCGGTAAAAAGCGATTCCCTTCATATCGATTATGTGTCATATTTTGTGTCCAATCGAATCGATTGAAAACTCGATATATTCTTCATATCAAGGAAAAGCAAATACTATCGGGTTGGTATTAAACATGGCTCAATCTAAGATTTTATAATTCTTCTTTTCTTGTTTGTTTGTTTGTTTGTTTGCACGTGGGCTCTAATGTATCAAAATATGGGACAGAAGTTTAATGGAAATGGTTAAATTATCTTCAACAACTATAGCAGAAGAGTTAGTTTGGGTAGTTGTGAATTTAAAATTGTATTTTAGTATATAAAAGAAATTAATTAAAAATTTCTTTTATAATGCATTTATTTAAAAATATCATCCACTTTAAAAGTTTCACTGAAATTATTGTACATTGAAACATATTAAAATTGTTTTTCTTAATTAATTTTGTATAGTTATGTAGTAAAACTATTTAATAGTTTGTTTTAAAATTATATATAGTTCATCATGTGTGATTCGTTTGACTTTTTAAATTACGAATAAAGTAAAATATCATATGTAATATACTATTCATGGAAATACTGAAACGTTTGCAAACACAATATTATATTTTTTAAATAAAGTTTTTTGTTTCGCCAAACACCTTTAGAAAAAACTTACACAGAAGAAATTCTTTTTATTTGCAACTTTTTTAAAGTCTCTTTGACAAAATAAAAATAAATCAACTGTTGAACCCCCCCCCCCCCCCTGGTATAATAACTAGTAGTTAAATATTTATTACAAGGAAGCTCATAAGCCTAGATATTTTGTATTAATATATTTTATTAAATAGATTGAAAACAATATATTTTTGAAAATTATTATACACATACCTACATTTATCATTTAGTATAAGTTAACGTCGTCCTATTTAACCATAATAATTAATCTATTATGCATCACTAGTTTTATACTACAATTAGTAAAATAATTTTTTTTAAATAGGTTTTATTTTATTAACCTTCTGACAGTTACAAACGTATTTTTACGTCCATGTATCTCTAGATTTTCCAGTAATACACACACTTTTTAAATTCTTAAAAATACTTTATTTTTTAATATTTTCCAAACTTTTTTTATTGGGGTATAAATTCAAAACCATCTCTTTAAGAATAATTAGGTTTTTTTTTTTTTAATTATATAAATTTATTAAAATATCATTTAAACTCTTTAAAAGAGAAAACAACTTTACAATTTGGCCTATTATATACCATATTGCATGTCCGCCAAGTGATGTAAATCGACAAAAGTCCGAAAATAAACAAACATAATTTTTCATTACTAAGCAGTTAAGTGTATCATTTGCCACAGTTTTATGATTTTTAGTTCGATAGGTTTCAAAAAACGAGTTAAATGACATTTCAATTAACATTTCAGTCACGGTGCATAACAAACTTTAAACGTTATGATATCGGAAATCTCTTTTAGTCTTGCACTGTTTGTTAGCAAAACCGCGCATATACTAGCCTACAGTTATCGTCTACTATAACTTAAGGAGCTTATTTTCAAAATCGAACATTTTCCTGGCTGATATCAGTCGTAGCAAACCGAAAGTCACGAGAGAACGCTGCTTGGCGACGAAATTCAAACGATTTACTTGTATTGTCCTAATTCCACATATAGAAGTGAATCGCTTAAAATCATCCCCAAGCAGTGTTCGCTACGGCTTCCGAATATCAGGCAGTAAAATGTTCCTTTTGAAAATAAGCTTCTCAGTTAACATCATCCAATTTAATGATAATTATCAATTTCTGCATAAATACCATAGAGTTACATCATCAACGTTAATACGGTACACAATCCAGCCTTTAAGTAAGAAAATCACACAAATTAAAGTGTAGAGGAGCCTAATTATTTTCCTTCCATGACAGCAAAACGGAAGGAGAAATTTTAGATATTCCTGCAATTACCCAGATTGCCTTTTAGACTCCTCCGCTGTGTCTTCTCCGGTGTTCCCGATCCCGGAAATGGGAATCAGAAACCGGGAATTCTCCCGGGAACTCCAGATGGAGTCCAATTCCTCAACTCCCCTATGATTCGAATCGAAGCGACTTGAATCAGAAACGACTTTCGTTCCACCCCGTGTCTGATTCAGGGTAAAAGAGGGACTTCTAGTATGACATTTTGATGCTTTAGTTCGCAGATGTGTATTAAGGGCATTTTTCGGGAATAATATAAGTCTAAGAGCGCAATTGAATCCTCAAATTGCTAGTCTACATAGCACCGAATTGTAGTAGATGGAAATCCATTATTTTAAGGTAAGTATTATAGGTACTCAAAAATTAGTCAAATTTACACATTTTGTAGTATATTCGATGCTTATTATATCTCCGAATTAATAAATTTCATATTTAAAAAAGACATGTACTCAAAAATGAGTAAATATCAATAAAAAGAACAGTGTCTTGTCTACATAGGATGTCTTCATAAATCCATTTCAGTAAATACCAATAATTACAACCGATACTTACTGTGAATTGAATCCAGATTATGTGGTACCACAGTTATCCGTTGCACTACCAGTAGACGTAAAGCAGTTATAAACAGAAGTAATGTTAAAAAAGTGTGTCAAAAGAATAGTAATAAGACAACTGAATTGTAATAACTCAAATTCCATTTAAACAATCGACATCGAATAATGTAGAAAAACATCGTTTGAACAACTATTTTAAGTTTATTATGTCGCTTTGTTAAGATGGTCGGAACAGAGGCTGAGATCAGCAATATTAAAAGGCATTTTTCGTGAATATAAGTTTAATAGCGCAATTGAATCATATTGCAGTCTTCATAGCACCGAATTGTAGTAGATGAAAACCAATTATTTTAATTGGCAGAAATCCCTGGTAATAAACATTTAATTTTCTGTCTTGAAATTTTAGTGTACATTTGTTTACCATGACTATAAAGTAAGATATTGATATTTTGCTAAGTCTTATCTATAGCCCTTTAGCGCTAAATTAAACAATGATTAATATACTAAAACTTGCTATTTGGTCCGGCATTGCTAGGGATATCATATGTATATTCATTATTATTGTAACAACAGTTTCTTATTCTCAAAATATGCGGAGATTAAATTTAAAATACAAACAAAATAACAAATTTGAAGGATTTAACAATAGCTAAAACCTTTCATTATAACTGTAATGTAACATTTCTGAAAATATAAGCTTAGAAATTGTTTATTCAATTGATGCACTATTTCATGTAAGCGCTAGAGAATAATCGTTTTAGTTTTACGGCAATATATATATAAAAATATCGTGGATTTGACACACCAAATAAAAACCTTTGGCAAAAATCTCTTTAAAAATGCAAATTTAAAGCCGAAAATCTTCTTGAAAGTATAAAAATATAAAATCTGCTTTAATACTATTCCTTTTTATTTATTCGAAACACCATTTAGAAAAACCAACATTCTTCCAAGAAACAAAACGAAATCCCATTCATTCGAAACAGCAAAACTCGAGTTTTATTCTTTTTCATTATACATCTCTCTCTTTCTGCAAACGATAATCTCATTCCATAACAGACTCCAAAAGCTCACTTTACCGCTTTCAGAAAGCAACCAAATTGAAAACTACAGTTATGAAACCCATGATCTCCACTCCACCATTATCATTATCTCCCGAACTGTCCGTACAGAGGTGGCAGATAACGATTTCATAGATCACTTTAAAATAACCCCTTGTGTTCCGCGGGGAAAAGTTCTCCAAACAATTTGCCCCTTTTGTTAATTGCTGCATTAGGGAGCGGGGGGGAAACGGGCGGCCATTTTGTAAATAATTCGCCGTCCATTCAACAAATGGCGCAACAGAGAGAGAGAAAGCGTGTTCATTACTGAAATAGCTTGGCAAACTCGTGAACTCATGAACTCGCAAACTCAGGGAGAAAAGGAACTAAAAGTCCTTTTAAAGAGTTTCAATTATTTTAACGAGTTTCTGGATATCTCAATCCGGGGGATTGAAAAAACAAACAAACTTTTAAAAGAATGTGGAAACACGTTCTAATAAACTAAAATTAGCAAATACAGCTAGTCAGATTTGATCTACTATATAAACATTTTGCATAATTTGAAGGTTGCAAAAGGGCCGTTTTTATGGAAAGTGATTTAGTTAATTTACAGCGAAGATAAATTTTTTGAATTTTGGAATTAATTTTAGCCATTTAAATTAAAATGCATCATTTATAATAGTTACGTTTATCAACGGGCAGTAAAATAACGCAGCTCATGAATAAAGACCATTGATGCTTCGTAAGAGTATTAAAGAATATACGTAAGTAAATATTTAAAAGCTGAATAAACAGATTCATCTTAACGAATGCAAATAGAGGCACGATGTTTTGAAGGATTTTTTTTTCTGTTTTTTTAATGGGCTACGTAAATGTGATGGACTAATTAAAAGGGATTTTAATGATAATGTTTTATCTTTTATATGGAAAGAAAAGAAGAGTTGCGATAAGCAAAGGAATTGACTAAGCTTTTTATTTAATGTCTTTTATGTTTTTTTATTGCAGAAGAAAATTAAATCCTCGCTCTGAAACTCGTTTCAAAAAAGTAATTTATGCTATTTATACTTTTTTAAATTAACTGCTTTGGTTCATTAGCTCGAAGTTGAAGTCTTAATTGTTGGCGCGCGTATTAAATTTGCAGAGAGTGCGGGTTATTCGAAATTGCGAAACAAAATGATACGGAATAATTTTAGCCATCAGACTTTATGATAGTTAAAATGTTTGTTCAAAATGATTTTTTAAAATGTATTAAACGATTTTTCTTTATATGCGAAATAGAAATGGTTAATTATTTTTAATTACATTAATTCGTAATTTTTATTTTATATCAACTTTTAAAATATTCAAAAATTCATACAATTTTCAATGTAAGTTACAAATGCAACTATAACAAACTTATAGACAACTTGATTACAAAAATTATAGCAATTCTATTTCAAAATTTTGGCTTTTCAAAATCTTATCTAAAGACCGATATTTGGCTTTGATTGAATGGCGGAATTTATGGTAAACTAACAGTTAATTATGAATAACTTATAAAAATACCCACAGCAGGTTAAATAAGCCAATAAATTTTAGAAATTAATAAAATAATTATTATCTAAACCAACCAAGGTTCAGAAACGTACCTATATATTAATTTAGATTTTCACCTCCGAAGTTTTCTTAATTATTTTAATTTAAAATGTAACCATTATTGGTATAGGAATGTAATGAAGTATAACATTAAAATAAGTATCGACATATTCTTTCTATTTTGAAAGCTAAAACACATTATTATTTTATTAAGAAATATTTGTTTCAATTATTTAAAGAAATACACATATTATTTGTTTATTTTAAAGTATTTTATAGTTGGCAACATCTTATAATTTTATAACAATGCTGATATTTCTTTTTAAATGGAAATTTACAAGATGGCTTCTGAAACTGTTATAAATTCAGTTAAAAAAATTTAAACAGAATTTTAAAATTTCGAGCTGCACACACGCACACGCTCGCGCACCCACACACATACACACACATATACACACATACATACATATATACATATATATATATATACATACATATACACTAATATTCCTCAATTTCATTTTATATCAGTATTATAAAAACAGCTCTTTTAGTAAAGAATTATTAAATTTTCTGTTGAAAGAAACCAAACTAAAAAGTCCAATTCATTTTATAATAAAAAAAATAAGGATATACACTCGAAGTTTATTAAGATTACAAATGTCTGCAAGACATAATCATATTTCACAATTCATATTTTTATTAGTGTTTATATGTCATTTTCAAACAACTTTCAACGTTGTCTTTCCATATAAACTTCGAAGGGAAAATATGGAAATTTATGGATTAAGCATTTTATCGACGAAAGACAATTTCAGACCTCACTTATGCCTTAGCCGATAAGTGCCTTTGTACAAAAAGGCTCTTTGTGTATAAAACTCATACATTCAGGGAACTTTTCATTAAGTGTAGTAATCATTCCGCAGAAACCACTTTGCTAAAAATACGAATTTGCGGTTCGACTATTCTCCCTTCCACTTAGTAAAATTAGAATATATTGTTTCCTCCGCATCAGTTTTAAGGTCCCATTGTTTAATTTTTTGGTTAGTGGGAGTACAGTGAAGAGGAGTTATTTAAAATATTGGTTTCAATAAGCATTGGCAACATTACTCGCTATGTATTGAAAAGAAATTTCTATTAGTAAAAGTTAGGACTATCATATTTTTATTTTCGTAATGAGTTGTAAGATATCAATAATACAGCTAATTTTTAGCAAAATCATATAACAAACTGTACTCTAAAGGCTTTGATGCGATTGAAATCCTTAAAACAGTTTATATTATTAATATGGGTTGCAACCTATTTATAGAAGAAAAAAATATTGCGATTAAAAATATAGATGTTAAACATGTATTCTACATTATGTAGTAAAATTACATAAAAATATATTTCAATATATTATGTGTGATGATGTCACTTTATTTCATCTCTATTTGTTAAAATAGAATGTTTAAATCATTCTAAAAATTTCAAATAAAAATTTATAGTAAATTGGAAAGCAAATTATTTATTTGAGATCGAATTTAAAAAAAAAAATTAACAGTAAAAATAAATAAAATATTTTAATTCACAATCGACTGATGTTCAAAAATATATTTTATTTTTAAACTTTCAATGAACCTTTAACTACAATAAATGCTTGTTATGGCTTTGATGAAATTATATATTTCTAACATAAAATATAATGCATAATTACAAAATATCCTATATCAATTTCGCACTTTGAAAGTAAATACATAAACAAATGATTACTCAAAAGTAAAATCTGGATATCGAGCAGCCATTTGTATTGTTAAGGGCAGTTTAAGACAAAACTAACATATATAGAATTGCAAATGGTCTCCAAAAACCATTCGATCCATGAATTACAATAAATGAAGATTTAAAGTATCAATTTTTCAACAGTCCCTGTCAGTGAAGACACCCATAAATCATAGTTCCCATCTTACTTATAAATCAGAACCATACATCACGCCATAATGGTCTTTAATTTCTATCCTTCTGCAAACAAAATGCCTTATGTGACACCGCTTAACATCTATTCTAATTCCCAAATAAAACATCACCCTGACACAAACACACGCGAAACGCAATGGGAAAAACAGAGTTATTAATTACCCTTCTTCCTCAACAATTCTCTGACATTTCTGCAACATTCCGAGGGTCGCAGCAGTCCATCAAAAACCGCTTTCTTCAGCCGAAATCCGTCGCCATTTTGTTCTTCTTCCACTGGTCCTTCTTTTCAGCATAATAGTTAGGGCATTCTTTTTCATGTGCCTATGTCTTCCTTTTTTTCACCGGGGAAAAGAAAGAACGTCATTCATCCTGGTTGACTTTTTTGACAATCATTCGGTTTAATTGACTGTGAATGACAAACAGTCATCCTACAGGATCACCGGGATGCAGCTCACCTAATCATTGAGCATTGGGTTACATTTTTTTCGCTGTGATATTCTCTTTTTGGGATATTCTTGTTTTTCTTTTAGTCGCAAACACGGGTAGGGTGACAGTTGTAAATGATATGTACCGTTTGAGAGGTCTGCTGGTTTCACTCTTACGATGGTTGAGATACAAACATGGATTTTCCTTCGGAGGAAGGAACATTTGGAACACCTTTTCACTTGACTTGCTCACAAGACGACAATGGTATTGAGAAATATATTTTCTCCCGGAAATTCTAATCTTTCTTCATTTCATTCGAGTTCATTTAAACGTTTCTTAGGTCATATTGACAAAGTTATTTATACAAACACTTCACTTCATTTCATGGTAGGAATTTAACATCATTAAAAATAAGTCACGGAGGTAGTATTAGTTAATTCAATTCATATACTTACACGGTGCTCTATTTGATATTATAAATTAAAAAGCACTTTTTCATTCATAAAATATTTTTTATATTCAATTATTCTAATAGATACACTCATGAACAGTTCAATTAAAAGCATCGGGTGTTGTGCCAAAATGGCGCATACCCCAACGCATTTCATAACAGCCAGATCGTTGGGGCCATGTGTATGGGACACATTCCACAAAGTCGTGCAAGCATTAAAAATTATATTGATATTAAAAACGTTCTGTTAGAACTTGTATTCGAGGAAAATCATTGCCGCCAAGGCCGACAATTATTATCCATTTTCTTGATTTCCATCAAAGGGAATAAAAATAAAATTGAACTACAAAGCGGTCACAAATTGTTGGGCGATGTTTAACTGTATAATTTTTAGTTGTATTCATATAATAAAACATTGCTTTTTCCCAACAACTTTGCTTAATAATTTTAAACAAATCGCTTAGCTTTAATAACAACAAAGTAAAATATAACAAAAATAATAGTTTATTATTTGTAGTTTAAACAGTCAAACAATGACTATCACCCGACAATTTTGTGATTCCCTTGTTTATCAAAGACATATTTCAGCCAAGGAATAACGTACTGTTGATTCACTTCAAATCTTTCCGAATATCCTGTATAAGAAATATTCGTAAAAAAAACAATTAACTAAAAATCATAACAACTGTAAACATCTAATAAAAATCATAACAACTGTAAACATCTAATAAAAATCATAACTGTAAACATCTAATAAAAATCATAACAACTGTAAACTTCTAATAAAAATCATAACAACTGTAAACATCTAATAAAAATCATAACAACTGTAAACATCTAATAAAAATCATAACAACTGTAAACATCTAATAAAAATCATCACATTTTTTAAATAACATACAAATATTTCCCATTATTTCTAATTACAAAACCTTTATCTATTGAATGTCAAAGTATTTCGCGTATGCTATTAAATCTAAAATCATAACACTTATTATTCCCTAACAGACACTAATTAAATTATACGTAATTTGATTCATTTCCAAATTACTAGAAAAGACACATTCCTGCTCAAGATGCAATTCCCTCAAAAATTGCGCTTGCAACACAAGAGCCCCTCATAACAAAAAACTCCAGTTTTATAACACCGTGTTAAATCCGTCCAATTTACGTCATTTAGTAAATTGGTCTTCCTTCCCCTGGAAGCGCAACTCAAAATTCTTAAGTTCATAAAAGGAAGCGTAAAAAACCGTGTACGGAGTTTATGAGTTTAGCATTTGCCGCAAAGTGGCGGGTAAGCCCTGCTTTGCAATATTTATTCATATATTCATGAGAGTTCTATCAACGAAAGGAGGATGAAACTGCCAGATTTTTTGGAAAGATCGTTTCGAAAACAGGGAGATTTTTCTGAGTTTTTTTTTTTTTTTTGTTTTTTTGTTTTGTGTAAGGAACGGGTTGAATTACCATTTTCCCTCTGAAGACACGACTGTCTGCATTTCTTCTGGATAATAGAAGTTTACATGTGAGGAGTGTCTGTTTTTTTTTTTTTTTGCACTGCTCTTCGCTTCTTGTATTTGTATTTTAATTTTAAAACTGATTATTCATAGTGTTTTATGTCGTTTTTTGAAGTGAACCTAATTAAAATGTGTTGTTGCAGTATGTTTGTTTTTGTTTTATCATTTTGAAATAAAATATATTTTTTTAATTACGGCCTTTGATGTTCAGTTCGCTATTCTTGAAATTATCTTTTCCAGTCTCAAAATCTGACAGAGTAGCGAACTTTCTTAGATAGCCTTTGTCTAATTTCTAAATTATACAATCTACAAAATGGTTGTTTTCTTACATTCCTTTAACCCATCACGATTCAAAGTATAATTAAATTATTATAAAAAGTAAATATTAGTATTATTATAAATTATTATTATAAATTATTATTATAAATTATTATAAATTATTATTATAAATTATTATTATAAATTATTATTATAAATTATTATTATAAATTATTATTATAAATTAATATTATAAATTATTGTTATTAATTATTATTATAAATTATTATTATAAATTATTATTATAAATTATTATTATAAATTATTATTATAAATTATTATTATAAATTATTATTATAAATTATTATTATAAATTATTATTATAAATTATTATTATAAATTATTATTATAAATTATTATTATAAATTATTATTATAAATTATTATTATAAATTATTATTATAAATTATTATTATAAATTATTATTAAAAATTATTATTATAAATTATTATTATAAATTATTATTATAAATTATTATTATAAATTATTATTATAAATTATTATTATAAATTATTATTATAAATTATTATTATAAATTATTATTATAAATTGTTATTATTATGAATTATTATTATTATAAATAATTATTATTATAAATTATTATTGTAAATTATTATTATAAATTATTAATATAAATTATTATTATGAATTATTATTATTATAAATAATTATTATTATAAATTATTATTGTAAATTATTATTATAAATTATTAATATAAATTATTATTATAAATTATTATTATAAATTATTAATATAAATTATTATTATAAATTATTATTATAAATTATTATGATAAATTATTTTTATAAATTATTATGATAAATTATTATAAATTATTATTATAAATTGTTATTATTATGAATTATTATTATTATAAATAATTATTATTATAAATTATTATTGTAAATTATTATTATAAATTATTAATATAAATTATTATTATAAATTATTGTTATAAATTATTATGATAAATTATTTTTATAAATTATTATGATAAATTATTATAAATTATAATTAAAAAATTTTATTATAAATTATTATTATAAATTTTTATTATAAATTATTATTATAAATTATTATTATAAATTATTACTATAAATTATTATTATAAATTATTATTATAAATTATTATTATAATATATTATTATAAATTATTATTATAAATTATTATTATAAATTATTATTATAAATTATTGTTATAAATTATTATTATAAATTATTGTTATAAATTATTATTATAAATTATTATTATAAATTATTATTATAAATTATTATTATAAGTAATTCTTAAATTGCTGAACTATAACAATCATGTTTAAATTGATTACTAAAAACAAAAAAACTTATCTCATTACCTTTCAATCAAGATCATTTATAATTTATATTTCAAACATTTTATTACATTAAAATATAATTAAGTACTTTTGATTAAGATTTTTGATTTGCCAAAAAGAACTGAATAATGCCGTGAGAATATTTCCCCTTAGGACATTTCCTGAGATTTTTTTTTATCGGAAATGTAAAAATAATTCTTTAAAACTTCTCAAATCAGATGACCCTTTTAAATGTAGTGAGATAATAAAAAACGTGACTTATCTAGAGACAATTTCATTCGTCGTTGCCGGTTAAAGGAAAGATAGTCAATTGATGACTCAGTCGATTAAATTATTAATCGGGGGAAAATCCTATCTAATAGAAAGAATTAAAGATATTACTCGTGAAATTTAAGGAGAGAGTTTCACAGATAATCGAACCTCTGTACTCATTTTCTTGAGTATCAAAAATACTCGTTTTAAATATTTAAAACTTTGATAAACAATACACAAATCGAAATATGTTCACAATTTATATTCTAATAATTTTTAAACACTATTGCAAAATAGAATTTACAAGAAAAATATTTTTTTTTGTTCATCTCTAGTTTATAATCCATATTCAAATACTTCTTAATCTGAAAATTTATGCGACATTAAGGATAGAGTGGACTTTCAAAATAGAAAAAATCCATCAAAATTACGATTATTTTATTTTCTGCTATAAATAACACTATTGTGTATATTTATAAATACAACTATGCAAATATTCCATCTAATGTGTGTATAACCCATATATATTTTTTTGCAAAAAAAAAAGTTTTAATTAATACGCCTTTCACAAAAGTGCCTTTTCTCATCTTGTTAAATTTGAACGCAGGTAATACTTCGAAATGTTCTATACGCATTAACTTTTTTTTAGTTAGAATCTTGAAGTTTTTTAAAAAAATTCTACATACGTATAGAAAATAATTTTTGCATGTTTCTTATATGAAAGTTGAATAATAATTTAATACTAAGAAAATTGTTTGGAAATATATGTATTTTTCCAAATGTTTTCATATAAATCTAAATAAGTAAAAAAATATATATATATATATATTAATTGTTTTGCACATGCCAAAAATTAGTTAGGTATGTAATACAGTTTCAAAAATGTTACAATAAAATATTCGCAATAAAATGTACATGGAACATTAAATTTTTTTTAGTTAAATAAACAAGTTTTTATTAATTTCAAACAAAATTTATTTTTTGCCCATATTGAGTGAGCATTATAAATACAGGGTAAAATTTTCAGAGCGTTAGCTTGAATACTAAAAAACTTTTCGATAGTTCACTGCACCCTTAATTTTTAAACTTCTTTCAGAAAATTCTAGAATATTTTATACCCATATTACATACACATTTCCATAGCTGTTCTGTCATTTTAATTACACTCACATAATAGAATTTTAAGAAAAAGTTATATAAACGTTACAAAAATTAACAATAACATGCAGTAGTATCCAAAGCAAAAAATCATTAAAATATCTTTAAAATAAATTAAAAGATTTTCGTTCCTAAAACCATGCAATTAAAGATAACTCTTTTAAAAAACAAATAATTTAATACAACGCTTTTATAAAAGATTACAATAAGAATAAAAAACGTTTTATAATGTAGATATGGTTCACAGACATTTCAAATACATCGTATTTATTTTTATACTTAAATCTATACATTAATTAAAATTTGATTTAATGAATACCCATTGCTTTCTAGTTGTCTGTAGGCGGATTAAAATGTCCTTTTGTTTAAAGATTTCGGAGCAAGTCATACATTTTCCATTCGCACATCAATGTTAATGAGTTTTCCAAACTTCAAAATATTCCATCGCGAAATTATGATGTTGTATCTCGATTACTAATTCGAAAATTAATGCCGAAACCTTCCCCTAAAATTAACCAGGCATCGCAACACGAATCCGCAAAATTATTAATTTCAGAAATGTAAATGAAATCACTTTAAAGTACAATATGCATGTTTCTCGCATTTAAAACATTTCCTTTTGTGACGCGAATGCGTATTTTTATTTATAAGTTCGTTTCTCGTAACTCTGTTGGAATACGGATTACCGATAACAAAGGCCATGTTTGCATTACCATAGGAACAGTAGAATTTAAATCAACCATTCTAATTCTAAACCACGTTACTAAATTTGCTGAAGTTGCCGCTATATGCTTATTGTAACACAGGCTAGTTTGAAAATATTAAGTTTCATCATAGCGTAAGGCTTAATTCCAAATTTCGATTCATTATGATTTTTGATATTTATGAAGAGAGTTTTAGTAGATTTTTACATTCCTCAGTACTAGAAAACGACCTCACATTCAGGTTTACATTCGAAATTGAATTCTCAAACATAAGCGTGTTAATTTAAAGTTTTAACACGTTGTTGGGTGTCATAAGGATTAGGGGATTACAAATGAACCGTCTAATTTCAAACCCAGATAGATCACTTATGAAAAAAAACAAAATACTAATTAATCGCACTATTTATTAAAAAACTTTCTCTTACTTCTAATTCTTAATTTTTCTTCTTTAGTTCTAAATTTTGCAATTAGCTGGTGTTTGGTATAAAATTCGTTTTTACTGTGACAACGCACATTTTTTAAGTTAATTTGACACTTGACCGGATGGCAATATACAAAATTGTGCACAAAAAATTGTTTTCCGTACGAGATTAGGATACCGTAAACAAAATCCTTTTTTATTTCAAAAACCAGTCAACAGACAATTTAATTTTGAATTCACGCTCAACGTATTATCTATTATTGCTTGTCTAGTTTCTGCACTAAAATCAATAGTCACTGTAGAAAAATAACCCTTAAAACGGAATTAAATGTGGATGGATTGGGGACAAAAACATGTGTTTACTACATGAGATTCCGATTTCTAAAATGCCTGTCAAATGGTTTCGGAAATAAATGATTCAATTACGCTTTGCTGTATTCAATGTATTTGCCCTAATCCTACAACTTTATATTGAACCTCATACGTTTTACCTAAGACTTAACTTAAACTTTTTAAAACTTAAACTTTTTGGCATTTCTTTGTTTAAAATGTCATTTCATACAATGCATATTACTATAGTTCTGTATTCCTAATATCTAGATTTTCTGTGCGTTTACAAACTTCTTAGAACCACTCGAACAAGCAAAAATATCCTTCAGAGATTTTCTCCCACGAAGACAATTTATTTCCGACTCAAAAACTAAAACCCGAAAAAACTCCCCAGATATCATCTTTATAGAAGTTTTTACATCTATATATTTGAATTATCTCTCCAGCGTATCGTAAAACTACTGCTGCTGGGACTTTAAATTTTCCTACAAATCCGGTCCAGAGCAATTTGTATGGAAAAGACAACCGAAACGCAAGGCTTAACTATATTCGAATCCTGCTCCCTTATGACAAGCATTAGAGCCCCGCACTTGGCACATGGCCCTTGCACGGCATTAAGCACATGGTACGTCATTTGCATTCATTGGTTCCCTCGTGTTTAGATCCAAGTCCATTTCCCCTTGTGTCTTCCAACAATAAGTTAAATAAAATAAGGAAGGAAATACGAAGTCACTTTTATATTCTTAGATCTCCTTATTTTATGTATTTCTTTTCCTTTTTTTTTATTCATCTCTTGAGCAAAAATTCGAATGTAATAAAAGCTCGTTTATGAATGTAAATCTTGCTGATTTCGGAAAATATCCATATGTCATTTTAAGCACGCTGCTGCGCCGCTATAAAATCCAGGGGCACTCATCAAAAAACATGCAATGGGAAGAGGAATGTTTAAAAATGAAAGAGAGAATAATAGAACGAAAGATGATGGTTCTAATAACAATAATAAAAAAAAATCGGCAAAGTTTATTTTTCGCATTTCCCCCCCCCCCCCCCCCCCCCCTCTAAAAAAATTTCACTTTGTATTCACTTCAGAATTATTTTTATCTCTTTTTTTCTTCTTCTTCTTTTCCGACGTTATTATTCCGTTCGATTTCTTTTTATGCATTCTAAGAAGAAGAAAAGCTGGCAAATAAGTTCGCATTTAAAAGAACGAAGAAACGGCTCTTTCTACCCTCCACACACACTCACAAAAGAGCAGGGGGGGGGGAAGGAAAAACCATCTCGGAATATAGTAACTTTATTTATTTTCCTTCGCATAAATGAATGAGTTGAAAGTTACTGTTTTGTGCCAAAAGAAGTGCTAAGAAAAAGGTTACAGTTGATAAGGGGGTTACTTAAAGATTCCAAAAAGGAATTGTAAATCAAAGGGGAGGATTTATTTGGTTTTCTTTCTTTCTTTTTTTTAAGAAATTACTTATAAGAGTCCCCAAATTACTCGGGTAAGTCTACGATATAAAAGTGAAGGATTTAAAAATATACCTAGGGGGTTCTTTATGGGAATTTGCCCTAAAAGCATTTCTAATTCGGCTTTTTTGAAACATTGGAACATTTAAGTAAGCACTTTGTAACAAAGTGTTTTCGAGAAATTAAATATCGAATAAACTCTTATGTGTATATGAAAAGAATAAAAAGGCAGTGTATTTAAATTTGAATATATTTTAAAGTTAATCGATTATCATTTTAATATGTTTTTAAATGCCCTCTAGTATCAGCCGAAGTCTATAACTTTGAAAAAAATATGTGTGTTAGTGGATCCTGTGTTGTAACTTATGAACTATAATTATTTTAGAGAGGTTCATACTTTCTGGTAGTCAATCATTAAACATTTTTTAAATGGATAAATAGGGGAACGGACAGAAGAGTTTTAAATTTACCATTATGTCAGAAAAGGATAAAAATGGGAGTTGGTCGCCAAAAAGTATCTCGCCAACGAAAAAATATTATACGGAAGCTAATCCGTATGACCCCGTGGGCTCTAACCCTGCCCGATAATTTATTTGCTTTACTCGAACATGTTAAATGCATTGACGCCTTATGTCCTATTAAACAAGACCAACTATCTAAAAATAGTTTTGTTTGTCATAAAGTTAGATAGGTGTTAAAATCGATTCTCCTACAGCGTAACATAGAATTCTTATCTTGATATCTCGTATAGCTGGTTTTTAAGACGTTTCACGTCCCTATTGTCGCCTTATGCCCTATTAAACAAGACCAAATATCTGATAATAGTGTTGTTTGTCATAAAGTTAGATAGTGTTAAAATCGATTCTCCTACAGCGCAAGATAGTATTCCTATCTTGATATCTCGTATAGCTGGTTTTTAAGACGTTTCACGTCCCTATTGTCGCCTTATGCCCTATTAAACAAGACCAAATATCTGATAATAGTGTTGTTTTTTCATAAAGTTAGATAATGTTAAAATCGATTCTCCTACAGCGTAAGATAGTATTCCTATCTTGATACCTCGTATAGCTGGTTTTTAAGACGTTTGACGTCCCTATTGTCGCCTTATGCCCTATTAAACAAGACCAAATATCTGATAATAGTGTTGTTTGTCATAAAGTTAGATAGTGTTAAAATCGATTCTCCTACAGCGTAAGATAGTATTCCTATCTTGATACCTCGTATAGCTGGTTTTTAAGACGTTTGACGTCCCTATTGTCGCCTTATGCCCTATTAAACAAGACCAAATATCTGATAATAGTGTTGTTTGTCATAAAGTTAGATAGTGTTAAAATCGATTCTCCTACAGCGCAAGATAGTATTCCTATCTTGATATCTCGTATAGCTGGTTTTTAAGACGTTTCACGTCCCTATTGTCGCCTTATGCCCTATTAAACAAGACCAAATATCTGATAATAGTGTTGTTTGTCATAAAGTTATATAGTGTTAAAATCGATTCTCCTACAGCGTAAGATAGTATTCCTATCTTGATACCTCGTATAGCTGGTTTTTAAGACGTTTGACGTCCCTATTGTCGCCTTATGCCCTATTAAACAAGACCAAATATCTGATAATAGTGTTGTTTGTCATAAAGTTAGATAGTGTTAAAATCGATTCTCCTACAGCGTAAGATAGTATTCCTATCTTGATATCTTGTATAGCTGGCTTTTAAGACGTTTCACGTCAAGAACAATGACAAAATAATGTATACTATCAATAATACATTAATATTTTATTTCTTAACTTAAAATTAGATCTAGTCTTCTAACCATTGTAAGTATACTTCACAAATTTTCTATAAAGCAATTGAACTGCTACCAAACTTTCAGGAAACCTACTCTAGTTTAATCACCAAAAAACCATTGAGAGGATCATAGTCATCAAGTCTTTCACGTCAAAAATAATGCAATATTATATTACCAAAAATACATTAGCACTATATTTTTGCCACTTAAATTTTATTTAGTCTTCTGACCATTTTATGCATATTTAAAATTCACTATAAAGCAATTGAACCGCTACCAAAACTTTTAAAAACCCTACACTGGCTTAATCACCAAAAACCATCGGGATGAATCATAGTCATCAAATCTTTCATGTCATAAATAATGCAATACTATATTACCAATAATACATTAGCACTATATATTTTGCCACTTAAATTTTATTTAGTTTTCTAACCATTTTAAGCATATTTCAAATTCGTTATTAAGCAATTGAACCGCTACCAAAACGTTCAGGAAACTTACATTAGTTCAATCATCAAACCCATTGAGATAAATCATAGTCATCAAGTCTTTCACGTCAAGCATAATGCAATACTATATTACTAATAACAGATTAGCACTATATTTTCGTAACACAACATTTTATGTAGTCATTTTAAGCAATTTTCAAATTTGCTATTAAGCAAGTGGACCGCTACCAAAACTTTCAGGAAACCTAGACTGGCTTAATCACAAAAAGTCCTTTCGAGATAAATCATAGTCATCAAGTCTTTCACGTCAAAAATAATGCAATATTATATTACCAATAATACTTTAGCACTATATATTTTGCCATTTAAAATTATATCTAGTTTTCTAACCATTTTAAGCATATTTCAAATTCGTTATTAAGCAATTGAACCGCTACCAAAACGTTCAGGAAACTTACATTAGTTCAATCATCAAATCCATTGAGATAAATCATAGTCATCAAGTCTTTCACGTCAAGCATAATGCAATACTATATTACTAATAACAGATTAGCACTATATTTTCGTAACACAACATTTTATGTAGTCATTTTAAGCAATTTTCAAATTTGCTATTAAGCAAGTGGACCGCTACCAAAACTTTCAGGAAACCTAGACTGGCTTAATCACAAAAAGTCCTTTCGAGATAAATCATAGTCATCAAGTCTTTCACGTCAAAAATAATGCAATATTATATTACCAATAATACTTTAGCACTATATATTTTGCCATTTAAAATTATATCTAGTTTTCTAACCATTTTAAGCATATTTCAAATTCGTTATTAAGCAATTGAACCGCTACCAAAACGTTCAGGAAACTTACATTAGTTCAATCATCAAATCCATTGAGATAAATCATAGTCATCAAGTCTTTCACGTCAAGCATAATGCAATACTATATTACTAATAACAGATTAGCACTATATTTTCGTAACACAACATTTTATGTAGTCATTTTAAGCAATTTTCAAATTTGCTATTAAGCAAGTGGACCGCTACCAAAACTTTCAGGAAACCTACACTGGCTTAATCACAAAAAGTCTTTTCGAGATAAATCATAGTCATCAAGTCTTTCACGTCAAAAATAATGCAATATTATATTACCAATAATACTTTAGCACTATATATTTTGCCATTTAAAATTATATCTAGTTTTCTAACCATTTTAAGCATATTTCAAATTCGTTATTAAGCAATTGAACCGCTACCAAAACGTTCAGGAAACTTACATTAGTTCAATCATCAAATCCATTGAGATAAATCATAGTCATCAAGTCTTTCACGTCAAGCATAATGCAATACTATATTACTAATAACAGATTAGCACTATATTTTCGTAACACAACATTTTATGTAGTCATTTTAAGCAATTTTCAAATTTGCTATTAAGCAAGTGGACCGCTACCAAAACTTTCAGGAAACCTACACTGGCTTAATCACAAAAAGTCTTTTCGAGATAAATCATAGTCATCAAGTCTTTCACGTCAAAAATAATGCAATATTATATTACCAATAACACATTAGCACTATATTTTTTGCAACTTAAAATTACATCTTGTCTTCTAACCATTTTAAGCATATGTCACATTCGCTATAAAGCAATTGAACCGCTACCAAAACTTTCAGGAAACCCAGACTGGCTTAATCACCAAAAACCATCGAGATGAATCATAGTCATCAAGTCTTTAACTCGCATTACATTGTTTTTAATTTCAATTACGACAACCCAAAGCTTTTCGCTGCGAACTCTTATCGCAAAGCAAGAAAACAAATTCCACTAAATGGAGTGAGAGCAGGCCAGTGTAATGGCCCATTGCTATCACCGCATGGAAGGAGCATAAATTCAGCACGATATAATCAGTTGAAATGGCTGCTCCGCATCTTCCTTTTAATCTGAAGAGTAGTTTTTATTCGAAAAGCTCATTTGCATTTTTGGCTTGTTTAAATTTCCCCCCCATCCCGTCTTTAGCCTTATCTTTATCGATGGGAGACTAGTTGGGGTAATAGTAAGTGAATGAGGCTGTTCGATGGAGTTGCTACTTCTGAAAGAAGAAAATAGTTACCAAATTATAGCTTATCTGTGTACATTTAAAGGGAAAAATGAAGTGTCTTTATAGTCAGCTGCATGGGATATCAGGAATAGAAACACAATGTTACGTTTTAGGGGCATTCATAGCCCTGTGACAAATAGCATGATTGACATACATTTGACGTATGATACGTGTTCTATTGATGACGAATGAAAATTATTAATAAATCTAATTACTTGTTTACGGCATCATCTACAATGATAATATGCATCCTATATTTAATGGGATTTTATTACAGAAAATATATTTATTAGTTGAAACTTTTGTTTTTGAATTGGCTGTTTTAAATAGGTTTTTGAGTCAGTTGCTACTTGAATCTGTTTTGGAATCGGCTGTTTTGGATTTGCTTTGGAATCGGCTACTACTTGAATCTGATTCTGAAGTTGAATACCATACCACAAATAACTTTTGTGTGAATCGTTAATTCATCGGATTGTAGAAATAAGAATTGTTTGCGCCAACCAAATAATTGTTCGCCTTTTTTTAGTCTGTCACCGCAAATCCCTCCCCCCTCTCACAACTACGTCCCATGTTCATTTATTTTTTCAAGATTTAACACGCATCGATTCTAAATATCGGATCGAACTACAATAAGTTTATGTCATTTTGTTATTTATCCGTAGTAATGGTGTGTATGAGTGATCAGTAGTTATTTCCAAATGGCATAAAGCATAACACGTTGTTTATATCCTGATACCCCATGTAGCTGATTTCAACGATATTTCACACCAAAAATTAATTAAAATAGGGGGTATTTGACTTTAGAGGCTTTTGCCATCGCATCGCTTACACTGCTAACATTTTACACTTACTCATCAAACAGTAATATTTTGTCAATAGATTAGTAAACTGAAAGGGTTAATTGTTTAATGTAGAATATTTAAAAAGCCAAAGTTTAAACTAATAAATATTTTGTAAAATAAATTCCCAGTAAATATAAGATGCATATTATCAACTGCAAATAATGACATAAATCATAAGATTTATTAAAACTTACGCCACGATATTTTTAGACATTCCATAAATAAGCACTAATCAACACGCACACACACACATACATACATATACCTACTCACATCGTATGAGTTTCATGAGTTAGTAAATAAATTACGCCTGGAAACAGGCTTTCGTGTATAGTGACTCCATTGAAAATAAAGACCCTTTTACAGAAAAGTAAGGTTGCGCTGTGTTGAACTTCTATTTTCACGAAATGTAACTTGTGTTGTAACGAAATTCGAGCGAAAACTGTCAGAAACAGGAGTATATCGAGAACGAAAAATAAAAAACAAAAGACATTTTCTACTGATTGTTAAAAACAAAGGAACGTGTTTCTAGAAGTTTAAATTAAGATATCTTTAATTAATTTAAAATTTCTTTTTGTTAGATAAATACTGTTTGGTATACAATAACAAATAAATCATTTAAAAGATATTAAAAACATTATACCTATTGCACAATAACTATTCACGGAAACTACAAATACAAATACACTTTTATCACAAAATATATAAATCATCCTTTTCATAATATTAAAGGTTATTGTATTTCATTAAACAGAGTAAATAATAATTTTAATTTTTATACTTTTATTAAAAACGCACCCTTAATTGGGCCATTAAAGTTTTTATTTTAAAGATATAAATTAATGTTTAATTTCTGGGTATTCCACACCGCATTCATTTAAAGGAAACGTGCGTTAATATTAAGACTGCATTCTAAAGTAGTCCTATGACCAGTAAAAACTAAAATCAGTGAAAAATTCCCTCATTTCATCTGAGGCAGTAATTTCATCTTAAACCAATATTGCGCCAAGCTGTTGCCCCACGTAGAAACTAAAAGGCGGTTAGCCGTAAACAATCTAATGGTGTATAATTAACCTCATAAATTTGAGAGTCCGCTGCACTTAGTTTTTTTCCCCCCCTTGCTTAGTGATATTGCAGAAGAGAATTTGGCTGGATAACCGAAGAGAAATTGGGTTATTTAATTTCCTTTCTTGGTTTTTAAAAAGCCTGTAAGCTTTTCGGATCGTATCTCTGAAATCAAACATGGTTTCTTGAGTTTATGGTTAAAGTCTAAGGAGAAATTCTGCGTTCTTTGGCTTTTAATTAAAAGGGGAGACTAACTATTTTTCTAATGAAGGTATGGTAGTTTGGTTTTAGAAAAAGGATAAGAACGTAGGATTTTCTATTACAATAAATATTTGTTAATCATATATTACGTTACGTTACATTACGTTACGTTATATTATGTACACTGATAAAAATATGTACTCAAAAATAAGTACAATGGGTAATACTGAATAAAAAGAGCAGATGCTAGCCTACATAGGCTGCCTTCTTAAATCACTTTCAATAAATATCGACAACTACAACCAAGACTTACCGAGAATCAAACCCAATCTGCAGGCACCGCTATCCAGGATCTTATCCAATAAGCTACCATGGCGACGTAAAAAAGTTATAAAGAAAAGTAATGTTAAAAAGGTGTGCCAAAAGAATGGGAAGTAAGATAATGGAATTGTAACTTCCCGCTTTCCATTTAAGCAATCGACATCAAATAATGCGGAAAACTATCTTCTGAACAAAAATTGTTAGTCTATCAGGTCGCTTTGTTTAGATAGCTTGAACATATGTTGAGATTAACAATATTAAATCACACTGCTCATTTTTGTGAAAGTACGAATGCTTAAATTTGAGTACGTTATCGCTCATTTACGATGCAATTGCACTCAAACAGGTACAGGTACTCATTTTTAAGCACCTTTTTTTACAGGGCAGATAACGAGGACGACACCTGAACTGGTACCCCACTCTCCAAACTTTCACATCACAGTAGATTTAACATACGAGAGTCTAATGTGAGAATGTTCATTGGATGACAAGGTTCAAAACTGGAAACCTTTAGTTAGTAGCTACCTGCTATTCCCTAGACTAGAATTGAACCCCCGAAACCCTTCTATTATTAAACTTTATACTTTCCTAACTAGGCAACCGCAGGCCTCTAGGTAGTATGTAAGCAACCAGCGATTTTTTTTTAAATAACTGATTAGTACATAAATCTCCGAATTTAAGTAAGTATCGCTAGGTTGCTGATCTTAATGATTTAATTCTAAAATTTTAATGCCATTATAAAAGGGAAATCCACCTTTTGGTTGTTTTCACAGCATTGTATTCAATTATTAGAAAAATTTTAATGATTAGTTTTAAAAACAACTAACAATTAAATATTACATTAGCTTGATATAATAATTGAGTGAGTGTGTTTACAATCGTTACCTGAAAATTGTACAATAGTTTACTTAAGTTCTTTGAAACAAAAAAATCTACAGATAAGTTTCAATATTTGTAATCCATATATTTTTTAAATTATAACTGAAAAACGAAACCTTTTAGAGAGATATGTGTAGTAATATTATTTCCTCTTTGTTACGGGTTAGTACTTTTTAGTATTTCGAGTTATCATCATTTCATAATTTACAAGCTAATAAAACTGAAACCTACAATTTATCTCATTAAAAAACAAGGAAATTTTATATTATTCCATGTCTAAATTTATTTTAAATATATATTCCGCTATACTAATAAACGCTCGTCGTTTAGAAATAACTAAACTTTATTTGTCTTTTAATCGCAATATTTATTTTAAATCACTACTGGACATTCAAAACACTTTGACTTCATCATATAAAATCATTGTAGAGATTTTCCATTCCATTTTAATTCATAAAATAATTCTAAAGATTCATTGAAGCTATTTTTTATTTAGAAATCAAAATGGATGTCTGAGTTTTTTTAAAATTACATTTTTTAATTTAATCAAAAAACTTCAAGAAATATCATGATTCCAAATATGAACATTAAATATAAATTACTAAGCACAGCATATAATAATAAAATTGTGTATCATAAAATCTTTACACGAAATTTATATATCAAAATATTTTACTAAACGTTTCTTAAATAGAATTCCCTGACTAGCTCATTCAGTGCCATCTATCGGCAAGTTGTTTTATCTTTTCAGAAATACAAATCTTATTTTCCTTCACTAAATGCTATTCTCTTTTTTTCCAAGAATCGAAAAAAGATCTTTACGTAGGCAAATTCCATCCAACATCTAATGAAATCGGCACAGTATTCTGAAAAAATAAGAAAAAGTTTTGGTAGAAAAAAAGTATTCCGTGGACTGGAAATGGAAGAATTCGAATTTCCTGTTAGGAATTTTTCCGGTCATTCCCAGACGGGGGCCTTTTGTAACAGGGTCTCTGGAACTTTTTCTTCTTGCAATTTAGTTTGCTTTCACTTTGCATTCCTCCAAAAACTTGTTTCAGTTGTAATGAATCTTTAATCCTCACTTTTTTCGCTTGAAATCAGTAAGATACTAGGTTTTCTTCTTTTTTTTTTCTGAAAGATGATTTTTTTTTCCTTTAAAACTTTCTAAGATGTCATTTTAAGTTATTTTTTATCAAAATCTATAACATATGATTGTTTTTAATAAGTTTTAAGAATAAAAAAGTTAATAAACATATTTTGAAAAAGGACCATTTTAATTCATTGAGTTTGCTATTTAAGTTAAATAAATTTCTTATTGTTTTGTTTTACACTGGTAATATGTAATAGATATTTGCTTTATATGTAGTATATATTTTTTCATAGTTATTCATAATTTTAAAAAACTTATTAGAAACTAATATATTTTTATTTATTGTATCTGTATAAAAATAGTATTGTAGTTAAAGTTAACGATTTCTAAAGAGTCGGTCGTCTAATTGTTATCAGAAAATTGTTAACACGGCCTTAGATAACGAAATATATTAAAGGTAATTTGTTCAATATGAGCCATAGCATTGAGTAAATCACAGCATAATAATATAAAACATTACTACATATTTCAAAGTCATTTATTATATTTTTAATTATTGTTTATAATTATTGATTGATTAATTATTTTGTATTTTAGATAACAAGTGATATTTAAGAAACATCACACATTTAAATGGAATAATAAATTATTGGAAAATATCCTTAAATTTTTCTAAATGCGCGATAATTACAATATCTACAGAGTCGTGTAAAAGGTCTTTAATGCACTCAAAGAAAACCTTTTATTTTAAACACTGACTTATTTTGATTTTTTTTTCCCTAACGCCTCAGCTGTAAAATATTTATTAAATTTCCAATAAAGAACCATTCCCAAACTATTTCGACTAATAACTCATTAACCTACACTTATCAGCCCAACTTTCTCTTTTACCATCCGCAAAAGAAAACCTCAAATATTGCAACTTTCCGTACAGATAATGAAATGATTATCTTAACCCGGTTATTGCTGGTAGGAAAATCATCCATTAAAATGGAAAAACAAGCCCGGGGCAAAATATTCTTAATTGTTCTTTTAATGACACTTTTTTATTCTTCTCTCTCCGTCTTATTTGCAAGCATTTTGGAGATGGTATTATGCTCCTTGTATTTCTTTCTCCGTAATGATCCGCAATTATTCCACCAGTAATTGCGGTCGCCTGTATTGTCAAACGGATATGATTGAGGATCCTTGTTTAAAAAATGTATTTTGTGTTTTTTAAAAAGCATGGAAGATGAGCTGAAATTTCTTGAACAATTTTTTTAAGTAAATCGTTAAAGAATGGGTATTGATTTTTAGACTCAACAGAAAATGGATGCATTGTATTTACCGTTTTTCAATTAAAGCTAATATCTTTCTGAATCCAAAAGTCGTGTAGCATTGATTTATGAATTAAAGATACTTAGATATTATTTTTATTATATTGCTTTTGTATCAGAAAAATAACTAGCTTTCGTTTTTTTTTTCTTTTAAAAAATTCAAATTCATTACTTTCATTATGAATACATTATTATATACTTGTTTATGGATATTTTATTTTTCTATTTTTAGGAAAAATAAACTTTAAAATACATATTTAATTCATTTGGCAATATTTGGCGACATTTTTAATTCATTTGGCGATATTTTTAATTCATCTGGTGACATTTTTAATTCATCTGGCGACATTTACTCATCAGCCAATCAAAATGAATCGTTTATCCCAGTATTGTCTAAAAATATTTTTGGTCGCCCCAAGGTGATTTTTAACAATAATGTTATGAAGGGAAGATCGAGATGTAAATTTCCCATAGGCGTAATGTTAGAGAAAATGGAAAAAGTTCTATAACTTTTGAATGGTTACAGATATCCACATGAAACAAAGTGCAGATTTTAAACTAAGAAAAGTTTGTTCACATGGTGCAAGTTTCAGAAAAATCCGTGCAGTAGTTTTTGAGTTAAATCCGGACAAACAGACAGACAGACAGACAGACAGACTGACAGACAAAAAAAATTTAAATGTGATTTTCGGAATCAGCGTATTCTAATTCGTGGAGAAAACTCAAAATGAGGGGTTTTGTTCGATTCCACTGACAGACACTCCATTCTTATATATAAGTATAGATAACATCAAGCAGCTTAATTCTTCACCCGAGTTACTATAGTATCCCTCATACATTTATTTTAATCAGTGATAAGAAAAGTTGCATTTGCATTCTCGGAAAGACAACGTTAAAGTGTAGGCAATAACAAACTTGTTTAATTTAGTGATTTAGTACTCACAAATGAGTAGGTGAGCGCAATAATGGCCCAATCCCCAAATATACTTTACAATGTATAGACGTATGTACCCGACATCTCCCGAAGGATATACGGGTATGTGGAACCGCAGGTTCGGCCAGCTGAGCAAAGCCACCCCCCACGGAACCACCACCAAACGCCAACTTTATTGTTTTCCATAATATGCATGCTTTACAGAATTTTACAGTTTGTGTGAGTTTACAGTAGAATTTTCTTCGTACATTTTGTACTTCTTATTATCTGACAGAATAATAATTTTTTGAGCACCACACTCAGAGGTTTAGACAAATTTTGAGATGTTACAATATACAAGTGTTTTCTCTATATGGGGAAACATTCCCCTCACAAATGATGTAAAAGCAAAAATAAATAAGTAAATAAATAAAAGAAAGATATAAAAATTAAAAAAAAAAATAATAGCAAAAAACCCATGGCAGATAATTGAAACACAATCGTTGAGGTAGGCTTTCTGTAGCGTTCATATCTCATCATGGGCATTTGGCGTACCAATAACTGCCGGGTGATAAATATACTTTACAAAGAAAACGGAGCTTGAATATTTTTAAAATTTGATTTTTTTTTTAATTGTGGAACGGAGTTAATATGTGGAGAACATGTGTAATCCGTTTTTGTTATTATCTATTAAAACCGCCAGTAATGTGGGATTACTGGATTTTTTTTTTATTTTGAATAGCGTTCAAGTCAAAAACGAACTATGAACGCTTTCTAGTGAAAATTACGGGAAAATGGGTTAGACCGATATTGCTTCAGTAAATTCGTATACTGTAAAAAAGTTTAGTATCATAAAATGAGTTTTTAAAAAAAATGTGGGTTGGGCCATTTTTGCGCTTACCTACTCAAATAAAGTATTGACTGTATTAAATGGTGCAAAGCAATAACAATTTTATTTTTATAATTTAAACATCTTCAAATTTAATACATAATAATATTTGAAAACATAAAAAAATTAAAATCAGAAATTTAATATCCTAAAGATATAAATATTATATTTCCTACAGAATGTGGAAGACTTCAAATGAATAGAGGTTTGAACTATTTAGTTTATTGTTTAAATTAACGCCACACTAAAGCAATACAATGGGTTAGTGGCGATGGGTTACAATGGATTACTTTTTCGTAATTATTCATAAGTGTCCGTTGTATATTTCCAATTGACAGTAACTTTAATCAGCGACATGCACGAGATATACAATGCACAACATCAGCTGAGGATACAAATAGAACACAGAGATGAAAATGTCTGTTTATAAGTTGTTTATAATTTTAAAATAATTTTTTATTGTATTATCTTTTAAAAACCAACTTTTCCTGTCATTTCATTTATAACCGAAGTTAAAAAAATAGTAATTAATCAATATTGTTTTGTTTTTATAAAATGTCTTCTTGAAAATCGTTAAAATACCCAACTTTAAAAGATAATTTATTTATAACTAAAAATATATACTCGTATATATCAACCAACGCGAATTTAAAGTAAAAAGAACAAAACAACTCCTTAACAAAGCACTTTCTTTTAACGGGAAAAGAAAAGCAACACGAAACTGTAAAATAAATGGCTGAGCAGTAACGATTCCGAAGATGTATAGACCTCAAATGAATACCTTACCATAAACAAAACAACCGGCCGGTAAATCTAAATTTCACTAAATAAAATAAGCAATAAAATCCATTCTGAGAACGGGTCTTGATTAGGTAGGTGTTTTTTTCCGACTCACACCAAAAAGAACAAATAAATCGTACGTAAACTGAAAAAAGAAGCTTTTCAGCAAGCTGCAAACGATAACAGCGAGAAAGAAGACTTGAAGTGAGTTGATGAACGAGCCAACACGTGATTTCATCTGACCAATCCATCACGAGCAGGAGCAGAAGATGACTTCATTGAGTTATGTTGGTAATGAAGGTAGCGCTACTGTAACTGTAACGGCCGCCATTTCGTTTGGTTCTTTGTTCGAACTTTCATTCATGTTTCATGTTTGGACGGGTGCCATTTTTGTTTTTAGTTTCTAACTGCTATCTCCTGCGTGGGTAACTAGCTTTTTTTCAGTCATTAGAACTTGGAAAAAGAATAAAACAAGTCGTTTGTCTGCGAAATGTCTGGGGAAATGAAGAGTGCCTTTAATTTTAAGGAAAGTTTTGTTTGTCGCACGTTTTGTATTTTAAGAACACGTTATAAAAATATACATCAGGAATAATCAGCTTAAAAATTTTATTAAGTTTGCCATAATGGTATATTTTTATATTTTTTAACTTCCATTTCATATAAAATATTATTTTAGCTAAAAGGCTATTATGAATAAATAATATTCAGTTCAACTGCTATTTAAAGCCAAAAACATTCCAGCGCCAAGCTTTAATTAGATTAAGCTTTTCTCGCACACAATTAATACCTAATCTAAAATTTTAATAAAAATAAGTAATACGTTGCTATAAAAACGGTTTTTTTAAAGAATTTTTAAATAGATTTAGAATATTAGAAATAGAAATTTAGAAATAGTTTTTAATTTAATTGAATAAACATTTGATAATAATCAAACATACACTGAAAACTAAATTAACAGATTAAAAAACATTAACATTGTCTAAATATTCATTTAAACGTTAAACAACACTAACTATTTACAGAACTACTCATACCTATAACACTTAACATACTTAACAGATAATATTTTAATACATAATATTTCAAATATGAATTCTATAAAAATTAAAGCATAAATTTCAATTAATTAAAACTTTTAACTTAAGTATTTTTATAACTAATACGTAAAAATAATTTCCCCCTTTAACATTTTAAACTAACATAAATTATACTTTAGTTATATTCAATAAAAAATTTACTTTTAAGCGCATATTTAATATATCTGTAGTATTGTTATATGTCAACAAAAAGAAGTATTAAGATTCAGGAAAGATAAATATAACGTTTGTATACACAAACTTTTGAAAATTTATCTCTTCACGATATATCGGTTTTAGCGACAGTTAATCTCTTCTGTTTGAAGTATTCTTAACATCAATTTAGAATTTTTTTTAACGCTTGAAGAATAATTATCTGCTTTGAAAGTCGTTTATCAGATACTGCGCTTTTGCATTTTCCTCTTTGGCGTCGATTCAACGCCAATTTTTAACTATTTTTCTATTATCGCTATCTTTCAATGACCTTTCATTGAAATGGTTGGCATTAACGAAAATTTATGCTTGAAAGATAAATTGTTGCATTTTTATTTTGTAATTTTAGAGATCTGATAAGCGTAGAAATTTTATACTTGTTTCCAACAAGTAACAACCAAACCCAGTATCAATACAAAGTAATGGCCAAATTTTTTTAACCTAAGAAAAAACATCTTCATTTAAAATACCCACGAAATCGGTATGCCAAATTCTAAAAATGGAACTAGTAAGAGTAATTATAATTAGTATAGCTTCAAAAACATGTTAAAATTAATAAAATGTGAGATATTTTTAAATAAGTCTGTCATACATTGTAAAATGTCATAGAACATTGTCGCCTTATTTTTAAGAATATTTACTATATGTAATCAGAGCATTTCAACGTGACGTACCACACTCCTCCGCCTCAGACAACATTTTCAGCACATTTGTAATTGTTTTGAATTTAAAACAACTGCAATTTTAGAAACAACAAAGTGGTATCTGTCTTTGATGTCTTGAGATATAATTAATCTCAATGGGAATTTTTTACATTGCATGAATACGGACAAATAGTTTTTTAATTTTACGTAGCGTGTTGGACCGTTTTGGTTTTTATGATAGTCACACACGTCACAGAAAATTAAAAATTTATATCATGTAACATACTAAATTCATAAAGCGTAAAAAAAACTCCAATGAGAATAATTATATCTCAAGACATTAATGACAGATACCAATTTGTTTTTTACAAAATTGCAGTTGTTTTAAAGTCGAAATAACTACAAATGTTCTGAAAATGTTGCCTGGGAAGGAGAAATGTCACATACGTCACGCTGGAATGCTCCAATCAATATTGTGAAAATTGACACAATATATATTAAAAAATTTATTTAATAATAATTGTTCAAAAGAAAAGAAAATTCATTTTAAGGGAACATTTATAGACCTAATAATTCATAAACCACATACAAGCACTATAAAAAAAATTATAAAATCAAAATAGAGAAGAAATCAATATTATGCGAAATGTATCAAACTTTATAATATATAAAATATTATATGGGACAGCTTCTTAAATTTTCCAAAAGTTACTGATTTTTAATTCGAATTAAGGGAAGATTCCAAGAATATACCCATCGTGTATATAAAGCTAGTCGTGTACATTGTTAAAAATTTTCATTTCAATGTTGCACCAGATCTTGGTGCTCTGCAGCAACTTACACCATATTATGGTGCAATCTAGGTTGAACCAAAAAACACTGATCGAGAATAGCGCAGCTTTTATCCAAAAATTGGGGCAATCTCCTAAACTGCAACCGAAACCTTTGCTGAATCTACAAACCGGAGAATCCCCTCAATCCTCTTGCATTAGGGGTTGCCCAGTGGATAAAGGCGTTCAGTTGGCAATCAGAGGATTGCTAGTTCAACCCCGTTCAGTGAACTTGACAAAAAAAAGTCAAAAGTAGTGATCTTGCGATCGGAAGGTAGCCAGCTTCGCTACAAAAATACTAGAAAGTCGTACAGAACATCCAACAAATAACACACTGGCGTGTATACGGGACTGGTGCACGATAAATCTGATCGGGTCGATAGCGAAAGGCATCCCTGAATTGAATGCAACTAAATAACCAAAGGCAGTTTGAGTGAGATTTTTTAGTTGCACGGTTGATTAAAAGTTGCATTCCAACTGTTGCTAGTAAGCGCCTTATTATTAATATACTATAACTGACTGTAGAACATTTCTTAGATGAACTTCTTACAATTGATTTAAGAAAGCAATTTTACTTTAATTAAACACTTGACTAGTTTCTACTGATAATTCTACAATAAAAATTTCAGTAGGATATTTACTTTCAAGTCTACACAAAACTTTACTTTTATTTTCCAACAACATTGTCAGTTTGAAGGACATTCTTCCATATATATATATATATATATATATATATATATATATATATATATATATATTATAACTATTCCCCCCTTTAAAATGTACTTTAATTAACTTTTTTTAACTTAGTATATCGTCCCTTTTCCCAGTACAAAAGCATCCCTCATGTGACTGCTTTCCCTCCCACGCCACTTCAAAATCCCGAACCCAAACCTAGAAAATGCGAACCAAAAGTAGAGTAGCCAATCAGAGGCGTCCACGGTGAATTCCCCTTCTCATAATCTCCATCTTGATACACAGATTTCACGATGTAACCTCGAGCTATCAAGTCGGGCTGTGAAGTCCTGAGAAATAAATGTTGTGAACTTGTTCTTTCGGCCTTTAGTTTATACCTGCATCATGGAACTTATCATAAATTAATAACGACTGCAACTATAAATCAAAAACATTACACACATATATGTAATATATTTTATAACTCTTTCCCCCTTTAAAATGTACTTTAATTAACTTTCTTTAACAATGGATATCGCCCCCTTTTCGCAGTACAAAAGCATCCCTCATGTGACTGCTTTCCCACCCACGCCACTTCAAAATCCTGAACTCAAACCTAAAAATGCGAACCAAAACCGAGATGAACCAATCAGAGGCGTCCACGGTCCAGTCTCCTTCTCATAATCTCCATCTTGATACACAGATTCACGATGTAACCTCGAGCTAGCAAGTCGGGCTGTGAAGTCCGGAGAAATTAATGTTGTGAACTTGATCTTTCGACCTTTAGTTTATACCTGCATCATGGAACTTATCATCTAATAACTAACGACTGCAAATCTAAATAATAAACATTACATATATATATATATATATATATATATATATATCTGTTAAATCTGAAATATGACCCTTAGCAAAGTACTTGTATAAACATTGTTTATATTTGCCCGTTTTGTGGTATTCTACTTTGTGCTCTGTGAATTTCTCTTAGGTATTTAAGCATTATGACTTTTATGCTCGTGTAAAATAATAAAAAATATTATAATTTTGAACTCAGCAACAAACTTTTCAACAACAAACAACATTTTTCTAATATTTTCTTTAAAACAACAGTTTCAATTTTCTCCGGGCGTGCGTAACGACAACAAAACGGATATGCTACAATTTTTCAAGTACAATATTCGCAAGATCACGGTCACATAAAACTTTCCCTGAAATTATCTATTCAGTACGTCAAAGAAATTCTTTCAGTGGTACTAACAACTGAAGAAAATCTAATAAATTTTTAACCCTCAAAAAGAGAGGTTGCGAAGCAGTATTTTTTTTCTCTTACAATGGAAAGTTCTAGAAACAAAAGAAATCTAACTCATTAGCGAGAAGATTAGAGATTACAGCTTTAGAAGATTAGAGACTTGCTGCCGGAATCCCTGGAGTCAATTTACAATTTAAAGCATGTTATCTTATTTACAAGAGTTAGGGTGGGCTGTTACTTTTTTTTTAAAGAAAGTGAGGGGACTGTTTAAAAGCTAGTTTAGATAATTTACTTTGTGGAAAAATTGCGAAAAAATTGTCTTGTTCGTCATTAGAATGAAAGTCCTGGTTTTGTTTGTTTCTTTTCTTGAAAACGTTGGTGAATAGGAAATCAAATTTTACTCTTCAAATAATGTAATTGTTTCGTTAATCTTATGAAGCAACGTAAAGAATTGTTTTTAAGAACATGCAACATTTATGTTTATTATTTAACAACCCAGTTTCTAATTTTGGGAATTTAAATAAGTAAACTTGAATTTTATTCTTTATTTTTATTCTTATTTTCTTTATTCTTATTTTGTTCAGATGAAATTTCTTTAAACTTTGTATTGAAAAATGTAAAAGTGTAGTTAACAAAAGTAAAGATATTTAAATACACCTAATAAAATGTCATTTTTAAAGATATTTTCACATGCATTAAAAGTCTATTATCTTAATTTAAAATTCAAGAATTAAGTATAATTATTTTTTTAACTTTAGAAATGGGTAAATGGACAGAATTTTTCTCAACATTTTTTGCTGCATAAAACTAGTCAAAAATATAATTCGTAGTGTCTAGAAATTTATTGAATGTATGGCAAAATAAAAAGTTCTTTGTTGAAATAAAAGGTTATGTTAGCGGAAAAAAAGCTCAATATTAATTAAAGAACTGTAACTAATTTTATCCTCCTTTATAATTCAACCGTAGTAAACACATAAAGTTACTTAAAATTTCCCTCAAGAACATTTTTCATAACTAATATTTCTATTAAAAAAAAAGTCACTTATATTAATGCAGATTCTCTAATTTATATAACGCAACAAATTTTTAACTATCTCATCTTTTTTCAAATTTTAATTCAGATGATGTGAGAGAAAAAACACAATTAAGAGATTGAATAAGCATGAAAATTTAAAAATTAATTTTATTACATTACTGAGCAATCCCATTAACCAGGGTCGCCCTTAGCAGGCCAGGGCCAGGTGTAAAAATCTTAACTAGATTGTAAGATTTTTTATTAAGCTTCACAAAGAAACTTGCAAATTATACTTTGAATTTAAACATCTATACAGGTTTTGGAATCAATTAAGAATTTTCTAACAAATAAATAGAATTTCTTTTAAAATATTAAGCTTAAAAATTAGCTGAATATTAAATACTTTTATTGAGAAAACTTACTTGAGAAATGAAAAAGTAGCTAAATTATCTTAAATCTAAATATTAGCCTTCTAGTTTCAAAACAAGATAGATCCATTTTTATAAATTTTGCAGGAGGTGCTTAAAACCGATTGCCAGCCACGTACTTTTGGATCTAAGTGCATGACTTTGAATGCATTTTTAGACTGGGATTTTCTCTCAGACCCTTTTTTTCAATACGGTTTTGCAAGGGGATATAGTGCATTGAAAACTTGTAAAAAATATTTAAACGATTTTGCAAAAATGAGGATTTATCAAGGTTTGGAAATAGAGAACTCATAGATATAAATATGAATTTACATTAAATGTTAATTAGTAATATCCAGAAGTATTTAGAAACAATACAGAATACAGAACTTGGGCTATTTCGAACTTAATCAATTTTTATTTTTTAAATAGCACCCGCAGCCACCCTCACTTATTTGTATAGTAATTTCGAAAAAAAAGAATACATGAATTATAAATACTATATTACTGTTGCTTTAACTTAAAAGGTTAAAGGCAATTGAATATGGAAAGGTTAAACTATATTTCTTTTTAAACCAATAAATTATAAATTAACGTTTATTTTCTATCCCCAAGTAATAATTATCATATAATTTTGCACCATCTTCTGTATCAGTCAATGAAATAAGCACGTTAAATAGATTTGCAGTAATGACAAACTTTTCCATTATTCTATTTGTGTATGAATAAATGTTTTTAATCATTATTTAGAATATTTTTCAAAAACAAATTAAGTCATAGTAAAATATTTTAAGTAAAAATAAATTATATATTGCTTATATTAATTACCTTTGTGCTTAGGAAATATAATGTATCAGATTTGTGATTGATAATCCGTGCGTGAAAATAAGCTAAACGCTCTAAAAATACTTAAATGGAGTTTTTATAATCCAAGTTCGCATGAATTGAAATTTATGGAAACCATTTTAAAGTTTCTTAGAAAAAGAACTATTTCCATTTTTTAAAAGAACGTGTATAGGGATAGAAAAAATTAAATGTTGTAAAGTTTGTATCTCTTGATTCAGAATTTTTTTTTAATTCTTAATATAAGAAAAGCAATTGTTTGCGATTGACTGCTTTAAGAAATTATACATTTTAAAAATCGTTTGTTTTGTATTTTAATTTAGTAGTTATATTCACATCTAACTTGTACTTAATCATTCAATTTACAACACTTTAATATGTAATTGTAAAAATATTAGTAAGCTATTCTAGAAAAAGGTTGTTACAAGAATACTTCTACATGTTGTAGTAAGAGAAGACAAATTAATTGTTAAAACTTCAATCATATATTTTAACTAGCTGAAATACCCGTTCTACTCACGGCAAGGAAATAAATTTCAAAATTGATACAAAATTGAAGAACTCTTACATAGAAATTACAAATTACATTTATTGTCTTACATAGAAAGATTACTTTTCTATGTAAGATATAAGTAACAACTCTGTCAAAATTCATTTTCCTGGGTATACAGAAAGTTAGAAAATTAGTGATGAGTCAGTGGATAAGTGGCAATGTTATTTTTACAAATATGATCATATTTTAGTTCATTTGACAATATTTGATTCATTTGGCGAAAATTTTTATTCATTCGGTGAAATTTTAATTTATTTGGCGATGTTTTTATTAACTTGGCGTAGGTTTTATTTATTTGGCGATATTTAGTCATCAGCCAATCAGAATGCTCCTGACTACATAATATTAAAATTTTCCATTGTTTCAATTTTATATTTTACATTGTTACATGTTCTCCATGTTAATCCTATGGGAAGGTTTCTAAAAAATCGTTATTTTGGCATTTCGAGTTCGAATTTTTAAAAATCCTTTCGTAGTGCATCTCTACGGCCCAAGATAAATCTGTGCTCGCAATTTCAGCACTCTAGGTTTTTTAGATCTGTAGATACCCAAACTAACGTCGCTATAAACATCGAAAAAGGGGTTTTACAACCCCTTAAATACGTTCGATTTGAACAAAAATAGCTTACTTTTCCTATTTAAGGTATAAGTAACAAATTTGCCAAATTTCATCTTCATAGGTATACGGTAAGTTGGAGAATTAGTGATGAGTGAATGAGTGGGGATTTCACATTTATATATATAGATAGATTATATAAAATCATTAATACTACAACAATGCTGCATTTTTAAACCACTATTCCAGAAACAAATTGTTACAAGAATGCTCTTACATGTTGTAGAAAAACAAAATAAATAAATTGTTATAACCTCAATAATACTTTTAATATAAAGTCACTAACAACAATGTTTTGTATTGTTGTCTTAAAATAATTAATTTTTTTAGGTTAATTTTTTGTTGAAATTCCGCTCATTTGAACGCCGTTTGAAACAGCTTTGGACTTTTCGTCTTTGATAAGCGTAAATTTTTTTCCATTTTCCAGCATATGAAATTTGATGAGGACTTCTCTTTTACTAAAGTAAGTAACATTCTTTTATAAATATAAAATCTAAGAAGTTTTGTATGTAAATAATAAAATATATCAATAAGCTACTTAACACCGAGTTTCTTCATCTGCATCGTAATTAGTGACTTTTGCTATCGTTCGGAATACCTCTTACGTTTGTCTATCCGTTTATTGTACTCTTCAGTTACCGTTTAACAATATTTTAATGCGTAGCATATTTCACTTCATTTTGATATTTTAGTGGCAAGTATTTCATTTTATGATTAGAGGCCCAAAACGGTTTATGAATTTTACATTCATTAATCATTGAAATTGATTTAAACGATTATAAATGTAAGGTATTAAGTACTCAAAGAAAATTTAATGTTCATAATAAAGTAGTTTTGTAAATTTTCTGTACAGAAAATGAATTTGTAAAAAAGACATTTAACTTCTATATCACAATAATAAGACAGGGCATCAAACTAATTCATAAATGTAAAAAGTTTGAATAAAAATTTATTTTAGGTGCATTTATTTCTAATATCAAATACCATACTTTTATTTCAGGCCGAGATGGAGAGACGATTGCAAGAGTAAAAGTGAAATTTCTCATTGTGATGATGGGACAATAAGAAATTTCACTTCTCCATTACAATAAGAAGACAGGGCATTTGAAATTAATTCATTAATAGAAAAAGTAAGTTTGAACAAGAAATTATTTTCAATACAATACTATTTTTCTAATATCAATTAACATACTTTTATTTCAGGACGAGGTGGAGAGACGATTTCTAGAGAAAAATTGAAATTTCTCATTGTGATGAAGGGGCACTGAGAAATTTCACTTATTCATTACAAAAAAGCAGATCAGAAAAAAATCATCAATGAAAAAGTAAGTTTAATTAAGAATTTTTTTAATATTATTATATCTAATTTTAATTATTATACTTTTATTTCAGGTCGAGATGGAGAGACGATTGAAAGAGAAGAGGTGAAATTTCTCATTGTGGTGAAGAGACAATGAGAAATTTCCCTTATTAATCACAAAAAAGCAGAACAGAAAAAATTCATCAATGCAAAAAGTAAGTTTAATTAAGAATTTTTTTAATACTATTATTTATAATTTTAATTATTATACTTTTACTTCAGGTCGAGATGGAAAGACGATTGCAGGAAAAGAGATGAAATTTCTCGTTGTGGTGAAGAGACAATGAAAAATTTCCCTTATCCATCACAAAAAAGCAGATCAGAAAAAATTCATCAATGAAAAAGTATGTTTAATTAAGAATTTTTTTTAATATTATTATTTCTAATTTTAATTAATATACTTTTATTTCAGGTCAAGATGGAGAAACGATCAAAACGGAGAACGAAGAGGTGAAATTTCTCATCGTGGTGAAGAGACAATGAGAAATGTCACTTATTCATCACAAAAGGCAGATCAAAAAAAATTCATCAATGAAAAAATAAGTTTAATTAAGAATTTTTTTAATATTATTATTTCTAATTTTAATTATTATACTTTTATTTCAGGTCAAGATGGAGAGACGATTGCAAGAGAAGAGATGAAATTTCTCATTGTGGTGAAGAGACAATGAGAAATTTCACTTATTCATCACAAAAAAACAGAACAGAAAAAATTCATCAATGCAAAAAGTTAGTTTAATTAAAAAAAAATTTAATGCTATTATCTCTAATTTTAATTATTATACTTTTACTTCAGGTCCAGATGGAGATACGATTGCAAAAGAAAAGGTGAAATTTCTCATTGTGGTGAAGAGACAATGAGAAATTTCACTTATTCATCACAAAAAAACAGAACATCAGAAAAAATTCATCAATGCAAAAAGTAAGTTTATTTAAGAATTTTTTTAATACTATTATTTATAATTTTAATTATTATACTTTTACTTCAGGTCGAGATGGAGAGACGATTGCAAGAGAAGAGGTGAAATTTCTCATTATGGTGAAGAGACAATGAGATATTTCACTTTTTCATCACAAAAAAACAGAACATCAGAAAAAATTCATCAATGCAAAAAGTAAGTTTAATTTGTTTTAATACTATTATTTCTAATTTTAATTATTATACTTTTACTTCAGGTTGAGATGGTAAGACGATTGCAAAGGAATATATAAAAATTTTCATTGTGCTGGTGCAATGAGAAATTTCACTTCTTCATCACAGTCGGAAGACGGGGCAACAATATGTAATTCATCAATTCCAAAATTAAATTTGAATAATATATGTTTTAACCGAACTTTACAATTCTCTTTCCCAACAAAAATATCAATCTCTATTAGTAGAGTAGTTGAAATATTCAATTTAAAACTAATAAATTTTATATATTCTTTTTTTTTTCGCTTCGAGAAATAATTCACAATTATTCTACACATTCTCTGTATCAATATGCCTATTTTTTTTACAAGACGCTAAAATCAAAGATTGCGATACAGCCTGTGGTTATTAATAAATAAAAATAAAATTATACATAAAACCCTATATTTTTTTTTAATTATTTAAGCGAGACCCTACCTAAATCGCGAGATCCTGTACTGAGGCACCGGTGGTACACTCTTAAAAGCGACCCAGCCCTACCGTTAATAGTTAATAAAAACAACACTCGCAGAAAAATAATTTTGCACACACAGTCTACCATCACTAACGTCGACATATTTAATTTTATGTTATTGTTGTTGAGATAATGGCTTAAGTACGTATGCGTAAGCTGGTTGCCGAGAACAAGAACAATAAACTAGCATCGTTTCTCTTACAACGAAGCTATACCTATCATTCGACCAAGTGGTGTGGCTCCAAGTTCAATAGGTTGTCCGGTTGTCCAATAAGGATTTGAATGCCATTGAACTTGACATTACAGCCAAGGCGATTTGCAAACTTTAAACGCTCTTATCTTGAAGCTCTATTTTTGAACTTCTCCACTTCCATACCCAGAACGACACCAGATTCGTCCGGCACAGGGTGTAGCCATAAAATAAGTTGGTGTTTTGAGAATAGAGGTTTCAGTTTGTCAAGATTTATTATTGGCGAATTACGTCATGTTTACAATTTATAATGTAACGATGGTAATGCATAATAAGACATAAAAGTTGTTTTTCTTATAAATCCTTATCCTACATAAATACAAGGTGGCCATAGAATAAGTTTCCCTGTTTAGAGGCATCTGTAGTTAAGAATAATGAACAGAATTACACCAAATTTCATATTAATTATATATAAAGCATGGGAAAAGATTTCCGTAAGAAGAAAAAAGTACCAAAACTCACATTGTAGAGAGGACATTTTGTCGCTGCCCAAACAGAAAATCGTTAAAAAATACATAAAACAAAGTTTCGATAGACACATAAATTAATTTAAAAATTAAGCTCAAAGGAAATATAATTTTATTCGCCAAAATCAGGACGCACATCGGATGAAAGTTAATGACACAAAATTATCCATATCGTGGATTTTTGGTACTGTAATTTTTTCCCATGCCTTCAAAATCCTTAATATAAATTCATGTATATTCAGCTCATTAGTTTCAAGTACAGATGCCACTTAACAGCGGCACTTATTTTATTGTCACCCTGTATTAACAACTGTTAAATATTAAACAACTTAAGGGACAAGTAAATATTAAACAATTATTGAATATTAAACAGTTGTTTAAATATCAAGAAATTGCTGAAATATTGAATCATTATTAAATATTAAGCAATTGTTGAATTTAAATAAATAGGTGAATATTAAGCAATTGTTGAATATTAACCAATTGTTGAATATTAATGAATTGTTGAATAGTAATCAAATGTTGAATATTAAACAATCGCTGAATATGCAAACAATTATTTTTAATAAAAACAATTTTATATAATATTCATCTTGGGTTAAAACTACTACAAAATAAAGTAATTTTTGGATGGAATATATTTTATGTTCCTTCTTAACACACGCAATAAATATAATATAAAGGATTCTTTTACTATCATTATATTTCGCATTAATTTTCAGTAATTAGTAAACCACCCACAATTTTCAAGTTAAAAATTTACATTTTTATTAAAAGAAAAACTTAACCCATTTCATCTGTAATATATTTTCTCATTACAAAAGAAAAACAACCAAAATAAATGTATGTACGATTCAAACCTCCACAGAGTTCTTCTTCTTTCCCCCATTACTCCGAAGACATCTATCAAGCTACACGTTACCTCGCATTCAATTTCATAACCCCGTAATTTACATTTTAAGTGTAACCTAAACCTCCCAAATGACAACGGAATTCCAGAACACATTAGGAGACATCATAAAATATAAAATTTCACTAAACCCCTCCAAAGGAAAGCCATTTCTAGCCTTTGTACCACCAAGCTCGGGCATTTCTCAAGAAGTCTGCGCCATTAACTAAAAGAGTGGTCTGAATTCACCGACACGACCGACTAATGATAATAAACGACCTCATTATTACGAAGACTTGTTTCCACGTTTTTGTGTCCGACACCAGCATTCGAAATTTACCACTCGTTTTCTTTTGCCACCGACGCCGAAAGAGATAAATAGCTCTTTTATAAACAACCGATAGAGGGCGCCATAAATTATCCTTAAAACTGGTGTCCCGGACGACACAGGCACGAAGGCCCTTTCCCTAGAAATAAGAATTTCGCCAATATTGATGGTGCCGGTCCCATTTGGGAAGCAGTTTCATTTTCCAAAACGTGCGTTTCCAGCACCTTGGGATGGAAGTTTTAAACGTCTAATAGTTTGCGCTATCGAGTTATTGAAAGTCTAAACTCTATTTTAATATTGAATTATTAAAACGATAGAAAGGAATTTCACGTTGGAGAGTCGTAAATACCACAACAAAAAATAAACGTTCCGCTGCAGAAAATAAATATTAAGCAGCTTTTTGGGTAACCTAAATATTTCCTGGCTGAATAAAAGTTTAACGCTAGGGTTATTTGAGTCGTATCATAAATAGTGATGGTCTTTTTTTTCCTCTAAAACTTCTGCTGCATTCTAATGTGGTTGGGTTTAGTTTAGGAGTTCAACGGGGGGAATATTATTTTCTGAGTTTGTAAACTTTTCTCGTTTTTTAGTTTTCATGAAGAACAAATACCTCAGAGGTCAATGTTTCTTACAAAAGACAACTTTTAGAACAATTGTGATATTCCAATATATTCTCATTTAAAATTCTTAAAGATAGTTTTACGAATTTAGTAAAGATTTCTGGTTTAGCTAAGGTATACAATAGGCAAAATTTTCAAAACATCGTTTGCATAATTATTTAGAATGTATATGGAATAATTATTACAAACACAAATAACGTTTTCCATGCATTATCACTCATATGAAGTTTTATAATATTCTATAGAATTAAAAGTATCTTAATTTTTTTTTATGTTTTTCTTTACATTTTTATGTTTTTCTTTACATTTTTATGTTTTTCTTTACATTTTTAATTTTAACTTTATCAATTTCACCTTCTCAACATCATTCTAGTATCTTAGCAAAATTCATCATCATCAATACTTTATAAAACCTGCATGAAACATGCATGTTTTTCCGATTACCTTTATAAAACCTACATGTATTCTGAAGTTTTCAATTTGCCTGCATAAAACCTTTGAAAAACCTGAGAATACGAATCATGTATTAACTCTTTTTTCAATATAATTCATATCTTGAATAGTACTCAATATTCAATCAGGTGTCTCATTTAGATCATTAGGATATGCCAATGTCTCAATGCATACATGGGTTAAATCGATCTGTTCTTGTCATATGCACTTAACAAACTGAGTTCTAATGCATCTATGTATTATTAAAACAATGTTGCAGATACTTCTTGTAAACATAATTTTTATATAATAAATAAAATGCATATTTTTAATAATCTTAATTTCAAAATAATTTAGCATATATAACATGTAAAAAACCTAATACAAGAATGACATTTAATTTACATAGTTCTTCATATAAATAATCACATAATATTTGGTAATCGATTTCTTTCCTATAGAGTTACTAAAATTATACTCATTTCAATCTTTAAATCTCACCAATAAACCAGTTTGACTTAGTTTGGTACTCTGCCTGTTTTATATATATTTTTTTCTTTTTGTAAATTGAAACTTCGAAACGCACAGTTATTTCATACCAATGAACAAAACAGCCGAAATAAGCCAAAAATAAATCGAATCTGAAATTTTCACCCCTAGACTAATAAATAAATAGACGAAATATTCCAAAATAGGAAACAAAAATGGACGGAATAAAAGAAAAATTCGAAAAACACAACCGCCGAACAACGAAAGAGTAACGCAATGTTTCCTAAAATGGGATTTCGCATACCCTTCTTTCCTCATGCCAGGTAATGAATTTTAAAATCAGATTCTATATGCAGAAATATAAAAGAGGATGCACTGCTACTTCCACTACAACATTGGAATATGTTTTAAAATGGAAACTGACAATGGCATGGCTGACTTGGTTAGGACGGAGAAATGGAAGGTCCTGGGAAATACTACATGCTCGGAAATGTCCATGGCATGAACTCGAAGGAATAGTTCGATTTATTGTTGCGCCGCCTATGCTAATTTACACTAGATTTTTAATAGGCTCACATATGCATAAATTGTCCTTGCCTTTTGGAATTTTCAATAATATGGTGTTTTTTATAGGCTCAATAAGATTTTTACAATATTCTCAATTAAGGTATGATAACGAATGTCTAAAAAAGTTCAGCATAGAACATTACAAAGATGGTTTTTTTTATTACATTAAAATAATTTAATCATATATTTCAAAAGTTAAATAACTATTACTACCACGTCTTCGTAAAAGTATATTAAGCATTTAAAATGTTTAGTTAATTGCTATGTGGTTCATTTGTCTATGATACAAGCTAGTGTATATATTTTTAATTAAGAAACATTTTATTTAAAATTAATTAAACTGTTTTTCTGGGGTTTAATGTTTTCATATTAATTTCCAGTTTTTAATTAATAATTATAAACTAATATTACACAACAGAGGTTATCTTTGTATGCTGTTTCATTAATACACTAGACTATCAAATACATTTTAATATAATACTGAGAAAAAATGTTTTGCTTTATATGATTAAAAATAAATTAATACTCGATAAACTTAATTATTTTTCATTTTATTTATAAAATTTGTATATAGCACACGTTCGATCTTAGCCTATGTCCAAATTTCCAATTTAAAAGCCGTTATCAATTACTCATTTCTATGAATAAATACTTTTTATGAAAGAGATTGCGTACGTATGATAAATTTCAAGTTGACATTTTGAGGGAGGTATAAAGTTAAAGTTAATTCACAAGAATTCAGGATACCACAACAACGCCGCCAGCAAAGATGCGAGTAATACAAACTCCGTGTAAAAATATATATGTGTTTCTTCATAACATAGTAAATAGGCCGCCTTAAACAATTAGCAGAGAACCCGGACTCTCTAATTCCGTGCACGCCGCAACACACCCCACTTAATCTCCCCCCTTAATAAATTTGTCTCCCCTAATGCCCTTAATACTTCCCCTGATTATGTCGCAATAAATTCTTCTCGAAGACCGATCCCTGGAAATCTGTGCGGAGAAGAGAAAACAATGAAAAGACGTTCTCCCTCTCGCCTTATCCCCTTTAACTTAAGATAATTTCCGTCTTGTGTTTGGAGCACAATGCGAGCAATTAATAAAGAACGAGACGACGACGGAGCTAAAGGTGGGAGATTTGTCATACTTCTCTGTTGGTTGGGTCCTTGCTCGATGTTCAGTGGATAAAAAAATGCAATGGATCTGTATCCGTGTCATTGTTGAGTTGGATTTGAGTTTGACGTTGTTCTTCGGCTTTATCTAGGTAGTCATCCATTAAGGAAAGAAGATAAGTTCGGAATTGTGGATATGCAAATGAAGATTTATGTGAGACTCGTGCCCGTTCTTCGCACCGGGATATTTAAAACGAAGAATAAATATATAACGATAAATAAATATACCTATAAAATGTCCCTAATAAAACGGAAAAAAAATATAATTACAGTTAAGTTTTTTTTTTCATATTTCAATTTTATTGAAAAAAAACTCTAGATTTTCGTAAAAAATATACCCATACAATGAGATCAATGTTTGATATCCCTCTAACATATAAAACAATTATCGAAATATATATGCCGACAGGTAACCGAGAAGTTAGAGTAAAGACTCACAACCGGAGGGTTGTGGTCACTGAACTCTAACTGTAACTGCTGGAAGGCTCAAACCTTGTTTCCTCTATGGGCGCGTTGAAACCAATTGAAAGCTGCCATGCTGTGCCCCAACATTTTTTTTAAAGTGATTTAGCGGTGTTTTTTATTACCATAGCATTGTAGAAATATTAAATGTAATTAAATATTATATTTTCTTCTTATAGAATTAATTTTTATATTGCCAAACAAATAGTTTTTGCTCTTGCTCTTTAATTACTTCTACTTTGACTTGCAAATGACTTCCTATTTTAATTGCAGATTGCATTTAAAATGAGTTTAAATGAGTTGCATTTAAAATGAGTTACATGAAAAATATACGAAATATTGCAGTACCAAGAAAAGTGGGCCACATCATGGCGGCCTCCATATCGACTTCAAGTCAACAAAATGTCTTGCCCCATCCAGAAGTTCAGTGGTTGTGGTCCGGATCACGACTTTAAGAGTGCAGCGAGCTCGTATTGGGATGATTGCCAGATTCGTTTTGTTCTCCATCAAGAATAATCCGCCGTGAATAGGGGACTCTTGCACTTTAAATCTGTCGAGGTCCAAACGCCCGCACGTCTGCACAGAATCGTAATTTTGAACTTTGGTCAGATGACGAAGACAACACTTGTGCTAGAACCCCATGCAACCTTAATAGGAAAGAGGACACTGGACCACAACTGATTTAACAAGCACTAGTCCTCAACACACGGTGAATATCCTTACGCCTATTCAGGTCGAATGGAGGTCCCAGATCAGGTGTGCCCCTCATCATCTCACCACTGTTCTAAATTACGAGACAGTTTTTGGGGGACTTTTTTTTTCAGAAGGGGGGGGGGGAGAGAGAGGGTTAGACCACGAACCGTCGGACGAACTCTAGTGCGCCGGCGAAAGTTAAGATGTAGTAATCTCGTGAACGATGGCCATATTCAGTACTAAATTACAAAAGTCGAGTGAAACTATCCTAAATTACCACCGCCGTGTGTAAGGTACTGGTGCATTTTCAAATCTGATCGAGAATACGAGGCAGTGTTCCTGGATCTTTATTCATAATAAGCCCCGAACCAATAGGCCACTATACAGTTCTAGTGCGAGGTTATTTAATCAAATCAAACCAAATCAAAATCAAGACACGCGCCATGCTAGCCAAGTTTGGTTAATTGAAGTTGCACTACAGCAGCACATAGAGCTATTGACCACGGTTCGGGACCTATTTCAAAGAAAAGACCGGTTTGATTTGGTTTGTTTAATTAACGTCGCACTAGAGCTGCACAGTGAGCTGTTGGCGACGGTTCGGGGCCTATCTCGAAGGAAAGACCCGGGAACGATGCCTCGTATTTTTGAACCATGGTCAGATGACGAGGACAACACCTGAGCTGGAACCCGACGCAACCTCAATAGGCGTCAGGACATTGGACCCCGGTCAGATTTATCATGCACCTGTCGCGTATACAAGCCAGTATAACTTGTTGGATATTCTGGACGACTTTCTAATATTTTTTGTAGCGAAGCTGGCAACCCTCCTATCGCAAGATCACTACTTTTTTACTTTTCTTTGTCAAGTCCATCGCACGGATTCAAACCACCAATCCTCTGATTAGTAGCTGAACGCCTTATCCACTGAGCAACTGGGGCTCAGGAAAGACCGGAACAGTGCTTTGTAATTTTGAACCATGGTCAGAAGACCAGGGCAACGTGATTGCCATGCTAGACAGGTTTGGTTAATTAAAGTTGCACTAGAGCTGCACAGTGAGCTATTGGCGACGGTTCGGGATCAATCTCGAAGGAAAGACCCGGGAACGATGACTCGTATTTTTGAACAATGGTCAGATGACGAGGAAACACCTGAACTGGCACCCAACGCCTGAAATAGACGACGGAATTTTGGAACACGATCAGATTTATCGTGCACCAGTCCCGTGTACACGCCAATAATTTTTTGTGGATGTTCTGGACGACATTCCTAAAATTTGCAGTGAAGCTGGCAACCCTCCAATCACAATATCACTACTTTTTTACTTTTCTTAGTCAAGTCCGTCGCACAGGATCGAACAAAGAACCCTTCGATTCCCAGCTGACGCCTTTATCCACTCGACCACGGAGGCCTTGAAGGAAAGACCGGAACAATTCCTTGTTTTTTTTAACCATAGTCAGAAGACGAGGGCAACATCTGATTGCCATGCTAGACAGGTTTGGTTAATTAAAGTCGCACTACAGCTGCACATTGGGATATTGTTAACGGTTCGGGGCCTATTTCGAAGGAAAGACCAGAACAAAGCCTCATATTTTTGAACCATGGTCAGGTTTTGTTTTGTTTTCTTAATTAACGTCGCACTAGAGCTGCACAGTGGGCTATTGGCGACGGTTCGGGGTCAATCTCGAAGGAAAGACCCGGGAACACATACACATTCACACACACATTCATACATGCACCTCGTTATTTTATAACCATGGTCAGATGACGAGGAAACACCTGAACTGGCACCCAACGCCTTCAATAGACGTCGGGACTTTGGACCCCGATCAGATTTATCGTGCACCAGTCCCGTATACACGCCAGTATAATTTGTTGGATATTCTGGACAACTTTCTAGTATTTTTGTAGCGAAGCTGGCAACCCTCCGATCGCAAGATCACTACTTTTTTACTTTTCTATGTCAAGTCCATTTCCCGGATTCGAACCACTGAACTCTAACTGTAACTGCTGGAAGGCTCAAACTTTGTTTCCTCTACGGGCGCGTTGAAACCAATTGAAAGCTGCCATACTGTGCCCCAACATTTTTTTTTAAATGATTTAGTGGTGTTTTTTATTACCAAAGCATTGTAGAAGTATTAAATATATATAAATATTATATTTTCTTCTTATAGAATTAATTTTTATATTGTCAAACAGATAGTTTTTGCTCTTGCTTTTTAACTACTTCTACTTTGACTTGCAAATGGCTTCCTATTTTAATAGCAGATTGCATTTAAAATGGGTTTAAAAAGAAAATAAAAAAAACTTACCCAAAAATAATATTTGTCGGCGTATTTTAACATGAAAAATATACGAAATATTGCGGTATCAAGAAAAGTGTGCCCCCTCATGGCGGCCTCCATATCGGCTTCAAGTCAACAAAATGTCTTGCCCTATCCAGAAGTTACAGTTAGAGATCAGTGATTCGAACCACCAATCCTCTGATTAGTAGCTGAACGCCTTACCAACTGAGCAACTGGGGCTCGGGCCTATTTCGAAGGAAAGACCGGAGCAATGCCTTGTAATTTTGTACCATGGTCAGAAGACGAGGGCAACATCTGATTGTCATGGTTGACAAGTTTGGTTAATTAAAGTTGCACTATAGCTGAACATTGGGCTATTAACAACGGTTCGGGCCTATCTTGATGGAAAGACCCGGGAACAAAGCCTCGTATTTTTGAACCATGGTCAGATGACGTGGGCAACATCTGAGTGTCATGATAGCCAGTAAATTTCGATGAGTTAAATTAACACTGCTTGCTAATAGATATCAATATTGACATCATTTGTGTTTTTAAACCGAATAGTTATTTTCACTCTACGAATAATATATACATGGAAATAAAAAGTGCGTTAGAAACAAATCAAGTTTTCACTTACCTCTTGATAGCTCTAGTCAGCTTGCTTTCAGAAGATACACCATTGCTGCAGGATTATGTGGAGGTAAGTTCAACTATATGCATTTTATTTGAGGCGTCGTGTTTCAGTGAAAGTCGTTTAAGTTAAAATATAAATTTGCTCTTTATTTCTAAGGAACTAGGATTACAATACTCTACGAACGAAAACACTTTGTAAATGTAAATAGATAAGCGCAAATACTTCATTTCAGTTTACACAATTTCTATAAAAAAAATAAAGGTTTGAAGATTGGATTTTGGATCGTTTTGTGTTAGTTCTGTCCTGTGTTTTTTCTTTTACATTATTGAATTTAAACTTATGAATCTACTCTATGAACTAAACTTATGAAAGGGTTGAAGAGCCTTCGGCACTAGGCACCAATCTTAATAAATTAGGTCCAATTAGGATTGGAAGATTGGAAGTGGAGGATTCGTGATGCCGATGCCGTGAAAATTGAATAGTTGTTTATAAGCTCTGAAGTGATTTTGAATACACGAGCTTGAATTACAGATAAGAGATTAAGTAACTATATTTTTTAAGGAAAAAGAACATAACTGTAAACTAATGCTAATTTTGAAACATTTTTAACTTGTTGTCTAGCTTCTCATACCTGAAGATAAAGTATATATATATATATATATATAAAATTTTTTATAATAACGACTAATTGAATATATGTCTGAATTATATGCAAGATTTTTTCACTTATATAGTATATGTAGTCGAGGATATGTGTCCAAGCAACACTGTGCCACACAATTAATAAATTATATCTCTACTGCTACCATATCCTCAAATTAAGAGACAACTTTTCAGGCTTTTAATAGAAAACTGTATATTTCTATAGATGCCAAGTAAGATTTACATATCTTCTTTTACCTCGTGTAAGTACCATGCTATAAATAGATTTGCAATAATCGCACCACAGTGCAAAATGCCAAACACTAACCTTTACCTTTTCTGAAGTTTGAAAGTTGCACATTACTAAAATTATATAATATTTTTGGATAGAACACATGTGAAATCTCACGTCTTCGTCGTATCAAAGATTAACATCGTCAAAGGTGAACGGACGACGAGTTTAGATGACAAGGAAAGTGACAAAGTTTGGTTGAGCAATCCCCTTTAAGCTTATGCGAAACTTAGAGTAACTCAAGAATTATTGTTATCGATGTAAAAGATAATCGGCGACATTTTATACTGGTATTAAAACTGTATTAGCAACACGTTCACGTCGCCAATATTTCGTCCTTTTGGAGTGTGTTAATTTACTCTCAGAAATAAAATTCTCATTTTTTAGTATTCTGCGATCACCAAGGGTATTTTCGTCAATTTTCACAAGCGTTTTGAATCACTTGATATTTGACGAAACAATAATCTTCACATTTTTTATCGAAAATAATATACTCCGATTTCTCCTCGGTGGTATCGAGCCCCAGTTGCTCAGTTGGTAAGGCGTTCAGCTACTAATCAGAGGATTGGTGGTTCGAATCCTTGAAATGTACTTGACATAGAAAAGTAAAAAAGTAGTGATCTTGCGTTCGGAGGGTTGCCAGCTTCGCTACAAAAATACTAGAAAGTCGTCCAGAATATCCAACAAATTATAATGGCGTGTATACGCGACTGGTGCACGATAAATCTGATCGGGGTCCAAAGTCCCGACATCTATTGAAGGCGTTGGGTGCCAGTTCAGGTGTTTCCTCGTCATCTGACCATGGTTCTAAAATAACGAGGTGCATGTATGAATGTGTGTGTGAATGTGTATGTGTATGAGTTTTCGAGGAAAGCCGTTGATTTTTATTTGAAATCATTCCTCATTTCCAACGAAATAAATTTTGTGGGAAAAAAATACAAAATGTATTTTTTCAGTTTGACGAAACCTTTAATATGAGAATTTAACATGCGTCTGTTTCGTCAAAAAATGACGAAAGTTTCTTCAGAATTGATCATGTTTTTTGTGATTACAGTGAATGCATCGTTAAAAATATTGCAGAGATAAAAAGTAACAAGTTGTTCTTACAATGACCCCAATTTAGAATCTCTAATTAAACCTTTGGACTAAAATAATGTATGGACTTTAAAATACACTACCTACTGACCTTTTAACTAAGTACAACAATAAATTTAAGGAGATATTCAGTTGAAGTTCCATATTCAAATTGTGCCACTCAAAAATTGTTAATGTAAATGACGTGATAGTTAAGCGATTTTCCTTATTAAAGGCAGAATAGTACCTAAGTACTGGATTTCCTATAGAACCAATTTTAATCATGTACCTTATTGAAAATGAATATATTTTGTTAAACAATCACTTTTATGATATTTGAAGAGATAATTGAGTGAAGAAGGTGCGTATCTAAAGTACGCTTTGAGATATTTTATCTTAAAGTTTTCATTTGGAATTGCTTTTGTGATCACATACCTCCTCCATAACACTAGTAAGTATCTCTATTAATAAGACACCTGCAATGCTGCTGTCAGTGTTAATAAAAAACAGCTCAAACACATATTACCTCCTTAATGCATTTCAATAACTCAGTTGGATTGTTTGATGTTACATACCTCCTTCATAAGCTTACACCCCTTATAAAGATTAAACGGTAGAACCAGTTGATTAAATATTGAGAGAAAAAAGGATCAGAATCAATGAAGAACCGGTTCTCTTCGGAGTGGCTGCTTCTACTTCCGCCAGTATTTTCGAATTAGATAAAAAATATATTAGGCTGTTTGGGAAAAAAAAATATTTTGGGAATACTTCAGCGTCAATGATATTCCTGTTGTATTGAAAAACTCGAAATAATAATACAATATTCAGAACAAAACAATAAGTAAATGCTCGATCTACGACTGAATTCGGATTATATTCTAAACAATCTTTAAAATGCGATAAAAGCTTTGGCTCATTCTACACGGACGAGAAAAACGCGCGCGAGCTTCTCTGTGACTCAATGCGCTCCATAAATCCCCTTCAGACAATATATGCAATTACATATAAGACATATCGGGAATCGAACTCAGATCTTCAGGCACCTCAGTCTAAAGCCTTATCCGTTAAACTACCAGGGCGACGTGAAGAAGTGGTAAACAGAAGTATTGTTAAGAATGAGTGGCAAAAGAATGGGAATAAAGATAATTGAATTGTAATAACTCAGTTTCCATTTAAGTACTCGATATCAAATAATGTGGAAAACCATCTTCTGAACAACTATTTTAAGTTTGTCATGTCCTTTTGTTAAAATGGTTTCATCAGAAGCTGTGATTAGCAATATTAAATCACATTTCTCATTTTTGCGAAAGTACGATTACTTAAATTTGAGTACGTCATCGCTCATTTAAGATACAATTGTACAAAACATAACGAGTGCGTTCATGTACTCAACTTTAAGCATCTTTTTTTTAAGTGTGGGTTTGTTTTCAAAATGATGCTTTTTATATCTATAGATTTTTATAATAAAATTTCAAATGAAGTATTTGATCCATTTTTTTAGCAAAGAGAGGCATTCTCATTTCCTTTTTTTTTTCAAAGCGTTAAGATTTCCATCTTCATCTGATAATAAATGCAAATTGTCAATTATTTTAATTTATCAAAAAGAAAACTGATCATCCTTTTCGTCAAAACTTTTTACGGAAAATGGGTCTTAATGCATTAAAACAACCTGCTTTTCTTTTATTAAAACTAAAGCTTTACAAACCTTAACTAACGCACTTCATTAAATATTCAATCAGAAACATACAAAAAAAATTAAAGTTTTCAATTGAAAATAGTTTTTTGTTTAGCAATCCCTATAAATAAGAAGATAATTACCTTCTGAAAGTATAACACAAATATAAAGAAAGTTTTCGAAGCATTTAATTATGAAGTCGTATAGATGCGATTCCAATACCTTTCGTCGATCGTGCAACCTGTATGTGTGTATAAATAGTGAAAATTTGAAACAGCCACTAAAAGAAAACAGTTATTAATTTTTTTTTAAAGTACCGTAGATGTGTAAAAGGGATTTTTGCATTTCTTAATGATTGAGTTTTTTTATCGCAGTTTATAAAAAAAACAGCTTAAGGCTGATTTAATTAACGCTAATACGAATTAATTTACTTCAAAAATAAAAATAATCAAAACAATATAAAAACTCTAAAATTGCTTTTTTCTTCAGTAATCTCTATTTAAAAATATTCCTTTCACTTTTCTTACGCAAATCTTTTTAACTTGTGAAAAAAAAAATGGGTTGACTTTTAAAAGCCACTCATTTTTTTTCTGTGCGGTAAATTATTGACAAAAATCATTAGCAGTTATATCGATAAAAATAAATACTGAAAAAAACTGTTTGGACCATTAAGTTTTTTAATTTTTTGTATTCCACTAATTGCATAACAGGAAGAGTTAGTTTGTACATGATGATATTCATGCTACAGTATTTGGTTGCTATACTTTGGAAATAAAGCAAACATATTTTTTTATGTTTTAAAAAAATTCGTTGATATTCTTCATTTATGTCAATACTAATATACTAAAAATAATAAACAAACCATTAAAACATTTATTTTCTGTAAATTTTTACTTGCAACTTTTAAAAAAATATGTGTGTTTTTTTTCTTGGTTTTGTAGAAAAATAAAAATAATTTTTCTTACTTTTTATTTACGTCACTAAATTTCAAAATTCAAAATAAAACATTGGCTTTCCTCTTGTGAAAAGCTCAAATAATCAATCTATTTAAAGAAGTTGAAGTATTAAATTTTTTATTCAGTATGCATATTTTATTTAGTTCATCAATGAATACAGTTTACTACAATCAAAGTTAAGATTTGTGTACCATTTTTAAAATTAAAATACTTAAGTGGTAATCTTGTTAATAAATTCGTTATAAAGTTCTTGAAGATAATTTAAAAATAAACTACGTTAAAGATGATAATTTCTTTTATACTTAAACTAATTATTTTTAATTATTTAAAAAAAAAATGTTTTTTAGACTAAAAATATTAAGACTGTAAATATAGGGTAATCAAAAATTGTTGAGTGGGAGCAATCGTCATTGTTTGGGCTGGTTAAGTACACAAAATAAACCATTATTTTTTTTATACTTTTTTTTAATTTTATATTTAAACTACTTTTGGTTGTTTATAAAACTATACTATTTTTTTTTAAATATAAATGAAATAGTTGGTCAACAGTAATGTTTTATTAAACGGATAAAGCTAAATCTGATACAGCCAAACAATTTGTGACTGTCCTGCATACTAAGTATTTTTTTTTTAATATTTGATATTAAAGTTATGAAAATGGTAACAAAACAAAAAAGAAATATCAAAATGCATATTCTCATAAATGCACTCGTCAAAAAGTAACTTTCGAAGAACACACATTTTTACATTTTAATTTTTCAATTAAAATATATTTAATTCTACTCGCTTATTATAATATTTGATTTATTAAACCCATATGAGGCGATTTTGTTAACTTGACCTTAACTTGACCTAACCGGACCGTTTGAGATCCGATTAATTAAGAACTATATTTTCTTGATTACTACACACATTTTACTGTAAAGCAGACTGAAAGCTAAAGTAATGTAAGAAATGTCATTTAGAAACAGACTGCTTTCACACTAGAAAAATTTAAAGGCGTTTGAAATATACACTCGAAACAAAAACCTTAATTCCTTATAGTATGGAATTTTTTGTTCTTAACTTATAGGGATTTATTTATAACTTCAATACTTCGAAAGATGCATTGTTTTATATGAAACAAAGCCCTCAGGTATGCACTGTTAAAATAAGTACTCAAAAATAAGTAAAAAGTACTCATTTTTAAGTACATTCGATGCCTATCAATGCTCCGAATATATAAATTTCAAATTTGAAAAACACATGTACTCAAAAATGAGTACAATGAATAAAAATGAATAAAAGAGAAGATGTTAGCCTACATAGGCTGCCTTCGTAAATCACTTTCAATAAATATTGACAATTACATCCATGACTTACACGAGAATCGAACCCAAGTCTTCAATCACCGCAGTCCAGAGCCTTATCTGTTAACCTACCAGGCCGACTTGAAGAAGTTATAAACAGAAGAAATGTTAAAAAAGGTAAGCCAAAAGAATGGGGAGTAAGATAACGGAATTGTAATAACTCAGTTTCCATTTAAGCAATCGCCATCAAATAATGTGAAAAACCATCTTCTGAACAACTATTTTAAGTTCGCTTTGGTCTCTTTTGTAAGATAGCTTGAACAGAAGCAAAAATATACCATTTCTCATTTTTGAGAAAGTACGATTACTTAAATTTGAGTACGTCATCGCTCATTTACGATGCACTTGTACTCAAAGCAAATCGAGTAGGTTCAGGTACTCATTTTTAAATAACCTATTTTACAGTGTAGCTCGAAAAAGAATGGCACAAGTAAAAACGTAAAATCTAAAGCATACTACATAAGAATGATTCTTAACATATAACAATTCTTTACTAAAATAATTCTTTTGCAAGTAAAAAAAAACTATGTTTAAAAATGAATTGAAAATAGCGTAGAAATAAAACAATACCGTAATAAAATATTTAAGATTAATAAATTCAACATATTTGAAAAGGCAAAACATAAAAACATATTTTATGCACATATATAATATTTTTTATGTAAAGGTATTATCGGAAATAAGAAATAAAAACTACGAGCAAATGCTTTCTTTCCCTAATACATTTACAAACTAGTATATCTAAATAAAATAACTTTTGGATATATTTTAATATCCTTTAAGCTTTGCTTCAATCGTTTTTAAAAAGGTTCTTTATATATGACATATTGGAATACTAAGACGTCGATATATAAGAAACAATAGACATTTATATATATTGTTTTTTTTTCAGATAAAAATTTAAATACAAATGCCATAATACAGCAGCAGTAAGATTTTTAAATTTTTGAATCCGTTAATTGTAATAGTATTTGATATTTATTTTTTTTCAAAAATACCATTTGATTGTTATAAAAATTAAAGATATAAGATTATATAAAGATAAAATGCACCTAAGAAACAGTTATATTATTTTTTTTAAAAATTAATTATATTAAAGAAGTATCAACAAGTATCTTGTTATTTATGTAAGCAAGCATCTACTCAGTTTTAATCATTATACTATTTTTTGAGTACATGTCATTTTCAATATTTAAACTTATGTGTTCGAAGCTTCGAGCATGAATGGACTGTAGTAGAGCGAATATGACGTCATAATCGTGAAACCAACATCTCAGACCGAATGGCCTCAGACACGTGACTTCTTTTCAAAATTATGAATTAAAAGATACTCGCGATTGGCTGATAAATTGGGAAATGTATAACAGTGAAAATTTATGAATGGAATGACGTAATTAACCACGTGTCTGAGGCCATACGTGTTGGCCTCACTTTGATTTTAGCGAGATTACAATGATATGTTTTCTCTACTGTGAAGGATCCATGCTCGAAGGTTCAAAGCCATTATATCCATCTAATATACTAGAAAATGAGTAAATTTTACTTATTTTTGAGTATCTATTTTTTGCATTGTACGCATTCGCCTAATTGTATAACAAATAGCTTTTACCCCGATAATACGAACCTTATACTGAACTGTACATCTCATCGGCTCAAGTCCGGATCAGAAAACATCAGCAAAATTACGTTTATTATCGTACATAAGGACATTAATAATACTTCCCCAGACTCAAAGCGACTCCCATGCCTCGTGTATAGAGTCTTCCACTTAACCGATTAGTTTATAACGGCTTCGAGGACCCCCTCAACGACTGGCAGAGTCAACCTGATAGGCGACCCACCCCCCTCAAGAAATAACTCGCAAAGACTCAAAAGATTGAATCATTCTTAACCCTAAGAGTTGGGAATCCCGACCGTGGGCGGATTAACAATGCCCGATCAGATTAATTCCCGAACGGTGAAAGTTTCAAGGGTGGGTGGGGGGGGCATGTTGATAGCTCACGTGATCGGATATTTTCCAATCAGCTCTCACCCCCCAAGACGCCTAATGGAATCTTATATAGGGGATTTGACTCCCCCTCCCCCTCTGATCTTTTACAACAACAGGATTCCTCGGGGTGAAATAATAGGCTTTTCTAGTGGGGGGCGGGTTGTTCGCTTGTCCCGAAGGAAATTTGTTAGAAACATTTGGTCGAGTTGATGCGAATGGGAGCCCTCGCTGCTGCCGGGTAGTGTCGCTGGTATTTATTTATATTAAGCAGAGGGATTCATTAATATAAAATCTTTTTCTACGTTTGGTGGGGGTAATAAATTGGTATTAAGTTACTTCTATAAGCCGTAAATAAGAAGGGTTGTTTTTTGTTTTTGTGCCGGGTAGTGGTCCGAAAGATATATTCCTCTTGAGTTACTGATATAATATTTCATTTGTTTGCTTAATGTTTGTTCCGTTAGATTTATGGCGGATGAGTCTGTGCAGGATAATATTGTTAGCAGCAGCAGATATTCAGTGAATTCGGTCCCTCCAGTTGACAATAAACATTTCATCCAATTAGGGATAGCAATTAATCAATGGGAAAAACGTCCTTAGGACATAATTGAGCTATAAAACAAGTTGTCAAGTTATGTGAATTTGGAATTACGAATGGTCTAGCAATTTAGCCAGTCTTAACAACCAACCATTTACAGATTAAAATTCTATTTGAAATTAACATAAACTTGTAAATCATTAAATTATTATAGAATGTGAATTAGGAATTAATTATCTATTCGAGAATAATTAACTGAGTTAGCAATTTTGAAGACTTTAATATACGCGGTAATGAGAATAATTGTTAATTCGAATAATGGACTAAAACAGTAACGTGGTTATTAAATCTTAAATATAATCTTAAGGATCTAGATATTAAAAAAAAAACGAAAACATTTTTTAATATTATTTTAATTGAATTGAATTTTTGTAATTTATTATACTAAACTAGCATGTTAATTTCATATATATTGGGGCTAATAAGTATAGGCTCTGATAAAAATTACGAAGAAATCGAATGTATTAATTATAATAAATTCCTTAAAGTTGGCTGAGCGTTAGCGGAGCAGGGGTCAGACCCCCTAGTTAATATAAAAAAATATTAAACCGGAATATTTAACTGTCGACCAAGTAAATAGCTAACTATAAAGAATAATTAATGACTACAAGAAAATAATGTATTGTATAGTTACATACTAATTAGAACAACTCTTAATATTAAGTTTAAAATTCAAATTTTCAAGTGAAACAAACACCCTTCACGAAAATACTCTTACTTCTCAAACAATCTCTTACAAATTTTATCATATTCTCTTGATTAATAATAATAATAATAATAATTTAACGAGGTGAAAAAGATTACAGCCCTCAATTTGAAGTGTATAATCGCATTGGCCTTCCCCCCAACATCCTTTTATTCTCCAATACCCAATACGCACCATTGAGAAAGTGTAAAAAAAACATTTTCTCCGACTTAACGCTTAGCTGATTCCAATACATAATTGTGTTTAACTTTATTACCAGCTTCAAGAGGACTATTCAGCGAAATTATGCTTTTGCTCGCGAGGCAAAATTGTTCTCTGTTAGGATCTTCATTTGATTAGCGTCGGAGGGTAGAGAAGTACGGGGGTAAATTGAATTTGCATAGTCTCCGGCCCTGCTGCGTTCTTGTGTGACTTTTATAATAGATTGGTAAATGGATGATTGCATTATTAGTGAGATATAAGTGAATTAGGGGATTCTGTTATTTTATCACTTGTAATTTCTGATCAGTTTAATTCCCCAAAAATACGTATGGAATGTGTGAGTTGTAAATGTTAGAATTGTTCAGGGGATTTTTTTAATGATATTTCGTTTATACATTGAATTCAATGAAAACTATTATTCGTGGAAATATTTCTGTTACTTGGAACAAGAACAAGCAATGTCCAATGCAATGACCAATGACAATTTTGCTCCAAACCACAGATTGAAGGCGACATTAATAACGTGTTACCGGACCGCTACCAAATATCAATAAAAAGACCACGTGGCGGTTATTATACGAATATATTCCATCAACTATTTTAGTTTAGAGCCGCAACCTTTAATTTTAACTGTAACGGTTTTTTTTTTTATTACAGCGCCATTTCTGACTTAAATAGTTCTTAGAGTAATGGGCAATTATTGTAATCCACTATTTTTGCTTATTTTCGTATTTGAACTAAACTTTTCATTATATATGTCAAACAATATACATTAACAAAAAATAAATAATTATTTTATTTTTTTACAACTAATACAATACAACTAATAGCTATATAGTTTCTGAACTTTAACTGCAATTCAAAATACTTGTAAAGCATATGGATTGAAACGTTATTTAGAAAAATAACTCTTATGTGAAATGTCCTAAAAATTTATATTCCCTATAACTAATTCCACATGAGATGAGTTTTATTCCATTTCGATTCTAAAGCCACAACACGCCCGGTCCTCCACGTATGGTTTTCTCTAAAACTAATGCTTTGGTTCAATCTCAATGCAGAGCATATAATGATTTTAATCACAATCTAAAGTTTCAATTTTAAGCAGAATTAAATAAAAAAAACGTCAGTCCCATTTTATGATTTTTCTATTCTGGCGTCAAATTGGCTATCACTTTGAAGAAAGATGTGTCACATTTAAAAAAAAAAAAACATTTAGTTTTAAACAGTGAAAACCTGGACTAGAAATTTAAACTCGAAAACAACTCTTCCATTACATTACATTTTATCTCAGCATCTTTTTCAAATGGAAACTACAAATGTAAATTAGCAATGTAAATTAACATTTTATCTCAGCATCTTTTTCAAATGGAAACTACAAATGTAAATTAGCAATGTAAATTAACATTTTATCTCAGCATCTTTTTCAAATGGAAACTACAAATGTAAATTAGCAATGTAAATTAACATTTTATCTCAGCATCTTTTTCAAATGGAAACTACAAATGTAAATTAGCAATGTAAATTAACATTTTATCTCAGCATCTTTTTCAAATGGAAACTACAAATGTAAATTAGCAATGTAAATTAACATTTTATCTCAGCATCTTTTTCAAATGGAAACTACAAATGTAAATTAGCAATGTAAATTAACATTTTATCTCAGCATCTTTTTCAAATGGAAACTACAAATGTAAATTAGCAATGTAAATTAACATTTTATCTCAGCATCTTTTTCAAATGGAAACTACAAATGTAAATTAGCAATGTAAATTAACATTTTATCTCAGCATCTTTTTCAAATGGAAACTACAAATGTAAATTAGCAATGTAAATTAACATTTTATCTCAGCATCTTTTTCAAATGGAAACTACAAATGTAAATTAGCAATGTAAATTAACATTTTATCTCAGCATCTTTTTCAAATGGAAACTACAAATGTAAATTAGCAATGTAAATTAACATTTTATCTCAGCATCTTTTTCAAATGGAAACTACAAATGTAAATTAGCAATGTAAATTAACATTTTATCTCAGCATCTTTTTCAAATGGAAACTACAAATGTAAATTAGCAATGTAAATTAACATTTTATCTCAGCATCTTTTTCAAATGGAAACTACAAATGTAAATTAGCAATGTAAATTAACATTTTATCTCAGCATCTTTTTCAAATGGAAACTACAAATGTAAATTAGCAATGTAAATTAACATTTTATCTCAGCATCTTTTTCAAATGGAAACTACAAATGTAAATTAGCAATGTAAATTAACATTTTATCTCAGCATCTTTTTCAAATGGAAACTACAAATGTAAATTAGCAATGTAAATTAACATTTTATCTCAGCATCTTTTTCAAATGGAAACTACAAATGTAAATTAGCAATGTAAATTAACATTTTATCTCAGCATCTTTTTCAAATGGAAACTACAAATGTAAATTAGCAATGTAAATTAACATTTTATCTCAGCATCTTTTTCAAATTGAAACTACAAATGTACATTAGTCAAAGAAATCACTAAAAGTTATCACAAATCCACTCGTACACTGGTTCAAGCAATCCTACCCCTCCACAAAATCTCTTTCACATTCCGTCCCAAAGATTCGAAAGGAACCATTCCATCATCAATAGATTCCAAAGTTCTTCTACCCCCGAACTGATGCCACTCCGTCACTGAGAAATTCTCTCTCAAAATCCGCTTAGTTTTATAAATGAGATGATAAAAGATGAAAGACGCCGTTCGTCTTCTCGCGAAAGTCCCTCTTCTACTCTGTTATTTAAGCCGATCATTGGATCTGGCTTTAACTACGCCCGACTTTTCTTCTTTTTTTTTGCGACGCGGAAACGACGTTATTTTTTTCTTTCCCTTTTTCTCCGGGCCTATGACGGTGTTTATTGGCCATTATTTGTGACATCGTATATTTGTGAGAGATCTCCTCGCACAAAAAAGGGGGCATAAAGCTGTCACCAGGGTAGGAAATAAGACACATTTAGAGAATTGTGTTACTAGGAATAAACAAGTGTAGGGAATGTGCTCGCTTGGGGATCGAATTGAGATGTTGTTGTTTTAAATAGACATAGATTTTTTTCATTACTTTAAAATGAGGTTTCCGTCTTTGTATATATTTAAAGTCAAAACATTGAAAATGTCACTGAAAATAGTTTATGATTCTCTTTTGTGGTGTTGTAACTCAAGATGACCTGCTCGCAAGAGTACCCAACTTGTAATCGGAGGGTTGCAAGTTCGATCTCATCAGCCGCAAACGCTTGTCGTGCAGAGGAGCAACTTTACATTGAATCCGTCGTGGTCCAAATTTCTTCGAGTTGGTTAGGATGTGCAAGTTTGGACAATTTTTTTAGTGATCACACAAGCACATTTGTTCATATAACACATAAAATATATAAAATAATCTTAGATAATTAACAATCTAAACGATGGCGCCGCATATTTCTAACCGTGTGTATATCTACAGTTTTATCAACAATATACACAATTTTTAATTCTTAAAAATAACCAACTTTGACACATTTTTATATAAAATATTTCTATTAAATATATATATATATTAAAATAGAGGTGAAGGAGTTCATTTTAAAGCCATGTTCGCAAATATGAAATAACCCCGTTTGTTGTAAAAATACATTTACAACTTCAATATTCTGTTCGCCCCTTCAAAAGGTTATTTTAAAAAATACACTCATGTTTTTAAAAATAATATCTTTACAAAATTTTGAATATAGAATATACGCTTCCAATCAATATAATCTTTCCATTAGAATATGGATTATGCCATTAACTTCTTTCTGTGTTTGACTAGCAATTCATTATTTTCACTACATCAATCCTAATTAGCCGTCAATGAACCTGTATTTCATCATTAATTGTGACTTATTAACCAATCAAATTCATGCAGAGCTTTGCGTCTAATTACCTTTGCTCAATGCCATAACTGTTTGGATAACTAGTATAATTAGAACACTAACTAGTACACCAGACTGATCCATCTAGCTTCCTAATGACCGCATTCCTCTGTCCGAACTTCACAAAAAAAATGGAAGGACTATAAGTAATCAAATCCCTTCATTTAGCAAAAATTAATCTCTCATTATTATGACAAACTGATTTCATTGATAATAAAGACAATACTGATCATTAGCATAAACGCAAAAGATTTTCTTTCGTAATACGCTTTCCAATAATTGGATGAGAAAATTGAAATATTGTCGTTTTTAAAAGAAGCGAATTGCGCGTCTTCTGGAATCGCACCCGTATATGTATTGCAGGAACACAAACAAATACGTTTGACATTAGCTTTTTTTTTTTCTCTTGTGCTTAAATAATCCTTCTAAAAATTCCCATTCTAATGTTTCTAATAATTCATCGTAATCTCCTGCGCTTGGCGTAATGATGTGATTCTTTCTAACCTTTATGGCGAGAAGCTTCAAATTACCGTCCGGAATATGGTTGCTGTAAATAGTGGCTTCGTTCTTTTATAATAAACTTGAAATAGTAGAAAAAAAACGCTAGAAACTGTGAAGTTTGTTTAATTAGTGCGGGAAAACAATAAATGGAAGACAACCAAGTAATCACGATTCTAAATTAACGAAGGTAATTTTATCATTGTTTTGTTCTTAAGAATTGGGTATTTTTTTGTGTTCGAAATACTTATTTGTATCTTTTTGTGTTTCAAAATGTAAAGATAATAAATATCCTTTTATGTATTGTAATAAAAATAAGATTTTTGCAAAAATTGCATTGTGTAAAGGATTGTTGGAAATTATTATAAGTATTGTTTATTATTTGAGTATTTTAAATTTATAATTATTATCATAGTTATGTATTTAAGCAGTTTTATGTCTAAATATTATTTTTAACAATAAACTTCAAGGTTATTTAAATAAGTGAGCTTTAATAGTTGTGAGTTGAATAATTAAATTAAACTTCATTTAAATTCTTTAAAAAAAATTTAGTTTTTCGAGAGAAAAAATAAATAAAACAAATATATTTACCACAATATCATATGGAATTTAATATGTATTCGAGCTAACAGTTTCTAATTTTTAATATGAAATTATTTTTTCAAGTAAATAACGTTTCGGTAAACCTTTAAGAAGCATTAGAAAATAACACTTAAAGTAAATCGTATTTCTTCAAATAAATCACAGGTGTATACAGGTGTTCAATCAATGTTTGGAGTTCTAACTTTGGATACTCATAATATAAATTAAATTATACATCTAAAATATTATTGTTAATTAAATTATACATCTAAAATATTATTGTTAATTAAATTATACATCTAAAATATTATTGTTAATTAAATTATACATCTAAAATATTATTGTTAATTTTAAAGTTGTGACTTTATAATTGTTCCTCTATTATCAGCACATAAATTCTTTTAAAAATTATGCCTTAATTTACACCTAATCTTATTAATATATTTATATACTTATTGTATAAACTTAATGTATATGTATCTGATTATTATGCAGTAGCTAACATTTTTTAGGACATATAAGCTTTTATATAATACGTTACAATATAATTTTAAATAAAGTGTTAAACAGTATTTAACACTTTTGTTTCTTAAATATATTTTTGTAATTACATTTCAAACAAATAGTGAAATCTAAAAGATTTTTATTAAAGATATTAAGTAAAATAATTATTAAAGACAGTTTTAAGTTATTTCAACAATTATATATAGAATTACATCAATAGAATTTTTAATAGTTAATGGTTTAATAACAATGACTGCTACAATAAGTGATTTGCAAGAAAATTAGATCAACTTATTTATGTTGTACTTAATCTATTTTCAAAATGTTATTGTATTAAAAGTTTGGAAAATTTAGATAGTCATTTGTCTTAATAATGAGAACTTCAGATTACATATAATATTTATTACTACTCCCTGCTATGTGTATGTGTAACAGAATACTAATTGGTTATTTGCTTAATATATTAAGTTTAATATCAGATAATATAAAGTTTTTTAAATATTCTTAAACAAACTTATTTTTCATTATCTTCCTGTAGGGCAATGTTATATGTGAAATATGTCAAATATATTATTTTTATACAATTTTTTTTTTTACTTATTAAAAATAAATTTGATACAAATAATTAACATCAATCGATAATAATTTCAACTCAACAAACAACATCAACAAAAATTCATTTTATGTTTAAAACATAAACATGTACAATAATGTATACCAGGCTTAAAAATTAACAACCTAGCAAGCACGTCATAAAATATCCATTTTCATAAAAGTACTGATATATAAATCAAGAGAAAAATATATAATCCAAACCTTAACGAATAACTCTTACTATAATCTGTGGCGCCATCTACTAGAAACTAAAATCTCTACTTCTTGAAGAAGATTTTTGATTCGGATTTATAATATAATATATATATATTTAAAACATGTAATTGCATCGTAAACATTTTCAAAACATTAAACATTTTGTTATTTAAAATTAATTTAGAAATATAATAATATCTTAACGAAGTTTTGAAGAAATCGGTATTCTTTGATTATACTATTTTATAAAATTGTACAAAACATGGAAATTCGTGATAAAATAATCACTTCAACTTTCTTTTATCGAAAAAGTAGTCATAAATATGTTTTACACATTAGAATAAAATATTAATAAATATTCATTTGGTAAAAGATGTTCTGATACGACCTTTTTCTGTAGACATTTTCACAATTTATTACTTGGATAATAATATCAAACCTTTAATGTCTCAGACGTAAAATGAAAATAACTGCACTGTAATTGTGAAGAATTGGCTATTTTTTAAAAATACAAAAAAATGCTTTAGGTTACTAAATTATATTTATTTTCATTTGCTATCAAATTATTTTGGTCTATGTATTATTCTAACGTTTTGTGATGAGATTACACAATACACCTGTTTAAATAAATACTTTTTTGCGTTTTATTTTGTTATGTTTGTGTTAAACGATGTTATCTGTTTGGCGATGAATATTACGGTTGCAATACAAATGCAACTTTAAAACTACGCAATAAAAATAAATATATATAATATTTATATTTATTTATTATATTATATAATATTTATTTTATATAAATATATATAAAATAAATATTAATATTGTGTTTACTATTTTTAATGTGTTCTAAGTTTTTTTTTAAATAACGCTCGATAAAATCTTAAGAAGTATCGATCGTTCAGAAAGAATATACTTAATTAGGATGTAAAAGTATTTTATGCAATGGTACTTCAATATTTAATACATTACTGCAATTGAAAATTTTGACCAATTGAAAAAATCAACTACTGTCTAAAACTTCATTTAACTTTTTCTCTTGGATAGTGGTTAAAGACAATTTTATTTAATGCATGTTGTTTATATATGTTCTGTTCGGAACTTGGTTGTTATAAATATAAAACACTACCAAATTATGTATTTAATAATAAACTTAGCATTTAGTTATATATTTATAGAAAATCTACAGTGCGAAACGTTTGAATTAATGAATATTGACAAACTTTTTGAGAACATTCGTGCTATAAAATAAATGTTATCGCATTCTTGATCAAATTCATTAAAAATAATTAAAAGTAAATAATTAATCCATATTTTCAGAACCCGTTATTTTTAATGAGATAATAGAACTCAATTATTCACCCCTCAGAGGATATATCTAATTTCTTCTCTAAGCAAGTGAAATTAGAAATTAAAATCAAAATGGTGTTAGGTTTAAATAGAAAAAAAATCAATGTTTATGATTAAAAAAACACTATATTACCAAGTAAAAAAAACACTATATTACCAAGTAAAAAAAACTAACGCCACTGTACATTTATGAATTATTAAAGTATTCATACATGGACATCTAAAATATTCCGTACTTGTGCAAAAATTATGGAATCACTAATCGTAAAGATATAATTATAATGGGTTATATATAGATATGCAAAATATATCCAATCCTCAATAATATACTTTATATCAGTTAAAGAGACCATATTAATAGCTCAAATGCAAAAGCAGTTATATCCTAAAGTTCGAAAAAGGATAGTTTGATATCAATAGGTACTTTATAACTTCGGTTTTAATTTTAAAATACAATAAAGAAGAAAAATCCGTTATTTATTAATAAAAATTCAAAACAATTCACTCAAAAGCAAAAGTAGCTATATTCTGGCAAATCAATCTTTATACAGGTGCAAAAGCAGTTATATCCAGCAAGCATGAACATGAGCGAACGAGATTTTTTATTTGTTGAAATTTAAATATAGCGAATTTTGCTTCTTGTAAACAACAAGATGTCGACGCATCCAGTTGCAAAACCAGTTAAATTCATACTCCAGTTGCAAAACAAATTAATTGAAAATTAAAATCTATATTATATATTTAAAAATCTGAAAACTACACTTTTAGGTAATTTTTTTTTACAAAAAAATAAATTATTGTGTGGTTTAATAGCAACAACAGTGTAGTTTTAACAAAGTTTCATGATTCATTCAAAATAGCTTATCGTGCTCATTGATGCTTTTGAATCTAATCTACTCGTATATTACGTTACCAAAAAATAATTTATTAACTTTTATCTCGCTACATTTTTGCTTAAAATAAAATATTTTATAAAGGTTGAAAGAAAATATCACATATTATAAAAGTAGCATCAATTTCGGATTCGATTGTTACTCATGTATAGAAAAAGTACCAAATATAAGTACATTATTCTTGTTAACACGTCAGTTTTAATTATTGATGCAACATCAATCATGTATAAATTTAAGGCAATCTAATTTTATGATCCTCAGAAAATTTAATCATTTTTTTTACAGTTACCAAATAAAAGACGCTACTCTTAGAATTAAGTTATAATTAATTGAGGTGATTTGAAAGGACATTTTTATCAATTTTTTTTATGAATGGGGATTATAGTTGATAAATTAGGATGTTCCCATACACAAAATGAACCAATTATACTTTCTTGATCCAGTAAGCTTACCTAATTAAAATCAAGTTTCAACGAAAAAAAAATATTTTTTATTTTCGGCATTGATATGCTGTGTTAGTACCCGCGTTAAAAAGTAATAAAAAGATATCACCACCAGGAAAAGGTTTACTATTTATAAATAATTGTCATTTGACTAATACTACTTTTCTTGAAACTTATTAAATAAATTAAATATTTTTATATGCGCAACACTGAATTGGGAGATTATTTGTAAAAGAAACAAGCTACTATGTTTTTACACAGTGTTTGGTTTATAACCGACTGAAAAGCGGGCCAACCAAAATTGCCAAAGCGCACCAAAATGAGAGAGGTTATTAATTCGACCGTTATGTTTTTTTTATGTATTTACGCGTAAAATTTCTGTTATAATTCAGATAGTTGAAAAATTCTTTTTTTTGTTGAATAGGGGATGTCCCACTTGAACACCTTTTGAAATAAATATCTTATTATCCGGAATTTAACTATCCGGAATTCTCAATTAACCACACCGTTTAAAAAAAAATATTGTCAGATTTAAAAAATCTTTTTTTTAGTTTTGCTAAATAAACAAATCTACATTTGTAATATTTTTTTAATCGGTTATCTGACCTTTATATATCCGGAAATATCGATTAAACGGACTTTTTTTGTGACAAAAAGTCTTGAAGTTGGTGCTAATTTACAAAAAACATACCTAAATGTTGGCGCCAATTTCAAAAAAGTTGTAATAAGTATAAAATTTATATTAAATAATTAAATTTTTTCAACTTGTTCGTAAAATTATACATTATTTTTTACTTTTTAGCGCATTTTTTTTACAGTTGGTTTTCCTTCTTTTTAAAAAAGATTATTTAATTGAATATTTTTTTTAGTTTAAATGTTATGTGTTGAAGATTATAATTTTTTTGCAATAACGGAAGTTCTTTTTCTTATGCTCTCTATTAGAAATGTTATAAATGGATTTTTTAATTTAGTGTCTGTATGTCTCAGTTAATATATTTAGATGATAAAATATTTGCAATACCTTATTTTTAAAACTTTGATATATATATTTAAGTTTTGTAAAAAATATATATATTTAAAAAGCGTAACTATTATAAGTATATAGTTTCTAGCATTTGTTTTGGCAGGTGTAAATTCTGAAAAATATCAATTTTCAAAGAAAAATGGTAATGTGTTTGGGAAAACGTGAGATAATGAAAAATATGGAGATTTTATTTGCTTTCTATAATTAGATTTCCTTTTAGAGATGTGCTCCATCAAGTCGCCGATGCTCATTTAAAAGGAAACCCTAGAAAGTTCCAAAACACAATGGCTGAAATATTCTCTTATGTCCCTTTCCCGAAACCCGCACATTTATGAGCTGCTCTCATTCAATTAGAAATCCACAAACAGTAACAACACAAATCCATTCGCTTCTTTTTAAAAGGATTTTTTTTTCTTCTTCGCTGTCGAACAAATCGAGTATTTACTTTCTCAAAAGGACGGGAAATTTGCATTTTTCTTTGTCTGCCCCCATTTCCCCTTGTTTCTTCATCGCCACATTACAAGTTTCTGCCTTTCCATCCTTACCAAACAAAGCTTGTTGTAGTCTCGTGCTCTTGGAAACCGTTTTTTATCCGTTCTTCATAATACAAACATTTTGATTAATTAAGCCCTTGTTTAATGAAGTGCCCCACCACCATTGTCAGTATTCCATTAAGCACAAATGCGCGTTCGAGAACACGAAGGGAAAAAAATGGCTAACTATTGGCCTCCAGCGACGGAAAAATAAATTAACCGCATAGTGGCAACATCTCGTTTTGCAAACGATCGAACTGCATTGTTTATAGGCTGAGGCGCTGCAGGAATTATCTGATCACATAGAACTTCCCATTCGAAGCCAGACTGGCGTGAATATTGCGTTGTTTGTCGCCAAATCTAATCTTTTGGTCGTTGTTCGACATTGCTGGTGCGTACCTTGTTTATGTGTGACTGGGACCCCAAGGAATGACGCTTAAATTTCTTGGTTGATGGTTTTATTAAAGTATCCACTGCTAGATAACATCTTTAGTGGAATAAAAGAGTCATTAATTAAATTTAATGCTGGCGGGTTTCTTCATAAAATTGCTTTGGAGATTGCCAAAACAACGCCTCGAAGACCAGAAATGGCGGAAATTTCTTTTCAATGTTCCTTGTTCTTTACGCGCAATTTCCGTCGGTAAAAGTGAGATAACCTAATTATAGTTATGCTTAGTACATCCAGTTAACGTTTTATGAACCGATTCCACTTTTAAAAGCGTTTATGTGGCAAAGCGATGATGTTTTCTATTTACTTAGTATGTAGTTAAAATTTAGCATCAACTTTTATAAACAGAAATACATAATTTTTCTAAAGTGGCAACAAAACACCCAAATTCTGTTCGATAATATGTAGTTAGTGAAAGTTAATTATTTAAAAGATCGTTTCATTAGTAAATCTATTAGGTAGAAGTTTTATCTAAACTGCAAACACAAGCAGTTTCGCCATTTCATAATCTATACTTACAATGTTTCAGAATAGATTGTTTAACAAAATATTGTGCCATAATGTATCAGCATTTATAAAATATAATGCCTTGTAAAGTTTATTAACGTTGAAACTCGTTTACTACAGAAACTTCCAAAATGCAGTTTATGGTACACAATACCCTTTAGTTTTAATTATTTTAAATTTACTCTTGATATTTTACTCAATTTTTATACTGGATGCTAAAATCTTCATTTTTTTTTTAACTATTAAGTATAAAAAAGTTTTAATAATAAAAGTATTTAAAATAGTTGCAATCAAAAGGAATATTCCTTTTAAACGTACGAGTTGCTTGAAAATATTTTACTTCTAAAAATGTGTGAGTTTTTATATATTGAACAGTTTTACGTTATTGTTATTTATCTTCTAATACAATCTATGGAACAAATAAAAAAATCTTTTTTTAATAAGTACATTACTGTCGAATTGATAAACTCTCTCCTTGGCGCGCGATTTGGCTGTTTTAATTTTTTAAGTTTCTGGCGGTTTTATTTTATTTGTTTGGTTGGCGCACTGTTCAGTCTGTTAAAAGAGGAAAACGAAAACCTACTGTAAGGTAAATGCGCTGAAATGTAAAATATGATGGTTAATTTTAAGAAATGAAATTATTTCATATCAATTTAAACATATTACAACTTTTTTTCAAATCGGAGCCAAAATTGAGGTATGTGTTTTGTAAATTAGCACCAGCTTCAAAAAGTTATAATAAGTATAAAATTGATATTAAATAATTAAAATTCTTCAACTTGTTCGTAAAATTAAAAATTATTTTTTACTTTTTAGTGCATTTTTCTTACAGACAGTCGGTTTCACTTTTTTGAAAAAGATTATTTTGTTTTTACTTTTTTAGTTTTTATTTCAACAGGAGGCCCCCTATCCAACAAAAGAAGAATTTCCCAAATATCTAATGTAGAACAGAAATCTTACGCAAACATACATAAAAAAAAATACATAACAATCGAATTGATAACCTATCTTCCTTTTGGTGCATTTTGCGGGTTTGGTTAGCGCGCTTTTCAGTCGGTTAAAATAATCCTAGTTGTTTGGATTGATGATTTGATTTGTGTTGACATAAATTGTAATTTTTTTTTTCATTTGTTCCATGACTTAACGGGTAGTTTTCAATATATACTTTCATAAATAGATCTTCTAGACAAATATCAAATAAAAAGTTCATCTTTAAATTTAAACATATTTTACTTTTCAAAAAATTATAATCTCAACGTTTAATCTCAGTTTCATATGGATATCTAAATGCTTTATGCTATTGACATTTACGATTCAAAGTTAATAAAATGTCTTTTAAATCTTTTGTTGGCAATAATTTTTCCTATACAACTTTTATGTATCTATTAACCGCTTACAGGTACACTTTTACCTTCATATATTATCAACATATCTGCTTATTTACATCTCAATGAAATAACGTTAGTAATTCCTAGAAATCTGAAACATTTTTAACAAATTTGTCAGAACTACGAACCAAATTTACCTACGTAAGTTAAAATATCAATGAAATTAAATCTGTTAGTAATAGTTTAATACAATGTTGAAATAGCTTTAACTAATATAAGAAAATACGCATGGTAAACATTTATTTAAAAATGGTACACTTCACAAATGATTCAAATACAGAAGAGTTGATCGGATACCAGCTCCGTAAATAAATAGAATTAATAATGAACATTCAATGATGATTAAAACACACTAGAAAATTAAAAGGACAGATAAAATAAAAGAAAAACATCGAAAAAAAATACAATTTCAGTATTGTATAAATATATGTTATAAATTATCATCACAACTACAACATGAACTATTCAGATGATCACTTGAAGTAAACAAAAAAATTATATTTCTTGGAGTGGAACATATATATGTGTAGTTAGTTTTACAATAAAAACATTGCATTTTTTGCATGAGTAAAAGAAAATCAGTAAATTAAAAGTATTAATAAAGTGTTTTCCTATTAGTGCTTTATATTTCTAAAAAAATATCGAAAACTACTTTTCTAAAGGTTTTTTAAACTCCACTAGTCATAATTATTAGATATACATTTCCTCTATTAAGAGTTAAGCATTAGGCTTAAGCTTTGATTTGTTCTGATGATACGTAAGCATATGGTAGCGGATTATGTGGCACGTGTATGCGCAAATGTCGCTGTCGGAAAATGTGTCCTTCTAAAAAGTTAGAAAGTGGAAAATCTTTCAGAGCCTTGTTAAAGTACAACGCCAGTGGGTAATCTATCTTGTCTACAGCATTCGCAGTCAGCACCCAGAAATAAAGGGGCCCTAACTGAGTTGCCACAGATTCCGCTTTCACTGGTTCTGCCCCTTCAACAGCATCCTCGTCTCGGAAAAGGATCTCAGCAGACGAAAAATCGACGTATGGCTGGTCAGCAGAAGTCACCTGCAAAACCCCATTGTCCTTTGTCAGGTACAAGACAGTCCTGGCGTGGACTTCATTAAAGATGATAGTGGCATTGCCCTTTCCTGTCACTTTGAAGATCTCGTACAAAGTGCCGTTGGCGGAGAAAATGCAATTGGCGTATAATTTGGGATAATGGATGCCGATTTTTATTCTGGATTCATTGAGCTGGCTTTCTAACTGCGTGACTCTGTAATCGGACAGTCCACCAACGGTTATTTTCTTCATTTTCACGTCGAAAACTTCACCAGCGACCAAAGGTTGAAGCTGCATGTCGTCGAGTCTTACAGGATCGAGGATCTCGCCCACTGGCTCGTCCATTCCAGTCTTCATTTTAACGCTCAAGTTCTGCATGATGTCGTTGAAGAACTCGTCCAGAGCCTGGTCTGCCTTCTTTAGACGCTCTTCTTCGCTCAGTTTGTTCTGGAAAGGTATTGGGTTTTTAACTTTGGGGTTTATCTCGTTGAAGTTTACCCTTTGTTGCTCTTGTTGCTGCTGTTTCTGCTGTTCTTGTTGTTGGTATTGTATTTGTGGTTCTTGCGGCTGATATTGTATTTGTTGTTGTTGCTGCTGCTGATTATATTGTACCTGCTGCTCTTGGGGTTGAAATTGCACTTGCTGTTGCTGCTGCTGTTGCTGTTGTTGATATTGTATTTGTGGTTCTTGGGGTTGGTATTGTATTTGCGGTTCCTGGGGTTGATATTGTATTTGCGGTTCTTGTTGTTTCTGTTGTTCTTGTTGCTGATACTGTATTTGTTGCTGTGCTCCCTGCTGAAGATACTGTATTTGTTGCTGTGACCCCTGCTCCTCTTGAGGAGGCTCCTGTACAGCTTGAACTGCGGGTGCTGTCTTGATAGAGGAAGCCTTATATTGCTTGATGTTAGCAAAGTGTTCCACTTCTTGGAACCCTTGTGGAACTGTAATTGTTTCTGTAGTTGTGGGTGGTTCTGTAACAATTTCTTGAAAAGTTGTCGCGGCTGCGGGACTCCAAGGCGGTGGGAACTGACTGCTAGCTTCTGGAGCTTTTACCCTTTGATTGAAGTAGGCTGTTTTTATGGATGATGGTGCGCGAAACAGAGATTCCACTGGGGATGGTTTGTCCGCTGGTTTTTCACTTGTGGGTGGACTTGGATCTTCATTTGTGGATGGATTTGGCTTTTCACTTGTGGATGAAAGTATCGAATCTGTTGACACTTCTGCTGTGCTTTTGTAGACGGAATCCGGCTCCGTTATACGTGATGATATGCTTTCATCGCTGGCATCTGAAATCAAAGTAGTTCCCTTAATACTTATATACTTAAAATTTTACTTTATTGGATATTTTTCATTAAAACTCTCTAAAGTTTATTACTTTTTATTTATTAAAATTTATGTTTAGATCCAAAAAAACAATTCTCTTGGACAGATTTTTTTAATTTTCTTAGTGATTTGATAAATGATTTCTGAATTTATTTCTATATTGCAAAAAGCTCTTCTCAAAATAAAGTTCATTTAAAGCTAATTTAGAATAAATGTTAGTTCTAAAATCTATTTTCCTGTAGATTAACTTTACATGTCTTCACGAAATTATTTTATCTTTGAATATAGTCTTTAAATAAAACTCAGTTATAAAACAAAGATGAACCATTTCTTCGCAATAGTGCTTGGCAAAAAACAATTTAAAAATACTAATTTTACAATTATTTTTAAAAATATATACTAATTTTACAATTATTTTAAAAAATATATACTAATTTTACAATTATTTTTAAAAATATATACTAATTTTACAATTATTTTTAAAATATATAGACTAATTTTACAATTATTAAAACAAATATACTAATTCTAAAATTTATGCAAACACATCCAAGTTTGTTCTTCGTTATAATAAGCTTATACTTAGTATAAGAAAATACGTTTCCCAATTGACCTTTAAATTTTTAAAAGCCAATAAGTAGATTTTAAGTGAGAGATTAAATTACTCTTACCCGTTATTTTTTCCACTTAGATTAAAAAAATAGGAAATTTAAACTGCATTGCAGAGGTTGCAAAAATTTAAATTTTAATTTCTTATAATATATCAATTAACATTTAACTAATAAGTCTTTATTATTTTCAATAAAAACGCATTTGTGTTTTTTTAGTTTATCAAAGTATTATTTGTTTTAATGACAGTCATCTTATATTTTATATTTTAACCAAGATTGAAAGAAATGCGATTTTTGCAAGCTGAAGTATAAAATAGTATTTAAAGATTTCTTTAACGGGCACGTGTTTTGCAAAAAAAAAAGAAGAATGCTTAAACATAACTTGAGTTTTAAAAATTGTCTGATATCACATCTTTCACGAAATTAAAAGTTATCACTTTTCAACTATGCACAATCTGTTATATTTCAGTTTGAAAAGAAACGCAAGTCATAATTAATGTCAGTAGAACCAAAAATACCATATGGGAAGTAAAATCTTTGGTCGGTGTTTCCAGTTGCTTTCTCTTTTTTTTTTTTTTTTTTTTTTCCTTTTAATAATATGTAAAATATTTCCAATTTTGAAATCAATTTTACTTTTATTGTCCATAAGAACAATGAAAATTAAATCACAATTATTTTATGTATTAATTAATTTTAATGTGGGGTATAATAAATTGAATATATTAATTAATAATTTTAATTTTTTAATTAATAATTTTAATTTATTAATTAATAATGTTAATTTATTAATTAATAATTTTAATTTAAAAATTAGTAATTTTAATTTATAAATTAATAATTTTAATTTATAAATTAATAATTTTAATTTATTTAATTTTAATTAATAATTTTAATTTATTTAATTTTAATTAATAATTTTAATTTATTAATTAATAATTTTAATTTATTAATTAATAATTTTAATGTATTATTTAATAATTTTAATTTATTAAGGAATAATTTAATGAATTATTTAATAATATGAATTTATGATACAATAATTTTAATTTATTAAGGAATAATTTAATGAATTATTTAATAATATGAATTTATGATACAATAATTATAATGTGCTAAATAATAATTTGAATTTATTAATTAATCATTTTATTGTGATAATTGTTAACTTATATTTATAATTTAATCATTTAAATGTGTTAAATAATAATTTTAATTTATTGATTAATAGTTTGAATTTATTCATTAATAATTTTAATTTCCTAATCAATAATTTTAATTTCTTAAATAAAAAGTTTAATTGATTTATAAATAATTTATTTTAATTAATAATTTACTTTATTAATTCATATTTTTAAATTATTAAATAATCATTTTAATTTGTTAAAAAAATTATTTGTTTTAAGTTTTATAATTTGATGTTTCTTTCTTGAAATTTCTCTTGGTAAACATCAGGGAATTATAATTTTCCTTCTCACAACTTTCCTCTATTTAATAAAGGTTTTTAACTATTACAAAAAGTTTTTTTTTAATTCACCGTTCCCTTAGGAACCCTTCTTTTGTGAATAAATATATTGAAAACATTTATTTAATAAAAAATAAATTTTGTTCCATTGAATACAATTTCAAACACACCTGCATTGGTATTTTCTTCTATTAAAGTAGAATTTAGATTTAATGAATTAATACATGTTTTTTTTTAAACTATACACTCAATTTCTTAAATTAATAAAAATTTACATTTTATTTAACTCAAATTTGTTTTTTTATGAGATTGTATAAAAAAAATTTAATTTAAAAAAAATTAATAATTTTTTAGAATTGATAAAGCTTGTTTTGATCATTTCTACAATAGTCGTTTCAATTAAAATTATCTTTAAAAATGTATACATAATATTTTTTTTATATTCAATCAACAACATTACACCACAAAAGAAATAATGATTTTATGAAATACGCACCAGTAGTCGCAATCACTAGACGAACTGAAAACAGTAGGAAGACCACTAGCCAATGGTTCTCCATGTTGTAATCCAATATCAACTGAGTTCCTGTTCAATCTATGGATAAGAAAATTCCTTAACTATCAAATTGTAAGATTATATAAAATATATTGATTTGTGACTTATACTATGTAATGAGATGAGACACAAGTTACTTCTTATTCTTTATATAACTTTATTTTACTTATATAAATGTTGGACTTTATTTTCATATGGTCAAAACTTTTTTTGAAAAGATCAAAACTTCAATTGTGCTGACCCTTCCCAGGAAAAAAAGTAAGCATAAAAATTTTGAAAATGAAGGTTTTATGCAGGAAAACTGCAGATTTTTTTGAAGATCTATAAAATTAAAGGTTTTCGTTTCAATATCCTTCATAAAAACTGTAAAAAACCTTCATAAAAACCTGCAAAATAAACTTCAATTTTTAATCATGAAGGGAAAATGCAGATATTTTAAAGGTTTTATGCAGAAAAATTAAAAACTTAAAAAAAACTGAATTTTTTTGTTTCAATATCCTTTATAAAACTTTCAAAAACCCTTCAATTTGACAATTTTGATAAAGGTTTCATGCTGACTTATTTTGCTGGGTTTTTATTTTCTATAGGGGTTTACCTCCTAACATTCATCCATCTCAGAGCTTTACTAGGCAAGGCCGTCTCGCCTTTCAGCAAGGAGCGTGGTGCATTTTAACAATTTCAAAGTTTTTGTGTACAGAATAATTTGGTGCAGGTTTTAAGCAATACATTTATGTTTTTGTGTCTTATACCCCTTTAAAATGTTTTAATATAATTTTTTTAAAAACTGCACCTACATTTCAGGTGTTAACTACCAAAACAGTTAAATACACCCATATGTAACTATGTAAGATAACGCGTCTTTTAACGCGTAGATCGTCTGTTGCAAATTAAAATCGTTAATAAAGATGAAAATTTTTTAATTTTTAAATTTGTTTAAAATGCAAATTAAGATTATTATCTATGGTACTTGGACATTAATTGGACTTCATTGTATTTTTACTCATATAATTTAAATCATTGAATTAATCGTTTTTTCGAATTGAATTCAAGCAAGATTTTCCAAACAAATTTAGACTATTAAACGTTAACAACAAAAAAAAGTGAAATACTGTGATATAGGCGACATGGCCGTCAAGTGTTATAATTTCAAAAACAGAGTTTCGTGATAAAAGCGTTTAAAGTTTTCAACTCTCCTTAGATATAATGTTAAATGGAATAGTTATTGGGCAACCTATTTAACTTAGAGCCGCGCCATGGCCAAACGATAGATCTAGAGTTTCGGAATTTTGTAGCTCATACCACTTGGCTGCCAAACCGCCCGTATGTAACTTAGTAGGATACAATATTATTACAGCATTTTGAGTGTAGTTTCAAAAAGAAATTAGATCGGAATCGATGATTTTTTTTTTGTGTTAAACATGACAAACGTCACCCGTAGTTGGACGTCATTATTTGAATTTGCAACTTTTGTATTTTTTTTAAAGAAATATAACAAAAGCACTAGCTTTTTAAAAATTTAAGAATGAGAAAAAAAATTCTTTTAAATAGCACAAAAAAATTTACTTTAGAATGACTTTATATTTCATTAAACAAAAATCCCTATTTTTACTTTTAAACAGTAGGATGTTGATTAGCATTTAGAAACTTTCAATCAAAAATAACATTGTTTGACTTTAAATTTGGAAATCAAAATTGTGGTCTTTTTAATATATATATTTATATATATATGGGATATTTCTGATGAACTTATTTTACATAAAATAACCTTTTAAAAAAGAAGAAAACCGACTTGAGAAAAATGTGCTAAAAAGTAAAACATAAATTTTAAATTTTACAAACATGTTTTAAAAGTTTAATTATTTATAATCAATTTTATACTTATTTCAAGTTTTTGGAATCTTCGCCAAAATTTAGGTATGTTTTTTTTTCTTGTAAATTGGCACCAACTTAAAAAAGTTGTAATACATATAAAATTGGTATTAACTTACTTAATTTTTCAACTGGTTGTTAAAATATTATTTTTTAGTTTTTAGCGCATTTTTCTTAAAGTTTTTTTTTTGAAAAGGTTGTTTTATTTTTCCCTTTTTAGTTTTTTATTTAGCAAAAGGCTTCACCCCCTGCTGTTATTCACCACCATTCAATTCACCACGAATTTTTTATATTTTCCGCGTCCCGAATTCTGTTTAAGAAATGCCGGGTAAACAAAACTATATTGTCTTAACAATGTAATGTAAAACAATCCATATCCATGCCAATAAATTCCGGGTGAACAAAATGTCATTGCTATACAATCTTTATTCAACAGTGAAAATATTTTGAAACCGGAGAAACTGTTAAAGAAAAGTGCGGTTAATCGATATTTCCGGATAAACAAAAGCCAATGTTTCAATTTGTCCTTAGAAATAGTAAAAAAATGGCTTATTCACATTATCTCTAAGATGTGTTGTTGACCAAGTCAAAACTCACCCTCACCTTATAAAGGTAAGTGTTATTAAATATTAAATTTACCACGAAAGGAAAAAACATTAAAATATGAATGAAATATTTAATCCAGATTCTTCGCACTAATTTGCAATTGCAATTTCCAACAAACTACCTTTTTTGACTTAATCAAACATGGCGTACGCCGACGATATATAAACTAACGTTATTTTAATAAAACACAAACCAGATTATATTTTAATACTTTCAAAAATATATCACATTAGAACGATAGAACAAAAGTTTTAGTACAAGGAAAGTTCTAACTTCCAAAAGACTAATAAGGAAAACATCAAAGAAGGACTATATAATAATAATTTCAAAAACACATCATATTAGAACGATAAAAAAAATGTTTTAGTCCAAGAAAAGTTCTAACTTCAAAAAGACTAATAAGGGAAACAACAAGGACTATCTAATAATAATTTTAAAAACACATTAAAACGATAAAACTAATGTTTTAGCACAAGTCAACTACCAAGACTAATAAGGAAAACAACAAAGACCATTCAATAACAATTTCAACATCGCATAACAACGATAAAACTAATGTTTTAGCACAAGGAAAGTCGCAACTACCAAAAAGACTAACAAGACAAACAACAAAGAAGGACTACCCAACTCACCTGTCCGTCCTGAACGGTTCCTCTCAAGGTTCTGGCTCTTGAAATCTGCGTGTGTCCGAATGTGGGCATCGGTTCCCAATCCGGAAGAGAAAGAAGATATCGGCAGGTAAGGTAAACATCGAGGACTTACCCTGAAGAAACGAGAAAACCAAGTTCAAGACCTTGATACCCGGTCGTTGAACTGTCTCGCACTACTGGGTCATTACCGTGCTGCTTGCTCGAACACGACACGTTTCGCCACTTGTTTTGGCGAAGGGGGTGTTCGTTGTTAGCTAATCCCATTAGGAAACAGACTGTCTACTTTGTCCTCATAATTTAAAGAGCCCGAACCAGAGAGTTGTAATATTAAAATCCTTCAATACCAGACTCTCGTACGGCCGCGGTGTCAACATTGAAAAGAAAATCCCACATCACGTGGTTATAGCGCTGCCACTATTGGCGTTCAGACATCTGCAGGAGTTTCAAAATTGGCGCACTTTCTTTTTTTTTTGGTGATAAGGAGTTCTGTCCGTATTCAACTTTTTAACATATATGTATTTACTTATTTTCAAACAATATGCGCTAAATATTTCCTCTTCATTACCGAAACGAAAATATTTTATTTGTGTTCAATACTCGAAGAAGCGAAACTCTTTATATTTCTCAGGTTTTATTGTTCATATTTTCTTATTGAAGTATACTTCGCTTATGGTAAATTTTTTACATAAAAACGTAATGCAATTATTTGAAAACTACAAAGTAAGAAAAATCTCCTTAATATATCTGTTGAACTCCCTTAAATTGTGCCACTCGTTAAAAAAAACTATATTTAAATACAAAATTAAACACAAAACCATATTACAATACTTCGATCTCGCTTAGTTCTGAAAGTCGCCAAGGCCTGCCAAGTGATATTGGCGCATGAATAAATTGGCATTTCCACATATCACGTGGTTTCAATGATGCACACACAGAAATCAGCATTTTTATTCCTCTATTACTCTATGGCCCGAACTCCATTTTTTTAATAAATATTTTTTTATTTTTTTTAGCTTTTTGGATTTTTCCTTAAAAAAAACCTTTTAAGGCATTAAAAATATAATATAATGGTGAGTTATAGAAATTCATATTGACCCTAAATCCAGTTCGAGGCAGTCCTCACCTAATATAGTTTTCCAAGTCGGTATTTTACATATTCAGTTTTTTAATTCGAAATTTTTAGATAATTTGACAATTTTAATTCAATTGCGGATCTTATATATATAGATTTCGATATTCAACAGTAATTAAAATGAAAGGTTGATGCTCAAAAATCGAAGACGAGTTAAATTATTATTAGTGTACAAACTTTTAATTGCGAAATAGTACGTTGAATGTCTGATCTGGAAAATTACTGAATTTTCAGTGCTTCATCCGAATTTTCAGTTGGCAAATTGTTGTTGTTTGCACCTCCTTCTCCGTCCAATCATATTCCACAAGCGACGGCCCTGACAACAATACGTCACGATAAATTTTTGAAATTAAAAAAACACACGCACAGTCTTTAAAATTACTATGCTGTGTATTTTACTAAAAATCCCATTAGGAAAATAGTGGTTTCTATAAAAAAAAAATTTAAAGTTTAGGAAAGAAATGTCAGTACTTTTTCCTACGTCTACAAAGTTTTGCTACGTCACCCAACCACTGAGACTCAGCACCTCCATGTCACACCACGGTCACTCATGATACACCTGAGCATATTGTAACAGGCAGCCGCGGCTTAATTGGGCAGTCGTCAATTAAAAATTACTTTTCTCATATATAATCTACCTTTAACGAAATCACAGCACATTTTTCCCTCATACCACATCAAAAGTTATAACAAAAAATCAAAGTTAATTCCTAAATAAAATTAAATTTTTGCAAAAGTTTAAAGAAAATGCTCATCAATTGAAACAGAATGTTGAAATGCAGAAATGAATCGAGTAAAAGAGTTGGATTTTAAGAAACCAGAATAGGCAATCTTTCCTCAATGGGAAAAGTTAAAAACCTTATTTTAAAATAACAATGTTTTAAAACAAGTAAAAGGTAAAAATTATATTACAAAATTTAAACATTACTTTAAATGTATTATTGTGTATAACGATGTGTCTTTCGATTGTCGACTTCAAATTTAGGATCACAATTGGGCAGTCGGAAATTCTCTGAGCAAATGGGCAGTCGGAAATTTGGCTCAGCATAGACCCTGACATTTATATCATTTATTTAATTTGTGGCGTGATGTCACTACCCCTCTTGAAACCCAACCCCATTTTGGAACATAGGATGATATTTGAAATGATATCAAATGATATTTGAAAAAATATTTTCGATTTTTGTTAGGTAGGTATTTTGCATGCGCACTAGGAAAAGAAAAAAATATTTTCAGTGAAGGATTAATTAAAAATAAATGCGTTAAATTTAATCTAAAGTAAAGCAAAGAAATTTATTTGGATATTTTCTTGTTATTATATGTTTAAACTTAATCAAAATATATTATTTTACTATTTTGTCGAAAGTAAAATGTTTTCTCATATGCAATCTTGATACTTTTATTTTCACTCCAATTTTTCATCATTATTCCATCTGTGCAGTTTTAGGGACATTAATATAAAACCATGTCTAAACAAATCAATTCAAATTCATATTTATCTTAATGTTTAATTATTCAACTTTATTTTAATGGCATAAGATAACTAACCAGTTACATTTAAATTTGATCGTGAGACATCAAGTTCAAATTTAATTGGATGTTGAGAAAAAAATATTATCAGTTGAGTTCGTAATCACGAGATGTGATCATTTCAAACTAATCTAGTAAACATAATCGTAAAACCACCGAATGGCCTCAAACACGTGACTTCTTTTCAAAATTATGAATGAATTCAAAAATACTGGCGATTGGCTAATGAATTGGGAAATGTGTGACAGTGAAAATTTATGAATGGAATGACGTAATTAACCACGTGTCTGAGGCCATACATGTTGGCATCACTTTGATGATGTTAGCGAGATTATAACATTATGTTTTCTCTACTATGAAGGATCAATGCTCGAAGTGTGTGATGAGTGGCATATCCATCTGTCCCCTGTTATCAAAAAGTAAATTCATATCCTATGTTGCTGAATTAATCATTCTTTCAAAATGGGACATGTTATGAAATTATCACAACTAACCATATCGATGATATTTTTTTCTAAGGTTAACGAAAAAAAGTTTGCTGTGATATGTACTCACTACATTTTATGGCAACATTTTCCATTATCATCGATCAAATTTGAGATCTTACTACTTTTATGACCCATGAGTTTGTGACGTAAAATGTCTTTAAAACCGCTACATGAGATATTAGGATAACAACATCATGCTACACTTTTAGAGTGATCCATTCCGACACTATAACTACGGCACAGATAACTCATTTGACATACATTTGGTCTCGTCCTATAGGATATTTGGCTCTGGTGCTTGTGAACTTTTACAATAAAGCAAAGCCCGTACGAGGCGTGGATGGAGGAGCACAGATACATTCCGACAATATAACTACAGCACAAACAACACAATTGACATAAATTTTGGTCTCGTTCGATTTGAAAAAAATCGAGAAAATAAGCTGAAAACGACGTCACTTTAAGTTTCCCAAGGTTATCAAAAGGCTCTGAAATTAAATTAAAATGCCGCAGTTTTTAAAAAATTGCTCGCACTTGAAGTGGATTGTTGAGAATTATATGAATTGTAATGTTTATAGAAAGCTAATAAAAAATATCTGACGAATTGATTTTCGATTGATGACTTTGAATTTGTGATTACAATCAGGCATCCTTTTCTGAGGATTTAGGCAGTCATAAAGTTTGCTTAGAATCGGCCCCTGACTCAAGGAATTACAGTTCTAAGATACCTGCTCAGAATAAATCAGATACCGTAAAAAGGAAATCTCAATTGTGAACGGGTCCCCTTTTGTGTGTCCCTTTGAGTTCAACTTTTCTTGTTAAGTAACCCTCTATAAAAATAAACCGGTTGGAGCTGGTTAATCAAAGGTCAGCATCGAAAAATAAAAGAAGCAAAGATGGACTTTTAACAGTTCAGTCACAAAAGTAGACAAAGCATTTGCCAGATAAATAAAATCTGTTTCAAATCAGAGAGTATGTTTCAAAGGCCTCAATCTAATGTATGGGCATTTTTCTCACGGAAATATCAAGGGTCATTTATATTTAGATTCTTATTTGTCAAGCAGGTCAAATGAAATTGGTTATTTTTATATAACTCGAAATATAACTTACAAAAAAATGTTGTTGTTTTTTTAAACTTCTTATTTCTTTTTTAAAAACGTATGGAGAATTTAGTACTTCATTTAAAGCTTCTCAAATAAAAATCGGAAAATACTTATAGGTTACATTAAAGAACTAATAATAATCTGTATAAAACAGGTCATCAGCATTGGGGGACTTGGACCCCTATTGTTGGGGGGGAGAGGGACTAAGTCCCCCAATCAGGTCTATTATACGTGACTGTGGCTTGTCATAGAGAAGAGAGGTATCAGTGTTTGCACGAAGTAGCAATACTTTATTTGGAACATTCATCATACTAAAGCTACAAAATGAACTATTTGCAACAGTTTGGGATCTATCCCGCAGGACAGACCAAAGAACATTGCCTCGTAATTGTGAACCACTGTTAAGTCACGCAAACAGCACTTGAGCTGGCACTCCACACTCCCAACCTCAACATATTTAACGTGCCCTCTACATTGCGATCTTCGAGTGGACGACGAGGTTAGAACTCGCAACTCTCCGATTTCGAGTTTGCTGCTCTTCCAACACGCTAGGATCTTTCACAAAATTTAATAGAAATTTTTTTGGTCCTCTAGAAGCACAAGTATGTTGGTGAACTAAAACTTCCTTCAGACTGAAATTCTTCCACCCTAAACGTAAAAAGAATACGTTAAAGAATACATCTTTAAACAGAACAGGAATGTGATATAACTGTTCCATAAAGAGAACGTAAATTTTAAGCATGTTCCTGATTGCAAAAGATTAATAGTTCCTTAGATCGCATTTGGATAACTTTACTCCGAGTTGAAACACCAAGAATTGCCGAGTTGAAGCCCAAGAAAAGTTTAATGCTACGACGACATTGCGAGAAAAAAAATCGTGTTATGATAGAAACAAAATATAAACAATGTTGAAAATATTATAAAAATATTCTGTACTAATGTTTAAACAGATTTTTTGAAAATGTTTCGAATATCCGGGTACCCAAAATAAAGAATGACCGAATGATGTTAGGTAGCATCTACGCTACGCTAAAGTTGCTAATGAAGTTTTAAGTACGACTAATCATCAAGATACATTAATTTATAATATTATAATTAATAACCTAGATTGGAGCACCAAGAAAGAAACTGAAAATTTTAAAATAGTGACTACATTCGAAACAATATATAAAAACTAACCTATTATAAAATGTAACGTCATATTCCAATATGAAAAATAATTTAAAGTATTTTTTATGCGTTAGAAACCACTCTCACTTTCTCTCAATCCGATATTGGGAGGCCAAAGAAGCAGACTCATGCATAATTCATGCGCTCCTATTTGGACTCATTACCATCTTTATGACGCTGTTGCGGTGTGTTTGCGGGTAATAGGTGTTTTGCGTGGTCAAAAAGAAGATTAAAATAAACACATTCAAACGATGGGCGGGCTTCTCTTTTGCGTTGGAGAGATGCAATTTTCGCTTTCAGTGGAAAAGATGCATCGCCTGTTTATTCCACTTTCCTGTATCCTGTTATCCGGAGCAAGTTTGCCATCAACACTTAAATATGGGCAAGAAACCTCCGTGTTTGTATTCGTAGTAAAATTTTCAATCGATAGTGTATGTTAGTAGTAAAAGAAAGAAGAGTTCATAAAATCTGTAAAATTAACACGATTTGGAGTTAGGTTAAATGCAGAGAGCGGGTTGTTCTACAAGAAATCTATCAACTCTTGCTGCAAATTGTTGCAATTTTATGTCTTTTTTTTTATGTAGCCAACTTAGAGGCATTTTCAAGACGGTGAGCAACAATAAATATGAAAATTATATATTATATCGATTGATTTTCAATAAATAAAATTTTCAATGATACAATCAATTTTCGTAACTTAAAAAATATTCTATTGATACCTTCAAAAAAACTGTAGGTATTAAGCAGCTTTCAATTTACATGCAGAAAATTTTTAGTGTGCTTAAAAAAACCTACATGTCATTTTCATATACAGTAGAACATCAATTATCCGGACTCCAATTTTCCGGATCGCCAATTATCCGGATCGCTTTGAGAAATAAAAATTAACAAATATGTATTTTAAATGGTAAGTTTCTTATGATAAAAAATAGTGGGTAAGTGTAGCTATAGCGGATACACAAACGATGAGTCGCTTTTAATACGGGGTGCAAGTACAAAATGTAAACGAAATTGTTTCCATAGTCATTAAATTACATTACATATCTATTATCAAAAGCAACATTTATTTTTTTACAAAAAAAATATTTTGTTCATGAATTATATAATTAACCGGATATTCTTTTATCCGGATGGTCCCAATTGAACCTGATAATTCGAGTTCTACTGTATTTTTTTTAAGTATTTTTTTTAAACTAGAAGCCCCTGTAAAACAATAGGAATAAATTCAATGTATTTTTTACATGTGTATTGTACTACACAATCTACAATTGTATTCACATTTATACAATGTATCAATTACTTTTAATATTTCTTGACTATCATTTGTAGTTTATATTTTTACATAGTATTATTCGGCATTCTCGTGCCATTTCCGGACTAATTATTCGTATGAAACTAATTATTCCATATAAACATATTTCCAATTAAAATCAATTCATCCCCTTCATTTCGGGACAGAATCCAGCTCAATGCTTCGTTAGCAGCTCGCCGGTTACTATTTTAGAATTCATTATCAGCATGACTAATTGCCCTACAGAGGAATCCAGTGGAGCTCACAGAGTCCCAGGTTCCACGTACTTTGAGGGCTAACTAACTAAAATGGGGCTTTCAAGCCTTCGATTTGCATGAGGAGGTTTGACAAACAGCTTAAATGAACTGCGACGCAGACACCACGAGAAGACGCTTAGGCGAAAACAATGGCGGCATCGTGCAATCGAATGCAAAATCGTATTCTGCGACATGCTCTGATGGTGCCGGGTCTTATCTCTAAAAACAGAATGCTTAACTCCTGTTTCTGGTCGTATGAACGAAGTTTACATTGTAAGTGTCCCATGTCGATGGGTGACTTTAAATATGTAGATTCAGCTTTAGGATTGTTGTATGTAAACTCGGATTGTTTATCTGTATTGAAAGCGATGGATGATTTGTTGTAATCAATGTCATGTGATACACTTGATCTGTTAACACACAAATTGTTAGAGATCAACCTTTTTTGTTTTAATTGTTTATTTAAATTTCATCAATTATCTTTTAATTTTGAATCAAATAAAATTTTGCATTACTAAAAAATAATTCTGAAATAATAATTTTTAAAATCTTGCATACCATATCATAAAAGCAAACAAAAAATAAAAATAAATTTTGTCTTTGTATACTTTTTTCCCCTTAAAGAGTAAATAATATTTTTTTTCACAATTGAAAGTTATTATTTTTATGAAATAAAAGAGCCTATGGGGCATAATTTTGTTTCTGTAAACGCAACAAAATAAATTTTAACTTGTAGGAACTTTTGTTAAATAAAAAGTTATTTATATATTTAATTGTATTAAAGGACATACATACTCTCTCTATATAAGCTGTATGCATGTATGTTAATATATATTATGGATGTTTATAAAGTGCATAATATAAATTTCATATGACACTGTTTTACGACATGTGTATGAGTGTTATGCTAACTGTTGATATCTGAAGCATTGAGGAATAGTAGACAATTTAAGAATTATTTACTAAACATTAATAAAACTTTAGATATTTTACTTGATTTTTAATTATTTCTATTAATGAAACTGTTAAAGTTGAGTTACATTTTATTCTGTTTTCTAACTCCAGTCTGTTTATATAACCAATTTATATGTTAAAACATTTAGTTTTATCTGCAGAACTAGTAAAAAAAATCGAAACATCATCAAGAAAAAAAAAATTAATCTTGTATTTAAAAAAAAACATTATACCGCTAACATAGATGTGAAATTGGTAAGGAAATGTGTTGTAAAATTATAACAGTTAACGACAAAATTAATCTCATTTATCACTCTAAAATATTAACATTAGTTGAATATATTATTTAATGGGTTAATCAATACTTCCAACTAAATAAACAGGCTTGCCTTTTAATGACACTGCACTGGGCGAAACTGCACTTATTTGATTTGCTCACAAGACACATACACAAACCAACCTTCTCTATTGAATGATTCACTTTTGTAAACGACCTTAAAAACCCATTCCATGCCTTATGTAATCCGCGGACATGTTTGACGTTAAATGTTGAATGGAAACCTTATTGATTTGCAGGTGTGCCAAGAAGAATGCTAGGCAGACCAACCCTCAAGGCAGAGAATGTTAGGCAACGATCTGACCTCAGACGAGTTGAAGAAACGTAGAATAACAGATGAGGAGTGCCATAACGGTAATTATTGTTTACTCTTTCATCCCCCTTCTTGGACTGCCTTGCTCCAGGCACAGGAAGCGAATGTTTGAGACTGGTTAAAGTAATCATGATGGTCGGGAAACTATAATTGGATGAATCTGTTGGATTTTTGTATTTATGAAGGAAATGCTTATTTATTTATCATTAACACATTGCCTATTCTAAGCAAAAATTTATGACTGCCCAACGGTTAAGAAAATTTACAACTTCCCATTTGCTCAGAAAATTTATGACTACCCAATAATGATAATGAGTTTGAAGTCGGCAATCAAAAAGCAAACCTCCAAAAACATTTTTTTTTATAAGAAAATTTTTAATATATGTTTGTTGTTTTACCGGTTTACTTTCGTCTACTTTAATTTCATTTGGAAATTAAATTCGATGTAGTTTTTTTAACAGCTTTTAATGTGATATGGAGATTCGAAAAGATAAATTACATAAACAAACTTTCATAACTGCCCTTTTCAAAATTACAACTGATATTTTTTTATTTACTACTGCCCAATTAAATCACGAGTGCCATTAGTCCCTGCATTAACACAGACTTAATAAATCGTTATGAATAACATCTTTAATTGACGTTTCATTAATATTAAACATTTTAAGTAATATACAAACAAAACATTCATGTGAAAAAATCGGATGTAGCTATATCGAGACACGAACAAAAAGGATTACATGAAACAAGATTTTATCATATTACAGAAATAGTGATTGGTCGCCTACAAAAACATTCGGCAATAAAATAGGAGATAAACAAAAGCTCTTACGTCTAACGCCACTTCTAGAATTTTATGCGAATATACACTGAGTGAACAAAATATTATGACCACCTGACGTTTATTAAGTAAAAGAGCTGTGAACTGTTTCCTCCAGAGGGCGGGAGGTATTTTTTAATGAAATGTGCTTGCTTACAACGTTAGTGAATCGTTTTGAACGAACAGGTATAGGTAAAAAATGCGATTTGACGAACTTTTAATGTGAGAGGATTAAAGATGCTCGGAGTTATGGAATTAGGATCGACAAAACCGCTGCATTTATGAAATGTTCAAAAGCAGGGGTAGTAAAAGTGTTTTTAAAGACTGGACTCCTGAAGGACATACAGGTTCCCAATCCGACTCATCGTCCCGCCAAGTTACATTGCCAGCAGTGGCGGCCCGTGGTCGAAAATGTTAGTTTAGCCGAAATCATGCGACTCCCCTCCCCATACATGAACGGAAATTCTTTAATATTTATTACTCAAATCAAAGTTTCCTTTTAATTTTTTACGAAATCATAACAAACAAAAAAAATAGAAAACACTTATTGATTTTTTAAAAATTAAAACAATCCTCCTTTCTTCTAAACTTACGAATAGGTCAATTTTAATATTAACTTAAATGGCAAAGCAACAGCAGGACCATAGTGGTCCTGAAACAACAGCACACACTAAATTTATCACGAAAACTATTTCCGTTCGGAGAGATTCTTGGAAATTCTCGGTTCTCCCACTCATCCCCGCGATTCATGCACGAGCCAATCAGTTTATCGAATTCCCAACTGCAGCCAAAGAAAAATCATTTCGGGCTGTACCTACCCACAAATGCAGCGCATTAGCATGGGGTGAGGGGAAATCTCCATACTACGTAGAGGTTGCCATGGCATCGATGCAACCGATTTCGAACTTTTGGCTGCAATTTTGATTTAATGGAGTTTTTTCCCCTCCTGAATTGTGCATTACGGCAACAGGATTGCTATTTATAGGAGATTTTGTTTATTTACCGTAGATATTTAATTTTCAATTATAATCTTCATTTAAGAAAATTAGTAAAATATCTGATTTTAGCTTTAAAATACACTAATAAATCTAGGTGCAGCCGGGCTGTACTTGCTGTTCCCCACGAGCCGCCACTGATTGCCAGGGTTAACAATTATTTAATAATATGTATATATGAAAGAAACAAATATATTTTATTTTTTTTGTCATCACACATCGTTAACTAACTCCAGGATTAAAGGATAAATCATAATTTTACTTTTACCGAGCTGAATAAATATAAAAGAACGTTTCAAAATTATCGAACAGAATATTTATCGAATACGGTATTTAGTTCACTTTTTTTACATTTTTCACATTCTTTTTTATTTAGACCTTTTAAATTGATGCAAATATCATGTTCATAACCCCGACGGGGCCACTCGGTAAGACTGGATCCACCCCTTCACTGCGGACCCATCCGTTTGGCTACTATCGAATGGCTTCCTAAGGTGTTCAACTTGACTGTCACGAACTCAAACATCAGCTCGACCATCAAGAAATCCCAGTAATGAATCTACATTAACCCCGCAGTGAACATTACCCTCGCATGGTATAGGTCAAAACTGCGGCAGACATACGAATTAGCACACGTATAACTTAACTACTCATTTGATCCGGCTTCGTCTTCCACGAAAAACTTTGAAATAAAGAAGATATTGTGTGGATTCTCACACGCAAGCGGCATTAGTATGCGCGGGGTCGCTTCTTCAAAAGCAGGAAGCATCCACTGACATGAGCGGTTGTTTACCATAGGCCCTCGAAGGTTAAAAATGGAGGTAAAAGATAAGGGGGAAATGATTTTGAGAGTGAAATGTGGTTTGTTTTTAAACTGTAACAAGTTGCAGAGATTTGTGTCTAAGGATATTTTTTTTTCCTAAGATCTCTCAGTTATTGGAATACCGTAGAATTGAAAAGAAAACTGGATACTGAAGAAGTTATGTAAAAGAAATTAAAATTTCCATTGTTTTTATAAATGGAGTTAAGTGTCTTGCCCAACAATGTTTGCTATATTAAGCAGTAGAAATGATATCTTACATTTATAATCGCAAAGCGAATATATTTGTGTATGATAAAGCTATTTTTCTTTGAAATTAACGTTTACTGCACATAACCCCTTCAATTTATTTAGTTGTTAGGTTTAATTCATGTCGCAGAGCTACAGCTACACGGTTTGAAATATACTCAAAAGGAATACTGAATTGTATTTTTGAACAATGGTCCATTGACCAGAAAACATCCGAGCTGGCATGCATTCCAAGCCATAACCAACGTAAGGACATTTGGTTAACAATAGATTTAAAACGCTCCAGGGATTTCCGGATCCAATCGGGATATTCAGGCCGAACAGGGATATTTTTGAAGTTGGCTATTGAATCTCGTAGAGTTGCAAATTCTTAATAATCATTCAGATTTATGATTGCTTCTTCACACAATCTTCTTATTCACTAGGAAGACCGATTCAAAACGCAATATTTTAAAGCATTTTTTTTTTAAACTATGGATTTTTTTTATATAAAATGAATTTGGTAAACCCTTAATTCCCTTCAGCGCTATAAAGCTAGAAAAACTTTTGAATAAAAATAGAAATTTGCAATTTTGATTCGAAAAGCAATGTAAAATAATGTGTTCTTAAAAATGAGAAAAATGTAACCTTTTAAGATTTATAATTAATTTTTTTTTAGATACTTATTGTTGATTGGGATTAGTGGTGCAAGATCTATTAAAGCTATGCTATACTAATTACTAGGCAACACAGAAACTATGTTAAAAACCATAAAATGATTAAATAAAGGAATAGAAACCAATTAAACATATTCCAGAGACCTTAAAACAAACATAATCAAAATTTTCTTATAAAAGCAAGGTTTACAAGATTTAAAATTGCACTTCTAAGAATATCATTTGAATAAAATGTTAAAATTGTAAACAGAAATGAAAGTTTGTTTCGTTTTATCTTGTTTTAACTAAAAAAAGAAGTTAAACATATTGGCAAAAACCTTATAACAAATATTTCTTTGAAAATGTATATACTTATATTAATATGTTTAAAATTTGTAAGTCAAATTATGTAATTGAGTATTAAATAAATTTATAGAATTTTACAAAAATGCAATATTTTTTTTTAAATACTAGATTTATTTCATCAAGTTTTATTTGAATATGGTAATCTATAAAAAATTAAAATTGTGAGCCATATGTAAACAAACAATTAGATTTTTAACATGGATATCAACCAGTTTACCTTTTGATTAAAATCCTTTTAAAAGTTGCTCAGTAATTATGTGCTTCTTTGCAAGAGGCAACAACTCTCCTTAGAAAGTTATAGGCGAATGCTGACAATTTGGCCTACAGGCTGAGCAAGTGCTCATAGATTAGAAATAATAAATAGTGGCAATTTAAATTTATTTAATTTTTCTAATATAAAAGCACAAAACAGGATATTTTTACACTTATATATTTTATTTCACTAGTATATATTTTATGTACAGAATCAAATAAACTATATTATAAACATTATAAAATTATATTCTACATATCATGCTAACATTGACAGAACTTGATCATCAACATAGCACAGGAATCAAATGTCAGAATCTCTCTCGACGCAGACACAGCGTTTTAATCGACCTATTTCTTTTCTAATCGTATCCAAGCTTGGTATAATCATTGCATAGTACTCGTACTAGGTTTTTTGCACATATCCATTAGAACAATGAGGTACTTCACAATACTATAGGAATTAGCACACATATAACGAAGTATTTTCTATGTCGTACGGCCATAACATCAGTACCATAGTGCGATTTTTAAAGACACAAATCTTTAGTCTGCAACCAGCTATTAAAAAAGGCTGACAGTTTGCTATATTAATCTATATTTAATATACCACTTGATGAGAATGAAACATATCAATAAAATATGTGAACAGATTTCAATCAAATTTATTTACTTAAAAACAATTTTATTTGTACAAATTTTATAATTTTTAAACATTACTGTGCAAAGGTTTGAATATATGAAATATGCATATATATAATTTATACTACATTACACCCCTTGAAGTTAAAAAAAAACATCTTTATGAGATTAAAAACATGAGAATTTTTTTTAAGCTCAAAGTATTTTCGATTAATAAATTTTAATTTAAAATCACAAATCAATTATTACAAAAATTTACAACCATCCAAAACATTAGTTACTACTTAAAACACTTAAAACACATGTTTAAGATATTTATTAGAAGGATAGAAATGGATAGAGTAAGTCAAAAACAAAGTTCCCCGAACTTTACCAAATTCCTCTCTAAAATTACTGTAACACTAACACATCATAAAACAAGAACTTTTAAATGGTGAAACAAACTGAAATACATTTGAAACATTCTGAAAAATATCAAACATAAATGTCACCAACAATACAAAATACTCTTTCCATAAACATAAAATGAAGTTTCATAGAAAAAAAAGGTAATGGGTTATTTTAAATATAAAAAATAGAACATCTGAAACAAATATAAAACAATCACTTTGAAATAATAACACAAAAATATTAGTGACCACAAGAGTATGCTCGATCATCAACGTGTCAACAAACTACATCCTCAAGGTCACAATTTCACCCCGTAGTTTCAGCACTCTTTGAATCCTCGAAGGAACCTTTAGAGCAATCAGAACCGGTCTCCATCTTAACCTGCTCTCCCCCAAACCCATTCTTGCTCTTAGAGTCTTGCGAGTCAACTGGTGGTTGTTGGTCAACAAAGTGATTGGCAAAGTTGTCGTCAAAGTTGCACTCGAAGGCATCAGGATTCTCCTGCTCTGATGCAGCCTTGTCTTCAGCAGGCTCTCCTTTAGCAGGGACATCTTTAGCAGGTTCTTCCTTAGCAGGCTCATCCTTGATTTCTGGGGGTTCTTCATCGGAAGTAGGGGTGTCGCCGGCAGTAATGGCAGTGACCACGACAGTGGGACATTCATCGGTTCCCTGAGAGGGACTGGTCTTCTCAGAGCTGACTTCATCCTGAACGACTTCGACGTTGGCTTCTTTAAGGTTGGATGTCTGTTGAAAGAAATGTTTATGCCAATGAACATTCTACAGGTTGGCAACATAATTCTGGAAAAAAAGTTCCCTGATATTTCCATGGTGGTGCCACAAAAATTTCCCTGATTTTACAATTACATTAAAAAAATTTGCAATACATGCTTTGTATAGAAACTAAGTATCCACGCTACATTAAATCTATTACATTATAAATGAAAAATTATAAGCAATACTTATTGCAAGTTAAAGTAATAATTTAAGGATACAACCCAAAATATACAATTGCGACAGGCATAATAGTAATTAAACGTGCTCTCTGAAATAAAAAAAATGCAAAAAAAAGTTTTTTCAATTATTTCTATTTGCTATAATTTTAAGTGTTTTATATGCTTCATATTTCTTATTCCAAACTTCAATAAATTGCATATTCATTAGTCCCTCATAACCATGCTTTTTTTTTAATTCTTTTTCAGAACTAAAAGGAAATATTGACAACTAAAATACCCAGAACAAAAGGTACAATAGACGATAATTGCCGTTTTAATGATATAAATTTTAAAATTTCCCGGTTTTCCAGGTTATGTTACCAACTTGTTCTAATACACTTTAAACCTGTTTTTGATGGGTAAACCCTTAAAGCTCGATGTACAATGTTAAAATGAACTATTTCAGTAACTAGCTGTTATTTTGGTATGAATGCAAACTTCAAAATTGCTGCTAATTGAACCAATTGCAATTTATTTAAAAGTATGGCACCGCAACGGTATAACTTAAAATCTGTTATAAGCCGGAAACATTTGGGAATACAGATGATTCAGTCATTCTGACTTTAGATAAAGATTTCATAGATAAATGACTTAATGCAGTTGCACAAACTGGAATTCAACAATGTATTGAAATCCTTTACAAACAATGGACCTTTATTTAAGATTGGTTTAAATTGCACACTACTTTTGGATTCCCCCCATTTTTTTAAAGAAATAATCTTGGTTTTATTTTCAATCATACTTGGTTGTGCAACTAGTTTCATCTATAAAGACTATTTGGTGACAAGTTTTATTTATTTTCATTCAGTAACTGTCTATATATATATATATATATATATATATATACATGTTATTTGAATTAAAAAAATCCCACACCACCCACACAAGCGGCTTGGCCACCAAATGGTATAAGTCACAAAAATCCGAAAACAAACTAACACCAAACTTTATGACTAGCAGTGGCGGCCCGTGGTCGAAAATGTTAGTGCAGCCGAAATCATGTGAACCCCCACACCCCCCACCCCCACCTAGATCTATTATTTGGCTAAGTGATGTAGGACCTAGTTCAATAGAATGCATATTAATGAGTTTAATGTCATTCCACTTAACATTACAACCAAGACAAGTTGCTCGCTTAAAACACTCTTATCGTAAAATTCTTTTATTGGATTTATACCACTTGGTTGCAAAGCCACCCAAATATACCCTATTGTCTATCTATAAATCCAATTATCTACTATCCAATTACATTACCAATTTATATATTCAAAATTAAGTACTTTTTAGTACACACATTGATTTTTGAAATTGTACTTTATGATTGGGTGTAAACACTTTAAATTCAACTAAATCAAACTTAATGTAATTTAAAATAAATACTATACCACGGTCTTTGTAGGACTATCAGGACTTGATACAAGAGGAGCATATTTACTAACCTCATCAGCAGCTGTAGAAATAAATATTAGTTTAGAAAACCAAAATAACAAGAAAATATTTTTTTCATTTTAATTTAACTTCATGAGCATGCTTTGTAATAAGAAAATGCATTCAAAAAAGTTTACTTTAACTAGCTGCTAAATATATTAATAGTAGTTTGTAGCTAAAACTCTAACTTCTATGTCTAATAAATGAAAATAAAATTATATGTCAAAAATGAATAAAATATTCATTGCACTTGCAAACTTCCAAAACTGAATTATAAAATATTGTAAATCCTATAAAATGGGACTTTTTAAAGTATTAAACTAAGTTAATTTATATAATCAATACTGCATGAAGAACATGTATCCTTAAAATTTATAAAGAGAATCATTCAAAAAACAGTAAAAGAATAGCAAAAGCTTCCCTTTTGATAGATAAAAACTTAACATATATATTAAACATATTGTAATTCCCAAAACAGCTCTTGCTTCAAAAGTAACTCAAAAGTAATGTTGTTTCCTTTGTAGTTTTAATGGATAGTGACCCTATCCCTTTGTGGATATATTATACACAAAAAATTATGTTTTTGAATAAACAAAATTACAAGTGGATTTTTTCAACTACGCTTATTTCCATGTCTGTTGTACACAAGAACATTAGAACTGTTGGAACAGATGCAAGCTTAAATATAGTACATGAATTAATTAAAATAAAATACACATAATTCCAGTATTTTGAAACGTTAATGAAAAAAAATTTAAAAGTTTAATACCCTAAATATATTTAGTATCCAAATTATATTTAATACCAGAATTTTATTCAGTATTATTAGACATTGATGACCGATAGTTTGCAAACTTAAAGCTTGGTGGTCTGTAAAAAAATATAAAGACTGGGAAACGCTGATTTATAAGAAATAAAATTCTGTTATGATATAACTTTTTTAGGTTCCACACCCAAGCAAAAACATTTTTTGTTTACGATTTTCTGCTCATGATGTATATAACAAGCATTGAACATTGACAATTTCTTTTTTAATGAAAAATAACCTATTTCCATCAGACCTGGACAAAATGTACAGTTCATTAACCTCCAAAACTTAAATTTAAAATATTTAACTGCACAAACAAAAAGATGCATAGTGTTAATATTTATAAAATGTCTTACTATGATATAAAAGTCGCAGAACAAGAGTAATGCAAAAGTGTACTATAGTAAGAAGAAGAAGAATGAATTGAAGAATATTAACTGTGACATGCATTTCGTGCACATTTAAGGAATGAGTCAAGACTTGCTAAGAAATGCAAAATGGAAGTTTACTCTATTAATTTTCTAATTCCGAAGGCTAAGGCTGGAACTATGAATGCAAATGCATAGAGAAACAAGTTGTGGGCAGATCTTCAGAGTGATCAAAAACTAAAAGAGTGATTCAAAATGTGAAATCTCAAAAAAAAGTGAGCAGGTGCGAAATTTTACCAGCTGCTTCGTGTTCACTGGATTCAGTGTCGGATGCAGAAAATTGTTCTTGGTACAGATGTTGCTTTTTTTTATTTAATTCAATGTGAAAATCTTCATCCATGTGTAATGTAACAGCTGGAATTAAGGTAATTAAAACACTTTGTATAGCAGATAAATTGCTGTTTATTGTACAATAAGCCTTCAAACAATGAAAAGAAATATGCAAAGTCCCTATACATAACAAATACATGATCAATCATTGGAGCAAATGATATAATTGACAAATATTAAAAGCATGATATTAAATAAAAATGCAATGAACACATATTGCAAATTATTTTTAACTATTTAACAGCGAGATATTTAACAAGCCTAATGGCAAATAAACATTTAAGATATAATTAAGAGTCTCAATAAAATAATTTATGACTCTTATAACACACATTTCTTATGGAATAAATTCAAATGATATTGTAAACTGAGATTTATTCAAATTATGATTATATTTTTAAATATGAAAAATGCCCTGGTATGCAAGTATTTTAATCTATTAAATCATAGAGGTGCATTAACAATCTTTCAATTTAAATCAAAAATATTTCTAAATTATTTGCATAAATTATAATAAAGTTTAAGAAGTTTTAATAAACTACTGTTACAAAATATAGAAACACCAGCAATTTCAATTAAATTACTTCAAAACATTTGCTTCCATCTACATAGTTTTATTTTACAATTTTCACACTTAGATTGTCATTATTATTTACACTATGTTTTGAACAGTAGAGCATTTAAAAGCTGTACTGTTCAAATATGGAAAAATGCAACAAAAAATGCGCAAAATAAATTCTTAATTTATTTTCAGTGATGGAAAATCATTTAAAAAGAAAAAAAGAAAGTTTCGAAATGTTTTGTCTTTGTTTATAGTTTTTTATGCAAGTTTACTAGTTGCATGTCGACGAGTAAAGTGTTGGCCAAATCATGCAACAAGTGGAGATTACTTATAAACTAGCTTAGTTGCCGAATAGCTAGAAGCTTTTCATTATCTCAGTGCTTTTGTACTAGCAACTGTGATTTTGCACAGTTATTTACTAACTAGATAATGAAAATCAAGTAAATAAGAAATAAACTTAACCCAGACTCCAACTTTACTTGCATTAGCTGAGCTAGTAATGAGTCAACATGATTACACAGAGTGAATTCAATAGAAACTATTAAAATTTCCAACCAGCAAATAGCAAACTTTCCCAGTGTAACAAGGCTTTAAGACATTTATCCCAATATTTAACAGGCACAAGATATTATATATTAATCCTTAACTTTTTTTAAATGAAAACAAAACATTAATATTCCTTGTAAAGAATAATTGAATTTAAAGCTATTTATTCATAAACACCATATAAAATAAGTCAAATCTGTTCACTCTACAAGCAATCCCTATGCATTGAAAAGACTCTTAAATAAATAGAAAATATGTAGTGGTAGTGTATTATGTTGCCACACCATGGATTTGGGGTTTAAATATTAGCCAAGACATACCAATAAAAAATCTCATGTAATTGAATTTTTGCCAATTGCTGGAATAATAAAAATAACTAAACTTTTAGCTAAGAATGGCGAACAGCAACCTAGCTTACCTTTGGGTTCTGTCCCGTCAGCTTGTTCTGTTTCAGGAGTGGGCTGGGTGAGAGTGACTGTGGCAGGTGGCAGCAATGTGGCTAACGTTGGCAACTCCGCTTCTGGAGGAGTGAAAGCTGGTGGAGGTGGAGCATCCGGAGGAGACTGAGAAAGGAAGCATTAGGAATTAGTCAGGTAAAAACAGCAATGGAAATGAGAGTATGGTGTTTCTTTGTACATTGATTTCGGCTTGAAAATAACAATTTTATGTTTACCATTAAGTAATTTTTAAATAAAACTTGTCTGCCTTACAATTCAGTATTTAGTTCTGGGTTCATACGAATTTATTGAAAATAGAGAACTTTCTAAGCACAAAACTTCAATTAAATTTTGTTAAGTATTTAGCAAATACTAAACAAATATATATAAATAAACCAATAGTAGAAACTAAGAAATAGAAGCTAATCTTTTTAAAAACTTATAAAAGTGCATGTAGTCTGTTTTTAATTTTAAATTTGGAGGAACACTTTAGAAATAAAGTTAAAATCAGACATCTTAAAATAAAAAACAAATTGCATCAATAGATAATAAAAAAGACACAAAAAGTTTGCAATGTTTGGTATAAGAACATTTCAGAAACCTTTGGCAGTTTAAAGGATCACTAAGCTAAGATAGCTAGAGATACACAATATACAATTGGTGACACTTCAGGAGCTATCTCAAAGGAAAGGATCAGGAACACAGCTTAGTAAATTTTAAACATGGTCATGATAGTCAGACATAGCTAATGACTGTGGATTAATCATTCTTGGTAATTTTTTTCTATAGTGAAAATCAAACCACATAACTCTACAACCCAGAGAAGTCCATGAACAATATATCAATGACAAACTTTCAAAGGTAAAACTATTTTTTTTCTCAAGCAGAAGCAAAACTACATGCACAACTTTTCCAACTTTCACATCCAAACCAACATGTAGTTACTTATCTCTATTACTTTTCAGCATTTTTACATAGCAATGTAGATAATATAATAATTAATAAATTTAATTTAGTTTTAACTACATGAAGAAATCTATAAACTCATTCAGTTGAGATCTGAAAAGTTAAATAAAATTTCAACTAACTTATAAAAACACTTATAGACAAAAGTTAAAGAATTCCTAACAACCTCTAATAACCAAACGTTCACTGTAGTGGGTTGGTTAGTTCAATTAATGTTGAAATAGAGCCACACAATGAGTTATTAAAGACAATTTAGGATATATCCCAAATTAAAGACCAGGCACACTGCTCATGTAATTGTGGACTATGATAAGATGACACATTAAAATACAACTCCTGAGCTAAAGAAATAAAAATATCTAATAATCTAAAAATATAAACCAAATGAGGATATGTGTGGCTCTAAGACACACATTTGTAGTGCGATGCACACAACTTGGCACCGCTCGGTTTTGATCCGAGGAACTTCGGCTTGCTACGCCGATACTCTGCCAGTCAAGTGATCACTCTCGCCTAAGCGGGAGTATCGGGTAGAAGCAATGAACCCCACAGTACCCCACGCTCAGTGAGTCGGAGAGAGGAACGATTGATTGCGATGCCCTTGAAGCATTATCACAAGGGCCACAGTCGATGCCATGAAGCGTTATCACGTGGCAGTGGTTGATGCCGAAGTGTTATCACATGGCAGTGGTTGATGCCGAGAAGCATTAACATGTGGCAGTGGTTGATTCAAAATGGTCACAAGTGCTAGTTCGAAGGTTGCGTTGAATTTTCTTACCGGGTCACTATTTGTGGTGCGATGCACACAACTTGGCTACGCTCGGTTTCAATCCGAGGAACTTCGGCTTGCTATGCCGATACTCTGCCAGTCAGGCCAAAGTGATCACTCTCGCCCGAGCGGGAGTATCGGGTAGAAGCAATGAACCCCACATATGTAACTAGATGACATTTGAACCATATCACGCACCAACCCCTACTACACGATTGCTATCTGGCTTATGACAAACAAAGAAGTCACAATCATTTAATTATAAGCTCTCGCTGCTCTACCACCAGACTACTGTAATAGGAAAGAAGAAGTCCGCTTACCAAGGGTGTCATTGGTGTTATAGGTTCCCCGTTCTCCTTCAATTCCTCCACGACAAGAGACGGGAAGAGGCCAACTTGACCGTCAAGTTCACCCTCCCACCAACCATCGTCCACATCGCACACGACCTTGCGCAAAATCTTGATGATCTGACCCTCGTAAAAGGTTATCTCCTCGTCGCACGTTGCCTCGTAGTCATACAAGGCCTGGCAGCAGGAAATGCCTGGATTTGAAAACACAAATTTCACTACAAACAATACATTATATCTGAGTCATAATTCTAAGAATGTGGTGAAGATTATCTTCATCTTAATGAAATGCTTGATTGTGCAAATTATTTATTAAAAAAATTTGGTTTGTGCAAGATAAAATAAATTGAGTGTAAAACACTTGTTTTAAAAAGAAAGGGTATGTTAAAACAATTTTGTCAGATAACTAAATAGAAAACAATTGGACAGTTGATGATAAAAAAACATATGATGAAAAGTCCATTTGAAATAACAATTGAACTTACGTTCTTCATAAGGCAGCTCTGTTGGTCTTTGAATTTCAGAAGCAAATCCATTAGCTTCAACTGCTGCAATAAATACGAATATAATTTATAGTTTAACTTATATGCACGTAATATTGAACATAAGAAATTAAAAGTTTATTTTTAAAGGTATCAAAACAACATAATAGCTTGGTGGCATCAAGTTTTTAAAAATTATTTACAACTTTAGAATTAAGAAATAAACTAAATCAGATATCAAATAAGACAGCTCTTATATAATTATTATAAAAAAACCAAATCAAATTAAAATTATCAAATTAAAATGATAGGGTAGAAAAATTCTCCAGAAGAATGCAAAATATAAATGTAACTTTATTACTATTTAAGCTAAACTAAGCCAGTGCAAATATTTAATTATATCAAATAAAACCTTGCTAGGAAAAATAGGAAGAAAATCAATAACTACATTTTAATTTAAAAACTGGTTTCAATCATTATTTATTAATTTTTTTTTTAAAAAAATGAAGCATTTAACACACAACATTTACACAACTAAATATTTCAGAAGAAGAACTTAAAAATATGGTCTTAAACTAATAAAATTGTGAATGCTGAAAAAAATTATGAATAGCACATGATACAAATAAAAGTTTAATAAACATAGAAATTTTGGAATTTTGATTTATTAAATAACACCTCTTAAACTTAAAATTCTGTTATGTGACACACATAGCACATTAGTAAAACAAGTTGTAATTGGAAAAATATAAACTGATTTGTTTAAAAACCATTTTTTAAAGAACACATTTACAGGTAAGACATACACCAACTTTTTTTATAAAAACATTTTAATCCATTTTTTGTTAAGGCATCAGTCCATTTCCAGAATTAAGACAAGTTTTTATAAAAGTATACATAAGCAAAGTTTACTTCACACAAACTTCCTTTACAGAAAATATTTCAAGCAAAAATATTTCAAAATATATATAAGCAAACTCACCAGGAAGTGTCTCTGTTTCTGTGATGATGCCCGCTTCCTTGTCTTCATTTGGCATTGTGTAATCGACAGATGAAAAAGAAGTGAGGGGTGGGCGTGAGGACGCTCCAGCGGAATGAGTCTCCAACACTTCAACGTAGTTCTGAGGAATGTAACCTTCTTCTCCGCGATAGTTTCTGGCCTGTCAATACATATTTCATCAATAAGAGGTACTTTAAAAAAAATAAGTTTACAGCAGATTCATATGTTCTTGTTCATGGATAAGTTTAATATTTAACGTGCAGCAAGTCAAATTAAGACACAGATGTATTAATTTTTAAAAAAGATTTTGGGTCTTGCACCATTTAAAATTATCAAAATCAGTTAAAATCTTCTGGAAATAAATATGTCTGATATTTTTCTATTTTACCACACAATTTTATTTGCTATATAATAGTACATGCCCATTTTTAATTTTCCTAGGGTTTTGGCTCTAATTTTGTAATAAAAATCGCATTTTCTAAAAGAGAACATGTTTGTAACATATACAACTGAAAGTATGGCATTCACTAATAATAAAAACATAACAAACAGAGTGAGATGCAAGAACCTTGAAAGTGTATTCTGCCTCTTATACCATACATAAAAGGAGGCGTACAATTAAAATCCATGCAATTACATTACAAAACTTACATTCAAAACTTATATTAAGAATTGTAACAAGGAAATAAATATCTTTTAAACAAAATCATTTTTTTTTTTTAAATTAAGTAAAAAATTATATGAAATTTAGACAACTGCTCAAAAGCAACCAATAGGTAAAAAAAAACCATTCTGTGCTATAAACAAATAAAATTGATTTAAAAATAATTTTAATTAACCAAATAAAAATAATGAGGTCAATTATATTTTTTAACATGCAAATTACACTTAGAAATTGAAAAGAAATAATCAAATACCATAACCCAGCCATCGCCATCTCCCTCATTAATCAATTCCAGTTCTTCTTGCTCTACAAAGCTAAGTTCATCAGAGTTTGTAGCCTGAAACATGCAAATAATACATTTTAACAAACAACATATTAAAAGGAAATATTGCAAAAATTATACTTTATATATATATATACAATTTTAAAACTCAAAATTTATAATAAAAATTTTCAATTTAGAATAATAACTTATTTGCACATTCACCATTTTCGATATTTTTACTCAATTCTTTACTGTTCTATATAAAATTATTTTTTAAGTAAAATAAATATAAATTTAATGTTTATTTTTAAATATTTTTTAACAGCAATGTATATAAGAATGCAAAGTTTATTTCACAATTTAAAAAAAAATGCAGCTAAAGTATTTTTCATTTTTGTACTGTGACACATAGACTATCAGAATTAACTTAAAAAATTTGTATCATGATAACCAAGCAAAATATCCACTTATTTGATGGTGAAAAAGTAAAATAAAAGTTATTTTAAAGTTTAATTTAAAAGACAAGACAAAGACAAACAATTATTATTTAACTGTACATATATTACTAAAATAAAAGTTTTTTTAATAGAATTCTTGGGGAAAGCAAAAAAAACACTACATCCTAATATGGGATAACAATGATGAATTTTCCCAATTACCCAAACCACTACAAATGTTCTTAGGAAGGCTCGGGAATAACCACAATAAACTGACATGTTATTAAGTGTGGAATCAAAGTACTTCAACCTAGTTTGAAACTCATATTTTTATACTCAACTACAATAGTCGTCTCTCCTTGGATTTCACTAAAAGACTATGAATAGAAAGCAAAACTTCTCACAAGACTACAAGATCCCACAGGTCTGGTTTATTATTTTCCCGATAAAGAGAATTAGCAAACTGGCTAACCCTTAAAAAATCAATTCAAACAAAAAACTTAAGTTTATAGTCTAATGATATAAAATTATCTTTTTTTTAAACTTTTTTTTTTAATTTGCTTAATTACTAAATTTGTTTCATTTTTACTCCCAACTTGCGTTTTTAATGCTTTTTTTTTAAAGCACGCATTGCTTTAAAAAAACACAAAATTTTAATACAAAAAGTGAAACAGTAAAAGTTTAACACACAAATATAATAAAGAAGATAATTTAAGAACTAAATAACAGAATATTTTACAAAGGTTTTGGTTTGTGTGATCCAAACGGCTTTTTGTGATTAAATTACATATTTGTGGAAAAAAAATCTTGAAATCCATACAATTTTGCAAGCAAATCATAAAACAGTTCAATTCCTTTTTCCTGAAAATCGAACTTCAAAATCTCACCTCATACGAGAACAAAGCCACACATTTCTGGCCAGGAGCCGGTGCAGAACCGTCCCCATTCACAAGCGCCTCCTGAACCGGTTCAGGCTCTGGTTCGTCCATCTCCTCCGTTTCCGCAGCAGCGTCCCACGCCTCCTGAACTGCAGCCACGACGTCTATTGCGGAGGTGAGGTCACCTCCGTAAGGAGTCTCGTGCAGGGTGTCCATGGTCGCACTCGTCGGTTCTGCCGTGTCGCTGTCGTAGAAAGCCGCATCATTTACCTCCACGCTTCCTTCAAAGACCTGAAAGAATGGTGATTTGTAGAGAAATCCATTAACTCTAGACCTTGGAAACCAGTGAGCTGTTTCTATTTTCCCTCTTAAGGCTCCTTGGCACATGTCCTCACCTTTTTCGTTTTCAGGACACTGCTCTTGACGTCCTTCAAGGATTCTAACAGTAGATTGGTTGGATCCCGGGTTTCGCAGCAAAACCAAACAATCCGGTGTCAAGGATGTCGGGATGAAAAAATTGAGGACATGTGCCAGGCCTTTAATGACCAAACTTAAGTGCTGCTATTTCTCAAAGGGCTAGTCATGAACAGAAATGAATTTTATGTATAAAAAATTTCATAAAAACAATGTGCAGATAGACTTCCTGTGCAGTACAAGGATTTGAACCCACGATCGTTTGAAAAGTTTTCATGGCCATGCTGCATCAGGATGGTTGGTGCATACGCGCGAGGACCGACAAACTTATTTAAGACTGTGGATATTTTCTATGGGGCACTTTCTGTATGTGTGATATGCCTAAGTCGGAGGTAAGCTTAGGATTAAGTTGTCATTAATTTGTTCAGTGATTGTATAATTTACTTAATCATGTACGTTCCAACTTATATAATTTATAATGGTGAAAAATAAATATTTAGTTGGTAAAAATAGTTTGTTCTTTTTATATGCATTGCTACAAATATATTAAAGTCAGAAGTAATAAGCAAACTATGTTTAAATAATAAAAATGTAAAATATTTTAAAACTGAAAAAAAACAATTTAATTAAAAATTATTTTTTTTAATTTAAAAAAACAAAAATGATTTTGAAAATAAAAAACATTTATGTTAAATGTGAAGGAACAGTTCATACTTTATTTTGAAGATAACTCTGTAAACTAAATCTTTAATTAGGTTAACTAGGTTAGCTAAATACCTTTCAATCCATTAATATGAAGTAGCAAACTAGTATTCTAAAAATTTTAACAACAAGTAAAAATGGCAGATGAGATAAGATGTCATCCAGAAATTTTTACACTTAATCTTAAAAAATATAATGAAACAGCTCACATTATTTTTAAGTTTACCAATTCATGAAGAAAGTAGTTCTCTAAAAAATAGAGAGCAAAAAAAAATTGTGACATCTCATTATAGAATTTTATTACATTTGCTGAAATATATATATATATATATATATATATATATATCCCAGAATATGGAAAAGGTTCAACAAATGATTATGCTAATTGAATGCAATGGAGAAAATATATCAAATTGTTTAGTTGTATATAAATTAAACACCTTTTTTAACTGTACAAGAATATCTTGAAGCATGTCTGAAACTCATAACATTTTATTACAACTCATAATAAAAATGGAGTTTGCAACTAGTACTTGTATTGATATCATTTAACTGTAAAAAAAAGCCAATAAATTATATTTTTAGAACTATCAAAAAATTGCTCTTCACCTCTGATGACTGGTAACTTTGGTGGCTACTTCTTGATGTTACAGTTCCAGACCTGCTGAAAATTTCTACTGGGGTGTCGCTAACTGATTCCGTCTCAGATGTTTTAACCCAATCTTCAATATTTACTATAAGTTTAAATATTAGAATTATTAAAACTATTTTAAGAAGCATAAATCCTATAAAAATGTATTTATAAAATATCTGTTGAACAAATTTACCTCCAGCTTCTTTCATTGCATCTAAACGCGCTTCAGCTTTCTTCTTGCTAGTCTGTTTAAAACAGAATAAAACACAATTTAGTAATACTGTATCGTTTATTTTTGAAAAATATTAAATATTTCATTTTTGGAAGAAAAAAAAAACTAATAATAGTTTTCTGAAATTTCCAATTATTCTTTTAAAAACTATCCAAATATATAGAATATAGAAGTTAATAGAGGAATCTATATTTAGAAATAAAAAAGAAGGATTATGTATATTTTTCAATAAGTATACTTCTTATATTGGAGTAAAAATTAACATCCCATAGGGATTGCAATACAAGATAAAATTTTTGAAGTATTGTAACATTCATAATAACAAGTATGAAAATACAAGAAATATAGCAAAAGTAATCTTAAATTTGCAAGTTTAATACAATTAATAGTCCGTTGAATTTTATTTGGTATTTTTTAAATAATTTATCATAAAGAAAAATATGTAATGCTAACTTACATCCATAAAACTATACTAGTGGAAAATTCAATTAAAATCATTATTTTAAAATTAAAAAAGGAGTATTTAACAAATAACACAATGGGAAAATATTGATCAAACTAATTAAAATGACATGAAAAATATTGAATTATTAATCCATGTTACATCCAATTATTAATAGTTTACTACCTGAGATTTTCTAATAATTTGTCTAAGTTCATCTATTCTTGCTTCCAATTCTGCTTGTGGTCCAATTTGATCACTTTGCAATGTGAATGGGGGCTAAAATATAAATGTTCAAATCATTTTAAAAATACACAAATTGGATATAAATATGAACAAAAACGAATGATAAGTTAGTACATAAGTTAGTGTTAAAAAAATGCTTGAAAACCCCTCATATTTCACATGAGACAAATGTTTTAGTATTTTAAAATATGAAATAGTACATAAGTTATTTAAAATTTTGAAACATTTATAAAATACAAACAAAATGTTGATTTGTATAACAAAAAGTGCCAATGAGAGGCTAGTAAACAAAATTATTTAAAAAAATCTTTAATAAAAAAAAACATGGTAATAATATAAGCAATTGAAAATAATAGTAAGCAGCTAAAATATACTTCATTTAAATTTTTATTCTTGTTATTTTACTTTAAATGTATATTTTTTTTTACAATATTAAATAAAAACAAATCTTGAAATTTACAAATTGAACTCAATCTTTTGTCTTTTTAAATATCAGAAAATTTATATCAAAATAGTAATGGAATAGTATCGGCATTCTAAATTAAGCCTAAAAAATTTATAATTAATTGTGAATACATTATTATAAGGTGTATTGACTAAATAACTGCTCAAGGATTGAACATAAACATTTTTAATCACATAAGCCTAACGTTACAATAATTCGGGGTGGGACGAACCTTATACGCATTCACCGTAAGAGGCAGTTACATGACTGACGCATTCCCGGCGCAGCGGGAGCGACATAAAATACATAGAGGGCGTTACAATCGTAATAACGGGAACAATATATAGACACGTAACGGGAACATGAAATATATACAGGTGACGGGGACATGATAATAGGACAAACATATAAGATAATATATAAATTGATACGCTGGTTACATTATTCAATTATTCTTTATACACATTTAGAGTACATGAAAATCCTTTAATATATAAAATAAATATCTTCTTTTGTAAAAAAAAAATAACTACACTTACTTTGTCTCCAGTTTGCGCTACAAGCTTCCTTAATTCACTTTTACAATCACGAATCACCCTAATCTCCTTTGTAGCACAGCTTGCCCATCTCCTTGCTTCCTTGCTCAAGCACAATGCTGCATTATGCTCAATGCACAAAGTATTGATCTACAGAAAAATATTTCACATTAAAAATTGAACAAATTCAACAAGAATGCTAGAGGTAATTTAATAATTACGCAAAGTTTGCATAAGCAATAAATTTAAAGTGTCTGAAAACAGCTTTTCATTTTTAGTACATTTAAGTGTGAAAATAATATTTTAAAACTTTTTCACCCAAAAAAACTGTGAAATAATTCTTACTTGATCATTATCACAGGGCTCAAAATCATAATTAATCGGTTGAGACAAAACTGGATTATCACGAAAGAAGCACTCCATGGTATACTGCTTGGTAGCCTGTAAAATGTAAATAACTTGCAATTAATAACGCATTTGATTGAAAGTGTATTTTTATTACCTCAAATACTAAATATAATTCACCTTATTAGCTTGCTCTTGAACAATGTTAAATGACGACTGACAGGCAGCACATGTTAGGAGTTCTGTCCGTGCAATCAGCAAAATATACTCCTTAACTTTGTCATAAATATCACAATCAATATACTGAAAAAGATAATAAACTTACTGAAAAGGTACCAATAATGAAAATACAACAAATCAAGTTTTATAATTACACTATTGTTTTATAATTTAGTAATATATTTCTTTGATCCATAAAGTTTTCTTACATTTTCACATATTTGATAATAATAGTCTATTCTTTTTCTACCCAATAAAATTATTTGTTAAGACCTAGTTGGGTTTAGTTTGCCCAAGACTAGTTGGGTTCAGAGTGGCATCAAAGATAATATGACCATACTTTGGAAAACAAGGTTCAGATGATTGAAAGATAAAATACTTTTAAAAAAGTATTCAATAATAAGTAAAGAATAACATCCAACTGGTTTAGTAAAAAAAACAATATGTTTCTGGTGAATTGGATATAATATACTCAATAAATCATCGAAGTGGGATAGCCTCTTTAGTGTAAAGCCTAAGCAGTCATAACATGTTTTAATACTTAAGTAAGTACCACACATGGTATGTGCCTTCTGTCTGCAAAACATACACATGCTTAAGTGTAATGAGAAGAAAATTTATCTAATAAGTAATGAAACGTGTTTTTGTTCATAAACAAATAACAATTTAGATGTTGTTCAACATTTATGTGAAAGAAGGGCAAGATCAATTGGGAGAGGAAAATAAAAGCTTAAACCATCTTTATATATATTTCTCTTACGCGGTGATTGAAAAACGCTGTTTTTCTGTACGCTGAGTGGCAACAGTTAGCCTTGGTTGTGCCCGTATTTTTATTTTGCCATTATGTAAGCCATTTTGACGATTAGCCCCTTCAATTCATTAGTAAATAATTATTTTGTTGATGTCAGCTTAAATTAGGAAGAATATAAACCCTATTACATTAAAAATAGAAGTTTTGAAAAACGCTTTTTTAAACTTTACATGAGAAAAACATTGACGTGGCGCCATCTGTTGGCAATTTTGAAAACTAGATTTCTATTACCTTTATTTTTATGACGTTTTAACTTAGTTGCGTATGCACTTCTGGTAGGCAAGAGTATGGTAAGCTTAACGTCAATTATGCCAAAACAAACTACCAATTATGTTAAAAATTAAACTAAAACGTAGGAAAGGTGTGAAAATAACGTGGAAAATAATAAATAATGGTAGAAATAAAATAATAAATAATGGCTTGCCAGTGGTTCCATTTGTAGTTTAAAAGAAATTAAATTAAATGATTTTATATTGATTTACATGGCGAAAAAAATTATGCCAAGATGAATTATAATTTAAATTTGTTTCAACGTTTAAAATTTTTGGTAATATAATTAAAAAAAGTATTGTTACTAGGACACATTGTTATTGTGTCCTACATTTTAGCGAGCGAAGCGAGAAGTGGTTTGCGGAGCAAACCTATGAGGATTGCGTAGCAATCCTCCAGGGGTTGGCGGAGCGTTAGCGGAGCAGGGGGCGGAGCCTCCTAGTATAACATATATAGTTGAAAATAAAACAACCATCAAGAAAAGGGATAAATAGAGGTACCTGAACTAATTCTGGAAGATCATTTTCATAAAACTTTGACTGATGTGCATTAGCTGCTAAGAGAGCCAGTACATAGTCATTTCTAGCTTTAGTGGCCTGAATATCGCAAGCTTCACGACGGAAAGAAAACTGCAAGAAAATAATTGCTTTTGAAGAAACTCAATTTTAAAAATATTACATGTACACAACAGGTTCAACAAAGAAAAGTGACAATAGATAGACAAGTTAATACAAAGGTTTTAATGCAATAGAGGCAAAGAGAATGAATACCTTACCTTAGCACTATTTTTTTGTAAAGAAGAAATAGATTGAAAAATTCTTCCCTTTTTCCTTTTAAGTCTGTTTCCAAGTAAGACATGTGTATAAAAGACTTGCAAGTTAATGAAGTGATATTATAATACAATGTATTAATGTGCAAGTTAATTTAGAAAGCATGCATGAAGATGAAAATAGGAAAGGTTAATAAAGAAAATTTTAACACGTAATCTTATATTAGTGCACAATAAAAATATAGGCTATTTTGAAATGCTTAAGTAATTTATCTCATAACTTATATATTTATCAGCATTTTTAGAAATAAAATTGTCAGAATTTTTCCATAACTAATTTTCATAAAGGTTACGTTATAATTTATTACATTCCATTAATGTTCAAAACAATGCACCATGCATTTAGAAATTATTTAGAATAAATATAAATAAGGAATTAGAGCTCTAGAAAAGAAAAAAATGTGTATTTTTTAGTATAAATATTACAAACATGTATTTTAGAAATATTTAAATAGCTTATCACTACAATTATCTCTAATAATTCGAATAATTTGTTTCAAGGCTTAATGTGAAATTCAGATATTATAAACATATAAAAGTCACAAGACCGAATTCATATCTATTATCTTTTTAGTAAAAGCAAAATTTCTAAAGGCAAATTTAATACATTAACTTTATAAACTCAGCACTTTAATAACTAAAATCTATAATAAAAAAAACTAATAAAATTATTTAAAGTTTCAGGAAAAACAGTGATAGTTTTAATTTTGAAAGGCAGATTTAAGAAACAAACAGAATAAAAAAAGTTTGTCTCACTTTTCATCAGCATCGTGAGCTTTGTCTCTTGCGTCATGAGCCATGTGTTCCTCTTCAAAATAGAGTTTCTTTGTTTTGTCGATTTCAATTACGCAGATTTGAATCTCATCATGCATTTTCTTAAGATTCTCAAAGCACTAGAATTATTTTAAAATCAGTCAGTAACAGTTAAATTGAGATTGAAAAAAGGTGGTAAAGCAAAATTTAAAGAAAATAATGAAAACTGCATTATTTGAATTTAAACATTAATGTTATATAAAATTAGATAAATATAATTGTTAAATGCTTCCTTTTTTTAAAAATGGATAATTCAAAAAAATTCTGGAAAAAATACTCACAGATAATTTTAATTTTATATGCTATTTTAAAAGTTTGATCTCTATAATATTTGAATACAGGTAATATAATAACTTTTTTAAATGCTATAATGTATTTAAAAAAAGCTCAAATTAGTTTTATGATTTTAGCTTAATTGTAAATGGGTTATAAACTTAGTTTAAATGTTAGTATAAATGCAACAAAGTAAAGCATACAAAGTAAAAAAAAGTATTGTTTTTTAACTTGATGACAATTAAATTCAGAAAAACTTTATAAAAAATTGTTCGGTTAAAAATAACTTAAGAGGCGATAACATATTTTACTCCTTAAAAAGATTTTCAATTAGACTTTGGTACCAACACTGGGGCAAAAAAAGAAATTCAAACCTTCTTTGCAACTTGAAGTTTGTACAGCCTAAGAGATTTAGCTCCTTCTGAGACTTGTTGCTGATACACTTCTGTTGCGGCTAATCTAGCTTTTGCTATCTTTTCAGTTTCATCCAATAATGATTTCCAAACAGCATAAACAGTGCTAAAATGTTTTTAAGAACATTTTGTTAAATATAAAGGACCTCAAAAATCATTACAGAAAAATACATTTCAGCACAGAGATAGTATAGTTAATAACCTTGTTACGATCAACTTTGCAGGACCTTTCAAACTTATTCATCAAATCAGAAATTTGTATTATCCAAATAGATTTTTTTTTTTAATCCTTGAATTATTCTAAGTTTAAAAAAATAATAACATTTTAAATATTTTTGCTTTTCAAATGAGATACATATAAAGTTGAATATTTTGAACTGTATGAAAATAAAACTTATTGCTTTTCCTGAAAAATATAAACAAGTATGTCTACTACAATATAAAAAAGGATAATATGAAGACAATAAAAAGGAAATCTTAAATGTAACCTTTAAGCAGTTTACATTTACTTTTTGCAAATTTATTGATAAGTTAAAGAATAAGTTTCTGTTTAAAAGTACTTTAACACTTAATTTAATATAAATTTACAATAATAAAAAAACTATTATTGATAATTGACTAAAATTAAAAGTGATAGGCACTCATACTAAACTACTGGCTTTTATGTTTTATGTCAATAAATAACAAACTGGTTTTTTTTTAACTTTTTAGTACAGAAAGCAATTTGTTTTAAAAATTATTTTAACTTAATTTAAATATTATTTTTAAGGGTTTAGTGATGAATATTATTATAGTAAAAATCATGACAAACTAATGCATTAGCATCCTAATGGTAAAATTGGCTAATGCGTAAAGTACATGAATTATTTTGAATCTTTTTTTATTTTAACAAGCTTTCCAGTTTTTACTATTAGTAAAGAATATCTATGCTAAAAATGTATTTTCACTAAAAACTATATTGAAATGCCAAGAAAATCAGTTATTTTGTTTTAAAGTAATACATAACAAAAGAACTATTTTGTTTAGAGCAAATCTGGTTCATTGCGCATTTTCATAGCACACACTGTGAAAAGCATTCTCCTGATGGCATAGCACACACTGTGAAAAGCATTCTCTTGATGGCATAGCATGAGATTGAAAATTATCCTTATGCAATTCATTAATGTAAAACAAAATTCATGATTAAGTTTCATATGTAAACATGTATGTAAATCAATACAATTAATAATTTGTTCATTGTTATTGAATAATGTAAGTATGCTAAGTTTCAAGTAGATATAACATTTGGAATGGTGTTAAAATTGAATTGAAGATTTTATTGGAAAATTGAATTGAAAGATTTTAAGTTAAAGCAACAAGAGTTAGTTAAAAAGGATGTAAAACAAAAAAAACAAGTTTAAAAAGAACATAATTAGAACCAAAAATATCAATAAAAAATAATGCATTTATTTTGAAACATTTTCCTTCAAATATTACTTATTTGAGGTTGCATCTATTGCAACAAGTTGGATTTTCTTTAGTACAATATTCTATTTAAAAACATGGGTAACAATAAAAGTAATTCCTCTTTAAAATATATCAACAGGCAAAAAAAGCACTCTCACAAAAGAAAGGGCAAAAAAAGCTTTTTCTTCCACAAAATATTAAAAAAAAAGATAAACATCACTTAAACAAAGGAATTTTTGTCTGCCAAATCGATGTCCCTGATCATTAGGGTGGAGCGAAAAAAATCAAAGTTTGATTAATGTAAAATAATAGTGCGGAAAAGTTGCCTTTTGTATACATTATTCACCATGTAAAAGGATTTTGATAGCAAATAATATCTAGAGGTTCCCCTCAGGCCTTGAAATTTACCAATAATAGGTAAAAATTGAATATGTTGTAATGCACTATTAGTCCAGCCTGCAAAGGGTTGAATTCGGAAAAAAAAATAGGGGAAAGCTGGAAACAATTTTAATCGCTTTCAAAAAGTGTTCTGTATGATATACTAATTTTGCACCCCTGCACCACGCTGGCGTTGGCCGCCATCTTGGAAAAATGGCGGCCAAAATCAGTTTTTTGTGATTATCTCCTTATTTTTTAAATTTAGAGAAAATATTTCAATTACAAAATTATTCCCTAAGTAATTTTACACAAAAATGCAATTTACATTATCTTTCTGCGACTCGCCATTTAGATGCTAGAGGCGAATAAAGTGGTTACTAAATCACCAAGTGCCATGAAAACTCAAGAAACAGCTTTGACAGGACGTCTTTTGTTCCTTACTTTGTTTAAAAACCTATCAATACCTCATTCACGCATAATATTTTTTAATTCAGTTTTTAGTAATGTATTTCGTATACATAAAACTAAAAAAAAAATTCAGCTTCAACACAAGTCATATTTTCTATATTATCATTGTATGCAGATAGTTCTAAATTTCTTTATGTACACTCCCAAAATTATATACTTCAAGTCAGTTCCCGTATATATAAAAATTACAACTACGATTTTTTCTGATATTTCTTTACCTTCATATTATAGTTCAGTTCAACAAAGTACGCCTCATGTATTTGACTCCAGCACAGCTGGAATGCTTTTTATACATGGTAAGTTAGTATGTGTTGTATGGTGATCTTGCGATCTCACCAGCTTTCAAAAGCCATGCGTTAGTCTAAGATCATTAACAGGGTACAATAATAATAAGAGTAATAAGTTAAAAGTAACAATTGAGGTCTATTAGGGAAACAAGCCTTGCAAACTATTCCGTGACTGAGTATTTGCATTATATTTTTCCAATGGCATCAATAGTTATTTGCATTACAACATTAGAAAGCCTTTTAAGAATTTATTTTTATTGGGCAAAGAATTTTTATTGTCCTTCCACACTGTGGGTTCGGTTTGATTAATTAACGTCGCACTAGTTACACACTATGAGAGTAAACACTGGGTGTAAGCAAACGTTTTTTAAAAAAATTATGCCATCATTTAAAAGCCAGGTGAAAGAAAATACTCTAGTATTTTTGTAAAATTCGAAGACATAATGCTAAATTTAAATGTTTCCTGAGTTTATAATAGGTTTATTTTAATGTGTGATTCATATCCATTGGTTAAGTAGGATTTGATCAAGGACACTATTAGAAATTTTTTTTAACAGAAGCAAGCCATTTTTGGCGCTCTTCCTCCTTTTGAACAAAGTAATACTTTTCAAGCAATCAGACAACTAAAAGTAATATAGTACTTATATTCATACTTTGAATGATAAAATTTAGCTCTATGGAAATATTTTAAGTTTCGAATAATAATTCAATATCAATATTGGAATTTAAAATGTTATTTGGATTGTAGAAGGGTGTTCCAAGTCGGAATAGTTACTTGGAAATAAATAGGGAAGATTTATTCTTCAACTCTATGGGAGCCCAATGTGAAATCTCTTTCAGAAATGAAAATATAACACTTATTTGCAAAATCCCCTCAGTAAAATTAACTTTATCTTAACGTCAAACAACCATTTTTGTTAAATTATACGTTCATAAGTTATAGAGATGTTTTTAATCAAAGTAAGGAACAAAAGACGTCCTGTCAAAGCGGTTTCTTGAGTTTTCATGGCACTTGGTGATTTAGTATCCACTTTATTCTCCTCTAGCGTCTAAATGGCGAGTCGCAGAAACATAATGTAAATTGCAGTTTTGTGTAAAATTACTTAGGGAATAATTTTGTAATTGAAATATTTTCTCTAAATTTAAAAAATAAGGAGGTAATCACAAAAAACTGATTTTGGCCGCCATTTTTCCAAGATGGCGGCCAACGCCGGCGTGGTGCAGGGGTGCAAAATTAATATATCATACAGAACACTTTTTGGAAGCGATTAAAATTGTTTCCAGCTTTCCCCTATTTTTTTTCCCGAATTGAACCCTTTGCTGACCGGACTAATAGTGCGTTACCAACATATTCAATTTTTACCTATTATTGGTAAATTTCAAGGCCTGAGGGGAACCTCTAGATATTATTTGCTATCAAAATCCTTTTACATGGTGAATAATGTATACGAAAGGCAACTTTTCCGCACTATTACTTTACATTAATAAAATTTTGATTTTTTTCGCTCCACCCTACTGATCATGTGATCGCATAAACCAATTAATATTCTCAATTAATGTGCATACTAGTCATTAGGTAAAGGAAGTTAATATGCTGTCAGGATAATGGGCAAAGGTAGGGAATGGTATTTTAAAGCTGACACTCTTACTAGAGTTTAGTTTTTGAGATTATGTCTCTAAATAACAATACCATAAGTTATTTCACTACAAAAATAAATATAAATGTGTGTGTGTTTCTGTAACATATTAAATGGACACAATTTAAATGTTACCTCATACTTTAACGATTCCGTCAAGAAAGGCACAACAGCTCAATAACAATAGAACATCTACAATGAAACTTTCTATTCAAAATTATAATACTTACTGCATAAATAGTCTATCTAGCCTAAACCACTATTATTTTGGTAATTTGGTGATTATCTTACTGTAAAATGTCAAAATAAAATAGTAATATTTTAATTATAATTGCTTCTTGCGGCCGAGTGATTTTTAACTTCCCAAATGTCCTTTCCAGATTATTTTATTCACATATTTTTACAGGTCATAACATTGAAGTTTCATTTATATTTCCTCTACAAACAGTTTTCAAAAGTAAATATTGAGCTTGTTCTTAAAAATATATATATGGATGTCAGGTTTAGGTTCCTTACATAAAAAAATTATGGTGTCAGCTTAAGATGCATTTCAAGAGTAGCTTTTATAACAATTTCTGGAGCTATAACAGTTGTTTGTAAACTTATACACCACTGGCTATAGCCAGACTGAGATATTTAAGTTAAAAAATAAATGTTATTGAAAATTATTTCTCAAAGTGTTAAGTTTTGGTGCACTTACGTTTGTAAGAGTAAATTAAACTCAAACTTAAGCATTGAAAAGTTCAATTTTTAAACCTACAAACTATATCATAGGGAAAACATATTCAAATTAAACCTTTATAAAAACAATTATACTTTAAGGTCAAGAATTACAGGCCCAAAACATTCAAATTTGAAATATTTATTTCAAGTATTCTCTATTTTTCTCTTTCCATTCAATATGTAATTTTTGTTTCAGATCAACTTAAATTATATTAAATATTACTTACTAACAAAAATTAACTACTGTATGTTTCTATCAACCAAGTGACTTAATTAATAATGAGTAATTGAATTAATAGAAAAGTGTTTTAAGTTGCTATGTTGGATGGTCATTTTATTTTTAATATATTTACTGAAAATTACTGTTTTACAATATATGTAATTTTAAATAAAGAATTTCCAAGATGCTGTCAAAATTTTTGTTTGCTTTGCACAAAAGAGTGTCTAAATTTCTGAACCTTCCATTTACCCACCCAAAATTCTGCTAGCAACAAATATTATCTATTATCTAATTTTTTTTAAATATATAGTTTTTGCTTATTATTATTGTTTTAATTAGAATTATTGTTTTCAAACAATACTCTTAGGCACTAGGATCGGATCGAGAAACATGATTGGCCCAATTTAGTTTTGATCCTTCTAGTTTTGTTCAATTTTATCTTAAAATTAAATTTAAAAAAATCTCGGTATGAAAAAAATCCTTTTTTTCCCAAGAGGAATTTATTTATTTAATTATATGATAAAATTGAACAAAGCGCCAGTTTACAGTTCAAAACATGAAATATTACACAGATAAATTATTTTAATGTCATCTACGAAACAGGGCTTCTAGAAAAATAATTCAAATGCAAAGAGTAAATCATAAGTCAAATAGCTGTTCTATTTTGAACTTACTTGTATGATTCCCCATCATCTAGCTTCCCCTCAGGACACGTGGGACCTTTCTTTTGCAAGTGGGAGGTAGCAAGTTTCAAGAGAGACTAAAAAGGGAGGAAATAAGTGATGAAATATTCATAACATACAACCAACTTCAAAAATACTATTAAATGCTAACATTTTTATGAAACTTTAACACATTGAATATTTCTCACATTTCAATTTTAAAATTTATATAAAGATGTGGGTGTATGAGGAAGCTGACACAAAATTAGATAAACAATTTAATCTCTGTGTGTTAACTCTGTTATTTCGTAACATATTCAACAATACAGAAATAAGAAGGGATATTAAGTAGAATCTTCATAAAATAAGGTTCATTTTGTTAAAAATAGTTGAGTCCTTATGGTTGAAAATAGAATCAAATAGTCTATTTTTAGTTGTCTGTGAAGGCCTTCTAGTAAAGATTCTTATCCTTTAAAATGAAAAAACTTGTATTTTTTAATTTTAAGCTTTATTTATTTTTTTAAACAAATTTGGGAAAAACATAATTCAGCCAAAATATGGAAGAAGCTCATCCCTGCTATGAAAAACCTAAAAATTCGCAAAAGAGTGTAGCATTGAATATTACAAAATAAATTAGTTACAGGATTTAAAAATAATATTTTCAATACCTTTGGTACATACCTTCAAACAAGGATGTAAAGAAACATAAATAATTTATTAAAATATTTACCTGAGCATAATCTTTTTCAATTATTGCTCTCATTTTCGAGAAATTTCTGTAATATAAAACAAAATTGTTATTTTCATAAATATGCACATTAAATTGAAAATTAGAGAACAATGCATTGTACGGGTTATTTAAAAAAAGAATATCAAACCTAATGTCATCCAAGAAATCTGAATCCTGTTGATGTTTCATCTGAAGTTTAACCAACTGTTCATTATGTGTATTTTTCAACACAGTAGTAACCTTGCCCTGGAGATTATAAAAACATTTTTAAAATGGCTATACATACATTTACAAAATAAAAATACTGAATAACCTGAAAAATATTTTTCAAAATTAACTCTAAAATTGTTGAATGGATTGCCAAACGTATATTAATATGAAAACTGCGTAACACTCTTATCCAGACTCTTTTTATTACTTATTCGAAAAACCAACTACCATACAGAACCATATTTAGAGGTACTGTCCCTCTGTGTGACAAATTATATTTAATGATGAAACGATTATTTCTATTTCAGTCATTTCCATGATAAGATATAAAAGTTTTCCCTTTTGATAGGTTAAGTAAAAATATTTCAGTTCAATTTTAGACTAAGTTTCCAACAAATTAAATTTTAGAAATATCAATAATCGTTTTGTATAAATTAAAATGCATCAACATTGCTCCGAACAGCCTTCCTTGGCGACTTTCTTGAAAAAGTTATATTTGCTATCACGTTTTTGGCGACAAAAGCCAGTTTTGTTGCTTATTAAAGAACTCCATTTTCTTCCTGCAGGGTTGGCGAAAAAATTTGGAGAAAAATCAGGGGAACTGAACACTACATTTGTACCTAATAAGGTAACAGATGTAATGATCAGTGCAATCACAAGGCTACTTAACATGTAATCACAAGGCTACTTAATTTTATTAGGATGTCCTGAACATTTTTATAGCTTCCTACAGGGATGAAAGACATTTTTTTAAAGAGAAATAGCAATTTATGGTTAATATTTAGTATTTGTTTCAGAAATTAGAATACTTTTAGTTTTCAGAAATCATGTTTACAACTTTGAACCAAGGAAAGTTGCTGAAAAATAACAGATAATGTAAAGAACATAATATATCTTCAATAATAATAAAAGAGTCTGTCTGTGGCACTCAAAACACTTGCATGGAAATATCTGATGTTTTAATCTTAGGTACTATTCTACCTCTAATTTTGCACCCGAGAGCCAGAATTTAAAAATTATAGTTAGTTATTATTTAAAGTTTCCATGAAATAGAAATCGTAGAGCCGTAGTGAGGGAGAATTGAGCATGCATTTTGTAGTTATTAGGAACAGAACAAACTTGGGTACAAATGTAGTATAGGACATTTGGCGCGCGAGTTTTTTTTTGCGTGTTTTATAAGGACGATAAATTTATAGTATGGCCACCCCACCTGACATTGTTGGTATTTTTCGATTCTTGTGGCGACTTTCAATCTGGCAACTTTATGCTATGTTTAACGGCAATTTTTTCGTCGCAAAAAAAAAACCACGCCAAATGTCCTATACTACATCTGTTCCCAAACTTGGAGGGAAATTAGCCAAACTTCTACAGCTTAGTCAATAAGAGAGTTGCTCTTCGGAACAAATGATTGCAGGTTCAAGAACCAATGGAGGATCTCAATTTTTTAATGTGTACATGCCTTAACAGATTCCCAGCAACTTGGGATTAAACAGTTAGTATTATATAAATTAGGTGATTAGGATACTGGATTTCACATAGATTACTATATTTAATGGTTAGATCTTTTAAAATTCAGTGAATATATTTAATTGAAAAATTGTAAATATAGTTATACAAAAATCACTGTTCCGTTTATTATTACTTAAAGTGTAGCTGGAGAAATTAAATGAAAACAAATTTACAATTTTTTATTGACTTCAGAAGAGAAAGATGATTTTTTTATTGGAAAATATGAAATCCCAAATACTCTTTTCATTTGATAATAATCTAATATCCAAATTTTTGTAAATTATTAATTCACTTACTCAGTCTAAAATATACATCAATAGTCGGTAGTATACTTAAAAATCAAGAAAATGACATTTGTTTTGACATTACAATGAACTTTTTAATATTTCTAAAGACGAAAATGAAGTTAGAATACCTTTCTGGGCGGAGGTTGCATTTTCACAGACATGATTGTATATTTATTTTATATTCTAAGAGTTTTAAAAAAGAAAATATTTCATTCTGGTCACATTTTAGAAAACATAAAATTTTCGATACACCTAAAAATTTTCAGTAGAACTATTATAGATTATATTAGTTTTCATCGCTAGCTAGTTTCGTATTTACGAACTCACTGTAGTGTCTCTATTACTCACTAGGGCTACTGGTGGAAGGCCTCCATGACCCAGTGGATAAAGGCATGGTATTATAGAGGACTCCGGTTCGATCCTGTGCGACGTACTTGACAAGAAAAAGTAAGAAATTAGTGATCTTATGATCGGAAGGTTGATAGCTTCGCTACAAAATACTAGAAAAGTCGTCCAGAACATACAGAAAAATTTATCGGCGTGTATACGGGACTGGTGCACGATAAATCTGATCAGGGTCGAAAGTCCCGACGTCTATTGAAGGCGTTGGGTGCCAGCTCAGGTGTTGCTCTCGTCATCTGACCATAGTTCAAAATTCGTTCCCGGGTTTTTCGTTCGGGATAGGCCCCGAACCATCGCCAATAGCACACTGTGCAGATCCGTGCGATGTTAAATTAATCAAACCAAGATTACTTGTTGTCGAGATTACGCATATCATATTTTATATGGTGTAAAACGGTAACTGCACTGAGTTTAAATAATACTTATTGTAACGCGCGGATACATATATAATTCAAAAGAGCCGGCGATGCGCGGTAGCCGAGAGGTGCGGAATTCGACTAACAATCAAAGGATTGCGAGTTCGATTCGGCATGAGGGCTTGACAAAAAGTTCAGATGTAAGTGATCTCGTGATCGGAGGGTTTCCATTTTCGCTACGAAATAAAAAAAAAGTCGTTTGAGCTTGAGTTCTTTTCCACCGGCGTGTATACGAGACTGGTGCACGTTAAATCTAATCGGAATTCAATATCCTGACGCCTATTAAGGTACGTCTAATGCCATCTGTCTTGTCCTCGACATCGCAGAGCATGTTCTTAAATACGAGGCATGTTCCCGATCCTTCGAGACAGACCCCTAACCATAGCAATAGAGCCAACTGTACAACTCTAGTGCGTTGTCCATTCAATCAACCAAGAGTTATAAAGTTCTTCCTCGTCGTCCAAGTGTTGAGCTAGGAGTAGCACATGTTAAATCTGTTGCAGTTCAAATGTCGCCAAATATGTGTGGGTTTGGGTAAGTTTGGAAAATGAGATGCCGCATGGGAGTTATCATCAATTCTGGAAATAAAATTCGGTTCTAGAATCTAGAAAACACCGGCGCGTCCACCTTTTTATTTTTTATTAATTTTTTTTAAGAGCTTACTTTTTAATAAAAATGGATTTTGTTTATATGCAATTCCTATAATATTTCAAACCGACACCTTTCAACGAAAATTAGGTCGGCGCTCTCGTTTGCTCCAGTAGGGCCAATCCGACCTTGACGATATGGAAAAAAAATTAAACTTTAATTAGTGTGACAAAAATTCAATCAACAAAAAAAATTTGAGGTAGCTATATGCTGATAACTTTGAAAAGGAGGGGAAATGTAAATAAATATTTGTTTTATACAGATTACGTACTATACTATTGAAGTTGTTGCCGATTCGTAAAAAGGGGTATACCAACATTTTGGATTTGATTTCAAAAAGAGGTAGGGAAGGGGGATATTTATAATGTAATTAACTTTTTAACACTTACTCACACAATTTTTGAAAATTTATTTTGTCAATTTTGTTTAGTCAATGTTTAACTTTTAAGGTTACTTGAAAATATATGTGTATTAAGATTTTAGGCGTAATAATAATAATACGGATTATTTTGTTATAATTTTTGGAGTTTAATTATGGTCTATATTTTATTTAAACAGGCCAAAACTTTTAACTAAACGTGAATTCTGATTCTCAGCAAAGGTCAGAGCCTGATGTACAAAATTCAGAGATAGGACAAGTACACTTAGCATAAAATTTTAATGTAACACGGATACAGCTCGACTCTTCAAGAAAGATATAAATTTCATTAATTTAATACATATTCTTTAAAAGAGGCAAGAAAACTTTCGCCTACTTTTCTCTCCTCATACTATGATTTATATAACGCATACTGAAAAGTAAGAGGGGTACTTTTTTCATGGGTAATATTTAAAATATCTATAATCAATAGCGCATGAGATAATAATAGAAGACATTTCAAGAAAATACTAGGCAGTGAAAACTAACTTTTTCTACATTGTATAGGTACTGCATATGTATTATTAATTCTTATTTCTGGGATATTTTATTGCAATAAAATTTAAATGGATTCAACGATGCTATATCGCGAAATTTTAATCGCTGGTAATGTTAATTAAAACAACGGGATAAGGGTATCTGTTGGATATTCTACAAGATACGCATGTTTTATCATTCATTATTCCTTTTCGTTAACGTTATGACTGATCACACAAGCACAGTGCGGATATATTCATAATGCACATAGATTTTCAAAAATCTACTGTTAATAATGTTATAAAAGAGAGTGTTAGGCTTCTGATTGTTCTCATATGTTATTTATTATGATACATGGGTGTCAACAGGTTAAATATAGTTATCTATAATCGATAGCACTACTTTGGTATCAGATGCAGATAAGAGCAATCCAGTTGTTTCTCCAAAATAATGAAACGAGTTGGGTAAAATTATACATTTGAGTTATTAATATACATATATATATATATTTAAAAAAAAATTTAAAAAGAGAACCGACTTAAAGAAAAATGCGCTAAAAAGTATAAAAAAAAAATTACGAACGAGTTGACAAAATTGAATTATTTAATATAAATTTTATACTAAGTAAAATTTTTTGAAATCGGCGCCAAAATGTATGTGTGATTTTTGTAACTTGGCATCAACTTCAAAAATTTGTAAAGAATTGATATTAAATAATTCATTTTTGTCAACTCGTTCGTAAAATTAAAAATCATTTTTTACTTTTTAGCACATTTTTCTTAAAGTCCGTTTTTTATTTTTTTAAAAAAGTTTATTTTTTTCCCCTTTATAGTTTTTAATTTAGCAGGGGGCTTCGCCCCCTATTATAATTTACCGATAAATTCAAGTAACAACTTGTGCTCACATTTTGTCTCAACAATGTATATTGTAAAACAATCCCAATCCATGCTATTAAATGCTGTGTAAACAAATGTCATTGTTGTACAACTTCTAACAAACAATGAAAATATTTTGAAATTGGAGAAACTGTTAAATAAAAAGGTCTGGTTAATTCGTATTTCCGGATATATAAAAGCCTAATAACTAATTATTTTTTTAAGTTTTTATCTAAGCGTATTTTTCTCTAACCAACAAAAAAAGATTTTTCGAAATCAGACAATATTTTTTTTCAAACGGTCTAGTTAATTGAGAATTCCGGATAGTTAAATGCCGGATAACCGGATATATTTTTTCCCCAAAAGGTACCCAAGTGAGACATCCTCTCTATCTAACAAAAAATAATTGTCGAAATATCTTAATTAGAACAGAAATCTTGCGAAAACATACATAAGAAAAAATACATAACAGTCAAATTGATAACCTTTCTCCTTTTGCCGCGCTATTTCGATTTTAATTAGTTTTTAGCGGTATATTTTAAAGTTTTGGTTGGCGCACTTTTCAATCGGTTAAAAATACTTTCACTATAAAACGCGTACCATATTTAAAAAAATATCTAGCGTTTTCATCGTAATTTAATGTAATCTCACTCAGTGCATTTTCACGTCATAGTATTCACAAAAAATAAACTGTTTTATAAAATTGCAGATTTTTGTTTAGCCATATGATATAAATTTTTTAATTGGCTAACTTTTGTCTGGTGAAGAGTTGCCTAATTAATTGCCTAAGTAATTTTCTTTTAATATCATTCTAGCAAGCAATAGAAGAAACTGCCACAGCATCGTCAAGGTTCCACATAGAGCAGTTTGTTTGTTTTTGCGGAAAACATTGTTTTTTACAATTTCATTCTGATTTCTATTTTATATATAAGTCAATGTAGCGTCTTTCTTTGTTAATTAATAGCTGTAATTAATGTGTGTAAGCATTTTAATAATATTCATCTACATTTCTGTTGTGTCACAATTTTTATTTGTAAGCGTTGGGGCGGACGATCAGAATTTACTAGTCATGAATTGGTATCGTCCGCCAATTATTCTACTGGGGTAATGATGCCATGGATTTGAAATTTGCCTAATTTGTGGAGATTATGACACAATGAAATGTTGTACCTGTGAACTGTTTGTGGCAAGTGGGTGTATGTGTGTGTGGGTTGAATGGGTGTATGTGTGTGCAGATTGAAGTGGGTTTGACTGGGCGGAGAATTGTATATGTGACTTTTATAAACAAAAATAGTTTTACTATAAAGACTATATAGATATTATAGATGACTATAAAAATGTAATAAATCCTTCTAACAATTTTGTAATGTTTAAGGAGCCTAGAAAACATTTAGTTTCTTATTATAATTTATAAAAAACAAATTTTGTAATAAAATAATGTAAGTTTAACTGCTGTACATTACGTTAAATAAGCAATTTTCAAGACGGTTACAGAGCTATTACCCGGGTACCAGCGTGATCGCATTGTAAGCATTTTGAAAATTACTTTTTAAATAATGTTAAAACCCCATTTAAACTTTGGTATCTCTCCCCCTATATTTATAAAACAAAAGTGACATAACCCAATCTCAAACATCAATAAAACTTTTATGCAAACAAAAATAGGCACACAATTTAAAAATCAACATTGAAATCGCCGAAAAATTCCATACAATTACGAACAATAACAAAGAATAAGATAACCATTCCAAGGTGCGTGTGACAATGGAGATGACATTTGAAACGCCTCTATGTGGCTAACCCTATGTAACCATAAGAAATAACAATATAAGACAGGGTTATCATTACATTTTTGAATTATCATTGGATCACACGGGCGCAACACCAGAATCATCGATTAATATCAGTTACGATTCAAATGCCCTCTAATTTCGAGATAACATCCGGCATTAAAACAACGAACATCTTTTCAAAGTTCCTTTTCTATTGTTGTTAACCGCGATATTGTTTTGTTTCGATCTGTTCGACAAGACTTTTACTAGGAAACGATGAATTTTGCCGAGTTTTTCCACCGTTTGGGGCACATCCTGGGAATCCTAGGAAATGGTATGTAAATTTATTGCATGATGCTCACAAAAGTGGATTGATTATAAATATTATAGAATATCTTTATTTTTCTTTTAATTTAATTCTGCACGTAAGTAAAAATTAGTTCAATGCAAAGAAAATACATATTTTGAGTTATGCCCATCAAGTACTTTAAAAATTATTTAAATAAATGTAATTATTAAATATTCAATATCCCCTAGTTAGTTATATTCCGAGTATGCTTTTCAGAAACGCTCGTGTCAATAGTATAATAGGCCAATATCAAGTAATTGAGGACAATAGCTTATTTTTTTTTACCAAGATACAAAATTTATGTTCGCAGATAAAACTTCTGCACAGGGCCTGATTACCGAATACGCCCGCGAAGCCCAGGCTTACACTTTACTTTTATTAGGGTCTTCCAAATCACACATTTTATACAATTATTTAACATCCCTAGCATAGTTTACTACTAATTTTACCTTAAAAAAATTGCATTTTTTCGAATATCGGAAAAAAAATCCAAACATACAGAACATCAATAGTACACATTACTTATAAAAATATTTTATTATATTTTTTATAATCTGTTTCATATTAATACCATTCATGGGCAAAAATTTTAGTGCATATAAAAGCTTGATTTAATGTTCCACGGTCTATTTGAGAGGAATGAGGCCCTATTAAAAGGCGGGATTTTCTAGCTTCAAAGTCTTAATCGGGCCCTGCTTCTGCAGACGACATTTAGTAAAAATAAGAAAAGTTTTGGTGATAGGTTTAGATTGGTGATAAATAAGACTTATTTAAGTGTAAATATTTGCATTTAAAGTAGGCATGATGTACAAAGTACACCGGAGAAAGGCGTGCACTGTTGAACTTTACAAACATTTGAACACTCTAAATAATTGACATAAAATAGCTGTTTTTGTTAAATTTCTATGTCATTGTACAAGTATTATTTGAATACAACAACATATTTGTATATTTGACAGTTTTCTCGAGCATAGTTGTTTGAGCAATAAATGTCTTAAAATAAAACCTATGAAATGAAATTTATATGCTTATAATGCGAAGCATTTTAACTACCTTTTAAATATAAATCGATGGCTTAATATGTAACTCATAAGTTTAAAATTTACCTATATACTAAGTTTTGTCAATAATTTTAATGGTATTTGACTGATAATTAAATGTGCTAAATTTATTAAGAATAAAACATCAAATTGTACTGAGCATTGCTTTGACCACCAAATCATTTGTCTTTAATATTAACAATATTTCATATTTTAAATTACTCTAATAAATGTATCCCATTTATTATTTTTAAATTTTTTTAAGCTTTTTTTTATATTAAGTGAGTGGTGCCAGAATTTGCATGACGGGGGTTCTAGTCTACGCCTACAAGGGGTCTTGAATGCCCGACGTTGGAGGGATAATCTTATTAAATCTGATTTTTTCAACTTCAAATAATTTAAGTATAGCTTTTAAAATATAGCATAACTGGAATATTTGAACTCTTGTAAAATAATCCAAGGAAAATATTTGAATACCAAGTTTTACAAATGCCGAAATCGCATTTTTCTAATGTCAACCGAGAAAATTTTAGTAATGATATTTAATGTGAATCTTCGAATGAAAATTCGACAAAATATTAAATGTTTCTCTTAAGCAACTTGTATACAACTTTGAGTAAATATAAATAAATCGTTTAGATAGTACTTTAAACGATAACATCGGCCATTGTTTCCACTATTTTTTTTAATGTTTTTTTAAATAAACTTTGTATGCCAAAATGTCTTATTAAATTTATTTGGACTTTTGCACAAACTCAACTCTTAGCGTAAAGGTTCTAAAACAATAGTAGTTATTGCTTTTAAAAAAATTCAAAACTTACATCCAAAACGCATTTTTCAATGAAATTGTAAATATTTCCCCACATGGGGGGGGGGGCATCTTGCCCTATAGGGTCTGCAGCCCCCCCCCCCCCCCCCTCCCCACCCACCCACCACTGATTTTGGATTTTGACTGGTATCACCACTGATTTTTGTAGATAAAATTTTTCATATTATCTATCCATTGTTTGCTAAACAGCCATTTATCTACTTTCCAGAAGACAATGAGTTGTTATCTGTAATTAAACTTACCGGTTAAAGAGAAAAGTTCGCCAATACTCGACAAAAATGTGGGCGTTCTCCAGTTCTTACATCGAATTTATCTTCTCAAAACAATTACATATTACACATTATTTACTCCACATTAACATACCCCCCCCCCCCCCCCCCACTTAAATTTTATTATGTAAAGTTTTTTTTTTATATTTTATCATTGAAAAATAATATATGTAAAGGATTTTACTTTTTAACACTTTCCTTAGCATCCATTGCGATTTTTTTGTGCTTTTTTTTATTCTAAACGTGTTTAAATCTTAGTTTAGAAAAATTCGTACAATTGGTTCAAATAAAGAAAAATTATTAACCAAAAGCCACGTTTAGTATTATTAATTAATGAGTTTATATTGTCATAGTTATTATAACTAAATAAAGAAAAGCAATAGTGATCGCTTTTAAACTAATTTTTACTTGTAAATTAAGATTGATTGTGATCAAATAGTAAACTATAGTATTTAACTATTACTATTAATTAAATACTAGATTGATGTTACTATTGATTAAATTTAACAAATATAATATGCTGTTAGTTATTGCCAATTAAAAGAAATGCATAGAATTAATATTCTATTATCTATTAGTTCTTAATATAACCAAATCTCCTTTAATTTTCATATAATCTGGCAGTAATAATTTACACTTTATATTTACGTCACTAAAAGCTTCGCCAAACTCCTTATAAAAAAAATTCTAAAATTTTGTATTTTATATTCATTCCTTGTAGCAAAAAGATTTATGTACTTAAATTCAACAAGCAATAAAATGAATAAAGAAATATAATGTATATGAAATTTACAACTTAATGAAAATATATAATACTAAAAAAAATTCATGAAGTTTTTTTTTGATAAATTCTTTATATCTGATCATTTTTGTTTTTGACAGATTTTTTAGTTTCATTACTAATATTAGATTTTGAAAATTAGACTGTTAATTAAACTATAACAAGATATGTGTAATATTTATTTCTATTTTCAGATAACACTACGACCACAGCACTTACGACTTCAGGAGACTTTTTGAGGTCCTCCACTCCTATGATTATAGATACAACTACCCTCCGCCAATTTAAAAGCACAGGAAATCCATACACAGTTTCACCCAAGTTTATATCATCTCTTGCCACAGGTTCTCCTTTTGAAACATCTGTAGACGATCATAAAACCAACCCAACAGAAAAAATTGCGACAGACAAACCTACCACTATTAGCCCACCAACTCAAACCCCTCCAACTGGATCCCCTGCAACTGGGTCCATTGTGACTGGTCCCCCTCCAACAGGATCTCCTCCAACTGGTTCCCCTGCAACTGGTCCTCCTCCAACTGGATCTCCTCCAACTGGATCTCCTCTAACTGGATCTCCTCCAACTGGATCTCCTCCAACTGGATCTCCTCCAACCGGATCTCCTCCAACTGGATCTCCTCCAACTGGATCTCCTCCAACCGGATCTCCTCCAACCGGATCTCCTCCAACTGGATCTCCTCCAACCGGATCTCCTCCAACCGGATCTCCTCCAACTGGATCTCCTCCAACTGGATCTCCTCCAACTGGATCTCCTCCAACCGGATCTCCTCCAACCGGATCTCCTCCAACCGGATCTCCTCCAACTGGATCTCCACCAACTGGTTCCCCGGCGACTGGATCTTCACCGACTGGATCCCCTGCAACCAGCTCTCCTGCAACTGGCTCTCCTGCAACTGGCTCTCCTGCAACTGGATCTCCTGCAACTAGCTCCCAAGCAACTGGATCACCAACTGACTTTCCAGCAACAACACATGCGACTCCAACTGACAAACCAGGTCTGAGCCGTGGAGCAGTAGCTGGCATCGTCATTGGATGCTTATTGGCTGTCGCCATCATAGCAGCAGCTATAGTTTTCGTAGTTAGACAGAGAAATAATCCTGAAGTTCGAAGGCTCAATGTTTAACAGAAGCACAAAAGGATAATAAGAAACAAAATCTCAATTTTATTATGTACAAGTTGCAGTCGAAAAATCTGTTCGGTTAAATGCGGAAGTCGTAGAACTTGGTTGCTGCAAGCAGCAGTCCTTAGCTTTGGCAGCTATTAACATCCTTGCGTTATTATATGTTTACAAAGAGTTGTTTTGTTGTGTATTTTATAAAAAATATATATACTATTTTGCATTGTTTAATGATTTTGTCTTTTAAAATTAATTACTATATTTTATAATTAATTCGCTATTTTTAAATTCGAAACAAATTAAAGTAATTTAAACTGATATATTTATTTTACAAATATAGGTGACATAAGGTAATCTAAACGTGAGAAAAAATTTAATTGATTATTTTTTTATTAATTTTAAAATTAAATTATTAATTCACTTGTATAAATTTTTAGTATTGCGACAAAATTAAACATTTTCTTCATAACATATTAGTACTGAAAATTTCATGTTGTAGGTTACTTTGTGTTTTTAAGGAACACTTTTCTTCATATTTAATAAAATTGAAACTAGACAATTTTTAAAAAAAACCTATTAAACTATTGAAACAACACGTTTATAAAATTCTACAAAGGGGTCGTCAGTATGGTAATTACTTCTAAATAGTTTTTACTAATATTTTTTACGTATTTATGTATGTGTGTATGTATTTTATAAAAGCAATATCACTAACAGTGATGAAAACACAATATTCGATTAAAATATGAATACAAATTGTATTGATTTATATGGTATGTGGCAGCAGATTTAGCGTAAAAATAAAACATTCCTAAAAATAGAAGTCTGACATTGTTCCAATGTTTTTTTAAGAATTGCTCGAAGATTATCTTTTTTCGTTGATTTTATTAAAAATTGGTATCGTAACTTACTTGTGGATGCTTTTGTTTGGCATGGCCCATAAGTACGGATTAACTATTTACAGAAATTTTTTATTGACAAAATGGATCCTTCCCTGCCCAAGTTAGGGTTTTTGTTCGAAGCCTATTTAAAATAGTTTCTAAATTTGAAAAACAAATTCAGGATTTGCTACTTTTATCTTATGCATTCCTTTTTAAGGGTGAAATTTTTGGGCCCGTCTGTTATCTTTTTTAAATTTATAATGAGTTTTCCACCTTTACCATATTAAAATTGATACACAAAAAACGGTTAGATACCGAATAAGAGTTAAAACTATGTCATAGTTTTAGAGCAAATCCCTTAGGTTTGTAATGGAATCACTTGCAATGGAAAGGTTTCTCAGAAAGCTTTCCTGACTTGTAAGGTATAACCCAGTAAATTTAAACCAAAAACAGGGTCGATATGACACAAATTCATAATTACCTGAAATTTTCAAGACTACCCAGGTAGCACGACCATATGGGCCCACTTGGGTTGGTAATGGGATATCCATATGGGCCCTGCTGGGCAGCCCATGTGGATCCAGAAAGAAACGACCCCTTTTGTTCTATACTGGCCCAGTTGGGGTTTTCCCACTTGGGCCCATGTGGGATTACTCAACTGGGCCGAGATGGGATTTCCCATCTGGGCCCGCGTGGGAAAACCCAACTGGGCCAGTATGGAACAAAAGGGGCCGTTTCTTTCTGGATCCACGTGGGCTGCCCATCAGGGCCCATATGGATAAACTATATTGCCCAGTATGGGGAATTCCATCTGGGCCCGCGTGGGAAAATCCAACTGGGCCAGTATGGAACAAAAGGGGCCGTTTCTTTCTGGATCCGTATGGGCTGTCCATCCGGGCCCATATGGATAAACTATATTGCCCAGTATGGGGAATTCCATATGGGTTCATGTGGGACAACCCAACTGGGCCAGTATAGAACAAAAGGGGCCGTTTCTTTCTGGATCTGTATGGGCTGTCCATCCGGGCCCATATGGATAATTTATATGGACCTGTGAGGGTTTACTACATGGATTCAAATGGGTTTTTCCACACTGGCCCTTCTAGATTAGGACACAATACAAGGCCAATGAGTTAGTCAACTTAGAACACTATTTAAATGGCTATAATTTCTTGAAATGGTGAATCTAAAGAAACTTCGTGTATTCTAATATTTTACCAATTTTTTTTATTGTCATAATATATATAAGAATTCCATCAATATTTTAACACTTTGTTTAGTGACAATTTTAAGAAAAAAAAAGTTAATTTGATAATGTAGTATTAACATATGTATTCAAATTAACCTGTCTTTCGATTTAAATTGGCGATTTATAGTGTTAAATGTCTATAAAATTCTTATTTATATGACAATTGAAAAATTGATAATATTGAAATACACCAAATAGATTTTTTAGTTACACAATTTAAAGAAATTATAGGAGATTAGAATAGTGATCCACGTTGGCTAACTCATTTGCCCTTATGTAAAGTGTAAACTAATAAAAAGGCCAGAGTAAAGAAACCCATTTGAATCCATGTAGTGAAACCTCGCAGATAAGTTATCCATGTGACCCCAGATGGGCAACCCATATGGATCTGGAAAGAAATCTGCTTTTTATCTTTACTGGTATAGTTTGCTTGTATGGATATGTACTTTTAATTTGCTGTAAATCAAAATACTGACTTAAAATACATAAATTCTTTAAATTCAGCAGTTTGATTTACAGTAAGCATTTTAACAACAATTATACAAAGTGGAACTAAATTGTAATCAGGATTGCCACTTAATATTAAGATCAAAATCCCCCCACTTTTCCTAGGTTATTGAAAAATTCTAAATTGAGAAATACATAAGATCTAACGGAGTTTTCAAATAATAATATTAAAGATGGTAAAAGTAAAGTTTCAGCAACAACAAAAAAATTAAGTACAAAGTAATGAGAATAGTATTTTTACAAATTTATAATTTCAATAAAAATTGTTCAGTTTCCCTGACTTTTTAGGTACAGAAAAGAACATCGTCTTTACTTAAGATGAAGGGGCAAAATATCTGCTTATACCCAATCCAAAATTTAGATAGTTATATTCTTACTTTTTGTGAGACGAGTATGACAACACTATATCTTTCAGTTGTATTTAATAATTTTTCTATATTGAATTATTATTTTGAAATCAGGAAAATTTTATTCTGGTAAGCTTATGTGATTTATAAGCTTATTGGTTTCAAATACATAATAACATAGTAAATTGCACGTAATAATCTACATTACTGAGACTATTTTACAATCAGTCTCAGTAATGTAGATAATTAAAATGTAATATGATTAATATTTTCTACACAAAAACTGAAATAAAATACAAGTAAAGATCTAATGCTACAAATGGGCCTGCTGTCTGCCAAGAGGTTATGTCACAAAACATGAAAATGAACTAAAAAAATTTCCACTACTAGGTAAGCTAAACTATCATTTAGAAAAATTGTAGTAGGTTCTACTTCAATAGGCTGATCAATAACGAGTTAAATATCATTCCACTTAACATTATATCCATAGCGAGGGGCGAACTTTAAACATTCTTATCTCATAACTCTATTTTGTGACTTACTCCACTTGGCAGTCAACCAAATTAAAAATGACAAATACATTTATTAAACTCAGTTTATTTTAAAACAATACAATTATGACTTTTACAAAAAATCATGTTACTTTGCCAGTTCCTTCTGATATCGAACTTGACATCTACCAAAACAAATATTGTTGTTTTACTTCAAATTTCACAACTACTTGTACACCAGCTTAAATGAACCTAATCAAACACAAAATGTTAGAACAGATTGATGAGATTTTTTAATATACTAAAATAAATATACTCTAACTTATTCATATAGACATGCTACAGCTCTTCCAACTAAAAAGGCTTAATTTAATGTATGTGATGATATTCAACCAGATTTTTGTCAAACAAAGCATGATTTTAAAAATTAATTACAAGATTTGACACACAAATATAACATGCTATAGTAAAATAATAGAAACTTGATTCGACTTTTATGTATTTTGTAAAAGATAAGTAAAGGAGATGGAAACGACATGTTTTTTGACAAAGGCTTAATGAATGGTCGTTCCGAGAAGCAATGTGTAATCGAATGTGCTCCAGTGGTGTTGGAACCACATTACTTTAGTACTTTAATAGAATTAACTAAGGATTTCTTTCCAATTAAAGTTGAAGGTATTTACTGACAATTGATTATTCTTAAAACGAGATTACTAAAAGCATCGCGTTTAGCCACCAAGTCACTGGATTTAGGTGTATCCTTAGCCACATTACAGACCTTTATATGAGGCAAATATCCCTATTGAATACAATAAAGTATTCCTTCTACCATGGCATGCATGGCGGAGATATTTGTGGAACTATGCCATATGCGCTCTAGGTACTGTGTATGTCAAGATAACCATTTCTAAACAGCGAGACACAGTATGAAAACATATCATGTACTTACACCAAGTATCTCATTTAAAAAGAATAATGCAAATAGTTCTCTGATAAATGCTTAACGCTAAGCCTAATATAGCTATAGCATTCAATCATCACTGTGTTTACTTTTGTCGACCACCAAAAAAAAGATTGCCTAATGGGGTCTTATAAACAATCTGTTCCAAATTTGGCATGCAGTGCAGATTTATTCTATGTAGGATTTAAAAAAATTATAATTTGACATGCCAATGATTTGTAAAAGTTTTTATCGGCCATGCAGTTTTTCTTCTTACATACATGATTGGGCTTGTAAAATAAAGTTCATAACCTTTTCATTGAAGATATATTTACAAAATTTAGTATTGCCAACAGGAAAAATCTTTTTAGTATATATTTGGGGCAATCTAATTATTGAAACAAACTGGAATTATGCCCCCTACCAGCTAACACTTAACTATGAAACACTTTAGACATCTGGATCTGAATGTTTCATATTTTCCAAAAATGCAATGAGGCCTTCTGAACATTTAAATTAGGGAAGCTCTGATATTCAGTGTACCACCTATTTAACAGTCAAACAGATATTCGGTTAGGTTCTGAATAATTTGGCATTTTAATTATTTTTGTATAAATTTGTAATGTAAACATTTTTATATAATAATTTAAAGTAAAAATTATCACAATAAAAAAAATATATTTTGAATCACATTAAAAAGGAGATTATCAAAACACATTGCATTCTTGCTTGAAAAGTGACAAAATCAAAAAATAATGTTTGAGTTATTTCAACTTTGAAAATGGGACTGTAGTTGTGTCGCTTTAATTGCCGTCAAGCAATTGTTTTTAAAAAAAGTTTTTTCCATTTCTGGAAACACAATGATTTTGAGCTTTCAGTTTTGAAGCGTGTGACAAGATTATTAAAAATTACTTAAATTTGATCTAACACCAAATCGTCACTTAAGCCGTGTCACCATGAAAGTCTAATATTACTGCAATAGGACTTGCGTAGTACAATGGCTTAAGCGAAGAAATATAGTTTTAATGTAGATACTGGAGATAATACAATTAGTAATTGAAACCAAAATATAATAACTATGGGGCAGAATATATAGAACACATGCATTTTTAAGTTGCACCCAATTACGATTTCTCTCATAAGTATTTCCTCCTTCTGGGAATAAGTATAGTTATAGATACTGCAAACAGAAAGAGATAAGTATTTCTTTTCAAATTCGCTATTATTTCGCTAAGTTGATTATGAAACTATAAGGATGGATTAAAAATTTATTGTGTGGGATGGAAATACATTATCAGTAAAAAAAATCGCAAGTTTTAACTTTTAATAGAAAGTTTAGTTTTATAAACTAACATTTTACAAATTCCTTTTTCAAAATACTGAAGAAATTAAGTCTATAGTTGAAATACATTCAAAAGATTTGAATTTTAAATTAAGCATTCTTTCTTTTTTTTAAATCGTAACTTAAATGAAAAAATTTGTAATTCTTACTTTCAATTAACGACTTTTGGCCTTCGCAGCTTTTCTAAAAATCCTATATTCGCAAGACTAAAACGTTGCTTATCGACAAAAACTGGTTCGGTTGCCAAATCAAAGAACTCCATTTCCGTTTGGAGGTGGGTTGCCAGATTTGGCAAAAAATTAAGGCAACCATAAAAGACAGATTAACCATAGAATGTTGTATTGTGGTATGTTCACGGCAAGTTTTTATTTTTGGATATATTTCACATTTCGGTATACTGTAAATATTTTTTATTTGTGATTTTCACATCAGCACCGATGTTTTAAAAAGTTATTTACTTCAACTGTGATAATCGAAAAATATGCAAGGTGCTTAAATTACAATTAACGATAAAATTATCCAGCCAATGTGAAACTAATAGCTGTTAAACTTCATTTTGATTTTAGTTATCACTGTGTTTTGTACAATTATAATCAGGTGCTTTAATCAACTGCTCCAGGGTTTGCATGCAAGTACCATAGTCGACTGCTATAAGGGGTACCAGCCAGAATGCTAAGTAATCGGAGGCCAGAGAACACAATTGCCAGTTATGGCTAAGCTGCGCCAAACCATAGTTTAGTTATGAAACCATACGGATTAAAATATGGTTTATTAAACTGACATCTCGGAGAAATAAAAACAAATTCGGGTTAGGAACATCACTCAGCGTCTGTCAATAAAGGATTATTAGTACCAAAATGGCCTAGTCTTTTGTTGTTAAAATTAGGGCATATATTCTTACATGTGTGGGAGCCATGACGGAGAGAAACTTGGCCAAGTAGAGTGGAAAAAGGGGTGTATTCAGCTGCATTCAAGGTCATGTCTACACTGGGAGTTCCCCTCCTTAGAACCAAGACTAACCTGAAATGTAAAGGAAAAAAATTATAAACAGGAACTTCTGGTAATATATTTTATTCAGTTAAATTACGGTGAACAGCAATCCAAGGCCACTTTTCTAAAATGTATTCTACGCTAACCATACTTGACAACAAATATTGGTTTTGCTGATCAAAGAATTGCTTCCTGCAGGTCTGCCAAAAAGAACCACAGAATTGGCGGGAAAACAGGGTTACCATTCAACACAATTTAACAATATAAGTGTATTTTTAATCATTCCCATGCAATATTCTTTCCAAGTTAATAGAAATAGGGTCGAAATAGCATAGTTAGTTGTATTAATTAACACTACTGTTACACAACTGTAGATGATTTAATGTTATTCTGAAATAGTACAGGAATTCGAATAACATAATTTTATTGGTTTCAATGCAAGAGATTAAGACAAAATGTTCCTGAAATAATCTTGTTTGATAACAATGTAAAAAAATAGCAAATCCATAACTTAGATTAAATTTGTGTGGTTACAACAACATTAATCCACAATAGACTCTTGTACCATGTACGCATTGGCACAGAAACGAGTCTGGCGGTCACCATACATATTTTCATCCAAATAATGATTGTTTTCATAAAAAGATTCTAGAAAAAAATTATCAAATGTTAAATGCCATATTTTATCCTCGAAACCGCTTTGAGCCACCTGTATCGTAACCCTACATTTCAACTAGCATTGCATTTGCATTGCGGGTATTTGAATATAATCTCAAAATAGTACCAACAAAGAAAAAACGGGGCATCTATCTGAAATAAGTTGTATAAAATGTATACACATAATTTAAATGAAGTAGTACGTACCTATTTCGTTCATAATATATTTTACTGTTTAAAAAATCCACGGAAAAAAAGGTGTTGTTTTGATGATACTCTGGAACCAGCACAGGAATTATAGTCTCTTTGACGTAGTACGCATGCGCGTTGAAATTGAAATCTTCTTCGAGGATATCTAATGGGAAGACCATGAATTTCCATAAGGGGGGGACCATATAGGTGATGGGCACTGCAACGTCACAGGCTGCCGCGCAGAGCAACGAGGAAAATCTAAAGGCAAAACAAACAGAATTCCGTTGCCTTTCGCTATGCTTGCGTCGCGTTAAAAGGCGGTATTTTGTTTTAAACTCAAAATAAAAGCACACGATTAGGCACAAATACAAGTCCAATTATAGTTTTAGTAACATAAGGATTATAAAAACAAAAATTTCCAATAATTTTATTTTTTATATTCGAACAAAAAAAATACTGAAAATAGACGATAATGAAACGTAAACTCCCAGGTAGCACAGCAATATTGGCCAATATCGGCAAAGAGAGTTTCGGCAACATTGGCCAATATTGGCGAATGTCGGATCGGCCAACGTCAAACTGTTAACCTTTTATCAATATTGGGCAATATTGCCGAACCGATATTGGCCAATATTATAGAGCGGTATTGGCCAATATTGGGTAATGTTGAACTGGCCAATATCGTAGAGCGGTATTGGCCAATATTGGCGAATGTCGGATCGGCCAACGTCAAACTGTTAACCTTTTATCAATATTGGGCAATATTGCCGAACCGATATTGGCCAATATTATAGAGCGGTATTGGCCAGTATTGGGTAATGTTGAACTGGCCAATATCGTATAGCGGTATTGGCCAATATTGGCGAATGTCGGATCGGCCAATGTCAAATGGTTAACCTTTTATCAATATTGGCAAATATTGCTCAACCGATATTGGCTAACGTTAGGTCGGCTAATATTGGCGAATGTCGGGTTGGCCAATGTCAAATGGTTAACTTTTTATCAATATTGGCAAATATTGCCAAAGCAATATCTGTCAATATTAAATAAAAGGTGGCCGATTTACATTGATCGACTCGACATTAGCCGAAATCGAATATATTTGAAAGCAGCGGTTTACAATATTGATGAACAATACTATGAATAATTTTTAAAAAAAATATTTTTATAAAACAATTTGTTTCTTTTGTTTTTGATCATTTAAAGCTGTTGCATGAAAAATATTCTTTCCTCTGTGGAAAATATTGGACTATACAACTCATTTGCTTTTTCTTTATAACATAAAAAAAATTGTATTCAAAATCTATATAATAATAAAAATATAGCAATAAAATTATAATTAAAAAATTTAATAATTAAAATTTTAAATTTCCTAAAATTACAAATTTATAATTCTTTAAAAAAATTTAAATTAGTTAATTTTGAACTAAGTTAACTGTAATATTATTTAAAAATATATTTACATTTACTTTTCTAAACGAAATGCATTATACATTACCATTTAAAAAAATTAAAAACACAATTCAAAATATTTCTATCTTGTATTCCTTCATCTAATACATTAAAAAAAATTAAGACTTAATTTGTTTAAAACATATTAAAGATAATTTTTAAAAATGAGGAAAACATAATGAATACTTTTATATTGAAGTATATGTTGAAAGATGAAGTATCCATTTTGAGAGTAAATTGGATCACAAAGCTATTTGTAAATGTTATTTACACCAAAGTAAATTAGTTTTGAAAATGGAGGAAAATTTTTGTCAAGGTTAATGATGCTAGACTGATAAGCAAATTTAAGAATTTTTAGTAGTCTAGTTTAATATCTTAAGACAGTTAGATATCTGCATTTAAGCAGGTTTTTGTAAACTTTTTAGCAATCTAGTTAAAATACCAAAACAAATTAGAGTTTTTTAAAAAACTTTTTAGCATTTATAAGAAATCCAAATTATCTTTTATTACACACCTGTGGCATAAAATATTGGAGCCAATTTCACTTACCTCAATTAACTATTATGACTCCCTTCTGTTGTAAAAAAGAAATCTAACGCAACAGGTATTGTGTAATAATTTGGATACTCCTTGAAGTTTGGATCACATACTTCATTTACAACACATTAAGTGTGATTTTCTAATCTAAAATACTACTAAGTTGGTATTTGTAGTATAACAGTTGAATGCATAAAATATTCGATATAAAATAAGCATGAAATATATTGATAAAAATTAAATATGCTCGAACATATAATATAATTTGATAAGTTGCTTACTTATTTTTAGCAAAATAAATTTCTAAAAATGTGTGTTGTGTTTGATGTCAGTTGTTGTAAAGAAAGTAAAAATTATACTTATTTACATTGCGTTTCAATTTAAAATTATTTGCAATTTAGGAACCAAAAAAAAACTAACACCTAGTAACCGAGCTAAGACATTTTCCTTATAATTTGACTGTAAAGTATGAAGCTGTGTTTACAGATCGTTCTTTAATTGTATTTTTGTTGTAAGTAGTAAGTTTAAGAATTTAGTTGATTTCTATGGATAATTATAAAATAAACTTAAGTCAATTAACTAAATCGAATACAAAAAAGACATCCATGAAAATTATTTCTACCAACATTAAAGTTTACTGCAGTTTGCTTCACTACTGCTTTTTATTATAAAATAAATTTTAAAAAAAAAACCTTTTTTTGAGTTAAAAATTAACAAATGGTCTACATTTACTTGAGTGAATCATGCAAAAACGTTCGCTTATTTTTAACTTTTAAAGTATATGCATTAGTAAATATATAATGAAATTATATTTTAAAAAGTTTTTTATATTTAATATTTTACACTTTTTAATAATAAATATTAATATAGTGGAAACCATTTCCAATTATTCCACTGAGACCACTTCTAAACAAACCTTATCACTTAGTGACTCAATCGCATAAGTGGTTAACGATTTATACTACTACCTCCATTATTAGTGCACAAGTGTTATTTTAAATATTAAATAACATTCTAAGAGTTATTAAACTACATTTTATTTTAACACTTTTTACTTTATCAATAGTCTTCACATAAAAGTTCTGATCTCTTAATTAGAGTATTGTGAGTTTGTTCCTGGCCTTGAATTGTCCATAAGGCCAGCAAAGGCAGGGTGGGAAAAGGGGATGGAGATAAATCTATCATGGCCCAAATATCCTCACATTGGTCATGGTGTGGAAATTTGGGAGAGCGAGGTGCCAGTTCGGGTGTTTGTTGACTTAGTAGCTGGTATCCGAGTGGCTTCAGGCTACAGGATGTGGAGTATATGTCTTGAAATGAGTTTCAAATACTGCTCAATATTCATAAATCAGGTTTCAGAACAGATCTTGGGGCTAATCAATGCAGCCTCTTCAAGTTATCAGTGAGCAGCTCTAGTGGAAATTCAGCTAAAATAAAATAGGAATAACACATATTAAATGAAAGAGAAAAATACCAAATGCTAGATAACAAGTCAAAAATAACTGAATGAGGAAATCTAGCAATTATTTCTTAATAAATCTAGTGATCAGTTTCTTAATGCTGTATATCATGTTGTTCTAATTTATTGCACAAACTTTTTTCTAAAAAAAAAATAACATGACTAAAATTGTTTAAATACATGTTTCAGTGATAACAAAATATTACATTAAATTTCAACATGGTATTAAATCGATTTTAGCAAGTACTTCAAATGCTTTGGCCAACTGCCTAGTATACTTTTATGTGCCGGCTTAAAATACATTTTAAATTTGCAGAGAACTTTCAAATCATAATGGAACTAATATATTCTGGAATTAAGACACATCTGAATAACCAAATGAAGATTTAATAAATAATGCACTCAAAGATTGTGCAATATAGCGATTAAGCATATTCGATTAGTTTGGCTTGTTATCATTACCATCTTGTACACAATAACTACTAAACAGGCTAACATTATATTTTCTTATAAATTATTATCCATAACAAATAAGGTAGGTAAGGCTTTTTTTTGACAAAATGTGGAATTCTGGAACAATAAAATGCCTTGTAACTTGTAAATTATTTCCTAGTATATTTCTCGAATATATGGTTAAAATGTACTTTACGGTTTCCTTGATTTCCCTGCCAAATCTAGTTAACATTTTCAGCAACCCTGCAGAGAGAAAATTGAGTTCTTTCAACAAACCCGGTTGTCGCCCAGAATGTGTTAATATTGTGAATATATCATTTTTAAAAAGTTGTCAAGGGGAACCGTACAATGCATTTGAACCAAATATTATATAAAAAGTTACTTATTTAAAAATAAATATTGGATACAGCTCCAATAGCAATTTTTAATATTTTGAAAGTATTTCATACAGTGGATAGTAAATAAATTTTCTACCAAAAATTGTTAATATCTTAAAAAAGTTATGCAATTTCTTCAGTAATTAACAACTATATAATTGTTAATTCTTTATATTGGTGAATGTTCTGGGAATGGAACTGTAAGTTTGTTACTTACATGTGATCGAAAATGGATTAAATAATTTTTATTAAAATTATTATGAGAATGAGCACAATGATTATTTCCCGAAGAGGTAACCAATTTCAGTAACTTCGTTTTTGAAAGTTATTAGGATTAAATTGAAGAAATTCCAAGTCTTCCCAGGAGATTGGATATTTGTGCATCACATTCCCAGCAAAAAAAGTCAGCATAAAACCTTCATCAAATTTTTGAAATTGAAGGTTTTATGCAGGAAAACTGCAGTTTTTTTGAAGATCTATAAAATTAAAGGTTTTTGTTTCAATGCAATGTCCTTCATAAAAACTGCAAAAAACCTTCATAAAAACTTCAATTTTTAATCATGAAGGGAAAATGCAGATATTTTAAAGGTTTTATGCAGGAAAATTAAAAACTTCAAGAAAACTGCAGTTTTTTGTTTCAATATCCTTTATAAAACCTTCAATTTGACAATTTTGATGAAGGTTTGATGCTGACTTTTTTTGCTGGGTTATGTACGCTTAAAAAAAATTGTTGTGGCTATGAGAACTTTCAAAAAATCATTAGGGTCAATTCTTGTGGCCGCACCACATTCTAAGTGGAAATTGTTATTTCCAGCTACAACATGTTGATGTCAGATCATTGGCAGTTGGCTAACCTTGAAACAATTAATAAGACTCGTCATAGTCTTAAATGGAAAAGAAACAATTTTTCAATGCCCGCCCGCCAGTGCTAAAATTTTTGTAGATGAAGGAACGGCAACAAAAGTAATTTACAAGAACCAGTAATTTACAAGATTATTTAAAAACATTTTTCAGAAATGATAACAAGTTTTAAAAAAGTATTATGTCTAAAGCTAACATATGTTATAATATACCAATATGATAACATTTTTTAAAAACTTAAAACTACTTATTTTTCTACATTTTTGTGCTATATAACAAAATATTTTTCAAATACAAATAGAATATTATTGTTAATATTATAAAGTAAATGCTACTTATTAATGTAATGTTATTAATGACATTTTGTTTGTAATATATGCTCGGATACTTGTTTAAGATTTACCCAAGTATACATATTTAGATGTATGTACTTAAAATTTAAAACTTTACATTTGTATGATTGCAGAAATACATATTTTAAAATAAAATTTTACATTATGACCACAAATAAAACATACTTTTATAAACCGTTAGAAAATTTCATGAATTAGATAATTTTTTTAAATAAACTTTTTTCGGAACATATAATTTTAAACTAAGTTTAATAAATTAGTTTAAATTTGCTATTTTAAGTATCAAGATTTCATTTACTTCTGGGATTCTGCTAACTGAAAAATTTACTTTGCCCCACTAGTTGAAATTTCTTAAAATGTGGGCTAGTATAGAAGTTACCCGAAAGAAAAGAGTTTCGAGTACAAAACAATCCCAACCTTACATTTACTTATTTAGAGAACTATAAAAATATTCCGATCTGAATAACTTACTACAATAAAAACATAATTAATGAAATCTGTGTTTTCCTATAAATAAATTTAAGAAAAGCTAAGTTTTTTTATAAACTCATACGATCATGATACAACGCTTCTGTCAATTCCGTCCAATAAGCAACAAAATCTGTAAAAATACTACACTTGAGCCAACAAGTAAATAATACTTTTTGGGTGTTGAGCCTGTTGTTGGTCATACTTGTTGCAAGCACGTAGCCAGGCTTTTGCTAGGGGGGGGGAAGGGGGTCCAACTGTTGCTACGATTTGGGGGGGGGGGGGGGGGGGGGGTAGTTTCTTCCCCAACTTTGACATTTAGATTTTCTGAATCAGTGTATCCTAATTCTTGCAAAAAACTCAAAATGTGGGGTTTTGTTCGATTCTACAGACAGGCACTCCATTCTTATACAGTAGACTCTCGATAACTCGAACTTCGATAACTCAAATTTTTCGATAACTCGAATTTTTCGATATCTCGAAAAAAATCGATTTCCCTGCACCTTCATTACTTATTTAATTTAATTTTATCTTGTTAATTCGAAGTTTTTCTTCTTATTTTCGATAACTCGAAGTTTCCACACAACTCAAAATTTGGTTTTCCTCTCAAAACTACGGATTTTGAAGAAACTTTAGCAAATATGCAATTGTGGTGTTGATTTGTCGCTGTGAATAATGGCGACAAAACAAAAATGTAATGCACTCAATATAGCAGCTTTTGATGAGAGATCGCTCTCGGAAAAAGAATACGAATCTCCTCTAAAGATAACTTTGAAAGAGGCTCTATCTTCCATAAAAACTATGCGTGCATTCAGTGAATCGTGGCCGGAAATAAAAACAGTGACATTTCAAGCAATCATGCATTTTGAAAATATAATTGATTCCGAAATAAATAGAAATACTCACCAAAAAATTTTGGATAGATATTTTAAATAAAGTAGGGTAAGTATACTTGTATTTATTTTTACCAAAACAGATTTTTTTATAGGATTTTCGATAACTCGAATTTTCGATATCTCGAATTTTTATACACTTTCCTTCGAGTTCGAGAGTTGCCTGTATATAAGTATTGATAAAATAAAAAAACTTTTATATAAATCAAAAATATCTATTAAAACATGGGCTATAAAAATTCGTTTTTAACGGCAGATCTACAACAAATGATACTTTCGAAAAAATACCTAAACACTTGCAATTTTAAAAGAATTGGAGCATTCGAAAGTTTAGGGAATTGTAAAAAGTCAAGACAGAATTATTTTATATATTTTTAAAGTTAATTTAAAAGAAGCTTTTATTTTTTTTTCTGATACTTAACTTAAATTAATAAAACAATAAATTCGAATTTAACAAGGTAACCAATCTTTACCAATCATAGTAAAAAATTTAATCTTCAAGTGTCAGGGTCGTTATAAGGAAGTGGTTTAATCACATGTAATGACAGTATTCTATAATTCTTGAAATATCACAAACTATTTTCTTGAAATATTGCAAACGATATTTTTATGAAGTTTAATCTGAAATATTTTCGATTTATTTGCTGAAATAATAAAAAGTATTTACAGAAACCATAATTTCAAACATTTCGGAACATTCAATTTTTTTTACACCTGATTCAATAGTATTTAAATTTCTGAAATTATACTTATCAATTAAATGTTGAAATTTTTATGTTGAAAATTATCTAAATAGCAAACGATAATTTATCAAACGTCATTCATTCACAAAAACTTTACGCACGTGACATCACAACACGAATTCGTATCATTGAAAAGAACACAAATTCGCATTGTAAAATATGGTCTGCAGTTGCTTATTTTAGTATACACTAATGAATTTAGGTGCAGCCGGCTGTACTTGCTGTAATGGACGAGCCGCCACTGGCGTTTTTTAGGGATAACTTGTCGCTATTGACTAGAACAATAGAGAGTAGTATATGGCACAAAAAAAATCTTGTTATCCTTCAAAATCAAGCTACGTCCTTGCTTGTTGGGTGTATCTGTAAATAATCGGTTGACTTTTGATAAATATTTACCTGCATTTGATAATTCCTTCTTCACATGCAAAGCCCGGGCTTTTAGCGCCATTTCGTTTTAAACTACGACCGAAGGACAAGGACTGAAGTAAACAACTGAAACATGTTCTGCGCATGCGCACCTTGATAACTGTGATCAATATTCACCGATTCAGGCCGATATTAACTCGCGAAATTTTTAAAACGTGTAAAAATCTGGAGATATTACGTTAAAAATGTGGAAAATTATCCTTGTACACAATTTTTTTGTTAACAAATGTAGTTTTTAAAGCTTTTAGAAGTTTTGTCAGAACTTCAGTATTTGACATGGAATATTGCCGACCGATTTTGACCAAGATTCGCCGAGTAAAACTGACAAAATCTTTAAAACGAATAAAAATCTTGGGTTATCACATAAAAGTTGTGTATATTAGTTGTCTCTATCCATTTATTTGTTATAAAGTGCAAATTTATAAGTTTAAAGGTGTTATAAGAATTTGTTGAATCCTCAGTATCGGCATTGTAACATTGGGCGATATTGGCTAATGACGCAAACGAACGGTCGATATACACCAATCCACAGTGAGATTGGCCAACATTGGCCCAACATTGGGCAATATTGTTGTGCTCAGTGGCGGCGATTCGGGGGGGCAAGGGGGGGCGGTTGCCCCCGCACTTTTTTTCGAATGTTGCACTTTTTAACTTTCACCGCACTTTTTAAAATATCACTTTTTAAAAAGTAACTATAAGTTAATTATTTCACTGCATTGCCAAAACAAGGACGAATTTCGCACCCACAACTACAGATGAGGTTAGGTCGTCATTTGAAGTCTACCGTCTCTGTAACTAATGTTTAAATGCTGCCTGAACGTAAAACTTTTTTTAGCGAAATTTAAAAATGTTTTGTATACATATACATATATTTATTAATTTTTCACCTATCCGATTTACTATATTGAAATAAATGAACAATTCATCAGTTGTTCTTTCTCGAAATTAATATATATGTTGCTTTTGTTATAAAATTGTTATATTTTTCTTCAAAAGGAAATAAAACATAATTAGTATTTTTCATATTATTTACGGCAAAATTATGACATCGTATTTTCAACGGAAAAAATTGCTTCAAGGTCTCCTGAGTCCAATTTAAAAAAAATCGACCCCCCCCCCCATTTTTTTTAAAAATGACAGCAGAACACAACGTAGAAGTTCAAAAAACACACACACTACATCATTTTTTTTTATACCAAGATATTTAGAAAAAAAAAGTCTACAAGCTCAATTGCTAACAATGCAGAGCTGCAACTGCGGGGAAAACCATCCCGCTTCTTACAGAGGCTGTAAGGAGTTCCCCAAGTTATCCAAAAAGCGCTATCAAGGTGACCCTCGACCGAGGGTCAATCTGAACCCGAGCTCATTCAGACCCACCAACCAATCTCAACGCACCTTCCGTCCAACTCAAGTTCCCAACTCCAACTCGGTCCGACCTAATTTTTCATATGCAGAGGCGGCATCTAGCGGCCAAAATATCGTCCCTGACGACTCCAATGTAAATATTAATATAAATTCAAATGTAAACGCAGTTACCCCCCCTTTGGAGGTAACCAACGAAATGTTCACGTCCTTAATGAACCAGATGATGGCGCTTGCTGCCCAAGTCGCTTCTCTCACTGAGAGTGTGACAAATCTAAGCCAGCAAATCAAACTTTAATGTGTACACCACCTCCAAACTTCTCTATCCTTTCGTGGAATTCGAATGGAATCTCGAATAAAATTGGGGAACTAAGAGAACTAGTCTCCAGAAAACACCCTGATATAATTTTGCTCCAAGAAACTAAACTTTATCCTACCAACAAAATTAGCATCCCAAATTATTTTTGTGCTAGGGATGATAAAATTGAGGCAACTCCCACGGTACCTATTCATAAAATAGGCACCGCCATATTTGTTAAATCTAATATTAATGCCTACAGGGTCCCATCTCCAACCCTGGATAATATCGAGTCAACCATCGTCACAGTTAATCCAAAGGGTTTTCCTAAATTCACAGTCGCTTCCATTTACATTCGTAACAGCCCGTCCAACGATCTCCACAAAGAACTGAACATACTTCAGAAAATCAATAACTCTATTATCTTATTTGGCGATCTTAATGCCAAATCTCATCGTTGGAACCATTGTGATAATCTCGCTGGAAAAATGGTCACAAATTTTGCAGACAATAATCTCTTTGAAATCGCGGCCCCTGAAACTCCCACCAGATTTGACGAAAGGTCTTATTCAACAATCGACTTGGCACTTATCAGAGACATGCCCTACCATTATAAAATCACCTCAGTGGCGGAACTCAGCTCCGACCACAACCCTGTTTTTCTTGATTTTAATGTCAATATTCCAACCCTTAATACAGGAGTATATAAAAAAACTGACTGGGACTCCTTTCAGAATAATCTAGCCAATCACGATCTCCCTACAAATGGTCCTACCACATCTAATGATCTTAATGCAGCAATTAATTCTTTCACAAGTTCTATCATAGAAGCCCATTCCACTTCCTCAAAGGAAGTCACTCGTACCAACGACATCCATATTCCCTCTCACATCACTAACTTGATTAAACGTAAAAACAAGGCCAGACGAACTTGGCAAAGGTACAGAGACCCCAGGGATAAAATCCTTATGAGAAAGCTCCAAAGTGAGCTGAAAGCCGCTACCAATAAGGTAATTCAAGAAGATTGGAACAACCATCTACTGTCCCTCGAGGCAGAGGACGGCTCTCTATGGAAAAAAACCAAATATCTCAAAAAAGCACCCAAGCCCATCCCACCCCTTTCTAATGGAAACCAAATGGCACTTGCGGATATTGATAAGGCTGAAGTCATAGCCAACGCTTATGAGAACCAATTCCAAGAAAACCCTACCATTAATCACTCTTTCAACGCTGAAATTTGTAACTCAGTTGATAAATTCCTTCTCACTGACCTACCTGATATCCCCACAGTCTTTGAACCTATCCAAGCAACCGAAATTCTTAACTCCATTAAAAATCTAAAAATCAAGAAAGCCCCAGGAAAGGAAGGGGTAACCAATAAAATGGTTAAACATCTTCCAATTAATTTCATTAACTACTTCATCATCCTACTAAATTCAATGCTCAGCCTCAATCACTTCCCGTCCGCTTGGAAGAATGCCAAAGTAGTCCCAATACCTAAGCCTGGCAAAGACCGGAAAGAACCCACGTCTTATCGTCCAATCTCCTTACTCCCAGTTCTGGGAAAAATTGCCGAAAGAGCAATCAGAGATCGCTTACTCAACTACTTAACGTTAAACAGTAAACTCATACCCCAACAATTTGGGTTTATGAAAAACCTCTCCACCACCCATCAACTCCTAAGGGTTACTGAGTTCATTTCAGAGAACCTGGCCAGAAAAGACAGCACTGCCGCCCTTTTCCTTGATGTGGCAAAGGCTTTTGATCGGGTCTGGATCAAGGGCTTGATACACAAACTCATCTCACTCTCCGTCCCCACTGGTCTTATCCATCTAATTAACTCATATCTCTCAAACAGAACCTTTGCGGTATCTGTACGTCAATCTCTCTCCACTATCAGACCTGCCAATGCAGGAACGCCCCAGGGTTCTGTCCTTGGTCCCCTATTATTTAATATCTACATTAACGACATCCCCCAGTATTATAAAACAGTAATTGCCCTATTTGCTGATGATACAGCGATCCTTGCCCGAGACAAGAAACTTAACTTTGTAACAAAATATTTACAAGACCATATCAAAATCCTAGAAGTCTGGTTAAACAACTGGAAAATACAAATTAATGTAGACAAGAGTGCGGCAGTGATGTTCACTACCAAACATAAAATCCCAGAGCACCTTAAGATCACGATGTTTGGTACCCATATTCCATGGCAAGACTCCACTAAATACCTAGGAGTTGTCCTCGATAAAAGACTCACTTGGGAGCACCATATCAAATACATTAACGATAAACTCAGAAAAGTCCAATTTGCTCTCCGTCCTCTCATAGGGAGAAAGTCCCCCCTTAACATCAGTAATAAACTACTCCTATATAAAATAATGATAAGACCCATTGCAACTTATGCCTCCCCGATCTGGGCCTCGGCATGCGACACTAGAATAAAAAGATTGGAGTCCACCCAGTCTAGAATCATCAAAATCCTTGTTGTAAGAGCCCCATGGTTCATTCGTATTGCAGACATTCTAGAGTCCCTGAATATGCCCACACTCTCTGAATTTATGGGTAAACTGGCCACGAATTTCTACGCCAAACTCCCAACGATCGACAACTCTCAACTTCAAAATCTTGAAGTTTACGACCATACCCTCATGATCAATAGGCGGCGGCCTAGAGCCTCCCTCAACCTATGTATATAATACTCCATCTTTCAAGCAACAGCTGATTCCGACATGTCATTTTCGCTTTGTCAATTGTTTTGTCCCTAGACTTTGTTTACTTATGTTGTATTGTCCCTAGACTTTGTCTTCATGTAGTGTACATTACTATTCTGCCAGTGATAGGCCTAAAGCCTCTTCACCATTGTTTATTCATATGCTGTACTGTCCCCAGATAGGCCTTTGTGCCAGAATGGCTTTTATGCCACCTCAACATTTTTGACTCTTACTGTAATGTCCCCAGACACAAGTATCCACAGAGATACCTTTTTCATCTTTTCAGAGGTAGGCATTAATGCCTCCTCTTTTTACTGTTTTTACATGCTGTCGTTGTCTTGTCCGTCCTTCATTGTCCTGTAAATACAAATACGTGTATTAATTTACATCCCAGGCAAAGCAATTTTATAAACTCATGTGTTCACTATTAACAGTCATATAGGAGGTAAAAGGGGCTTCGCCCCTATGGAACTCCGAACGCTTCGCTCAATTTATTATAATGATACATTAATTGTGCACTATTATTTTATATTTGTAGCAATAACTTATAAGTTTTTGTGTCAAGTTTTGTTTATGAGATGCCATCATAGGTTCGTTAAACACAAATAATTGAACCTAACAATAATGTTGTTACAACTATATTTAAACATTTTTTGAAATCCATCGGCGACTTTGTTGGATTTCTGAAGTTGTAAATCATTATTTAATAGTATAAATATATAAATCGTATTACTTATATTGAATTGCTTGTATACTAATCCAATAAATATATGCATAAAAACTTTAAGCACAAAAAATATTACACATAAATGTATTAAAAAATGACTTCGATTCTGCAAATATGTTTTCTTGTAAAAGTAGGCCCAAATGACACAATAAGTTGTCTCATGGAGTGATGGACTAAGGAGGGTGCAAAATTTCAGTGGAAAAAGAAAAATTTAGAAGATTTATTCGAAAAATTTTAGTCTACTAGGATGTTTTTAGATTGATATTTTTTATTTTAATTGTACATTACATTTGAGTAAATTGATAATATTGAGGTTCGTTACATTATCCGTGTATTATTTTAAGACGGCTATATATTGCTTGGATTTTGTTTTGAAAAATGCATGTTTGACACTTTATAATATAGTAATTTCTCCCAAATTTTTTGAAATTTGGCGTCTTCATGAAACTAATAAAAAAAAATGACATGCAAAGTTAGAAAATTCTTGTATTTAAAATAAAATACAGCAAAAACAAAAATTAGCATAAAAATTCATCGAAGTTGTGAAATTAAAGGTTTTAAACAGGCTAATCTTTAAAAAATGTAGCTTTGAAGATTTTTGTTCCAAATTCCTTTATGAAACCTACAAAAAACCTTCAATTTTCCAACTTTGATGAAGGTTTTATGCTGATTTTCTTAAACAAATTTGTCAAATCATCTATAAAAGAACTATATATATTTATGTTGTTACCCGGAAAATAAAACTAGCATAAAACATAATTAATTTGTGAAATTGAAGGTTTTATAAAGGAATTTGAAAAAAACTGCACTTTTTTTTATAGTTTTTAATTTTTTCATGAATTAAATCTTTAAAAATTCTGCATTTCCCTTTAATAATTTCAATACTTTATAATAAAAGGTGTTTTAAAGGCTTTATTTCATGTTGTATAAGGAATTTTTAACAAAAATCTTCATTAAATGCAGTTATTTTTAGATTTCAATAGCACTTAAAACTGGAGTTTTGCTGCATAAAACCTTCAAGTTCGCGCCTTGAAATTTGTATGGTGATTGTTTTTGCTTCACCTTCAATTATGAAGCAAAATAATTTTCGTTTGTGCACAAACATCCCTTGAACCGCTGTAATACAATTCCCATGACGATCTTTTATAATATATATGCATTTAATAATTTGATGTTTTTAAAAGAAATTATTAATTACAATTATCTGCCTGATATTTTAATATAAATACTAATTATGGTAATGTTTTAATCATTCTTAGAGAAAACAAAACAATGAAAAATATTTGTTAATTTATATTTAAATATGTGGATATTATTAACATATAAGTATTTTTTTAATTTGAATTTTACGCCGAATAAAACAGATATTTATTTTTTAATTGTATAAACACTTTAATTGTATAAATATACAATTAAAACTAAGTAATTTTGATTTAAAAAAATTTCGTTGAACTTGTATACACATTTTTCTTAACATTTAAAATAAGCAGAAAACCCCAAGAAATAACTAAAATGTCCTTAAAATAAACAAAAACAGTAATAAATATATAACTTAATTTTTAAGTTATAATTTTAATCAGTATAATTAGTTTCAGGTAATCCTTAAATGAAGTATTAACGAATAACGCATTGGTCGATCGCGAACAAACATGCTAAACCCATGTTAAACGCTGACCCGCGAACGACGTTTCTGCCTTCAGCTTTTCCGAGAAGCCGGTTTGTTTACAAATACGCCCATCCCCTATAGAACCATGTCAATCTATGTGAATTTCCTTTTCACTTTGAAATAACCAATAAATAAGAAATCAGAATATTAAACTGTTTTATCTTGAGTGAAAACTTATTAAAATAGTATTGTAACACTAAAATCACTTCCATTAAGTAACTCTAAGCGTTATTTTCAACGAAATTGATCATCTGGGTTCAACATGGGTTGTTGGTGGGCATATGGGCCCACACGAGCCCAGCTATCCCATGTGGGTCCCACGTCGGCCCATGCGAATCCCATGTACGTGTGCTACCTGAGTAGCTCCTAGATATGTGTAGATCGTATCGTGAGAAGTCCCCTAACTTTTCACTTGCGCTTCTATCCAAAATGGCGGATCAAAGATGACCGCGAAGCACTTTTTGTGTTAGGATCTTAGGTGATGTTTTTTGTCATATCTCAGAAAAATTCCATTACTTTTCAATTCTGGGAAAACTCATGTACTCTGCAAGGACGTCTACGAAGAAAAGAAAATTATAAATGAGCCGTAAATTTATAATTCAGCACTACCTCTACAAACAAACGGATTTATTTAGTAGGCCCCTCCTCCACTACCGGGGGGATAGGGGGCGGTATATCCTTCAGTAAAACTACGAGAGGGAAGCTCAAATTTCATAAATTTTATGCATTAGTGTCATATAAAATCATAACTTTACTGGAGTGCAACTACAATACTATTAACTAAGAGGCTCCTCACCAAATCTCCGCTGATACGCCGCCAACCCATGGAGGATTGTTACGCATTCCTTAAGGAATGCGGGTCCAGTGAGTGCACGTCCTTGCTTTATTTTAGGCTATTAAATTAAGCAATTGAAACATTCAAATAGTTACTAATTTCAAAAGACGGAGCGTCTACTTTTGTTCACATTTTAAAATTTCGTGTTTTATATAACTTAATATGGGATTTTTTTCAAAAACATTAGTATCAACCTATAGGTAAATAACATAATAAATCCCATTAGCTATAAACTGAAAATCCGATTTTTTGAAGGCTTGTAACTGCACTGGCCCCTTAAGTACTTCAAAAATTCCATTAACATACCAAATAAAAAAAAATTGTAAAGTTTTTAAGGAAACCCAAATCAAATGCTCATTTTACAAACTTCACACCCAAAAGAACACTTAAAAATGTGTGGCTATTCCAATTTAAGGCGAATTCTAGGAGTTGTTTTCGAAATTTTCGACTTAAAAATTTAATCCAAAAATGATCGTTCCTTTTTTCTGCAATATGAGACTTCACAGGCCTTGACTTCACCCTACTTGCTGACACTCGTTAACCCCCAGTCCGTGTGTCACACAAGACTGTCTTTTTCAAGAAGGCTTTCTGGCAAGAAGTTTAGTTTCTAGCCCTATCATTTTTTAATAAAATGGAAAGTTTGTAGTTTTATATATTTAATACAATTAAGAAAAAGTTGCCGAGAATTTTACGAATTTTTAAGATTTTATAACGTAAAAACTAACATTTATTTTTAATGATATTCGCAAATTCTGGTATACGTATATATAGTTCCATCGACGTCAATTTTTCCATTGTTTAACTTCAACGTAAAATTACTACTAACATAAGGGACATTCCATGGTATTGGTCCTCTCCACAATTTTTTTTTTTTTAAATATTTAAAAAAAAAAAAAAAAAAAAAAAAAAATATTTTTAAAAATATTTATATATTTTTAAATATTTTTTTAAATATTTTTTTAAATATTTTTTTAATATTTTTTAAATATTTTTTTTAATTTTTTTTAAAAATATTTTTAATTTTTTTTTTTAAAAATATTTTTTGTGATATATTAATTAACGGAAAATAAACCCATTTTTTTACAGAAGAACTTCAAAAACAAAATTATTTTATCTAGCATTTATTAAACCGGATATTCTTAAAATATACTATTTTAAAAAAAAGAAAATCATCTTTAAGAAATATGCGCTAAAATGTAAAAAATAATTTTGAATTTGACGAAAAAATTAAAAAAAATTGAATTATTTTATATCAATTATATAATTATAACAACTTTTTGAAGTTGGTGCCAATTAACGGAAAACGTATATAAATATTGGCGAAGATTTTAAAACCTCGAAATAAGTATTATAAAGTTAACATTAAAGGATTAAATTTTTTCAACTTGTTCGTAAAATGAAAAATCCTTTTTTTTATTTTTTTTCGGTTTATTAAATAATCAAAATATCGAGTCAAAAATATTGTGAACATCCTCCTAATCCACTTTCAGGCCTCCGTGGCCGAGCGGTTAAAGACGTTCAACTGCTAATCCGAGGATTGGTGGTTCGAACCCGCGATGGACTTGACAAAGAAAAGTAAAAAAGTAGTGATCTTGTGATCGGAGGGTTTTTACTTAGAGTTGAAAGCTGACAGCTGACGGAGGGTTGCCGGCTTCGCTACAAAAATACTAGAAAAGTCGTCCAGAACATCCGCAAAAATTAACGGCGTGTATACGGGACTGGTGCACGATAAATCTGATCGGGGTCCAAAGTCCCGAAGTCTATTGAAGGCGTTGGGTGCCAGTTCAGGTGTTTCCTCGTTATCTGACCATGGTTCTAAAATAACGAGGTGTATGTATGAAATGTGTGTGTGAATGTGTATGTGTTCCCGGGTTTTTCCTTCGAGATAGACCCCGAACCGTCGCCAATAGCCCACTGTGCAGCTCTAGTGCGACGTTATTTCACCAAACCACCTAATCCACTTTCAGTTAACAATCTTACTGACTTTTTTTTTGTGTATAAATACAATAACAATTATTACATTTTTTTTATAGAAGGTACAAAAATAATTGTACATTTAAGTCCTCAGACATGGGTTTATCATTTGTAAGATAGTAGAGATATATATTATTATGAAAATTTATAGAGTGGGGTGCGAGTTAAGGTATGTCTCCAGCAGGTCTACTGCCCTAAAATAGAAGTTAGGCTCTTGACCTGGGCCTAGATGACTTAGTTAGAGAGTTGTAAGTTGGAAATTCATCATCTAACATAACATTCTCCGTATAGAGGAGACTTTTGCACATGAAATCTTCTGCTTTCCCAACGTCTTTCACGTTTAGCATGATGTGAAAGTTTGAAGAGTGGGATGATAGTCTAGATATTTTTTTTCTTATTAACTGATCGTTGTTGAAAACACAAACCAATAAAAGATAATGTAAATTGTTTTGAAACAATATTATTAGCAAATATTAATTAAAATATCTTTTGATTGAGAAAGATACAAGTATATGCGACGTTTATTAAATAAACCAAACCAATGCTAACTACTAAGCCACTACTCTTAAAGTTTTGTTTATTTGTAATGATTTCTGGAAGTGGCAACATTGCAGTTATTAGAAATTTCTTATTCCTTTAGCCAACCAATATTCATGTGTTTGTAGCGTATTTGTAAATTTTAGAACCATGAAAGTAAGTAAATATTTTATAAATCTTGTTGTCATATTAGTGTATTTCATTATATTAAATCGAAAACTAGTTGTTTAAAAATTCAAATTGTTGTTGCGTGTTACACGTCAAGGGATGGGATTGGATACATATTCCGGCACTTTCCTTCCGCTAAGTTGCGCCTGCGACCTCGTGTCTAATATTAATTTTTATAACCTGTGTTTTGTTAAAAAATGAAGGTAAAGTTTTCATGCAATGTCAATAATAAATTTGTAGTTGATTACACAAAATGTTTTTTTCTGCGGATGTTTTTCGCTATATTATGTGCTAATATCTAGATCTTTCAGCGTTACGAATTTGACTACTATTTAGATTGTTGTTATTCATTACCAAAATGTATATGCTTACCCAACTTGTTAGAAATGTTTATTGCCATCTTTGACGTGTATTGCATCAATTGAAATAGTTGTTATCGTAATAAAATGTTGCTGAGTTCTTTTGAAGAATGTTGTATTGATCCCAGTGTATTTTGTTTAGTTGAATATTTCATACCCCGCCACTGGCTGTCAGAAGCTAATAGAAATCGACGATGAAAAGAAGATCCGTATGTTCTATGAAAAGAGGATGGGACATGAAGTGGAGGTTGATGGCTTAGGTGACGAGTGGAAGGTATGTAATTATTGCTGAAAAACTTCTTTTCTCTTATCAAAACAAAGTATTTCTCACAACGCATAAGTATATTTTGTTATCAATGTTTTGTACAAATTAATTGCTCATTTATATAAATTTATGAAGGGAAAGCATTTTCTTTCAATAATATGATCAAAGATGTTTGAAGTTAGAGTGCATGAAGCCAACAACTATTTGTGGGCATAAGTGTATTAAGGCAATTTGCCAAAGCATGTTTTGATCATCCAGCTTAATTTTCAAAGAAGTCTGGTGTTACAAAACATAAACGCTTATTTAGCAGATATATGTATCAAAATTAACATGTTTTCTAGCTCTAGACTTTTGGCAATATTTAAATATAAAACTTTCAGTATTTGTTTAAATGTTCTTTCTAAAGTAGTATAGGAAAACATGCTTATAACTGTACAGCTAAAATGAAAATTTTCATCGCAAAATCACATAGGGTTACCAAATTAAAAACCATCATGTTGACAATGTTTTAATTTACAATCCACTGAGAATATATATATATATATTGTTTATTTGTTCTTGCTGTCAGCTTTAAGCAAATATTATTATGATGTGAATTCCTTTTTTGGTATTACTATGGACAAAAGTATTAGATTAGCGAAGTGTTTCACTTGATGTATTAAGTGAAGAGGTTTATTGAGGATGGGTCATTCCATGTCAGATCAACACACTTTTAATAAAAATTTGACCTCACCATCTCGGATTTTGATCAAATTTGGCACATGGATAGCCCCCATATAGATTAAGAAAAATACCAAATTTTATTCAAATATATCAACCCGTTTGGAAAATACGGCTATGCAAAGTTTAAAAAAAAACACCAAAAATCGCAAGACTTGCATATGTTTAACTTGCCATAGCAGCTTTCCTAATTATGCTAGAAAGGTGGGTGAGGTGTCATTTTTCAACATTTTTTATGGTCTTTCTTATGATATGCAACACAATAATGGTTTGAAAAGAAAAAATTTTAAATGAAATTTTAAATTTCAAAAAAAGCGTATTTTTAAAAAATTTCAAAAATTTTTAGAAAATAGTTTATACTAATGTTAAATGAAATGCAAAGTTTCAGAGTGGGCAGATAAAGGGTTCATAGTTAAAATAATTGAAAACCAAAGCAGTTTTTCATCAAAATTCTGACCATATGATAAAGAAATAGCAACAGAAAGCATAATACATGAATTTTTTTTAAAAAAAATTTGAAATAAGGAAAATAAATCAAACATACTTGATATTGTATTGTTTAATTGTAGTTGATTAATGGTTCATTTGTTTACAACGTGTCATTTTCAGAACACATAAATTCTTCCATTGTACTATACATAATATGTCAGAGGCATTCAAAACACATTTGGCTTCCGTGGATATGAAAGTGATTGGAATGGTCCAGCTGGATGAAGAAATGTTACTTTTAGTTCTTCAGTTCTCTCAAGAACATGAGCTAGCCACCAGTTCTTGTTATATAGTACAACAGTGAAATAGCTAATGACTTCTATTAATTTAAGTTTCTATGGTGATCTTACAATTACTTGTGAATAAATGTGACTTTTACTTCATGAATGACTTTATCCTGCATACAAGAAAACTAGGGAATAATAAAAATCCTGTGCAAGTTTAAAGCTACAAACTACATGGTAACTTAGAGGAAGAGAAATTTCAGAAAGTCCCAATCCAAAACTGGGGAAAAGCCTCTCGGAAAAAGTAGTTGAAGCTGTTAATTTGTTTTACAAAAATGACAAAATTAGCAGAGCGATGCCAGGCTCTAAAGATAGCTTAACAGTTATTGAACCAATGGAAACAATATAAAAATTTCAAAAAAACTTATTTTGTGCAACCTGAAAGCAGCATACTTATTATTCAAAGACAAATTTCCAAATTTGGATTTTAAAATTGGCTTTTCCAAATATAAGACTCGAGCATTGTATTTTAGCAAGATCAAGTGGTATACACACTGTGTGTACGTATGTATACTACATCTAAATGTAAAACTGATGATTGAAAATGGAAGTACTGACAAATGGTGCATTAAAAACCTACAAACATTACCTATCAAAAATGATATGCAATCTGTCAACAATAGATTGCGCTATGGGTAATAGCACATCTTGTCCAGGTGATACTGCAATATGGACCATCCTTGAAACGTCATTTGAAGAAAACATAATACAAAAAATCACATTTCGGCAGTGGATTTCCGTCGACTGTTGTAATTTAGGGACTCTTCAGAAATCATCAGAAGATTTATAGATTAAACAACAGACATCTTTCATGAACCTCATAAAGGAAAATTTAAAAGAATCTAAATTTGCAGTTAACCTCGACTTTTCAGAAAACTATAGTATGGTTGTTCAAGATGAGTCCCAATGTTACTACTGGGATAGTGGACAAGTCACAATTTACCCTTTTGTGATATATTATATTGCAATTTCTGATTGCCTAGAACTCAACACAGTTGTAGTTTACACCTTTCAAAGAAAACTTATTTCCTTTTTGAATGCAAAGTTTCAAAACATTCACCATGAGATCTTTCACTTTTCTTATTGGCATGCTTCACAATGTAAAAATAAGAAAAATTTCACCAACTTGTGTTTTCACAAGCAAGACTTCAATATTGAGGGCAAATGGTATTTTTCAGCAACATCACATGGAAAAAGGCCTTGTGATGGAGTTGGTGTTTAAGAAATCAGCAGCTGGAACTAGATTGCAGCGACCCAACGAAAACTAATCTTATGCACTCTCCAGCTTTATGAATGAGCAGTAGAAAATATTTCAGCTATTAACTTCACTTTTACAACACAGGAGGATTAAGTACAGTCAGAAACATTCTTAAACGATCGTTTCAACCAGGCAATTACCATCCAAGGGACTTAACGATATCATGACTTTATACCTATTGACTTAAACCCATCAAAATTAATTGTGAAAACATTTTCTGAAGCTACACAATCATCACAAGTAATTGTAAGATCACCATAGAAACTTAAATTAATAGACGTTAATAGTTATATCACTGTTGTACTATATAACACAAGAACTGGTGGCTAGCTTATGTTCTTGAGATAAATGAAGAACTTGATGAACTAAAAGTAACATTTCTTAATCCAGCTGGACCATTCCAATCACTTTCATATCCACGGAAGCCAAATGTGTTTGGGATGCCTCTGACATATTATGTATAGTAAATCCTGTACAATGGAAGAATTTAAGTATTATCTGAAAATGACACCTTGGAAACAAATGAACCATTAATCAACTACAATTGAACAATACAATATCAAGTATGTTTGATCTATTTTCCTTATTTCAAATTAAAAAAAAAAATCATGTATTATGCTTTCTGTTGCTATTTCTTTATCATATGGTCAGAATTTTGATGAAAAACTGCTTTGGTTTTCAATTATTTTAACTATGAACCCTTTATCTGCCCACTCTGAAACTTTGCATATCATTTAACATTAGTATAAACTATTTTCTAAAAAAATTTGAATTTTTTTAAAAATACGCTTTTTTCGAAATTTAAAATTTAAATTTTCATTTAAAAATTTTAATATTTTTTCTTTTTAAACCACTATAGTGTTGCATATCATAAGAAAGGCCATAAAAATTTTTGAAAAATGACACGTAACCCACTTTTCTAGCATAATTAGGAAAGCTGCTATGGCAAGTTAAACATATGCAAGTCTTGCGATTTTTTGTGTTTTTTTTTTAAATTTGCATAGCCGTATTTTCCAAACGGGTTGATATATTTGAATAAAATTTGGTATTTTTCTTAGTCTATATGGGGGCTACCCATTTGCCAAATTTGAACAAAATCCGAGATGGTGAGGTCAAATGGGTGTGTTGATTTGACATGGAATGACCCGGATGTCTTGGATATATTCCAGTGAATTCTCATTTTAAAAGGTTCTAAAACTATGAGGCTCGAAAAAAACATGACTAATAATGACACTTGTTTTACAGAGGCATAATTAAATCCATGATATTAAAATACATAAATTTATTATGAATTTTATTTTGAGTACATTTACTATTTATTCCTAAAAAGATATTGAATTTTATATTTCATATGTTTCTATAAAAAAAGTATTTTAGATCATGAAATGAACCAAAAAAATATTATTTAAAATCAATTCACCAGAATGCAAGCATGTTTTAAAAAACGGTTAATCTGCCTTTCACGGTCACTCTGATTTTTCGCCAAACGCGATGCAGGGAGAAATTCTTTGATTGGCAACCCAAAAAATTATTATTTTAAAATCAATTCATCAGAATGCAAGCATGTTTCAAAAAACGGTTAATCTGCCTTGCACGGTCGTCCTGATTTTTTTTGGCAACCCGCCATGCAGGGAGAAAATAGAGAAATTCTTTGATTTGCAACCAACAAAAATTATTTTAAAATCAATTTACTAAAATGCAAGCATGTTTTAAAAAAACGGTTAATCTTGCCTTTCACGGTCGCCCTGATTTTTCGCCAAATCTGGCAACCCGGCGCCAAACGCGATGCAGGGAGAAAATTGAGAAATTCTTTGATTGGCAACCAAACCGGTTTTTGTCGCCAAGTAATGTTTTATCGTAGTGAATATAGGATTTTCAGAAAAGTCGCCAAGGACGGCCGTATAAGACAGATTAACCTAAAAAAAACTAGCAGCACTGATTGCTCAGTTAACCAAAAAAAAGTATATGTATTAAATATTTAAAAAATTGTACCAGATTACTGTATTTCTTTTTATTAGTTTTAATTTTATGAAATCAGTATCTTTACTATCAAACTTAAAAATAAGTAAAAAGATTTGGCAATATCAAGAAATTTCAAATAGTTTCTCTCTGGATACCCTGTTATAACAATTGTATCAGAATAATTCTCTAAAAAAACATTGAAGTAATTTTGAATTGTGTATAATTATTTTGATGTTTCATAAAGTCATTTCATGTGCCTATTTTATTGACAGGGATATGTTGTTCGCATCAGTGGAGGCAATGACAAGCAGGGCTTCCCAATGAAACAAGGTGTTCTCACAAATGGCCGAGTTCGACTTTTGCTGTCCAAGGGGCACTCTTGCTATAGACCCCGAAGAACCGGTGAAAGAAAACGCAAGTCTGTCAGAGGGTGCATTGTGGATAGTAACTTAAGTGTTATCTGCTTGGTGGTAGTAAAAAAAGGTATGTCCATTTTCTTAATATATATATTATCCAATTTTCATTCCAGGTATTTTTGCATGCCAATGTTTTATGAATAATTCTGATTCCTCCCTTCGTTGAGCTGTTTAGCATGCAAAGATTATTTTTCTTTATGAACCTACTTGGACATACAAACTTTTCCGCAATTTTGTTTCTTCTTGGTTATCTATTTTAACTTTACATAATGGTTTTAATAATGGTTAAAATACATTTATGGAAAAAAAACTCAAGTTATAATACTGAACGTATTATAACTTGAGTTTTTTTTCCATAAATGTATTTTAACCATTATTTCTAGATCATAGCTTGCTTGTTTACCTAAGAAACATTTAGTAACTGTCACGAAATGATTATCTAAATTATCAGACATGAGATTAATCTGTAAATTTTATTAGACTTGTTTCAATTAAGTATTAGCTTATGGCCACCATGAGAATACAGTTTATTATTTATTTTATCAATTGCATTATTTATTGTGTTAATTTGTTTTTGTGTTTTCCCAGGTGATCAAGATATTCCCGGACTTACAGACACCACTATTCCTCGTCGACTTGGTCCCAAGCGTGCTAGCAAAATTAGGAAGCTTTTCCATTTGGCTAAGGATGATGATGTGCGTCAGTTTGTTGTAAAGAGGCCTTTGGCACAAAAAGAAGGTAAGGCTTTTGATTATCTGTAGAATGCAAGATAAAATTGATGTTCGTATAATTATACATCTTAAACTTCTTTTTCAATACATATTCATTACCATTTAATAATTTTTTTTATTGTTTATTAAATCTCATGCTTGAAGCTAAAATTTCAATATTCAAATCAAGATTTGAACTAAAATTAAAAAATATATATATACAAAATAATCATTGATTCAGACTTGGAAAAACTATTTATTTGTGGAATCTTTTGAACAAGAGTTTCAATAATATAATATAGTTTTCATCATATGGGTATTATAATTTAAAAAAAACATTATTCAACCCCTAAGTTTTTCCCTGTTAATCATAAAAATTGGTTTTTTGTCTGTTTGCCCTAAATATCTTTTTGTTGTTCATAAAGTAATAGTCCCTCAGAGTAGTAGAGAGAGTAGAGAGAAAAAGTACATCGGCTTGTGCATTACTGAAAAGCTATGACTAAATTTTTCAACCAAAAAGCTGTGTTTTATAAAAGATGTTGCATTAATAGCTACTTATTTTCCCTTTGGTTTTTAAAGTAAAAAAAGAATTAAAGAGCTTTAAAAGAAAAGAGATAAATATTTAACTATTCAATATGTTATTCGGAACTATTTTAAATAAATGTTTTGTTATATTTTGAACAAAGTAATAAAAAGCATTTATTTTAAGTTATTTAAATGAATTGTTAGTGAATTAAATTAATTTAATAAATGTATATTAATAAATTTATTATTTGCAGTATAATGTATGTTTATATGGTGAATTCCGGGAAAATATTGCCATGACACTTAAAATTTAAAAGTTTGTTGAGTCATTTGTCATATACCAACTTTTTCATAAATATATGAACTTTTTAACTCCCAGTGTCTTTTAAAAAATCAGGGTCAAAGTACCTTTTTTACTTAACAATTTTACAGTGTTGAAAATCTATATTTTGCTACATACCATTACTCGACTAAAATCACTTATCAAAGTATAATAAAAAAATTACTTTCATACTTTATTTATGTAGTAAGCTTTCTATACATTTTTTTTTCTTCAAAAAAATATTTTTTAACCTTAAAATCAATATTTTAATAAGTCCAACCATAAAAGTCCTTCCGTTACCAAAATACTATATTTCAACCACCTTACTAAGAAACTACTGGGTCTAGAATTTAATGAATTTTTGTACAAAGCAGACAGACTTATGTCACTTATTCTTTAGAAACAATTGCAATTTTATTCTGTTTTAATTTAGATGTTTTTTAATGGTAATGGAAGAGGACATTTTGGTACGAGCTAATTTTTACTCAACTTTAAGGATCTCCACAATTAAACAAACCAATTTTCAGTTACTATTGAAATTCAAAATACGTAAATAATATTACATATACATAATGACTATGTTCTTTCTTACCCGCCTTTCTCAATTTAATAAGTATATCATAAATACATTGAATTTAATGTAAAACTGATGCTTTTCTATTTATTCACTGTTCGATTGTTTCTACTATAAAGCCACAAAATGGGAAACAGAAGAAAGTTTAATAGCTAATTTTTATGATGACCTTAAGTGAAGTGTATGCATTATTTCAGCAAGAAAATATTGAAGAAATAGTATGTATGTCAAAATTTTGCAAGCTTTTTCCTGTTATAGACCCCGGTTTGTTTAGTTACAAAGAGATTTTCTACTTAAAGCTTGTCTAAATTATTTTGATACCAAATATATAAATACCGATGAACAAATTTTAGGACATTTAAAATAGGAGCAATGGAGCAAAGACAATCAGAAAGCCATAAAAAATATACAAGGGTTCATTTAAAACTGCCTTTATGTTCTTGAAAGACAAATCTGCAAATTTTTAAAGTATAATTTTATTAAAAGACATCAACACAAATTTAAGGAATTCAAAGAGGGGAATATAAAGATAGTTGTTATACAAGTTGACTAACAATCAACTTAACATGAATGCTTGATCAGTATAACATCATGGCCACATTGAAGCATTTTTGCCACTAATCATAACAAAGGTATTGTCAATGGCAAATTGACCTATTGTCATCAGATAAATTAATTCTCTCAAGAAAGATGAAACAGTATCCATCCTCTTCCAGACACATGCAATACCCATTATTTAAAACCAATTTCAAAATACACTAAGGAGTATCGCGAGCATTATTATTCTACAGAAAGAAAGATATTAAACTTCAAAGAAAACATACAATCAAATTTAAAACATGCAGAATTAAAGACTTTCAGTTAGCCGAATGGCAAGGACTAAAAAGTATTATGTTGGGCAAGTGCTTCATCCTGCTGGAATTGACTATAATAAAATAACCAGAAATTGGATAAGCCAAAAATTTTAACAAATGGCTCTAGAAACAGAATTTGTTGCAGAATTAGATTTGAAAATGTCAAATTAGCTGAATAAGCAGTATTTAACAACTATTCTTTTTCAAAATGTTAATGAGTAAATTGTTGTCAAATAATCCAATATTACACACTTGGAATTTTTGTCCTTCAGTTGCCTTAAAAAAAACATCATATTTTTGTGCATAATATAATAATTTTTGGGAACTGCACTGCAATTTATAATAATTGAATTCTCCTTTAAGTGTTCTAATTTTTCTAGATTTTTTTTTCTTTTACGGTTTGACTGAACTTTTAATAAAAAGATGATGTAAGTGTGGTATACCACTGCCAAAAAGCGTCCTTCCGTTACCAAAATTTAAATCAAACAAGTTATTAATTGTTAAATTCTAAATTTTGTATTTCTTATAAAGTGTATAAAAGTCTACTCCTCAGTTATTTGAAATAAAATGTATTTATTTAATTGTAACCATAAGTTGTGCGAACTGGCCTTCCCTTACTGCCGGAATTCACCATATACAAATAACAATACAGGGAATAATAATGGGAAAAAACGTGCACGAGCTTCTCAGTGATAAAGAATTCATACCATGTGATATGAATTCTCGAATCACTCGGAAGCTCCTGCATGTTTTTTCTGTTCGTATAAATAGGCCTAAGGATATTTTTTTCACGCTAAACTTTTTCACAATTTTTTGTCATACAATATTTTTTTTTTTACGATTAGTCCAGAAATATTTGCATTGGAGAGGACCCTGAGTAAAATTCCTAGATGTACCTCTGCTGTTTTAATAATATAATATAGTTTTACTCATGTGTGTTTAGATTATAAAGTCTTTGGCCCGCTAATCACAGTTAAAAATTTGTTGCTACATGATACCATCCCTAGATATGTTAAAACTACTTTTTTGTTTAAAATAAAGTAACAACAGTAGTTGCAATGAGTGAAAAAAAAACAGTGCATTAGAAACTAATCAACCAATTACAACTTTTATTAGCACATCAATAACAACTAGCACATCAATAATAAATGAAACATGCGCCAGTGTGATGAGTGTTTTGTGCAAGCTGTTATTACTCAACTATTTCAAAAAGATCCTTGTATTGTAACTTATGAGGGGCTGTTGTCAATTGAATCTTACTCTTTTCTAGGTAAACGTCCCCAGACGAAAGCCCCTAAGATCCAGCGTCTCGTGACTCCCGTGATGCTGCAGCGCAAGCGTCACCGCCTTGCCCTCAAGCGCAAGCGGGCACAGAAGCGAAAGGACGATGCCGCGGACTATGCCAGGCTCCTGGCCCAGAGGGCGAAGGAAGCTAAAGAGAAGAGGGCAGAGGAGGTGCGCCGAAGGCGTTCTGCCTCACAGAGGGAGTCGCAGTCCTCTGGAGGGGGAAAGGTTAGCGTCAGTAAATAGAGCTATTGTGTATGAATGAGAAAAAAAAAATAAAGAAATTGTTCTGAAGTTGTGGGTGATTATTTTATCTATTGTACATAAAGTAGTTTAATGTTCATAGGTTTATTTACATGATTGGCATGCGCTTGGGATGTCAAAGTAAATACAGGGTGGCAACGCAACCTGGAAATCGGGGAATTATCATGGAATATTTTAATTCTGGAAATGTCGGGGAAATTTTCAATTTTGGATCATTAAAATGGCAATTATCGTTTATCTATGCACTCTATTCTGTCAATATTTCCTTTTAGTTCTGAAAAAGAATGTATGCCCATTTTCATGGAAATATCAGGGAAATTTTCTAATTTGGATCATTAAAACAGCAATTGTCTGTTATGCCCTCCATTCTGCGCAATTTAATTGTCAATATTTCCTTTTAGTTCTGAATAAGAATTTTTAAAAAAAGTGGTTATACGCATTTTCAGTTTTATTTTTGTAAAAACGTGAACCACTGCTGGAGGGAGAAGCAAAACCAAAATACCTTAGACCTTAAATTGTAGGCAATATGTGAGGGACTGATGAATATGGGATTTATTGAAGATTGGAATAGGAAATATGAAGCATATAAAACATTTAAAATTATCTACAAAAGAAATAATTTGAGAGAACTTGCTTTTTGCATTATCTGCTTCTAGAGAAGGTGTTTAATTATATGCCTGTCGCTATTTTATAATTTACCTTGTATCCATAAATTATTATTTAAATAGACAATTAGTATTGCTTATAATTTTTCATTTATAAAGTAATAGATTTATTGTAGTGTAAAATCAGGGAAATTTTTGTGACACCATCGTGGAAATCGGGGAACTTTTTTTTTCACAATTTTGTTGCCACCCTGTAAATAAAAATGTTCTTTATTCAAAGAAAGGAAACGCCACTTTGGAAAAAAGAATGTAGATGTTATGTCCAATACCTTTTATCATTGATTGAATAATCTTTTTTTTTCTTGATTGTCATTCGTCAGATTATATACAGGCTTTAGTATATTAAAGATAAAAACGGTCATGTTCGTTTGGAATTTAACTTATTTTTGTAAATTTTAATATTAAATAGGTTGGTTGTATGGGGTTTATTGGCACAATAGCCAAAGATGGCCAAGCTGCGCCTAATATTAAATAGGAATCCTGTATTAAATCACTGGTTTGAAAAAATTAAAATGTCATGAATGAATAAGGTTCAATTACCCCTGTAGCTAAATCTCCCACTGAGTGCATACTTTAAAAATCAATCTGAAATCGGTTCTGTTTGAATGCATTTTTTTCATTGGCTATTTACAAGTTACAGTGGCTCCCAAAAGTGTTCGCACACTTTAAAAAATTGTAGAATAAGCGCTGTAGTCTGGAATTGAATTTGAATATAGTCCAATATTATTTCGCATTATCTCCATCTAATTTTGAAAAAAACCAAGTATATATTTTGTAAATATTGATTTTTCTTTTAATGGAAATGTAAGGAAACACAGAAAAAAAACGCAGCAAAAGTGATCGTATATCAAAACATTTTCGAAAAAATTCATAAAATTATCGTCTGTCGTTTTTTTTTATTCTTGCATTGTGATGACATTAAATATTCGCTTGGCTTTAATTTTTGCTTGCTTCGTAATCTATTATTTAAAAATGGATCGTAGTCGTAAGGAAACAAAGAATAACATTCGAATATTGTTATTTTTCATCATAATAGTGGTAAACAATCGCGGAGTATCTCAAAATTAATAAATGTATTCTACGTGCAGTATGTGATGAAACGTTTTAAAGAAGAAAATCGGATCCAAAAGCAAGGTAAGAAAACTCCTTCAAAGTTAAATTGATAAAAAATTTATAGTTGGAAAATATTTGTGAAAAATCCGCGTTTGAGTGTTGTAAAAATAGCTACAGAATTTAATGAAACACGTTCCAATTTCAATCGAAACTGTTCGACAAGTACTCAGTTCAGCTGTATTACATGGACGTTCTGCCCGAAGATTTTTTTTTTTGTTGGTGCGAAAAATAAAAAGCTATTAAGCTTTCCTTCGCAAATCCAAGAATTTACAGCAGTCAAGCATGTTTTGGAATTGTCTTTGTGCAAGGGTGCAAATTAGCATCAGGACTAGATAATTTGTATTTAATTATAGCATAATGAATCGGTATGTGTATTGAAATATTTTAACACAATTTAAAGTTATAAGCACAAAATTTGGGTATTAGAATCGACTTTGTTTCTTATCAAGGATCTTTAGCGTACGCCTCTTAACATTTGCCTCGTAACTGTCCACAAGTTCTGAAAAAATACCTCGGCCTCTGAATTTACCATTATTACCTGAATTAATTATTTGAAAAACACATTTGTAGAGAACTAGAGGTTAACAGTACGCAGACACGAAAAAAAATGAAATCTATACCGACGTTTAAAAGCTGTTGTGGATGTTACAACCTACTAACTTACCGAAATATTGCAATATTTATTAGTGTGTACAAAGATTTATTTATTTGAAATTCGTAAGTGTACGAACATTTACGGAAGCCATTGTATATTATTATTTTTAGTATTTGACATTCCTTATCTATTTTAGTTGATAAAATACCATCTTTTGAAGTGACCATCCATGCTTTCTAATTTTTTTTAATTGACAAATTTCAAAATGTTTCTTCCAAGTATGAATCTAGTGATAACGTTAAAAATATAATCGCAGAAATTTTATTTGTAGAAAGTTTATTCTGGAATTGTAACTTCTTGAAAGTTACATTTATTTTCTTCTGGCCTCTAACTCATTTTGCTAGCATCTTATCAACCTTCAATGAACAGAACGCTGTCTATTCATTGCAGGTTTATGTGAACAAAAAAAAGCTGAATGTTAAAACAAATTCAAAGTGCAAAAGGCTCTTCAATTTATGAATAATTAAAAAAAAATATTCGGAAATCACTATTGTCAATCTTCTTAAATCACCTAAGAATTTGCTGGAAAATTTATTTTATTTTATAAACGCAATATTCGACAATAAGCAAGTACAGGGCTCGCAACACTTTTTTCATTTGTCCCTAGGGAAAAAGGGACCAAATATCTTAAAAAAAAAGGGACCTACAAAATTTAAGCCTGCGTTAAATTTTCGTTAACTATCACTATTATAAATATCGTATTGTAAAACTATTAATATTATTAAAACAATTTGTTAAATCTCATGAATATTTTAAACCTTATGTTGACCAAATTATAGGAACAAAGCAACGGAGTAAAAAGAGTTGTAAATTAAAAAAATATATATTATTTTCTAACCGTTTGAAAGAAAGCTCGAAGTGGTATGTTTCATATATGTAAACTGTTTCTGAACACTATACCAGTTTTTAACTATATCGCCTATGCTTTCGGTCAGGGTCGGGGTCACAACCTAAAAAATGACATTTGTTAAATCAATATAACTTCACTTAGAATCAGCCTATGGTGATAAATAATGTAGAGCCTATGAGGATAAATAATGTACGATCGTGTGCAGGTAAGGGACTTTTCGAACCGATCTATTTTTAACCTATTTCCCCCCTCTAACCTTTGTACCGCGTAAGGAGTGTTGCACATAATTGTTGCAATATACAATTCAAACCCCATAACTCAATGTGCATAAAGGACATACCGTCGTGTAGAGGAAGGTGGAACACGTCGACCAGGGCGATTGTTAACTCATTCCCTGCTTTGACCTTTGTACAGCGTGGGAGGGGGATCGACCTTGGCTGCTGTATATGCTTCAGCCCCCATTACTCCACGGAGAATCGACCTTTGAGGTATAAATTATCTACCATCGTGTAGATAAAGGTAGGCAACACCAACCAAGTTGGATAGTTACCCACTCCCTTTCTGAAATGTGTACCCCGCCTGGAGCCCAGATATTTCCACGAATAAAATCTTACTATACAGTGGGGTGCCTACTCTATTTTTTTTTTTGCTGTTGAGGGGAAAAAAAAGAGAAAGAATACAACGGGTTTAGAGAACCGATGAGAGACCATTTTTTACGTGTGCGAAACCGCGGATAATAGTTAGTATAACATAAAACAGTGAATGAATGCATGCGTTTTGTTGCAGCAACAAATTTGACTTATTTCACTCTTTTTTTTTCCAGTGCCCGTAATAAAAATTTTGAAAAAATAATTTAATTAATTTTTTTTTTAAACTACATAGCATTTTACTATTTTAAGCATTATTCCAACCAAATTTGAAGAAAATCGAAGTATTATTAAAAAAATTAGTAAATTTGTACGAAAATGTTTTTTAAAAATTCATTTCATAATAATCTCAAGTTATTTGTAACTGTTTAAATTTTGGACAAATTTCTTGAAATTTAGCAGGGATGCTACTTACTACAAGGAAAGTATATTTTTCAGACCAAAAGTAAATCGAACAGTATTTGCTTAATTAGGATATGAGGTACTGGGAAATCGTGTAATTCCAATTTACACTTTCACCTGCATCATTTACATTTGTTTTTGATGCAATGCATAAACAAGATCCAGTGGTCCTGGGATAACAGTTTACATTTAGGCTCACATTCCACACTTATGTGATTAATTACGTTTGTAAATACAAAACAGCGAGCCTTTTTCTGGTTTAATGATATTCGAGAGTTGCAACACCCTAGCAGCAGATTCAACACATATACGAAGATGATTGTAATGACCATTACATAATAAATAGTAGTAGTATAAAAAATTGTTAAATAAGGAGGAGAAAGGGCCAGAAATGTGTTATTATAGTCATAAAGGGTGGAAAAAATTAGTTTTGCTAAAATAAGGGGAAAAGGGACCATTTTCTGAAAAAAAGGACTCAAGTAACAAAAAGGACTTTTAGGGGAAAAAGGGACTTGTTGCGAGGCCTGCAAGTACTCTGTGACATTGATGCCAAGTTAAATGAAACTATTACCGAGTTTATGTATAAATAGGTACTTAATTACCACAGTTTCAATATTAAAATATAAATAAGCAAAAACCGTTATTTACTATGAACTAATCAAAACAATTGTGCAAAAGTAGCTACATCTATGTTGGATACAGATGTAAAAGCAGTTATATCAAAAAGATTGCAATTTCTGACCAGTCAGGATTGCTTCTTGGGGGAAAAAAAACCCGTCACAAAACGTCACCCAATTGCAAAACAAGTTAAGTGAAAATTATAAGTTATTCAGTCATACAAGAAGTTGTATATTTCAGTTAAATTTTTTGTTCATTTTTAGAATATATATATTGTTTACAGTAAAAGTTAAAATTTTAACGTACAATTTACTAAAAGTGCATGCTGCTTTTGCACCTGCTACTCATATGGCCTATTAATTTATTAAAGTTACATGAACATAAAGTGTAATGATACCAAGGGAAATTTTGATTCAAGAATATATATTTAAATTATGTGGCTAATTTGGAAAAATATGAATTTATACTAATATCAAGTTTACTAACAGATTTATTTGTTGTTGCCAATTTGCTTTAACACAAGATTCAGAGTGACCAACGGGAAATAAACATCACTTTAAAGTATTTCAGTCAGTAATCATGTACACTAACAAGAATATGAGCATCTAAATAAATTTTAAATATACACACACATGGTTTACATGTTGATTTATGTATTGCTGGGTGGCAACAACATTCTGGAAAAAAAGTTCCCACAAGGTGTCACAAATATTTCCCTGATTTTACAATTACATTAAGAAATGTTGCAATACACGCTTAGTATAGAAACAAAGTATCCACGCTACAATAAATATATTGCTTTATAAATGAAAAATTATAAGCAATACTTATTGAGTTAAAATAATAATTTATGGATACAATGCAAATTATGCAATTGCAACAGGCATTATAGTAATTAAACATGTTCTCTGGAAGCAGATAATGTATTCTTTTTTCAAATTATTTCTTTGTAGATAATTTTAAATGTTTTATATGCTTCCTATTTCTTATTCAAATCTTCAATAAATCAAATATGCATTTGTTCAATTGTTAGAACATCTCACAAGTTGCTTACAATTCAAGGACCAACGCACTTTGCTTCTCCCTCCAGCAGTGGTTCACGTTTTTACAAAAATAAAACTGAAAATATGAAAATTCGCATAACCATGCTTTTTTTTCGTAAATTATTTTTTATAACTAAAAGGAAATATTGACAACCTAATTACCCCAAATGGAGGGCATAACAGACGATAATTGCCGTTTTAATGATCCAAATTTTAAAAATTCCCTGATTTTTTGTGAAATTTTTAAAAATTTCCATGATAATTTCCTGGTTATGTTACAACCCTGTATTGTGTATTTTAATCTTAAATTAACTACAAGGTTCGAAATGTCCATATTAAAAGAGACCTTTAATGTTTTCAAAGAACTGATTATTAATTTCAAATATGTACAGAAGTAAACATGGATGATTTGATGCTAGAGAAAATACTAATTTTCTTCCATAAGTCTTTCTGGTTCGTCTTCTTCCATGGTTTCCAGATTTACTTCTTCCTGTTTTACCTTCATTTTGCTTGTAGCTAAATAAAAGAATGGACAAGTCAGCAAATTGAAAATGAAATTTATTTTACATGTATATCGAAAAATGAAATTAATCATTTTCATGAGTAGCCTATAATTATTGACTGACATAAAAAACAAAAAAAAATTATAAAGTTAAAACCTTTATAATTTGGATAGTGTTATCAATGGGTAGGCTAGATAGAAACTTCTTGAACAGCATTGCATGCAACCAACACATTATAATGTTGTTGTTTTTTAAACACAATACTATAATTAATTATATTATAAAATAAGTGAATGTCTGCTAATTATTAAATTAAAGTTTTGGTAAGGCTTTCATAACAATAAATTAAATAGAATTTTATGTTGCAGAATTTGCAATTCAAATATTATTACTCCTCAAAAATTCTTGCCAAAACCCCAAAATGTTAGTGTTGTAAAACTAAGTTTTTGGCACCTTGTATCTTCTCTATTACTTCCTATTTTATGCTTTAAAAAAGAAATGCATTTATGCATTGCTTTTGAATAGACAATGCAATTATTTATGTTCTTATATTAATAAGATATCTCCAGCTAAAAATAAACAGACCATAACTAAAAATGGATGGTATAATTATAGGCCACAGAAAGATACCCCCCCCCCCCCTCAATATCACCCTTTCATAGAAGACAATGCAATAACGAATTTATTTCATAATCTACATATAATGTAAATTAAAAATTCATTCTACTGTTAAATTGTAAATTTATAGATTGTTAATTTGTATAATTTTTTTTTATTAAAACAGTAAATTATTTCAATGTTCAAAAATAAATAAATAAAGGAAACACTTAAAAACATACCAGCAACAGATCTTATTAGACTCATGTCTTGTTGTACTTCTTTCAAGTCTAATTCCTTTGCCAAGACTTTACCTTTCTTTAACCTGAGAAGTTAAACATACAAAATAAATTTCAGATATATACCACTTTTTAAATAAGAAACTTAAATATTTATGTAGTAATTTGTTTGCAGTTTGGCTGTAATAAGAAGGCAGCTAGATAGCAAAATTCAGAACTGGTTTCAGTGGTCTTATACTTATTTTCATATTTGTGATAAGAAAGTTAAAAATAATAAATTCATTCGAACTCATCAAATTCTTGATAAATATCAACCAAAATTTACAGAGGGATTTGTTAAGCAGCTAAGTCGACCACAAATGCTAAGTGCCACAATTGGCAAAAACATCAGGCTTCTAAAAATGAATTTAGATTCACTGAACAATTGCTAAAATATGACAGCTATGTTACTTTGCTGGATATGAAATTCAGAAAAGATTTAAAAATTAAGAAATATTCACATTCAAATCAAAATTAAAGGTTTGAAATATAAGGAACCAAAAAAGAATTATTTCCAATGTAATTTTAGTAAGACATAGGCAATGTTGAAATAGTGCCAACTAATTAAAAATTTATTTCATAAGAATAAAAAATAGTATCTCATTCAATACAAGAAAAATAAAATACACTTCCTCATTATAATGGATGTTGTTTATAACTGACAGTGTAAGAAAAAATAATAATAAAGAATGCCTGTTTTACATTTACCTCAAGATATTAGACTTGAAAAGTTTAGGGCAGATTTTAAAAATTTGAACTATTTAAAAAAAAAATGAATGATGAGAATAAAAATTAGGGTTATCAGTAGGGATGAACCGGATAGTGGTTTTGCCGGATACCGGATATCCGACGCACATTACAAACCGGATATCGGATATCCGAACTAGATTTTGCCGGATATCTGGCAGTTTATTTTTTATGAAAATAACTTCTCATACACACTAGAAAAAACGGAAATCGGTCAAAAATTGAAAAATATTTTTTTATTCTGTAATATTTCAGAATTTTTTATCTTTAAAGTGATACTAAAATTGAATAAACATTCAAAAAACTTTTTTATTTACAAAGGGTTATTCTAGGGTGCTGCTAGCAATGGTCGTATGTTTTGTACATTTTACACTTAATTTCTGAATAATTGTAATTTTACCATATGCCTTTTAATTCCAAATATGAAAACTCAAGTTTTTTTAAACTTTTGAGAAATTAATTTTTTTATTCAACTTTATATTAGTTGTGAGATGTGACCCTCCACCATAACGATTCGTTAAAAATATAATTTTAAAGTAAACAATTTGAAAAAAAGTGGGTTTTTTAAAGTCTCTATTGGTTAAAGGGAGAATCTGCACACTGTGAATACATTGGTAGAATTTTCAGGAAAATACTTAAAGCAAGAACAAAGAAAATTGATCGCCACAAAAAAAATCTTCGATGTTTTATTTATCCGGATATCCGGCATGAAAAATCGGATATCCGGCACTTTACTTCCGGATATCGGATAGTTAAAAAGCAGCCGGATACCGGATATCCGTTTCATCCCTAGTTATCAGTTGAGTCAAATGTTTAATTTTGATAAGGCTAGTTTTGGTGAAATCTACCCGACCATACATAAGCCGAGAAAACTATGCCTGGCAGAAAAATAAGCAAGGAGTCTGTGTTAGCTTTGGCGAACGCAGATCGTAGTTATTTGCTTAAAACAATTATCGTAGGTAAAAGCGACAATCCTAGTGTATTTTAAAATGTGATGGTTGAACGTTTAACTGAAGAATTAAGCAGCAAATAAACCCAGCAGAAAATAAATAATTTTTTCAAACTACTGAATGTACATGTAAACCAGAACCTTCTCTTTCTAAAGATTAATGCAGTGTAAACGTACAAATATTTCAATCCAACCTATGTAAAGACAGCTTTTTATTCAATATATAATAAACACTTCTTATAGCTAACTACTGTACTTCCATTGATGTACTGCTCCTCATGCATTACGCAGATTTTAAATATATTTTTTATAAACGGGACAACTTTTAGCACTTAATAGCGCGTTATTAAGTGGTTCTATAGTACCTTGTATAGAATAATTACAACAGATTTTTTTTTATTAAAAGCAAACATTCACAACAGACTCCTTTTTCTAAAAAATCTCCACGCTTGTAATCGGTATAAGAATCTGCTTATTTTACTTGTAAAGAATAATGGTTCCCAGGAGTGGGAATACATTAACCAATTTGTTTCATAATCACCATTTCTGATCCCAACTTCTTACAATTTTAGTTTTTTTTTTTAAATAAGATATTATTATCTGTTGGAATAGGTCTGGACCTTTACTAACAACATTTTCAAATGTGAAACGCATTGAGACTGTAGCACAATGGGTTCTATATTAAAATGCTTACCTTTGTCCAATGAAGGTTGCTTCTCTTTTCGTTCTTATCTGACTCACTTTCTTCATTGTTTTAACTAAAAAGAGAAAAAATTACAATAAGTATGTCAATTTTTTTAATACTTAAAATTTTCAATTATTCTTGAAATTAAAACTATAAATTGTATTTTGTTACAAAATGAATTTTTAATACTGTAACATATATATATATACCCTTCTTATAATAATTAACACAGAAAGTTCCAGTCGGTTGATTAGTTCTTATTTAATATTTTTTTTAAACTTATTACAGGACAACTTGTATTGGTAATATATAGAGGGTCTGTAACAGGGATGCACCAAATATAACAATGAACAGTGCAAAGTTATTTAGTTATAATGTGGTTTTCAAATCAAGGCAATGAACACTATGCTCAATTTGCTTTTTTAATAAACAACATTTTATAAGTTAAAGTAAATGCTGTATCTTGGAGCATAATGAAATGTGTAAGTTGCACAGTTTTCCATTAATAAAATTTAAGTTGAAAATCAACAATAAAAATCAGTTTTGAGATCAAGCCAGTATGATTAAAGTAAATTTTCATTATTTTTAATTTAACATCAACAAATTTTATAGAGAAATCCCCAATTGTAATAATTCACATGAATTAAGATTTTTACATTTAATAGTTCAAATCAGATCACCAATGTGTGATAAATCACTCAACAGTATAGCTTTTTATGAAAACAAATTTGCAGGTATTATTGAAGTGACTTTCAAGAATATAATTTATTATTACATGCATAAAAAAAAACATAACAAAATTAGTCATTATATTTTAAAATTTGTACTTGCACACAGGATTGGAATTTCTTGCGTATCCTGGATAACGGAGTTCGTGCGGAAGCTCTTGTGTGGAAAATTTACATGGAATATAACTTTGTATGAAAATTATCCTTACCAAATCCGAGTTTTCTAATTTTCGCCAAAGTTAGAAAATACTTTGTCAATTTCATCATCATACAAACTCACTAAAATAATGTTATATGCTTAGTAACCATGGCACACTATCTTTATAATTTCAAATCGTGGAAGCCAAAGATAGAATACCCATACTCTTGGAAATTCCGTCTGTAGTAGATCTCATTATAGTGACACCCAACAATATTGGATACTTTTCCTTACAATAATTAAATGCAAATTAATTTTTTACAATGATCTTTGCTTACAGATATTTTGGAAGTTGTTATGAGAAGAGTTTATTGTATTTCATTCTGTTTTTAATTTATATTGGTTAAAATTATTTGGATAAAAAAAACTACAAGGAGTCTCTTACAATTCAATAGGTATGTTGATTTTGGAATTAAATCATTAAAAAACACCCAAAATTTGTAATCAACTCTGTTAAAATTTACTATGTAATAATATTTATACTACATAATTTAATATATTAAATGTATTTAAACTGAAACATAAATATATATAAATGTGTTATAAATATTCCCAAAGTGTGTAGGGTCAGGTGGGGGAAAGTGGTCATAAAAACAGGCATTTTTAACTTTGCAGGGATATAAATATGAGAAATTTTCTAAAAAATATTATTGTTTTGGATTTTATTTTACATTACATTGTTCTAGAGTACATTAGAATACATTTTAAAAATATGTTTTGAGAGTAACACCTTTTAATGACATCTTTTTTTTGTCATGTTTTTATGACCACTTTACCCCATGGGTGGGGTAAAGTGGTCATATTGAAGAAATATGACATAAAAAGGAAATTATAAATAAACAGTGCCATTTTATTACTTAAAAATATTTTACACAACTTCTATATTTGGGAACTATTATTTAAAATTAAAATAATATTATAATTAAATTGTAAATTTATAGTGTTCTCTATGGTAAAAAGTTTTTTTTTAAAAAGATATTTTAATAACTTCCGACTCTCTGTTTTTTTCAATGTCGTTATATTCTGAAAATGTGTAGTAGTCACCAATTTAGGATTTTTCCATATATTTAATAAAGTGTCCCATTAATTACTATCTCAATCTTGTCCAATAAACTGTTTAATTGATTTCTTCCCTTAATATTTTACTAACATCCCACAAATATGATTTGTAAAAATTTGTATATCTATGGCCCAAATTAGCTCAAAAGAATTTGTTGACTTGATAATTTTCTGTTTTTTAAGCTTTTTTTTTTGGCATCCCTTGTTTTTTTTTTTTTTTGTAGACAAAGTGCAACTGTTTCTTCTGTTTTCATCTTTAGAGTTATGTATAGCCATTCTATGTAAAATTGACACTGGTGGAGATATTGTTGTCAGTATTAGCTTAAAGTCCTTCAGTGGATATACACTTGTTGTATTAGCCATATTTGACACTTTTGTACTTTTAAAATTTAAATTGCATATATCAGATGTTGATGGTTCTGAATTCTGATGAATATCTGTTTGTTGATCTGGTGAAGTCAATGGGCAATTCTGTAATTTCAGTAGGGACATAGTTATGTTTGGTCAATTTGTTTGTTGACAGTTTTTCACCAATTCTGAGGTAATCAGGTCTTGATGGTCTTATCGCCCAATTGACTTTCTCTGCTATTAGGATATTTAAGATACATTTGGATTAAATTTGATATATCAGAACGATCGAATGGATGTCCAACATAGGCAATGAATCTGAAGCTTTTAATGATGCAAGATTCTTATTCGAAGCCATGATTCTCATTAGGACCATTATGCCTAGACTTATTAATGACCCATCTTCTTAAAGTCGGGTAATTTCCGAGCTACAACATAAATGGATATGCCCTTTTTAACCAGCATAGCTAACTGGCCTTGCCAGCATAGCTAATTAGCCTTGCCAGCATAACTAATTGTAGACTGGCATCAGAGTAATTTGGTACAATCTTCCTAACATATTTTCTCGGCATGTTTATTACGTAAAAAAAGGGGAAAAAATAAGACAATAAAAATTATTTTATTATACAAGTTTATCCAAATTTTAATCACTGAATATTAGGTCTTAATAAAGTCATTCCAAGCAATGTAAAAGTTAAGCCTAATGCTGTTTACTTTATCTTATGTTATAATCTATGATAAATTAATATATGCTTTATTATTCTAAATTAATATTTAATAATCAATCTTTAAATATTAGGCCTAAATAAACTCATTGTTACCATGAATACGTTAAACTTAGTCATATGACCACTTTACCCCATGTTACTAAAAACACTATAAAATAAAAAATTTAATAAACACAACTTGCCTATCAATGGAAATGTGTTCTTGAGATATGTTTGAAGCCTCCTGTATAACTAATATATTAAGATTTTGATTAAACAAAATGTAGGAGAGAAGTTCGTTAGAGAATCAAAAGAGTGTACTGAAACATACAAAAATAAAATGGCTATTTATTGGCATTCAATGTGTTGCTAAAATATAATTGTGTGTGAAAAACATTGCTCCTCTTCACTGAAAACTAAAACAAAAATATGTAAAACCTTTACGATAAAAATAAAAAATAGGGAGGAAAAACTACAACATTTATTAGAGTATGACCACTTTACCCCACCTGACCCTAAATATAAATTTTTAATCTTAACTTGAAAGAGTGTTTTCAAAAAACATACTTTTAAGGCATATAAAATATAAAGTTATACTTACTTGTTTCTCGCCATAATTCTCGATTATATTGAAGTGGAACATTGCGTCTTTTTTCGAATTCAAAAGCAGGATCTACAGTAAGTTCTTTTCCTGCACCTTTCCTGAAGGCTTTTGTCCACTTCAGCTTTCTGGGATTTTTCTTTCGGTTGAACATCTTTCTGCATTTTGACCGACAGAATCTGAAAATCTAACACAGTCAAATTAATATCCAGAAAACAGAAACTGTTTCAGGTCATTGCCCAAGTTATACACCTTTAGACTAGGTCAGTTGACTTAAAGCCGGCGCCACATATGCGGTATTCGCCGAATCCCGAGCAACGAAACCTTCGATATTCGCCTAAAGATGCATGTGTGGATGGGTCGCTCGCTATTCGGCAAGTGCCGCGTCGCTCGCGTTACGACGATTTTCAGCACCACACTACAAAGTGCTCGCCTTATCACGAGTAACTTTGCTCGGGTTAAAGCGAGCAAATTGAATAATTGCGTTTCCCACTCATTTCGGGAAAATGGAACACATCTCGAAGCGAGCTCAATGGTGATTGGCTATCGATATTTTATTCTATATTTTGATAGCCAATTACTATTGACTATCAATATAGTAATATTTTCTTTTTATTTAAAGAGGGAATATTGTTCTTTTCGTATCAATTTGACTTTAAAATATATCGTGGTGTTTGTTGTGTTATTATTTTAGAATTTTTATTTAGTTTATAAATTTATTTTTGTGTTTCACTTAAATATTTGTGTTCCATTTACTTATTTCATTTATTTATCAATTAAATTATTTCATTTTATTACTTATTTATATATTTGAAGCATTTAACTATTTTTATGCAGATGCGAAAAAATGATGATATTATTTTAAAACTTCTATTCGAGTTTTCAGTGTATTTAAACGATTTGAAGTCTCACGACATAAATAAAATGGAGTTTTGTTATGAAACGTCTTTAAAACCATATATAAAAGGTGTGTGTAAGGACATAGTAGTCATAATAGAAACCCCATTTTACTCTTTCAGGATAACCGATTCCGACACTATAACTTTCTAAAAATAGCACGTTTGACATAAATTTGGTCCAGCCGATGATCTAAAGTTTCATATTTAAAACACTTTTGGTGTTTTGAGCTTTTTTTATCGTATATTTACTTGTTTAGTTCGTCTACTTAAAACAATTCCTTCGTTTATTAAGTTGTGAATTTTACTAAATTATTTGTTCAGATTATTTTTTATTTATTAATTAATTTCATTTATTTGTTTTTCATTTAGATTTCTTGCATTTAACTGTTTTGATGAAGACACAAAAATATGAAAATATTTAAATAGTATTTTAAAACCTCGAAATGAAATGTCATTGTTTTAAACGTTTTGAAGAATCTTGAGTTGAAAAATAAAATGTGGTTTTGATGTGAAACAGTTTTAAAACCAGCTATTCTTAAGGTGATACATTCTGATACTATAACATAGTAAAATGAAGCACGATTGTTATAAAAGGATTCGTGTAAAATCTTGAACTAAAGCAAAGCACGTACGGAGAGCGGACGTGGAACATACGCGGCGTAGCAGTTTGCATATCTTCCTCTGTTAGCGAGGTTTCCTTTTATAAACGAACCTTATTTAGATATTAGTTATCGGTATTACTTAATATGTCAATTTCAAATCTATATAAGATATGTTTGGTTGAATTGACGTCGCACTAAAGTTACAGAATAAACTACGGCTCGGGTTCTATCCCCATAGAAAAATTTGGGAACACTGTTTTTGTCATTGTGAGTCGTGGTCAAATGACATCAACAACACCTGAGCTGGCACCCCATTGGTTAATTTTTATACAAATAATTTGAAACGTTTAAAAAAATATATAAGTTTTCAACACAATTGGCATTGAAGCAACAATGCCAAGTATTTTACTTTTATTGTTGCTGAATACTTTATTTTTATCGACATGATATTACACAGCTATATTCGTAAAAGCTTTATTAATCCTTAAATTTTAGGAATTTTAATATAATTTTTTTTCTTACAAAAACATCACTTTAAATATCAATCGCAATAGCATGTAAAGTCATGAACGTAAAAATTAAAAAAAAGTACTAGGTTTAGGTATTTGGAAAACTACTCAAAAAATTGAATAAATCTAGATTTTGATAAAGTTTATTTTACACAGTGCACACAGAGTGATATGCGGTGGCTACGCTAACAAATACAAAAATCGCGCAGCTTTTACTACGAGTAACGCCGGGCCATATTGCTAAAATACCAATAAAACAGTAATTAACGATAGAACTTTTTTCCGAAAATGGATAAACAAAAGCAAAGTGTCAATCTTCATACATTTAATCTCGACATCAAATTGTGAATAGTATTCACTGTCGAATATTAATATAATTTTTTTAATAAACTCTATGTTGACCTGGTGTCGATATTATATCTTGTAAACAAATAATCGTTTGTTTTTTATTATCATTATCGCTAAAACAAATATATTGAGAGGGAAAATATATATTCCAGAACTGAAAATTAAATCATTTTTAAGTGTACAAACGAAATTAGGATACACTGTTTCTTGTAAATTTTCCATATTCTATGCTACAAAATTTCAACGGTTTCAAGGAATCTCCATGTGCATGGCATTCTGGAATCTATGAAAATAATAATAAAATATTGCACTCGCAAACGGCTATGAGCATAATGAAAATGTAAAACAAATAAAAACAACTGATTTCCAATTTTAAAAAAATTTCATTGTAATTATCACAAATTAAAAATATGTTTTTAAAGAACATAAAAGTATTAAAATATATTTATATTGTACAAATCTGTTAATAAAATAGAATATTTTTCCATCATAAAACTATTGCTTCCTACTGCGAATAAATGTTCTGAAATCGGCAAGTATACTCGCAAGAAGCCGAGTTGCTCAGGTTTTTGTAATCCGAGCAAGTAATAGTAAATCGCTCGGGTTATGGCGAGTCGCTCGGGTTAAGGCGAGTCGCTCGGTATTCGGCGAATACCGCATATGTGGCGCCGGCTTAAGGTTCTTAAAGGTTATACAACGGCTATTGGCAACAATTTAGTGCTGTCGAAGTGCCCCAAACGACTGTCCGAAGGATTGCCTGTAAGCACCATGATCGACTGCCCGGAGGGACATTGTACCTCCCAGATAGGGGCCGCCAACAGCCCTATATAAAGCTCTAGTTCGAGGTTAATTAACCAAAGCAAAGCTTCGAAATCAATTCTAAACCGTCGCCATTAGCCCATTGTGGAGCTCAAGTGTGACGATATTTCATTCAATCGCGCACCCCTTATGGAAATCCTTCAAAATGAATTTTGAACCATCACCAATAGACCATTACTCAGTAGAAGTAATCCGAACAATTAATCATCGACTGTGGTTCCAAAAGAAGACGCAACGCTTGAGTTGTTAACTGCAATTGTGTATGTAACCGGAAGTAACCTTAGATCAGTGTTGCCAGACCGTACGGTAATGGTAGGGGCGTACGGTAATTTTGATTTTGGTGAACGTACGGTAATGAAGCGTACGGTAATGAGAATTGTACGGTAATTTAGCCCTCAAAGAAAGACAAAAAAAATTATACTTTTGAGAAAAAATAATCGAATTGTAGAATTGATACTAACTTTATATATTTCAACAAGGAATATCGATATTTCTGTGAAGGGTAGAAGCTAGCTGAGGTAGAAGAGAAAGATTTATAACCTGTATTCATCTTCAATTAAATAGTATCCAAAACTTGTTTGTTCGTCGTCTCCCTTCATCCCCCACAGCAAAACACAAACTATTACTTTAGTTTTCTATATATGCTTCAGGCAGTTTAATTAACAAATTTTTATGAGCAATTAGTCATAAAGATATAAGTTTTAGAAAGCTACAACTGTATTCTATGCAACTGGAAGACAACCAGATTTGAACTCATTTTTTCAAGTTTAAATTGCAAAAACAAAAATTTCATTTTTATCCAAATTTTATTTATAAATCTTTACCCCTTGATTATGCTATTGTTTTGCATTCATTTATGACAAGAATTATATATTACTTGCAAGTTTAAAAAATATATATAAAATGCCTCCTATACCACATTATGTGAGGGTTAGTTGCATTTTTTTTACTAGGTGGCGCAAAAAAAAAAATTGATAGCATTACTGAAATAATTTGTACTTCAAAAAAATTACCCCCAAGCATAAATCTTGTATTAAAAGCATTAACTAATAAACAGTAACAATGCAAAAAAATTGCTTTTTAAGAAAAATAAAAATGTACGGTAATTTCCTCGAAAGTACGGTAATTTTTGGGGCTATATACGGTAAATTGCCTTGCCATATCTGGCAACCCTGCCTTAGATCAGAAAAAAAAGAGACGTGGGCTCTGCATTAGTTCATTTGGCGTCTACTTGAAAACACAGACAAATCTGCATACGATTACAAGTATTTACCATTTTCTTAATATAATCACATACAATGACTTTCCTTAATATTAAAAACCACTCAAAAACTTTTTCAGCACTTAATTACATTTTCATTGTAAAATAACCAGTCATTTAGATTTTCATAATTTTGAGATTTAAACATTGAAAGATACTTACATCCTGATATTTCATTAATTAAACGATACATAAAGAATTTACTACAGCAAAGAAATAAAGGCTTCTAATTTGTAATATTGGAACTTCAATTTGTGCAAAAAAAGTTTTACAGAGGCTTTACATAAAAGACAAACTGTCTAGGTAACTTTCAAGTTAATTTTGAAGCCAATGGTCAAGAAGTGTAGCAACTCCAAATAACTATTCCATGAAATTGTTTGACGTGTAAAAATAATATTTCAGAACAATACAAATTTAAACGCAAGTGTCATGTTATTTACAGGCAGTCGTCAATATTGTAATTGTGCAAAACTAAATATACAGAATTCTTGATTCCAAGAGACAGCTGTAATATTAAAATAGAAGCATTGTTTCGTAGACAAAGAAAATCACAAAACTTTATAATTTTTTTAAAAAAATATGTCAAATCTTGGTTCATTGAGAAAATTCTGATCACTAACTAGATTACATTTAAAATGTAATGACAATAATCACATAACCTTTAATGTAGCTATGCGGGATAATACCTAATAAAGTTGAGCTTAAGGCGTATAGTTTATAAGATTGTTATAAACATAGAAATGACTTAATTATTTTTAATACGCTAGGCAAGTGGAAGCCTAAAAAATGAAAACTTACTTTGCAATCATTTCGGATAAATTGTATTCCATGACCAGGATATACAGGAGATGAACAAAAATAACAATGTTCAACCCTCATTCTGATTAAATATGATAAATCTTATTTATTAAAAGAATTAAAGTAAATGGATCATCAACGCATTGTTTTCATTACAGCGTGGTGATTTAGATTTGTGTTCATTTCATTTCAGTTTTCTTCAATTAGAGTAATAATGTACTTAACCGTGGCAACTAAGCTAAATATCACTGGCTTGATTACTGAGCATGGACAACCACGTTACACCCTTTTGGGTGTGTACGTCAAAAAATAGTCCTATCGCATGCACTTGGCATGGCATTACCACCACTGAGCTAGAATATAATATAATTATAAGCACTGAAGCGAGGACTAAGCGTTGTCGACCACTTTACTGCGAAGGTACAAAAACTTACACCTTTTTGTGCGAAGGTACAAAAAATAGTCTTTTCGCATAGGTGTACGTGGATTCAAAAACGTATTTCTCCCTTTCAAAACAAAATAAAATGTTACACAATTAGTTACCATGATTTGAAGAAGCTATAGGAGGATTAAATGTGGTTTTTTAATTAACGTAGCTCTATAGCTGCACGATGGGCTATTGGCGACGGTTTGCTGCCTATCTCAAAGGAAAGACCCGGGAACGATGCCTCGTATTTTTTGACCATGGTGAGATGACGGGGACACAGGTTTCCCATAGGGGGAGGGGGGGGGGGGGCTCATGGCGCAAATTGTGCCATCAGAATTTTTTTTGGGGGGTGCGCTATTGGGTTTGGGAGATGGGCACCCTTGCGAGGACAACACCTGAGCTGGTACCCAATGCAACCTTAATAGGCATCAGGACATTGGACCCTATCAGATTCATCGTGCATCAGTTCCGTATAGATGCAGTATAATTTGTTAGATGTTTTTATACGACTTCCTAGTATTTTAGTAGCGAAGTTGGCAACCCTCCGATCACAAGATCAATACTTTTAACTTTTCTATGTCGAGTCCATCGCACGGGCTCGAACTTGCAATCCTCTGATTACTAGCTGAACGCCTTTATCTACTGGGCATAGAGGCCCTTCAAAGTAAGTAAGTGGAAGATATTTAAAGGATCAAGCGGAAGAAAGGGTTAAATGACAAAAATCACTTTCCAGGATAAACAGCTTTTTCACTGACAACAATCTTGAAGAAAAAGGATCGCTTTCCATAGAGCATCCACTATATGTCTACAAGGAAAAATATGGCACGATAGTCTTTCCCATTCATCGATCGTGAGCTTGATTAGTACTGGTAGGTTAACAAAATTGGCGCGTTTTTGCTCATTTGGCATTTAGGTTCGATTAATGCAATCAAACAATTCTAAAGAAGCATACTTTTTATTGCTTTGTATCTGCCTAAATAAAGCAAGCAGAGCCATACATTTTTTAGGAAATATGTACTTAAAGCTTTCATCTACATAAAAAAAAAAATTCTAGTTGACCCCTTTTTCCATTTGCGCCTTCATTTGCTTGGTTTGGTTAAACAACGACGCACTAGAGCTGCACATGTAATGCCATCGGAACTAAGTTTCGATTATTTCCCGTTTTCATTGCAAAACGTGTCGAACCACGGAAGACAGATAAGAAGATGATGGTCATTTAGAGAGATTTTACGTGAAAGTAACCTTCCGAAATCCGAAAGATTACGCCCAAACAAATCGAGCTAAAAGTGCATTTTCAACGTAGTCTGCATTATTTATCATACGATTTTTTTAAGTATAAAAGCTTAAAAATGACTGTGCGGTAAAAAGTCCAAATTAATAAAGGATCCCATTATTACACTTCATAGGTAAATTGAATTATAAAATAAATTATTTTAATGTAATGCTACAAAGTGATGTTTTGAAATAGTGCAAAACTTCGTATATATACTTATATATACATCCAAATAAAGTTAACCAATATTAAAGTATAATTTTAATGGCTTTTGGAATCCAATCCGATATTTTTGTTTTCTAGACTGTTATTTGACGTCCAAGTTTTAGATCTCTTTGCGATTTTAAAAGAATATGCTAAACATTAAAATATGTAAATTCTCCTATATTGGAAAGGAAAAGTTACAGTTGCATTCAAAATTAAGTTTTTGAACTGATTGTCTGCTCATAATCATAAAATATATAGTTTTGTAAAAACAATGCAAATCGAAAAAATACCTTTACCCCTTTTCATCTTGAAAATAGGGTTGCATCCCCTGAAAATATTTTCCAGCCACATGCTTGTGATGACGATATCTTTAATAAAAACGACATTACTTTGCACATAATTTTTTTTCCCGAAATATATTCGCTTACTAAGAGAAATAAAAAGCAACAAGTTCTGCGAAAGGATGAAATAAATACTGCCTAACTGTATATATTGGGGGTGAATATCGCCATGAAATCAATCTCTTTCATCGTAAAAATTGCAATAAAACGGGAAAAGAGAACACCGCAATGTGTTTTTATACAACATATTTTGTGGAAGATACACAATACTACTTTTAAGTTGCACTATGTGCACAATACTTTCATATTCGGTGGTGTGCTAAAAGTAGATTTATGCGTAACATATATTATAGGATTCAGAATTAACCGACGTATGTGGCCTAAAAAGGAATTGTAAGAATAATATGAGTTTTATACATACTCAAAGTGTCTTATAATGTGATTTTTAAGTCAGTGTCAGTAAATCTCTTTAAAATAGAAATAGATTTACGGATTTTTTTTCTTCTTTCAGATGCGAAAAAATTTAGTGATTATCAAATAAACCTTAATGAAGAGGTTGAAGTTTGATCTGTAAGTAAAATACTGGTTACTAATTTAATAATGGCTAGTTATATGCTTAATGGCTAATTATCCGACTGTGGTTCCAGCTTACGAGATTACGTGTTCCAGGGTCTTTCCTTTAAAGTTTTCACTTTTTTAGGGGGCTGGAACGAACTAATTTAAAATGTACTTAATTTGGCACTTTAATGTTTCCTCTTTTCATGTAAAATCTAAACGAGTTTACGTAGTATTTCAAGTGCAATTTTAATATTTAAAGGGGAATGTGAAACCGAGATTAACAGCTAATAACCAACATATGAATCAATTGTAAGAAGGCATACAAGTAAGTTATCTTCCACGTATTATTAATAAATCCGAGTAACTGAAATTTAAATCAAAATTAAAAAAAAAAAAAAATTAAGAAAATTGCATTGTTACATTGATATTTTGCGAAATGAAATGCATACTTGTTATAAAGCTATTCAATGGTCTCACATATACATAGAATAATTTTAAGAAAATCTATAATGAGGGCTTTTTTTACATTTTTTAAAAGTCAAAATATAACTTTTGAACTTATATCTATCAGTTTGTTTGCCTGCTTGTACGTAACTAATAAATACTCAAAAACTCTAATTAGTCATCTACGGTTATTGCATGATGATAATTCGCAATCTCAATATCTCAATTTTATTGAAATTTTGCGGTTTTAGTGGGAAAAATTATTTTATCAAAGTTTCCTGTTTCAGTCTCTTCTCGAATAGCATATAATTTTAATTTTGATCATTATTTATAATATACGTACACCCAGTTTTATGGGTGTGAGTTATGGAACTTTAGAATACAATTTATGTTCGTAATATATAAAAACTTGATATTAAATCTTGTTTTATGAATTTATTAATATGTATTTTACCGTTTCTATAGCTATAATTTTAATTTATTAAATAAGGTAATGAGTTCTGTATATCAATTACGGTAACCATTCTAAATTCTAAAATATATTCATAAATTAATTCCTAAAATTATATGGAGCCAGAGAATAAAAATAAACATATGACCACCATGTTAATTTTTCAAGAAAAGACCATAAGTTTATAGTTTCTCATACATCGTCATATTGCCAATTTGTATTATATTGTGTATTATTGTTTAATGGTTCTATAACCACAAGATCTGTTTTCTTTGTGATAAAACTCGTTAAACTGTATTCATAAACATCGATAACTCAAAACAAGCAAAATTTGATTTGTCTGTTTGTGTTTTTAGATCTCGTTATTTTCTAATTTCAAACACGACTTTTTAGCATATTTTTTGTTATATGGGTCATTTTCAAAATCCAATGACAAACAAGAAATTAAGAATAAAAAAATTAATTTAATTTTTTGAACGGTATTTTAAAAAAAAAAACATTAAACTGAATATTATTAACTATATTTTAACGTTTTTCATGCAGTTCTCTTTTAAAATATCTGTTATTAATTTTTATTATAAAAAATACAACAAATTGTAATGTCTGTTACCAAAGACAAAGATAATTCTTCTTCTATGAAATTTCATGTCTGTTACCAAAGACGGTAACAGACATGACAAGTAATAGACATGACATTTCATAGAAGAAGAATATTTACTTGGAATATCTAAACTTAAACATAAACAACACATTTATTTTGGATAAGCAGCCTTTTTAGCTAAATAAATCAATTGAGAAATTAAAAAAATATAAATGATTTATATAAAAAATTAAGGTAACAGATGTGACATTTAATAAAATTACTTTCTACAAAAGGTCTCCTTCTTCATCTATTAACAACAAGAAATTCCAAATGGCTGCTTGAAATTATCTCTCTAATCCTACTGCATTGATAAACAACTTTTACCATTCAGAAAATGTAAATTTTGATTAAAAAATATGTTTTAAAGTGTATGGTAACAGACATGGCACAAATTTCTGGACAAAAGAATTAAATATATTAAAAGCTTAATTCCTTTAAATATTATGAAAACCTTCTTTAATGCAAAATACAGAATATTTAAAACAATTGTAAATGCTACACAAAAAAAATCCGGCATTGGAATAATTCTATTGCAGAATTGAAATTATACTTTCTGTTTCGGACAGCCATTTTTTTTATTCCCCCACCACATTTGTTTAAATAAATAATTCTTATTTAAATATTATAACCCAATTTTGTATTTCTTTAATAACAACTGTTTGACAGCATCTGTCTAAAAAAAAAAAGTTGAAAAGATAAATACAACCAATAGGGAAAATATTTTTTATTAGGACGGTAAATAACACTGGAATTTGAAAATGACCCATATACAAAAGTTAATGAAAGTAATGTTTAATGGTCAGTATTTCTCTGTCGGATTTTCATTTTTTAAACACATTTTGCAGTATACTGAGTTTAAATGTTTTTTTTTTAATTCTCCTGTTTGCGTTTTTGTAAAAATACATTAAGAACAATAATAATACTATAACCAAACTACTAACTCTAAATCCGGCTCTGTATGTAATAATGTAGTAGTATTTAAAATCCAAATTGAGTTCAACCCATATTGGTAGTTAGAAAATTTATAATAAATAAGTTTTGTGTTTTCACACACCACAGTTGTTTTAATTTAGTATATTAACGGAAAAACAACATCCGTAGTTTTTCGTTAAAGTCCTCACATTAAAACTAAATTACTCCATCAATCAACATTTCTTTCCAGAAATATAGATTCATAACCGATATGAACACACCTGTCCATTAACGTCCTGTTAGAAGTTTCAATTTCCGATACTCAATGCTGAGTCAAGAACACGAGAACATCTGCTAAGAATAAAAAAAAAAATAGGAAAACTGTCTGAAAAGCGTGCATGCCAATGCAAGAATCAACTTCAGCCATTGTCATTCCCATCCTTACTTTCTAGTCAGGCTGAGCTGCACCAACAATGCATTTCTATAAATATGAAGTATCCAAACTAAAAAAGACAAGATTGGCGAAAGAGTTCTGTATATTTGATCAGGATTTAATTTAAGATAAATTGATTCAAAATTTCCGCACGATCGGTTCTTGCAATATGGAGCGGCTGCCTCTCATTAATAGGAAGTAAGTTTTAGTAATTATAAACATCTTATTACTTTGAACCCTTTATCCATTTTTAATACTTATATTTTATTCGCAAATTAAAAATTTTTAGTGTTATTTTCTGACACGTCTAAGAAAACAACGCTAATATTTTTTTTTAATTTGGGAATAAAGTATATTGTTTCAGTCAAGCATAAAATAATTTAGGAGCAAACAGAAAAAAAGGATTTTGTTAAATTTTGTTAAACTTGAGTATTGGTTTACTTTTGAGATTTATGTATTAATTCCTTATTCTTTTTTAGTTTCAAATCCTAGTTAGTACTTTACAAAGTATTCTCACATTTTCCTTTTGATTTATTTATAAACACAAGATTGAAATAAATGTTCAATAGCTTATGAGTAATTTCACAAAACTGTAATTTCATTAAACAAGAAAGTTCTTGAACATTCATAAAAAGTCATTAAACATATCCAAATCTTTGAATATCATAACCCACATTTTAAATTATCATAATAGTTTACGTTTTAAAAAATTTAAATTTTAAAAGTAAATCTGGAACTTTTTTTTTTAAATGTGTGTTAACAATTATCTATACAAACTATCTAAATCTGAATATAATCTTCCTTTAAAAAAGATAATCGGATAATCAATCTTCATCAATTGTCACAAATTGTCTTTGGGCTATGATCATTGTTAGCTGAATCACATTTAGCTGTTTTGGCATAATATAACATTACTTTTACCAAATACTTTGTTTATATTTTAAACTATTCGCTTAGCTTTAGTAGCAACACACGACGTGTTAAATTATAGCAAAAAAAGTGGTTTATTATGCGTAAATAGCCAAACAATGACCATCGTCCAGCAATTTTTTGACCGCCCTGTATAAAGACTAACAATTTTGAAAAAGTAACAACAAAAACTACGCAATTCTTCCTTTTCCCCCTGTTTATTGATACTTTAAAACATGAGCACATAAAACAATTTTTAGTAGTTATTAAATACGGCATTGAATAAAGAAAAACAATCCACCAGAAATAAAGAATGAATCAATAGAGTAAGCAATCATTGTAACTATCACCATAAAAATGACTTCACTCATAAGTGTAATCAGCTGAAAAATGTCACTATTTTCCGGAACAATAAATTAAAGTTATGTGGAGAGTTATAACATGTGCCATGCACGTTTTAAATGCAGAATGTTTACTTTATGAATGTTGTCGCATTAACAATATTCACAAATGTTTTTGAGTTTGTTGTAAGCTTTAAAAACAAAACTTAAATATGGTGAATTGGCTCTTACAATTAAAATTTTTCCAAATAAATAAAATTAGAAAATGGGTATATTGACTACATATCCACTAATTTTTCAATTTTTAATTATATATATTGGAAAGTCTATATTTCAGGTAATAAGTTATTTTATTCATATTAATGTGATTCAATGACATTGTTTTGGTATTTTATTTTATAAAACTACTCGATGGACCTAATTACTTCATGGAATTTCAATTTTTATTTTAAGATTTATTCATGGAATAAATAAACCATGTTTTTTCTTCACATGTTTTTTTCTTCAACTTCCAGGGCATAATTTGATATGCTTTTGACAGCCTAACTTTATTTATCAAATATATTATTAATTATCAGGTTCTAAATAATTGTACAGTTTCCGATTTATCACAAATAGTTATACGATTTATAACGTATATGAAGTTTTGTCTTTGTCACACACTTTTTCCGTATACTCCGTTACAATTGAGGACGTGGGTGCAAGAACAAGGCAGCTCCAGTTTAATCAGTCAAAATTGTTTGGAAAGGACGAAAAACACTGAACGTTTCTTTCATCGTATAATACAAAAGTACAGATCCTTTTCCTTTATCTGTAGACATTGCTTAGAGTTGTGTGGTTATTGCACTAATCAATAGATTCTTTTTTTTTATTTATAGGAATAAGTAAAAAAGGGTAAATCTGAAAAACGTGGAGCTGCCTTGTACCCACACTTCTTGCACCCACATCTTTAATCGTAAATCTTCTTTAAAAAATATCAAATAAGAACAGAACCTTTGTTTTGTACAGTAAATAAATAAACAAACAAACACAGACATTTCAAACTTATGTAAATTTATTTACTAGAATTAAGAGTGTATTAAACGCATTTTTTAAGAGTATGTGACCTTTTCTTAAAACGGTCTAATACGTTTTGCTTACTCCGTTGGGGTTACTAAAAATCTAGGGATAATTGATAAAGAAATAAAATCTATAAGACGCGTTAAGCATTTTAAAATACAACGTTAAAATACGCAATAAAAATCCATCAAGTCTAGACGTGTTTCGGGAGATACATCTCCCTTCATCAGCAGAAGAAAAAAAAATCTGCTGGTGAAGGGAGATGTATCTCCCGAAACATGTCCAGACTTGATGGATTTTTATTGCGTATTTTAACGTTGTATTTGTATTTTAAAATAAAATCTATGTTTATTTTTTCACAATTGCTTTTATAATACATTGTTTGTATGTGTTTTCAGTTATTTAACTCTAAATTAATACTTGTTTGCAAGGCGAAAACAGCAAATCTGTATACTCCGTTACGATATTATCGTAACGATATTAATATTCAATACACCAAAATATAGAACCACATAAATCGTTTTAAATGGTTGTTTGAGGAGTATTGTGTAAATTCCTTTAAAAAAAAGTATGCTTTCTGGATAATTACACATGTGTGCAATGTTTTCTCTACATATGCGTAATGTCTTCTAAATCAAAAATAACATTTTTATCATATTGTAAGCTGGACGTAAGAATTCCATTTCGGTTCTAAATTTTTATAACGGTTTTATAACTTGGGAGAAATAACATCAAACAATTGTATGTTTTGCTCATAACTCCAAGGTTTCTGGAACGTTAAAGTTTAATTCAACCTCCAGTTCCTTGAAAATAATTTGTGTCCCAGAATTCCCAAAAGTTAAAAATTAAGTCAAAAAAATCAATTGATTAAAATTAAAATATAGCTTTAATTTTTATTGTAAATATAATCTATTTACAATATTTTTATCGAAATTTATATAAAGAAAATTGTGTTTATGACGCAATACGGATGGTTATAAAAATACCAATAAAATACACTGAAGATACAAATAAAGATTAAGCCCATGGAATTTTTTATATTAAATTCCAAAAGAGAAAAAACAAGGACATTTTTAAAGTGATTCTGAGTAATTGACATCATTCCTTCACATAAACTTGATATTCTTTTCCTATTTACTCAGCATTCGCTATATAGGCCTATAATAACCTGTGTAGTAGTTAAGTAAAGAATACAACTTGTTTGGAACTTTTCAAGCATTTCATTTTAGATCTCACATGCCTTTGAACCTGCAGATCAGAGTAAGCAGCTTTATATTTATTATCTATCTACAGTTCCCTAGAAGTTTACGAAAATTAAAATTTAAAAAAAATAATAACAATTTTTCAAATGTGTTTTTTATTTAAAATATTCTTTAAATGGTTAATGTTCTTGTATGTTAACATTATTTACTTGAAAAGAGGGGAATAAACTAAAGCTGCTTGTGTCTTCTTTGAGTAGAACTGTATTGTAAACAAATTTAGATCAATTGTATTGAAATACAAGTAACCGTACAAGTAGCCGAAAAATAAAGAGTCTATGAACTTGGGGTACTTTTGAACACGTAAAATGTTTATCTAACATAAATACAGCTGTTAATTAAAAAAAGATTTCAGATATATACTATATATATAGCTAATATAGACTAAATAAAATAGACTCATTCTAAACTATTATAAGTTTGCAGCTATCACGGAGAATACGTTCATTAAATCACAAAAAAATATCTTCACATGAAAACTGTTTATCTATCCATACTCTTATAATTCAAAATTAATTTTCACTAGAATTCCAAAAATGATTGCGACGCAGTATTACAATTATCTTTCGCAACATGGAATTATCTATTGAAACGTTAAGCCTTTCTATTCAGTATTGCATTTTGTCCAATAACATTCTTTACTTTTGAAGATTAAAAAAATATGTCTAGTTAAGTGAAAATACTGTTATAGCTAAAAATATTAATTAAAAAAATATTTTATACTAATATTAAGCTGCTCTGAAATAACATCGTTACCGTAAATTCTTTTTATTTTATTTTGGATAATTTCACGGTGGAGGCTTTTGTCATACCTTATTACTATAAGATAAAAATTCGTCATAAGGGCACCTTAACTACTTAAAAACACCTCTTTCTTGTCTGTTAACACAATGTCCAATAATGCTTACATAATTATGTAAGCATTTAGTTTTTAATTTTTAAATAACTCTCATTTTAAAAGATTTTAGAAAAAAAGTGTCTGTATAATATACATACACTACAAGCTGTCAACCTATCAAAAGTTTTTAATAATAAATATTGATTTTCAATAACTGCGCTCATACTTTTTAGTAATTTTGTCAGTAAGACTGATATTTTTAAAGTACAAATAGAACGTGCTTCTAATTTTATGCAAAAAAAAATCTTTGACAACTACAAAATTAACGAAACAATTGGGAACTCTGCTTAAGCAATTTGAATTATTTTAAAATTTCGCCTAATCAGAATATTTTGACAAAAAAAAATTACTCCTTAATTGTTATCTCCTAATTTCGGACCCTAACTCCCCCTCCCCGAACCATTTGTAGATATTACGAGGTAGAATTTCTTGGACAACCCCATACAGTTGATAATCATATACTATTAGAATGGAAACTACACACTAATAGCGGAAATGTATATCAAAGGCTAAAAACACAATCGTTTTGGGGGAAAATGAGATGTTGGGTATCAATGTATAAAGATGGAATCTATATATAGCACTTTCTTCCTGCACAAGTAGTGTATGTAAATTCCAAATAACAATGTTGTGATGCCGGTTTATAAAAATCCTCATAGCCTTTCACTTAAGTTCGCAATCTTCTTTTCCCGTTTCCGAAAGTTTACAAGAGTGGACATACAACCGTTGTGCTTTTAACTATCGATATGATACCACTTGGTGTGTCGGGTACACCGGTTTCTAAGTCGAATACATGAAAGTGTTTCATAAACATTGCGCCAACCCAGAAATAGCTTTCGTCACACGGGTGTGATGTTTATGGAGCCCTTGTACGACGTTTACGTACATATCTCCCGTTTAACGCGAATTGTTTTAAACAGAAGTAGTTACGAAATGCAAAGAATTGCTAAAAAATATCAATATTTCTCATATTGAGATAGTCAGATTAATTGCTTATAATTAATATTTTAATTCATATAACGCATAGGAAAGTTAAAATGGCTATTTTTAGTCATTACCAAGAATATTATTTCAGTATTTGAAACAGACTATTTTTGTATTGACGTACACAGTGGAATAAGCTTAGTTAAAGGCAAGTACCTCATTAGTAAAACATGACATGATAGAATTGAGATCATATAATAAAATTGAGTTTTACACTCGTATCCGTGAAAAACGTTAAAGTTTAGGTAAGATATCTTTTAACTATCAATAATATATTAAATTTTTTATTTAACTTTCCATAAATTTAAAGGATTTTTAGAAACGTGCAAAGTAACTTTGTAATTATAAGTTTGTCAATTATATTGAATATTTTTCTAAAAAAATATTAAACTAAGGTTTATGCAATAAGAGATTTAGAATAGGTAAAGAATATTTAGCAATTTAAATTTTAAAACCGTACATCGAAAAAATAAGCTTTCACTCTCAGGACACGTGAAAACCAATTAACTGGCCACATAATCGAATATCGTAACCCTTTATTCTTATATAATTTCATTTTTTTATATCTTTTGATTTCAATACGCAATAAATAACTATGAATGTCCATTCATAAACTTTACATTCTCAATTGTTTTTTCGAACGCACGTGAGGTTTTATATGATGTTTTTATGAGAGAAACTGGCAGAATAAAATATACTTAAAAATACTTTAAAAGTCAGAAAAGGACGAGTTATTAAACATCAAAGAATATGAAGTATCGGAGTAAAATGTCGAATGGATTCTTGGAAGAAATGAAAAATTATTTTATGGAAGATACGAAACATTATTTTATGATGTTTCGGCAATGGTCTTCATTATCTTAAAAAAAAAAAACGTATTACCTCAATTCCAATGCTTCTTCAGAAGAATTGTAAAACAATGAAAAAAGTATATTCATTTTTGTTGCACTAGCCCACTGTCGTGGTTGATTGGATTTTTACATTGGTTCTCCTGATTTTCATCTGTTCCTAGGCCTTTCCTTCGAGATAGACCTCGAACCGTCGCCAATAGCTACTTTCCATTTTCTGTATTAGGTATTGTAAATTTTATTCATTTGTCATATTTTAGTTTGCATTGTAATTTACGAACAAGTGTAATTTTTGTGTTTTTGAACTTGATTAATAGTAAATTTTTAGGATTTTTACTAAATAAACTATTTATGGGATTCGCGTTGATTGAGCGGTGAAAGTAACGAGCTCACAATAACCCTAAACAGTCGCCAATTGCCCACTGTGCAACTCTAGTGCGACGTTAATTAACCAAATCAAACTAAATCTGACTATGATTCAAAATTATGAGGCAGTGTTCCCGGGTCTTACCTTCAGGATAAATCCCGAATCGTTGTCAATAGCCCATTATTAAGCTCTAGTGTAAAGTTAATCCAACTAATCGAGATAGACTAATAGATGGCCCCGGATCGTCACCAATGGCTTAATTGCATAGTTTTAGTGCGATATTAATCCGACCAACTTATTCGTCATCTGACCATGGTTCTAAAATAACGAAGTGCAGGTATGAATGAATGTGTGTGTGAATGTGTATCTGGTCCCGGGTCTTTCCTTCGACATAGTAAAAAGTCGTCCAGAATATCCAACAAATTATACTGGCGTGTATACGGGACTGGTGCACGATAAATCTGATCGGGGTCCAAAGTCCCGACGTCTATTGAAGGCGTTGGGTGCCAGTTCAGGTGTTTCCTCGTCATTTGACCATGGTTCTAAAATAACGAGGTGCATGTATGAATGTGTGTGTGAATGTGTATGTGTTCCCGGGTCTTTCCTTCGAGATTGACCCCGAACCGTCGCCAATAGCCCACTGTGCAGCTCTAGTGCGACGTTAATTAACAAAAACCAAACCAAAGCCAAACCTTCGAGATAGACCCCGAACCGTCGCCAATAGCCCACTGTGCAGCTCTAGTGCGACGTTAATTAACCAAACCAAACCGACCAACTTATCTTAATAGATACCGAATCGTCGTCGATTGCCCATCGTACTGCTCTTATGCGACGTAAATTAAACCAATCAAGCAGCGGGATTGATTTAATTATGTAGCACAAGAACTGCACAATAGTTCGGGACCTAATCTTAAATTGGAAAGTGTTCCCACTGATCTCTGAGGCCTCCGTGGCCGAGCGATTAAAGGCGTCAACTGGGAATCCGAGGATTCTTGGTTCGATCCTAAGCGATGGACTTGACAAAGAAAAGTAAAAAAAGTAGTGATTTTGTGATTGGAGAGTTACCAGCTTTGTTACAAAATACTAGAAAAGTCGTTCAGAACATCCACAAAGGCTCTTTATGGCCTGATTGCCATGGCACTAAACTCAGGTTGGTTAAATTAACGCACATAAAAAGCTGTATATTGGGATGTTGGCGACGAATCCAGGTCTATCCGGAAGGAAAGACCCGGAAACTCAATCGAGAACTCATTATGTAAATGGAGCTTTTTTTCAAGATAGACCCCAGACCGTTTGTCAATACCTAATTGTGTAGCTCTATTGCGACATTAAGTCAACCAACCAGAAAATACTGGTAAACAGAGAAAAAAGGTAAATTTTGATTAAATCATACAAATTGTTGGTTGTCTAAAAACGTCGCACTAGGACTACACAATGGGCTATTGGGCGAATGGTGCGGAATCTAACCCTATAAAAAGATAGGAAAACAGACTGGTAATTTTGAAACATGGTCAGAGGACGATGATAACACTTGATCCGACGGGCTCGTAATAATCGGGCTGGTAGATGTGAAGTAGAGCAGAGATTTTGTACGTCGTCCAAACGAAAATTTATCGTGCAGAGGGAGCTGCTGGTACCGTAGCAACATCTACGGCGGAATGACTTTCTGTTGGATTCATCTTCACAGATTGGTTTGGTTTATTAACGTCGCACTACAGCTGCCCAGTGGGCTATTGGCGACGGTTCGGGGCCTATCCCCAAAGAAAGACCCAGGATCGATGCCGCGTATTTTTGTACCATGGTCAGATAACGAGGACAACACCTGAGCTGGAACCCTACGAAACAGTAATAGGTGTCAGGACATTGGACCCGATCAGATTTAGCGGGCACCAGTCCCGTATACGAATTTTATAACCTTCTGATTACCAAATCGCTACAGCTTCATCTAACCTTTTGGCCAACCAATGCAATAGGTAAGTCACGTGATTTTACTTAGTAATTTTAAACCATAGTCAGATGACGAGTAAAACACCTGAGCTGCCATTATAGTGATCAAACACCACGTCCAATGAGAGGACATTTGGACCACGACAGATTGCTGAAGTTTTGATGAATACTACAATCGAAGTTACAGCCCTCTGATCACGAGCTTGGCACTCTTCCGACTAAGCCATTGTTGCGATATACAGTTGCAGAAGTAAATATTTAACTGTTGCTACGAAAATAATGTACTAGTTATTAAATTCAAAAATGATAAAATCAATTTGAAATATTAGCTGATCAAAAAACTTTAAACACCAATAATGTTATAAAAACATACGTTTTCCAAAAAAAAAAACTTTTTAAAGCTATTAAATTTAAGAATTTTAAATACAATTAACATAATGAAGGAACATTTAAAAAAGATATGGAGAGACTTGACTGATTCAGTGTATTATTCATGACAAAACCGTTGTATTTTTTTTTACAATTTTAAATTAGATAATATATTATATGACAGTACTTGAAATCCAATTATTTTGTCACATTAAATAATTTCAAAATAATTTATATAATGTAAACTAATATGTTATTTTAAATATAAATAAACTTTTTACCACGGATTTGTTAATTTGTATATTAAATATTTGTCATAATTATGATTTTCAATAGGATAGGGTGTCTTTGAATTGGTTATAACATCATGAATCTTTAATATTTTTTTTCTATGGAATCATAGAAATAAAAGTTAAGTATATTTCAATTTGAATTTTTCACATACAACTTTTCAAAAAGTTTTCACAATACTAAATTTGTTTTAAAATATGACAAAAACCTTTGTAAAAATTAAGACGTTTGAAAATAATCAAAATTTTATTTTTCATTCCTACTCATTTCAAGATAAAGGTGACATTATAAAATACCAATCGTAGAACTGACGTTTTAAAGAGTGTCAAATTGTGACACACATCATAAATGATCAACTTAAAAAAAATACAACATATTTTAAAAATGCAAAGTCAATTGCCCAGAAAAATCTGGAAAAAATATTCTGCTAACTTACACTTCAAGGAAAATTAAATCCTTGCAGCCATAAATTCCCAGAAATTGATTTCGATCGTTAGACTATTACACGACTTCATCTTTTAAAAGCAGTTACGAAATTTCCAATCAATGTTCAAATAAATTGAAAACTGTAATACGCCGACTGTCGTTTTAAACATAAATCTAGTACGAAAATATTTAATGAATATAAACACGCATTGGTAGGTTGTCAACATGGATACAACTCGATGAGTTTATTTATTTAGTTTAACCTGTGCGTCGGTCGTTATTCCACGGCCGCTTCCAAAGTGGCTTTTATTTATATATAGGTAAGTGCTATTTTTTTATTTAATAACATTTCTTAAAATATATGCAATTAGTTTGTTATTTGTAAGCATTTGAAATCGGTATTTAGTTGATAGTTGTCAGCTGACCCATGCACAATTGAAATTCATTTTTGTGTCAAGAATTTTTAAGATTCGAGTACGGCGCTTGAATTATGAAATTCAGTAAATGATTTAAACTAACAATCAGTTTGAGTATGTTACATTTAAATAATTTAAAAGTATATTTAGTAAACTCAAGTGATACTCTCGTATCGTTGATATACAAAACGTGTACGCCTCTTTTTTTTCTATAGTTATTCTGATTCAAATCATGTGAATGATTGAAAGCAAACTTCGTAAGAAATGTTAGTGAATATGCTTACATTGCAAAAGATCTAAATATGCTTTATATTAAATTATAGCTTTTTAAAATATTGTTAATCAACTCGTTGTATAAAATTGTGTGGTATAACGGGTTTTACCGCTCGTTTGTGAAAATCAGTTAAAAATAAATTCATTTTGACACTGCATTAGTTCGGCAGCCATAATGTTTCTAATTCTTGTACCTGCCACTCTAAAGGGTGTTAATATTGCAGTGTTAACCTTTTGCACTCGTAATTATGCTTTAGAAAGTTAGCAAATAACTCGGAATTTTTTTTCATGTTCGATCAAGATGAATTTTTTTGATGGAAATGTGTTACAATTTAACTAGAAGGTTTACCATCCCTAAATCAAAATTTTAAAAATATAACCCCTGAATACACCCCTTGACCTAGGATGGAATTGTAGCCACATAATATTTTATTTTTCAACGTGTCAAAATAATTTATTGAAACTACTAAGAATACTTAAGTATATTACACTACACCGCATTAAAAATCTTAAGAAATGTAATAATATAAACAAACTATATAAACAATATTTAGGGGCGGAACTTAATGCCGGCACCTCCACCATAGCAAATCAACTTAAAAATACTTCGAACAGAAATGTTTTGGTTAAGTTATCTCAGTTTGCCCAAAGAATTTCTATTTTCTATAACTAGTAAGAAGTAAGTAACTGTAACAAAACTAACTAAAAGACAATAAAAACAACAAAGAAACTACAAACAAGAAACAAAATAAAAAGCACAACATAAAGAAACAATTACATTTTATAATTCTGTGTTTTTCCTATTTCTATGGCGACATACGAACGCAACGGTACAGATGCGATGTCCCCTGTACGGGGGACATCGCAACGCGAACGCGCGAACATACGAACGCGACGGTAAAACGAGTGATGTCCCCCATACGGGGACATACGAGTGAAAAGGGTTAAAACCTATACTAACCGCTATAAATACGTTTAACACTTCACACGATCAGTGCGGACGGTCAACTCCATATTTATTCACAAGTGCTACACGGGATCAATTAACCCCGTATTTTTATTCGATTCATCTAAAGATTCATTAACTTAACGCGTTCAGTGCGGGTACGACGTCCATTGACCCTATGCTATAATTTATTGAATTTTGATAGATCATTGGGCTTTATAACACACAGCCATCCGGTTTTTAACTTTATGTAAAGGTTTAAAGCTAAAACAGCTATAGAAATTTTTGAAAGTTTACCTTCCACATGCTCAGCACTAGTAAATAGTTAAATAAGGGGTCGATTGACCCCAGGCACGTAGGTAAGGGGGTGGTTTAGGGGGTTCAAACCCCTCCCATTGACAGTCAAGGAAAAAAAATCGAATTACTGTATAAAAATACTTTAAAAACTAGAAAAATTTCAATTTCTAGTATAATACTTCTTGTTGAGTTGCATGAGGGAAAACCTGGTATTTTTCGGGGTTTCTACCTAAAAAAATAGTTTTTAAAAGACTTCAAAAACATGTTTTTGAGGTAATTTTTATCTCAAACTAAGAGTAGAGTAACATCATTTCATCGTGTTTCATTAAATAGCACTTGAATTTCGTAAACAAAGGGAAAAGATCGTTAAACGGGATCCATATATTATTTTAAACAAGGAATCTTAAAATTTGAATTTGTTCTCTAAATTTATTTCTTAATCACTAATTTTAAAAATAGTTAATGACTGATATTGGCAGCGATTTCATGAAAAACAATCGATAACTGTTGCTGTTTCGATATTTATATGCCAACGTATTCCTGTTTACTTGAATAAAAATTAATATAATTTTTTTTAAAAAATGAAAAATAAGGGGGGGGGGGTCGTTTCTTTTGGGGAGGGGGGGGGGCGTTTAATCAGTGAATAAACCACCTCCATGACAAATCTATACCTACGTGCCTGACTTACCCCCTACCGCACTGAACTTGTTAAGACGTGTAAACTGTTCTCAAAATAGTTTCTGAATAAAGTAAATACAGTAACAGAATTTTGTTATATCGAGCTAAATTAAAGTAGGAAATAAAGCTAAATGTTTTGATAAACCCCACAATGCGCAAGTGAATTTTTGAAATCGTAAAGTTGTTTTCTTTGCTCGGAAATTTTTGTAATTTTTTTCTGTTCAAGATTTTATACATATATATTTATAAAAAAAAATTTTTAATCGATTTTAAAGTTTTAGTTGTACCCCAAACCATAAAATTTGATTTTTTTTAAAACATAAAATTGATTATTTTCTAAATTTAAAAATTACATTGCGGGAAAAACTGGTGATCCCAGGAGGTGCTTTCACTTCCTGGAGCGTCTGGGAATTCGAATAATAATGAGCGAAAGTGACAAAATAAGCAACAATGTTCACATAAATAGTAGAAAACTGTTGACGCCATTGTAGGTTAAGTCACGATATCATTCCTATACTTTACATGATTAGTGCAATAAAAGGTTTGTTCGTCTGACTGTTGTGCAAAAAACTTTTTGTAACTTTATTTTGAGGTGAAAAAATCCCATTGAGATTCGTGATGCAACCAATTTTTGAATAGCATAGTTACAATAAATTTACATTTACGTAATAATCTTTATTTTTAAGTCAAAATTGCTTAAATTCCTTATATATAGAACTTGCTATAATCTTATATCTTATTTACCCATTTAAAATAACGGGTAGAAACACAAGCTTTAACACGTTTGTAAGACACGATTAGTTTCTTTTGTAATCGGGTGGAGTTGTATCGGAACACGACCAGAAAAGTTTTACGTGAAACTTCGGCATATTATAGAAATAGTGATTGGTCGTCAACAAAAACCTAACCAAGAGAGAGAAGGTAATCGAGCTGTTCTGTCTGACTCGCCCCCGTAAGTTCTTTGCTTTATTCCCAGATTTTATAGAGATCACTTGAATCCCTATCGAACGAAAACCAAATGTATGCCAATCGTGCTATTTGTCACGAAGTTATAGTACCAGAATGGATACCATGTCCCTCAAAGCGTCACATGGTGTTTTAATCCTGATACACATGAGTTGAAAGAAGTTTCATGTAATGCACATTTTTAAATTGGCTTTAACGAATTCTTATTAAGCTCGAAGCCAAACACTAGGCCTGGTAAGCTCAACCGAATGTTTTTTTTTATTTTTTTGGTTTTGGTTAATTTACGTCGCACTAGAGCTACACAGTGGGCTATCAACCGAATGGAACAATCGCATTGATTTGGCAGCGCAATCCCTTCACGGTTAAAATGTCACATGCATATTAAAAAATGTGTAAATGTTTTTAATAAAGTCATTGATCATATCGATGGCTAAACCTACAATCATTGTAACCCTTTTGTAAACTTTCGATAAACGTAAAAAGAACATTTCAAACTTAGGCCTTTATCGAGCTTGGACCTTTTTCGAACTTGGGTCTTTTTCGATCTTGGAACGAACTTTAAACCTGCACCACCAAAAAAATATTATTTGGATGGAAGATACAAATGTTTTTGCAAGGGGAAAGAGCTAGACTCAATAGTTACATTGATATCAATATCTCATTTGGGATAAAAAAAAATGGATATACAATGATTGTGCTTTTAGCCATCGATATTTTATTGTTTATCTGTCAGAAATGAAGTGCAGTAGAACTCCAGTTATCCGGATCAATTGGAATCAGATCCCATCAGGATAATCAAATATCCGGATAATTGGATATTTCACGAAAACAGGATTTCTAAGTAAAAACAAAAACAAATTTTGCTTTCGTATTTGATGCAATTTAATGACTGGTCAAAAACTATATCATTCAGCGATAAACTTTTAAAATGGGTGTTTAACTGATTTCTTTTTTAGTATCAAAATCTAAAAGCGATCTGGATAACTGGAGTTATGATAATTGGAGTTCTGCAATTGTAAAATAGGGGGTGGGGGGCACAGTACAAAGACATACTCTACTCAAGGAGGGAAGGAGAAGTACACGTGGACGTGTTTAGACCAGAGAGTTGTAATATTAAATAGAGAGCGCCTTCAATACCAGACTCTCGTAAGGCCACGGTGTCAACATTGAAAAGAAAAACTCATATCACGTGGTTATAGCGCTGCCACATTTGGCGTTCAGACATCTGCAGGAGTTTCAAATTTGGCGCACTGTCTTCTCTTTTGGTGATAATGAGTTCTGTCCGTATTCAACTTTTTAACATATATGTACGTATTTACTTATTTTCAAACAATATGCGCTAAATATTTCCTCTTCATTAACGAAACGAAAATATTTTATTTGTGTTCAATACTCGAAGAAGCGAAACTCTTTATATTTCTCAGGTTTTATTGTTCATATTTTTTTATTGAAGTATACAAAGTAACAATTTAAAGAACTTTCTCTTATGGTAAATTTTTTACATACAAACGTAATGCAATTATTTCAAAACTACAAAGCAAGAAAAATCTTCTTAATATATCTGTTAAACTCCCTTAAATTGTGCCACTTGTTAAAAAAAACTATATTTAAATACAAAATTAAACACAAAACCATATTACAATACTTCGATCTCGTTTAGTTCTTAAAGTCGCCAAGGCCTGCCAAGTAATATTGGCGCATGAATGAATTGGCATTTCCACATATCACGTGGTTTCAATGATGGACACACGGAAATCAGCATTTTTATTCCTCTAATTGTATCATTACTCTATGGTTTAGACCTGTTCCCACTCCTCTATATAGATTTTAATCTTACCGTGAATCTGACTTTGTGTATGGTTAACATTACCGATGACATGCGGAATTGTTAATTTATTCTATTGTAAAGACGTGACGGTCTCTCTACTCCAAATCCTGATAGTCATCGTATCATGGGGTCTGACATTTTTATGCAAGTTGTGATATTGCGATTATTTGAGACGAGAGAGATCGTTGCATGTTAGATTGATTTAGTGGTTGTTCTCCAAAGGTTATTAATACTTGACTCTCTCATTTTGTAGAACTGGACAAAAACTCAGCAAAACAATTTTTTACCTGCGTATGTCTTCTATAAAATGTCTTCTATGTCTAAAATAAAAGTGGAACGTCACCGGTCTGGGGAAGGAGTGCGGGGGAAGGGTACGAGTTCTTCCCTGGATCAGCCAATATTTAGCACTACATTAAGACAATACTATACAAACTCATCATTGCTCAAGAGATTTAAAAATATGGATTGGCATTATTTATAGAAATTGTTTTTATTTGTTTGTCTTTAAAGTTTTATGTTCTGCCATATTATAATATCATGTTTTTATGTTAGATATGACTATATTTTACTGTTCTATATTCTTATAGATGAAAGCAGACATGTTTATAATTTTCTTAACTTAAATTCGTTCGATCTAATACAAATTGAACTGAATTAATAAGACAATTAAATAACAGAAAATAAGATATTTTCACTATTCATTTTACATTTATTATAGCTATTTACTTTTCTTATAGAATATTGAAAGTTGTCACAAAATAAGGTTTTATTTACTATAAAAAGCTCTACAATTGATCAGGCATTTAGGCACACTTTTCATATTAAAATTTAATTAAATTTGCCTTCGTAAGAAGACAACATAATGCAAAACTGTCAACCTGAACATTTGAATTATATGAACGCAAATGTCACTTATTTTTAATAAAGAATAGTGATGTTAACTTATAATTTAATTAATTGAATTATTTATTAAAACAGTAACACTTTATACGTAAGTTTAAATTCCCAACTTAACGTTAGATATTTTTTGCATAAAATCTGTTTTTCATGAATCCACCAAAAATTAATTGTAATCAGTTTTATAAGTTATCTTTATTTTAATGAGTTTAAATATGAACAGAACATAAAAAAAAACACAATAATATCGCATTCTTGTTTTAAAAATGACACAATTCAAAATCATTGTTTTAAAAAAATGCTAAAATATTTAAAGGTAAAACAATATTCTTTTGGTGATTGGTAGGTAAGAGTTTCCGGAACACATTATTTGAGATAACTCAAAAACGTTACTTTAAAGCTACCGTCGGAGGTTACTTTATTCCATTATTTTGTATTGCCCAATTTTAGTAAAGTGTTTGAATATCATGTAGTGCAGCTAGAATTATGTTCTGGGTATCAATATATTCTGCGATAAGTGAAGATTCCGATAATCTATAAATATATTTAAAATGTAAACTTGTTTACTCTTATTTAAATATATATATATATGGATTAAAGTAGGAAGAGGGGTTTCATACTTTATTTCAACAATGTCAGAAATTTACTTTTTTTTCAATAGTAAATCTTAGTTGGAGTAAATAAAACAATTTGGTTCTTATTAAGCACTATTCAAAGTGTATGTTCTATTTTTTTCTGTCCAAAAAAAATCAATTTTCGTTACCAAAAAAAAATTCCTTAAAAACCAATAAATATTTCAGTGGGGTAAATAAAAATACATGAAATATAAATTAATAGAAAACTCAAAATATATTAAAAAAAATAATTATATTTAATACAAATTCTTCTCTTTCGGCAAAACATGGTCCAACGCAGGAAAAAACTTAAAAAGGCAGGTAACTTAGATTTCTTTGTTTAACTAGTTAATTAGAAGAACTTTAAAGTTTCTACTAAGAGGTTTTCCTTTCTACTGTAAGATAAATTTACTTTAACTGGAGTAAAATAACCCGAATGTTGGACTGGAATAAAGTTTGCGAGCTAAATGATTTGTAACGGGAATTTCAAGCAAAAGATTTAAAAAAAATCCATTAGTATACTTTTTAATTGTACGTATCACAGTTGTGCACTTACCTTATTCAGGGTTTGCGTGGTTAACGTAAAATATACAACTTTTTCTACTGGAAGAAAGCACGTCTTATTATACAACAGCACTTTTAGCTGTAACATTCCCTAACAGAAAGTGAGTAAAAAACAGCCATACCGTTGGACAACAGAGTTGCTAACCCTCAAATAAAAAATGTATTACTAAATTATTTCACTGAATGTCCCGTCTTTTTTTATATAAATGTGAAACTTTTTTCAACAAACATGTTGAATGAAGTTACCTTGCAAAAAGAACCCCCGTTGATGGTATGTTTTTTTTTTAAAACAAGAGTGCGATATGTTCTTATATCCAATAAAATCAATCAAACAAACATACAATTAACCCTGCGTATAATGACCTTCGGTATATCGAACCCTTACTTATAACGACCGCTATTTAAATATATAATCAGTTGATTAGTCTTGAACGCACAACAAGTTTTACTCATTACACAGATTTTTTTAGTTATAGCCCCTTTTTATTCGTCCCGGAATGGGTCATTATATCGAAGGTCCCTGTTAGCATTAAGCCACGAACCACTGTCGAAAACTAAAATAGAACTGACACCCCTTTTTTATACATGTCCACCCGCTTTCTCAGCAGTATACGTTTCAATTTTGTTAGAATATAAAAATGAAAAGAAAAATTTCAAAAATTAATTTTATAAATTCTGTTAAGTTTTATTTAGCATTAACTAAGAATATGGATATAAATTTACCCAATAAATACATAGAAAATATATCACCATATTTTTCTTTGTTACCCCACGAACCCCCTAACATCGACCCTTGGTCTTCTGGGGGTTGACGGACCACCTTTTGGGAACCACTGATTCTCTTTTCTGAAATTAAAACCAATAACTTAACATTTTGCTTTTTATTTTTAAGGTGTTTCTACACTTTCCAAAAGAAAAAGATGGAAGAACACGACACCGCCGGCTCCAAAACGGGCCACTTCGACGTGAACCTGTACGACAAGCACACCCCGAGAAAACCCAGCGACACCAACAGCTCAATCACGACCCTCAAATACCAGCACAGCAGAGACGACGCCAACGGCAACAACAACCAGGCCTCGAAGACGGGCGAGGACGTAGAAAAATGCACGAGCAAGAGCTCCGCCGACATCCAGCTGTACAAGAAGCGATATCTCATGCTCTTCCTGTTCGCCCTTTGTTCCATGATGAACGGCTTCCCACAGTTCCAATACACGGTGGTCGCAGATATCGTTGCTTGCTACTACGGAGTCGGGGTTTCTGACATTAACTGGACTTGTGTCGTTTACATGGTCCTCTTCTTGCCCTTCGTTTTCCCAGTTATGTGTCTGATGGACAAGAAAGGCCTGCGGATCACTTTGATCATTGGAGCCGTTTTGAACTGCATAGGTATTTATGATTATGAAATTGTACAGGCTGGTGCAAAAATTTTGGCCAATGGTCATTGTTTGGTTGTTTAACTACACATAATAAATCATTCTATTTGCTACACTATAACTTCTTTGTTTCTACTAAAGCTAAGTGACTTGCTATAAGCGAAGCAGTTGGGCGAAAATAATGCTTATTATGTCATTACAGATAAATTATATACATACAAACAATGACCATAACCCCAACAATTTGTGACCACCCTGTATATAAATATTACCAGTTAATAATTACCTATTATAAGATAAAAACTCGTCTTATAGAGCATTGCGTTAAGAATATTAAAATACAAATGCAACGTTAAAATACGCAATAAAAGTCCGTAATAATCCGGACATGTTTCGGGAGATACATCACCCTTCATCAGCGGAAAATGTAAAGTCTGTGTGTAATGAAATATAATAATTTAATAATTACCTATTATGATTGGTGCACAAAGCGAACAGGGCAATAAAAATTCTTGGGAGGAGAAGATTTAGTTTCCAGAATTTTAACCAATTTTTGTTGCACTAGATGAAGTAAGCTTCCCTTTTCACACATTTCATCAGACAAGGTTCATTTCAAAAGGGTTAATACTATTCCGCATAGTTAGAGTTAGATAACTTTATAATATCATTAGCAGATTTATATAAGATTGATAGTAAAGTTTCAAAAGAAAATTCACTGCTTGCTAACGTTGCAAATGCCAGTCATCATAAAGATGTTCATTTACTACACAGTAATAATATATTTATGTATGGGCGTGCAAGTCTGCCAAGTCATGCAAGTCACAAATATCCGAAAATTAACTAACACCATTTTCCATTAGTAGGCGGCTAGAATTATCATTTGGACAAGAGTTTGCAGGTCCTCGTTAAGTTGGTTGCTCAATAATGAATTGATTGTCATACCACCAACGTTACAGCCGAGGCGAACAGCAAAATTTAAACGCTCCGTTCTCTGAACTCTGTTTCTGGTATTGCATTACTTGGTCCATACATCATAGTGAGATGTTTTTTTTTTATGAATGAAGTCATATGAATTATATCTTTTTTTTCCAAGAAATTTAAGTAATTCTGAGGAAACAAATAAACTAGAATTTACATGTTCGGTTACGGAAATTAATCCCCAAAAGCAAATGCAATGTCCTCCATTCAAAAGCATAGAGCTACTATACTAACACGGGATAGCATACTATGAAAACCAAAGAAATTATTCAGGTCTTTGTTGTCCCCCTTTTTCTCTTCCTTCTGTATCCTACATAAAGCCAGTTCCACACGGGGCATTTTGAGCTGACTACATAGACCTTTCATCGTATCTTATTAGAAAATTCACATGGTATATATGATATACTATTACGAGACACTAAAGGTAGCTGCTAGTTTATATAAGTTATTCGTTAATTAAATAGCGAAATTAAAGATTTAAATTTTGAATACCTTCCCCCTAAAAATCATTTGTTTACCTTTATGCATTCTAATTTAAACTATACTCGAGGACAACCTAAGTTGAACCTAAAGAAATTGAATATTTATACATATCATAGCTTCCGCTTCAAGTTCAACTTAGGTTGTCCCCGAGTATACATATTTTACTACAATGTACTTTTAAACGTTAACTCCTTATTGGTGCCGGATTTTTTTTGAATTTCCGTAATAATTTGTAATAACTAAAAAAAAAATTTACTTTCTATTTTGTAATCTAATTGTCTGGTCCCTTTGTATCTAATTGTCCCTTTGTATCTAATTGTCCCTTTGTATCTAATTGTCCCTTTGTATCTAATTGTCCCTTTGTATCTAATTGTCCCTTTGTATCTAATTGTAATCTATTTTGTATCTAATTATCTTTTATCCTTTTAATTATCATCTGTTCTATTCTGTCCTTTGTCTGGCCCGTATATTGGCCAAATAACCATACAGGGTAAAAATGCACCGCTGTCAAACACGGAATTAATTTACATTATTTTAAGTCTTTCAATCCAAATATTCTTTTTTTATAAAGCGGTGTAGGAAAATAATATGTAAAGTGATTCCTTTATTTTTTATGTAATACATTTTAAGTAAGACTTATTAGAAAATTTAAACACATTTGATGAAACTCGCGTTTGTGTAATGTGTTTTCCAAATAACTCTTTTCCAGGGTCCTGGGTGCAATGTTGTTCGTTTGCACCTGACAGATTTATCGTGATAATGGCATGTCAGACGATATACGCTCTGGGCCAGGTGTTCATTCTCAGTCTGCCCCCCTTCATCGCAGGTGTGTGGTTCGGAGCGGGGGAGGTTGGGTTGGCTTGCGCATTGGGAGTCTTCGGAAATCAGGTAAAATTTGGTTACAAAATTCAGAAATACTGGTGGTTACAAATGATTGGGTGAGGGTCATTTTTTGGGTGTATAACAACACTTAATAAACTATAGTATTAGCTTTACTTTCATGGCTTCGTTTGTTGCTACTAAAGCAAAGCGGCTTGTCTATGTATGTGCAAAGTAGTTGAGTAAAAGTTGGATTTTATTATGCCAATGCAGCGAGATGTATTGGCATAATAAAAGTTAAGAAGAGCCATTGCCCAACAATTTGTGACCATCCTGTACATAAGAGATCAATAAAAATCATATAAAAATTATTATTGATTTATTACATATTTTAAATTTGAATAGTATTTCTAGCCAAAAAAGTTCAAACGAGGAAAAATCGTATTTTACTAAAATATACTACAACTGTAAAAAAGAAGCTGAATGGTTAATGGAAATATATAGTACTGTTTAATAGATTCGAATCGTTAATTGTTTATATTTATCAAATATATAAAAAGTATTTTTCTAATATCTCATAAGTAAATTGTATATAATTTGCTTATTAATGCTTAGTAACGTTTTAGCTTATTAATGATTATTATAATACCTTAGACTTAAAAGTTAACGGGATAATTTTTCTTAAAACCTAATATTTGCTATTCAAAGGCATATAAAAAATAGTATAAAGTTCTTTTAATTAATCACAATTCAGTTATTTATTCATCTATAACTCTAGATCTTTAAAAATAAATTTGTTTAAATAGAAAGACGCATTTTCAATTAAAATATTTTTAACTATGAGCTACATTATTTTTTTTAAATAACTAATTATTACCAAACTTTCCGTTTTCGTAACTTATTTTGAAGGCTTTTGCATTTAACATAATTTAAACTCCTTTTAAAGTATATAAATAGTAAAACACCTGTCCATTGCAGTTAGGTATTGCTATTGGGTTTATTGTACCGCCTAGTGTCATGACAAACGACTGTGCGGATCAGGTGGACATTGCTTATGAACTCAGCATGATTGCTTACCCGATGGCAACCATAAACACTCTCATTTTGCTCATAATAGTCTTAGGTAAGTAAACTCATTTCTTTCTTCCTTCATTGCATTGATACAAAATGCATCATAACAGAAATAATTTAAATAATAAAAAGTTTGAGATGAGTTACATAAAACAATGAATTTTAATTTATCGAAGGTAAAAAAATAAGATATATATATTATTTGATCGGAAGAGCGGTGATCTTGCTATCTGAAGTTTACGAGTTCGAACTTCGTCGAGCTCGCGCTGTGAGTGACAATCCAAGGAGAATCGACTTAGAGGTGGGACGAAATTGGAAAGATAAGGACTGGTATAACGTATTCTTGTTAAGGACTGTCACTTATTACGTCGGTCATCGCGATTTGATCCGCTTTTGGGTTTTTAATTAACCCTTTGCAGTCCGATGTCGCCTCTCAGGCGCCAACATAACGACCAGTTCTTTTGTTTCCCTGTTCTTTAAAATAAACGAAAACAGCATGATCTTGTGTTTAGAACATCAATCTTTTTTTCAACTTATTCTCTTGCAAATACAACACTGATTATGATTTTTTCCCCTTTATGAGTATAAAAAAATATGTGGAAAAGAACGTAAAGAGAGGCATAACTGTTCCATAGAAAGAACACAAATCGCAAAGTGCTCTTGGAGTGCAAAGGGTTAAACCCTTCCAAGGACCAGCACACATTCGACGGAGTATAATAAGAAAAGGACATCTTAACAACAATATATTTACACATTGCACAGCAGAAAACTACTGTCTAGTTTTCATAAATCTTTTCATTCCAAGAAAAACTTTTTTTCTTACTTTCCCAAGCGGTGCAATAACGTTAAAGAAAATAAACATGCAATCACTCGAACCTCTGGTCCCCCCCCCCCCCCCCTTGTTTTTTTTATCTTATGAGAGAAATCATCTGATTGCATGGATAATTTGGTAGTTCTTGCGAGCCTTCCACAATACTAAAACTAATAAGTGACGATCCCTAATAGTAAGTGATGTCATCCAAGGGCGGATCCAGAGATTATTGTTAGGAGGGGTAATGCAGTATATTGTTATTATGAACACCAAATTTGACACCCTTCTTCATCCAAGCTACTTGATCATCGAAAGTTTTTCCGTTGCTGGAAAAACTACATTGAAATTTATTGGGAAGTTTTAAAGACCGTTAAGCAATGCATTTATATCACGATTCGCAAAAAAGATTCTTGGTTTGAAATTTTTCATTGCCTAAGGTGACTTTTGAAAATATAATCTTAGATGTTAAGGGGGTTGGGGTGTAATCTCCCCTTTACCCCCCCCCTGGATTCGCGCTTGATGTCATTCCAGTAAGAATCTTTCAAACTCGTCCCACCTTTAATTCGATTCACCTTTCATTGAGGAGTGCGACCTCTTCAGGGTTAAAAATACGATCCAGTGTTACCGGTTCTTTCCTTCAGTATATATCGCAAATAGATGCCGAAATCTTTTTTGCATATCTCCAGTGAGGCATTTCAATCAGCTAACCATTTTATCAGTTACGTAAACTAAAAAGTTTAACTTACATAACTGCCTGTTAAAGCGTAAGTTGGTCACAAATTATTCGGCGATTTAGCTCTATTGCCATAATAAAACATTTTTGCCCAACTGTTTCGTTAATATTTTTAAACAAGTCACTTAGCTTTTGCAACAACAAACAAAGTAGTTAAAGCGTAGCAAAAAGAATGCTTTATGATGTGTAGTTAAACAGTGTATTGAAAGTATTTTAAACTTCAAATCATCGCATGTAAACTAACGGTGATAACGGATGGAAGAAATAAGTTTTCACAACAATGTCTTTGCAAGTAAATAAAATCACATTCAATTTGAATATATATAAGTAAAAAAAATAGTGAGAAAACAAAAAAGTGTACATTTTATCATTCATAACTTATAACTAGAAGAATTTGCAAATTACTAAAGGAAAAAAAAGTATTTCAACAGAATTTCACAAGCCAAAGTAAATTAAATTTTAAAATAATTAATAACATTTTGCAAAAAAATCCATTATTCCTTTTTACAACTTGTAATAGTCTTACAATTGATTGGGTTAACTTTTGGTTACATCTGTTGACATATTTTCTCAATTTTTCAAAAAGATAACTTATCGAAGTAATTTTTATTTCCTGACTTCTTGGTCAAATATACGTCATAAATTCTCTTAAATTTTACAAAATACGTCATAAATAATCTCATAATCGGTTGTGGTCGAATATGGACCGTGTTAACATGGTTGACATGACACCAATTACTAGTTTAATTGCATGCTTTCAATCGAAAGCATACAATGTATAGGACAGTCTTGTGGCTGGTGTACAGTTAATTTGTCATAGTTCAAATATCCTCACGCTGGTCATGGCGGTAAAGTTTGCAGATGAAGTTGTTTTCATCGGTTTAACCGTGATTTAAAATTCGAGTTGCAGCATTCCCCGTTATTTCTCGAGATGTTTCCCGAATGATCCCCTGATAACCGATTGTGCTGCTCTGGGGCGATGTTATTTCAACCAAACAAAGACTGTTATGTTTTTTAAATAAAGTTCAATTGAGAATAACATATATAATATATTTACATCGGAACTCGTCATTTTCATTATAAGAGAAGAAAGTATATAACTTTTTTTATATCCTGGAAGATTAAAAGATGATTAAGCACCTTCTAGTACATGAAACTATGCCCTTTATTATTTTTATTTATTTCATTTATTACCCTAGAACAATGCCTATACGTCTATTAGACGTAGGTCAGTGGAAGATGTATATGTAACTAGTTTTAAGTACCATTCTAAGGACACATGAGACACACAAATGCCTCATATTTGTATTTATAATTTTTATATTTGACTTTTTAAAAATCTTCAGTTAGGATTGATGTCTACATTATTTATTTAGATACATGAAAAATGTTTGTGTTAGCAGTAAATATAATATATATATTTTTTTAGCTTTTATGCAGATGGTTTCTGTTTAACAGCTGTTTTTTTTGACAGATTGTCAATATTGAGCTTTCTCTTTCTTCTTGTTTAATCTGCAACTGTTTGTTAAAATGGAACAATGAGACATGTTTGTCATTCGTATTTTATGCGAAAACAAACCCGAGAAAAAGCTGTTTGTATTGATATAAATGGAATTATTCTTTGGTGTAATAAACATCTCAACCTTTAACTGCACATTTTTTGTCAAAAAGTGTGCACGCAAAATATCTTTCAGTGACCTAATAAAATAATATTTGACAACTAAATTGACCGCCATGTTTCCCAAAGAGGTTTGAGTCTTATGTGGTATAGTGAAATTACCAAGCAAATTAAATAATTCGTTTGAACATTTTTTTTTTTAATTATACACATTTGCATAGGAAAGAATATTTAGGAAGGACTTGGATCCAATGATTTTATTTGACAAGAATGGAATCTAAGTGCCATAATCTTTTTAAATGTATGGTCTCAAACCAATTGCTCTCTTTCTTGACTTGCGCTGGGATGTGGTGGCTTGAAATCACAGTAAAGGAGATCAATAGTTTGAGAATCAGATGAAATGTCGTCCAGTTAAGAAAGGTTTTGTTTTAGCCATCTTTAGATGACATTTTCTGGTTTGCCTCTTCTGAGATCCACCAAGCAGTGAAAGTGTTAAAATAATTATTTTTTCATAGAAAATAAGATATAAAAAGCTTTGAAACTTGCGTCACTTTTTATAATTTTTTTAATTAAACTGAATTTCAATGAAATAATTACCAAAATTCCTGAGACTTAATTACAAAAGTCTGTAATATTTTATACTTAAATTTCGTCATTGCCATCGTTAATAAATTTTGTCACGCACTTTAATTTTTTTTTAAACATCACTTCAAAATTTATGTATTAATTAAATTAAACCGAAAGGAACAATTGGGTCACAGTAACAGATAATATATTTTTATAAGTTTAATATTTTAAAATAATATATTTTATAAACAAAACTATTTTAATATTTTTTCCCTAAGCACTCAATACGATTTTTCCCAAATACACTAATTTCAACCTGTGTTCGGCAGTTCTTTGTTTCCATGTCTAACCTTATTAATACCTTATAGCATCTCAAAATTATGTAGTATTTAGCTTTAATCCACCCCTTCCTTTAAAGATTTTGACATGCATGTTTCATTCAGTTTTTCAAGCCAAGCCGGATTCTTTTCCGAGTACAGCCCAAGCTGCGAAGGAGGGGAATGTTACTGAGTATGGGAAATCTCTTAAAAAGCTGTTTTCTGACATACCTTTCGTGTTGCTACTCTTGGGTTATGGTAAGTAAAGATGTTACATATCTTATAGATTAATTCACGGACTCCTTTTCATTTACAATTTTGCTAAAGTACACTTTATATTTCTAGGTTTTTCTATTGTTATTTTCTCGTGTATTAAAATATTTATTACTATCGAATTTTTTCCTTTGAGTTAAGCTTATTTAAAGTTGTAATATTGAGAACTTTATTTGAGTAGCCCAGATGCAAAAGCAGCTATATATACTTTTAACTTTTTGAGTTCATCGCAAAAGGCTGTCAAAACTTACCTATTGTTAAAAGAATAATATGTTTTGAAAAAATTATGAAAAATTTAACTATTTTTCACTAAAATGTGTATGTTTTCAGATTACTGAATAAGTTATGATCTAAATTTTAATTTTAATATAACTTGTTTTGCAACTAGTTGCATCATTAAGAAGCAAAACCCGCTATATCCACATTCCAGCCAATCAAAAATCAAATAATCGCTGACGCTCATTCGCTAGATATACCTACTTTTGCTTCTGCAGACTGCTTTTTAATTTTTTATTAGTAAAAAATATTTTAAAATTAATTAATTAATTTTTAATTTAATTTTTTTATATATTAAATTGAAGCCAAAGTTACAAAGTACTTTTTGATTCAAAAATCTAAATTTTTGTATTTTTGAAAATACTAACTTTTGTATTTTTGAAAATACTAACTTTTGTATTTTTGAAAATACTAACTTTTGTATTTTTGAAAATACTAACTTTTGTATTTTTGAAAATACTAACTTTTGTATTTTTGAAAATACTAACTTTTGTATTTTTGAAAATACTAACTTTTGTATTTTTGAAAATACTAACTTTTGTATTTTTGAAAATACTAACTTTTGTATTTTTGAAAATACTAACTTTTGTATTTTTGAAAATACTAACTTTTGTATTTTTGAAAATACTAACTTTTGTATTTTTGAAAATACTAACTTTTGTATTTTTGAAAATACTAACTTTTGTATTTTTGAAAATACTAACTTTTGTATTTTTGAAAATACTAACTTTTGTATTTTTGAAAATACTAACTTTTGTATTTTTGAAAATACTAACTTTTGTATTTTTGAAAATACTAACTTTTGTATTTTTGAAAATACTAACTTTTGTATTTTTGAAAATACTAACTTTTGTATTTTTGAAAATACTAACTTTTGTATTTTTGAAAATACTAACTTTTGCATTTGAGCTACTCATTCTACATGGGCAACACAAGTAAGAGCACTCAGTTTAACTTTAAAATCTAAAGTTGTTAAATTTTTATATAAAATAAAAGTATAATATATGGTTTTCTTAAAAAAAAATTATTTTATTAGGTGCATTTACATCCACTTTTGTATTAAATGCATTTTCAAATTCCATTTTTGTATATATTTTTGTATTTGGGTTTTCCAGATTTGAATAAATATAGTGTATTTCAATTAAAATATATAGAAATGATACAAGAATTAAGAATTTTTAATAATAACTGAACCAATAATATATTTTCTAGGTTTAATAACGGGAACATATTTTGCAATGTCGACGATAATGAATGAAATGGTTTTAATTCATTTTCCAGTAAGGCATTCCATTTTGAAATTTCATTAATATTCTGAACTAATAATATATTACTAGCAACATATTTATGTTAACTTCGGTGATTTATTTTCCAGGGCGAAGAAGTGGACGCTGGATGGTTGGGTGCCATCATGGTATTCGCTGGAATGATTGGTTCAGTTATACTAGGAGCTGCTCTGGACAGCACGCACAAATACAAGTACATTGACGCCTTTTGACATAAAACTTGGTTAAAACAAGACAGACATATCAGTAGTTTAGATCAGTGGTTCCCAAATGATGGTCCGGGGGTCCTCGCAATGTGAAAAATAGGTATTGAAAAATAAGTAAAATTTACTCTTTTTTGAGTACATTCGATGCTTATCATGGCTCCGAATACATAAGTTTCATTTTTGAAAAAAACATGTACTCAAAAATGTGTACAATGAGTAAAAATTAATAAAAAAAAAAGTAGTTACTTGCCTATATATGGGCTGCCTTCATAAATCGCTTTCAATAAATATCAACAATTGTAACCAAGGTTTACCGATAATCGAACCCATATCCTCAGGCACCGCAGTCCAGTGTCTTATCTGTTGAAGTACCAGGGCGACGTAAAGAAGTTATAAAGAGAAGAAATTTTAAAAAAAGGGTGTGCCAAAAGAATGGGGAGTAAGATAATTGAGTTGTAATTACTCAGTTTCCGTTTAAGCAATCAACATAAAATAATGTGGAAAACCATCTTCTGAACAACTATTTTAAATTTATCAGGTCGCTTTGTTAAGATGACTTGAGCCGAACCTGAGATTAGCAATATGAAATCGAACTGTTCATTTTTGAGAAAGTACGATTACTTCCATTTGAGTACGTCATCGCTCATTTAAGATTTAATTGTACTAAAAAAAGTAAGTTCAGGTACTCAATTTCAAGTACCTTTTTCTTACAGTGTGGTGTCACATAGAAAAAATAGTAAAATGCATTGAACGGCCACTCTTGACGACTTTTCTAAAAAAGAAAAATCGCAACACTTACACTTGACTATTACAATGTTTCCAAATGAGTGTTAAATGAAGTAATAGTCTAAATGTAATTAAACTTCTGATTGGTGTTGTAAAATTAAAAGAAAATATAAAATTTCAGAGAGTTTTCTTCCCTTCATGTTTACGTTAAAACAAAATTTAAACGTATACATGCCCCAAAAGCAGGGAACTTCCATGAGCATATATGAAAAGGATCCCCGGTCCTATTTTAGTTTTAGTTAGGGGTCAATGGCTTAATATTAATTGGGAACCGCTGGTCTAGATGCAAAATCAGCTATATGCACTTTTAACTTTTTTGAGTGAATTGCAAAAAACTGTCAAAACTTAATGAAATAATCAATTTATTGGTGTTAAAATTAAAAAATAAAAACCTCACTTTTTGCAATAAAACGTGTATGTTCGCAGATTAATGAATAAGTTATAATCTAAATTTTAACTTTCACATAACTTGCAACTAGATGAAGGATTAAAATGTTTTTGCAAATGTATGCATCGCCATCTTGATTTTGTTCAAGAAGCAAAAGTAAAAGAAGAAAAATTATTCAACCAATCAGAAATATCGTTCACTGACGCCAACGTTCAAGTTCACTGGATATATTTGAATTTTCATCTGTATCCATTGTTTCTGGGTGACTTCTTTTTGATTTTTTATTGATAAATAAGGGATTTTAGGACATAACCTGTTTTGCACCTAAGCTACTCATATGGGATATCAGAATAAAAACAGTGATGCTACGTTTGTAGGGGGATTTAATTATTCGTTATACATTTTTGACAAAAGCGATTAGCATGAACGTGGTAACGTTCGACAGAAAATTAAAGTTTAACCCGTGCATGTGCTAGTTCTTAATAAGGGCCCTATGCGTCAGACAAAATTAAATTTTAGTATAGTATTTAAAACATTGATTAGAGCGTATTCTTCGTTCTTTTATATTTAAAGATAATAAAATCTTTGCCAAAACCGATTTCTTTTTTCGAAATCCTTATTGCAAACACAATTTTTTTTCGAAAGTCGTCCCCAATTTTTTCTACCAGCTGTGTGTAAAGTATAACTTTTACATTTCCCATTTTTGTTTAATATTCTTTGAATTTTTCCACTTTGAATTTTTGTACGATCTCCGAAGTGTTTAAGGAAAAATATAACACCTACATTACGCCTTCCCTTTATTCTGACACTGAATGCAATTTTTTCCCCCTATTTACTTTCTTTGTACTTTTAATTTCCATATTTAAATTGAAATCGTTTCTGTTACAGTTATTGACGTAAATTATTATATTTCAGACAGATTTCTTTACTGATATTCATTCTAAGTTTCTTGCTCATGGTTGGTTACACCGTCTTGATTCAAGTAATCGAGAAAATATGGATACAGTTTCTCTTTTTCACTTTTCTTGGGTAAGTAACTTTTATTTACTAATCACAGTGCTCTTTATGTATAATTGTTTTTTATTTAAACAAACTTAACTAAAGTATTTAGACTAGTTGAATGCAAGGTTTCTGGATAGTTAATTTTGCCTGGCCGCGCATTACTATCGGACAGGCAAAAATTATCACAAAGTTATTAAAAATTACAAAAATAATTAAAAGAAGAAATAATTTTCAGGAGCAGTGATGAATTATACGTTTAACTCAAGATATCAGTTTATTTAAAAAAAAATTGTTTAAAATAAATCATTGAAACGTGTTTTTTAAACAAACCGTAGATAATGCTGCCATCTATGAATGAGTAAAACATGGTTCGCACAGTCCTTAAAAGTCCTTAAGAACTACTTAATTTAGGTAGGTCCTTAATTAAGGGCCCTTAAAGTCCTTAATTTTTGACTAAGGTCCTTAATTTTTTTCAAACATGTTTTTTTTTTACTAATTCACGTGGGTGGTATTTTTTCCGTGTCTAATCCGAAATTCTGAGTTTTTTTAAATTTTCGAACTCAGATTTCCGAGTGCATTAAAATTATTGAAATGTTGAATTACGGATTTTACGTTGATCGTGTCCACACTTTTGACCGTTTTACGTAAGTATAATTATGCAATGAGAGAAAGGCGTGAATAGACGTATTTAGTGTGAGAAAAATAAGTGAATATTTGATCTCGTTTGTTCGATTTTTAAGTCAGTGGTATTTCATTATAATACACGACACTTCATCGTTGGAAAATCGCAGTTCATTTGTTGTTTTGTGAAAAATCGATACTCATTCTAGAAAAACAAGGAAATTCAGAAGAATGTAGCATCTTTAAGGGATGGGAAATCTGCGCCAGAGTTTGCCAGAAGTGGTATCCTGCGCCAACTTGCTACAAAACCCCACTGACATGTGATTATGTGCCAATTTTGCGCCAAACAATGTACGATTCTCCGATAACGGCGCCAAAAAATTTAAGCGGTCCTTAAAAATTATCGAGAGGTCCTTAAAAAGTCCTTAAGAACTACTTAATTTTTACTTTTGAAAATCTGTATGAACCATGGTAAAAGCGTTAAACTTTTATGATTTTTTGGTTATCGTGGAATAGGGGAGACTTGCATACCCCCAGTGTTAAGAAATACGCTAATATATTTTGCTTTTACAACGAACGGGTACGTGTGTAGGGGGGAAGGGGGGTCACGTGATAAGGATCGCACGGGCATGCTAGTCAGATTGTAATGCTGTTGTTTTTTTTTTTTTATTTCCAGGCTGATCATGACCGGTTACTTACCGGCAGGATTCGATTTCGGTGCCGAAATTACGTATCCAGAACCAGAGGCCATGTCAGCCAGTCTGCTCAATGCCTCAACTCAGGTAAGTCAAATAAAGTGTCACAATTCAGGAGTTTTAATTTCATTCATCCATTTGAGAAAATCAACTAAAATTTAATTATATTAAGTAGCTATTATTTTTATTTAGCTGCTATATTTCAAACCTTTTTTATATTATTTTTTACACTTTCTGTTGCGTTTTCAAATGGGTTTGTGTATACGATTCATTTCAATGAAAAGCTATGAACACTATAAGGTCCATACTACAGGGGTGTTATTAACGCACCTTGCGTTTAGCAGATGATTCTGATTCCCCAGTTTGTAAACCACGTGGTTTGTATTCACCAATTACAGACGCGCGCGTTGGTAAGGCGCGTCGCTTAACTAAGTTACATTTACTTGCGAATTTAAAATTAATTTTAAACAACGCTAAATGTTTTAAAACCAAAAACAAAAATGGTATTCGATAACAATTTTTGAAAAATACTCTAACCCCTTTGTTTTCCATTCTATATTTTTGTTTAGGGTGGAAATTGTTTTTTATCACTTTTCGATTTTAGTTTGATTTGTACTATATGGTATGGAAATTTGACTTTCCCTTTGCTTTTAAACTAATCTAGATTTCGTATTTTAACTTTAGCATTATTTTCTCATAAAAGTTCAAATATATATGCAGAAAAATAACCCTAACAACTGAAACATGACCTTAAATTACTTTAGTATTGTTGCCATTTGAACTTATATAGAGTATTTTTTTTATTTCATTCCAGCTATTTAGCATAATCCTCACGAATATTTCTTCCCCACTGTTGCAAGTCTACGGAGATCAAGCTTCGAATACTTTCTTTTGCGCAAGCTTGTTCGTCGGAATAGTCGTCATGGGTAAGGATAACAGTGCATATCAATGTCTTACAGCACAATGCGTTGTCATTTTTTTTTGTGTGTGTGAATTTGAGGTTACCAGCTCATTTGAATCATCACATTAGCTATACCATATCTAGTTGTGGAACGTGAAAAACAATTATTTTAATTGGCAGATACCCTTGCCCAGTGGCGGCGATTCGAGGGGGGAGGGGGGGGGTAGTTGCCCACACACTTTGTTTAGATTTTGCCCCCTCACTTTTTTTAATATTGCTATTAAAAGACATTTGTAGACATTTTCTGTTCCTACGATTGGCTTTTATGCGACTTATTTTTTAAAAAAAGGAAGAAAAAATTTAAATATTAGGGGGGGGGGGGGGAGCTCAGCCCCTTCAAAATATTTCTTGCGGTAGCACCCCCGGCCCCCCTACTTCCTACGCCTATGAACTGTATTGTAATGGATGTGTTGAGTCGATTGGCGGTTTGGCAGCCAAGCGATATAAGTCCCAAAACAGAGTAGTTTAGAGATAAGAGTGTTTAAAGTTTTCAAATTGCCATGGGTAGATGAAGCGTTCAGAGCTAAAGTGGATCAAGTCCAAAAGTATATATATAAAAAAATTGTTTGTTGCGGATTAATACTTGTTAATGGTGTACATTTTCAGAGCCATAGTGAAACAAATCCCTGCTATTGCCATTTTCTAACAGATGGCATTATTATCCTCTAAATCACTGTAGGATTCAACTAGAAACTCTGGAACATATTGTTTGAGATAACTCAAAAAACATTATTTTGAGTTATGACATTTTTGATGCAAGAGTTTAATGTGTTCAAGGAAAATTTCGCTATATTTTAACATAAATTAAGGAGGATAAAGAAACGAAATGCTTATAAATATCCAAAAATATTTTATTGTTTTAAAAAATAGTTCATTTTATTTTGAATGTTAAGTAAACTAATATTTTTTTGAAAATCAGTATGAAGCTTTGGGTACAAGATGGCCTGAATACGTAACCGTGAACTCATTTTCCATTTAACTCATTTTTCTCAGTGATGACTTTTATCATGTTTGATCAACTTTAAATGGATGCAAGTTCGAATCTATGTGAAGCAACTGCACCAAATTTTGTATCTTCAAACATGTTACTTTAATGTTTGGGATTAGTAATATTTAGGTTATATTTCTTTTAAGATATTTTTTAAAAAATAGTTTTGAAAAATAAAAATTATTATTTTATTTTCAAGTATTTTTTAACAAAATTCTTTTGCAAATAACAAAAATCTACAAAAAACAGTTTGTTAAACACGTTTTTTTTTTTAAAAAATGCAAAATTATAATTTTTCAGAAACTATTTCCTTGACTTATATAAAAAATAAGTAAGGTCACTTTTTTGATTTTTTTTTAAAGATATGATTTTTTAAATGTTTGAACATGTGATTATGTTAATGTGTATTGCACACATACAAGAAAAAAAAAGTATAATGCAATCCGTAAAATTAAAAAAAAAGTCATGTGCACCGTCCTCCCTAATCGTGGCACAGGATGAATTAGTTAAAAGTATATTTAGTTTTATAATTAAAATTTATCATTCTTAACTCTTTTTTTGTAAGAAATAACGTTTGATATTTTTTACAGCTTGTATTAAATGTGAGTTGCGGAGAAACCAGGCTGACAGTGGAATTAATATCACAAAACTACCATGAATCCATTTTCTCAATATTCAAAGTTGATAACTTGCCATGAAGGCATTATATTTATATGAATGAACAATCTAAGTGTATTAAATGTTTGTAAATTCCTATTAGGGTATTTTAAAATACTCAAAAGTGAGCTAGTTTATTTTAACAGTTAATGTTTATTAATTACACTATAAAATAAAAAGTGTAATCAATTCAGTGGTATTGAAAATAATTTTATTAAAATTTTGATTAAATTTTACTTTTTAAAATAAAATGTTCGTTGTTATGTTTGTACAAAACTATATTGTTAGATATTTAAGAATTTAAACTTAATAAGTGAAGTTGAATTCAAATTTACAAATCAAATTTTAGACAATTTTATATTTTCTAATTATTGATATGTAATTTTAATGTAATTTAATACTTTTTGATATAATTTTATGAGGTCTCTACGTAATGAACTGCTTATTTTAGAAACCTTACATATATTTATTTGGAGTTGTGTAGTTTGTAAATACTTCGAACAATGTTAATATATATGCCTTTGAAAGTTTTTATGTGTATGTTTGAGTTACTTGTGAAGTATATTTCGTTTGTGAAAGTATTTTACTCATGACACTGTTGTAATTTATGTTCAAAATATATTCATCAAGATTTGCAGTTCATTGTTTTAACGTGTGTTTTTCATTTACGTGATTGAGTTTTAATTCTAGATAAAAATACAATGTAAAGTGACTAGAAAATATTAGTACAGTGTTTTTATTTTTACCATAATCTACATAATATCCCTACATATGTAAACATTCTATGCGATTGCAATCCATTTATTTTAGATGTAATTTATTTTTATGAACAGTATTATTTTAAGTGATCAACATTTAAAAAATTATCGAATTTATATTTAAATAATACTATAGTAAGATTATTCATTAAGTCAAACTACAGAATAATTCATTGTCATTTTATTTAAAATCTTATTGCTTAGTGTACATGTTCTTCATACATATCGTTTCTTAAATGTGTATAATGTTGATTTGGTATGAATTGGTAGTTACCACAAATTTATTAAACATTTCTTGTATTTTAAATTTATTTATTTACAAAACTAATGTGTTTATTTATTGTTCTTGTCTTCCATAACAATTCAATCTGAAATATAAATAGTACCTTTATTTGTAACCACATGAAAATAATATAATTGTTTATTTTAAATTCTCCAGAAAACCAATTTAAGTTTCACGGATCAATTAAAAGTCACGGATCTGCGATAACCATTAAACCAATTTTCTAGGTATTTGTCACTTGTTTTATAAATTGTGCCCACTTGGGAGTTGTCTTTCGACATCTGACAATGGTTAAAAAATATGAGGCAGTGTTCTTGGGTATTTCCTTCGAGATAGATCCCGAACCGTAGCCCAGAATATCCAACAAATTATGCTGGGGTGTATACGGGACTGGTGCACGATAAATCTGATCGAAGTCCCGACGTCTATTGAAGGCGTTGGGTGCCAGTTCAGGTGTTTCCTCGTCATCTGACCATGGTTCTAAAATAACGAGGTGCATGTGTGTATGAATGTGTGTGTGAATGTGAATGTGTTCCCGGGTCTTTCCTTCGAGATTGACCCCGAACCGTCGCCAATAGCCCACTGTGCAGCTCTAGTGCGACGTAAATTTACCAAACCACAAAAACCCGAACCGTAGCCAACAGTCCACAGTGCAGCTAGAGCTGCACAGTGAGCTGCTGGCTATTGCGACGTTAATTCAACCAATAGAATGGGAAATTGACTGAATTTCGAGCCTCTATGGCAATTCGATACATAGATATAAATAATAACTGTGGCTTTGAATAAAAGGAAGTCTCATTAACTTAAGATAGGACATTTGTCCTCCTTTTCCTTCACGGATTATAAGTAATTTATATTATTTAATAAGTTTAATTTTTATCGAAAAATGTGATAGTACCAAGTTTTGCACCAGCGCTACCAACACAAATTCAGTGACCACGTGTGCAGTGCCGAAAGGAGTTGTCAAAATTTACATTTTAACCCTTTGAGTACTGAATTATTTGAAGATTTTTATGCCCATGGGACGGATTTAATTTGATCAATTGATCCCATTCCTGACCGACCCAACAACAAATTGTTTGCGATCAACGCCCATTGGCGGGGGTGCCGCAAACATCAACGCCTGCTTCTTAAATTCAGATGACGAGTCAGACTCGTCCACCGTAACTTCGCCCAATTAAGCAGATTACGAGTCTCACTCGTCAAATGTACCCAAAGGGTTAACTTACATATTAAATTATGAAAATATTATTAATTATTGAAAATATTTTATTATAAATTGCGATAAGAACAAAAAACGAGATAAATGCAAAAGAAAACGTCGAAAAAATCTTTATACATGCAAAACTCTCGTTGGTTTTCTGTTTAAAAGCTGATAGAAACAGACTGTGCAATTAAACGGTTCGGACAAAAAAAGCAAAATCAGTTTTCACTGCAAAATACGAAAATCCCAACAAGAACCACGCCGAAGGACATGGATCTTTGATTTTGACAGACTCGTGGCTTTATCTGTCGGTTGAGTCATGCATATGTACTTCTACATATGCTCAGTAATACTCTTTATTTCTCTGAAATGAAACAGTTCACAAACCGGCCGATAGGTGGCGTTGGCTCGTGAGAGAGATACTTTCTCTTCGCACTCATTTTGTAGAAAAGTTTAATTAAATAACGTCGCACTAGTGCTGTATATTGGGCTATTGGCGACAATTTGGGCCTATCTCGAAGGATTTCGTATAGGATCTCGTATTTTTGAACCATGGTCAGATGACGAGGACAACACCTAAGCTAGCATTCGACGGAACCTCAAAAGGCGTCTGGACTCTGTTCAGATTTGCGCCAGTCCCGTATAGACGCCGTAGTAATTGGAGGCAAGTTCGGACGGCGTATTGTTACTTCACAGCCAATCTGGCCACCCTCCGAACACAAGTTAACTGTATTTTAACATTTTTGTCAAGCCTCTTGTATCAGCCGTATTTGAACTCTCTACCCTCTGGTTGTTAGCCGACTGCTTTACCTCGGGGCTACAGGCCCCTCGAAATCTCTATGGCAATTCGATATATAGATGTAAATAATAACTGTGGCTTGGAACAAAAGAAAGTCCAATGTCTCATAAACTTAACATAGAACATTTGAACAACGAACAATTATTTTTATATAAACTATAAAGGCAGTGCTACAGACCTACCGCCACTGCATGTGCGATATGGAAATGCGTCTTCTCTCAGTTTTTGCATTATTATCTTGCGTACTTAATGCTTTTAGACTGTAGCGCGGTGCTTTTGGCAGTCACCCGGAATCGAACCCTGGATGTCGTGCATGCTACGCCGATACTTTAACCACCGTCGAGATAAAGTAATTAGTCGAGAGAAAATTTTGGGTATTTGAAGTGACCATCACAATTAATCCCTTTTCATTGAGTCGGACGGTGGAACGAATGATTGATACCCGTGAAGTGTTATCACGTAAACAAATGGTTAATGGTTTTGCATATCGCAAATGAAGTTGTGGTGGTTGAATCAAGATGTCTACTCGAGTATTTGTTCGAAAGTAACGTTTATCCTTTGTCCGAAAGTCACCATTGTAGTGCAATGCTTTTGTCAGCCACTCGGAATAGAACACGAGACGTTGTGCATTCTACGACGATACTTTTATTGTCGAGCGAAAGTAATTACCCGAACCCCAGAGAAGGTATTGGGTATTTTTAGTGACCACCACAAGACAATGCTCCTACAGTCCCTATATCAGTAAATCACTATCTGTCAACCAGGCTTTCTATTCATAAAAATTACAAAACGATGTCATTTTAAACCACTTATGTGCAGTTGTTTGCAAATTATGAAATGAATTGTCATTGATCTCCAAGAGAACCGATGAATGAGTGGTTAAGGTGGTATGGTTTCAATTCCAGATTTTGGTTTCAATTCCAGATTTTTCTTGCTCCTCTTGTAGTCCTTTGTAACAAAACCTGTGAAATATACAAATGCTTTAAAAAAAAATCTTGCATATCTATACACAATATTTGTCTACAGTCAAACTACATAACTTGTATCAAGGTTACTCAATTTAAACCTCGTGATTAGGAGCCCCAAAAAACTTTTTTATAAGCGTTAACGAGTTTTTCGGTTCGTTTCAAACTTCTTAAAGATAATCAGTAATTAAATCGTAAACAAGAATTACATTCACATGGATATATTTATTATATTTTGGAAAATTATGTTCTATTTTAAAATTTATAACCCAAAATGGCAACACGTCATAGCAATAAAATTGCTATGCTTGGGGTATAGTGACTAAAAGAGGTAGTGTGTCAACCGAAGGCAAAAACTGGTTCTTAAAAGCGGGATGCTACTAGATGGCGCTGGCGATATTAGTGATGGTTGTTTTCGTCTCTCTTCAGCCTTGTTTACATTGTCGTCGGCATTAAACACTGTTTGAGAATGCGTTGATTTTTCGATAATTTAAAAAACAATTATGCCTTGCAAGTCCCAATAAAGACTTTGTTTTGTTCCGGCATGTACAACTGGATATAATAATAAGGGGAATATAGGTGAAAAGATATAATTTTTTCCAAGTGCCTAAAAGCGATGAGTTGCGGGCTAAATGGGATAAAAATATACCACGTTCAGATAAGCCTTTGGATTTAAATTGCAGTGTTTGCGATAAACATTTCGATAAACAGTTTATTTCCCGATAGTTTGTGCATATAATCAACGGTGTTGAAGTAAAATTGCCTAGACAACGTCCGTTATTAGATAATGATGCTATCCCGACCATATTTCCGAATTTGCCTAAGTATTTGTCATCTGATGTGCCAAAAAAAATTTACTGTTTGTTTATGTTACTATGATTTAGGAATAGGGATGTTTAATGCACACCCTGTACACTATTTAACCAATAATTATTGAACTCTTGAATTTGTTATAGGAAAAGTCATGTACTGGTGACTGATGTAATCTAAACTTTTTGAATATTTTGTTTCATAATACTTTTTTTTTCTTTGTGATATATGTTTTTGTATATAATAAATGGTTTTCTAATACTGATTTCTGTTTTTTACATATTTTAAATTTAAGATAAAGAATACATTTCAAATTTTTGCATTTAAATATTGCTAACATTATACTAAACTACTGTACTTCTTTCTGAAAACTAATTCTAAAATAAAATAATAATCAGAAAATTTATTTAGTTTTTCAATTTATGTACTAATATTAGGATTAATAAAAGCTAACTTATTGAATTTTGATTGACCTTTTCGGAAGTAAAAAAAATACATATAATATAAAAATTGGTTATTTAACAATTTATTTAACAATTTTAATTTCAGCTAAAAGTAACTATCTTCTCTTTTTCTAATTTCAATTCCTTATTAAATGAAAATAAATAAATAAACTGCTATTACTTTAGAATATTAAAAACTTTTTCAATATATATATATATATATATATATATATAAATTAAAAAAAATTAATAGTGAAAGCTGACTTTAAAGTGGACATTCGTGATTCATTGGTACCAGATTATTTAGTTTTAATTCGCATTTCATAAGTATTTACTATTATTTAACTTTCTAAGACATATTATAATTTTTTTTCACTCGTATCAAAGTCCCTATTATATATTTTTATTTTATTATAAGCTATAACATTAATATTCATCAATGGGAATCACGAGATATCACCAACAGTAACGCTTGCAGCGCCCCTATCGGTGTCCCGTTCCGAAGAACCTTTTTCCCCTTGGAGAACAATAGCGGTTGACACACTACCTCTTTTAGTCACTATACTTGGGGTATTGAATGACGTATTTCTATTTGCTGAAACGAAATCTTTCAACTGGTATAATGCGCGATCCAGTTACTTTAAAGGTTGGTGGGTAAATTGTAATACTTCATGAAACATTCGTATTTCGTTCGTTATGAAACTCTAAATTACTAGAAATATAAATGGTAGCATTCCATTTACATTTGCTATTATTTGTTATTGATTTACTAACTTTACCTATATAAGAACATTTGAAAGCGATAAAAAGATATTATATTTTAAAGCTTCTGATGAGAAACAAAATAATAACCAAAATTTTAATTTAAACTCCTTCCTTAAAAAAAAAATCCCAAGAAATTCAATTTTCTCAATTTTGAACTAGTTTGTGAGATTCGTTTATTATTTCCGCATTTGTATCCGTAAAATATCTTCAAATCGGATGAATCTAAATGATTTTAGGTTATGTTGAAAGTTCGAAACATTTTACGATAATTCACTTTTTACACACTAAGCTAGAAATTTTTTTTAACGTTGCAATTTAAAATTATCTTTTGAATAAAAATTATGTATAAAATTAGTGATATTTGGGTAAAAATTTACTGTACGGTCACCCTTGGCGACTTTTTCAAAATCTCGCCAAAAGTCGATCTAAAGAAAACAGCGTGGAGTTGCCATTAAAATTTTTTTTATCGCCAAATGTGGAAAAAACGCGCCAAGGGTGACCGTACAGTAAATTTGATATTTTTAAGCAGTTAATGCAAATAAATATTTTTATGTAAGTATTTTGGGTAAAAAAGGCGATGTTTGTATATGCACTGACTACTTACTTAGAACAATGCAGCATATCAAAAGGGTGATGACGAGTGCGCCATTTGAAATGATTGCTCCACACTTCGGAAGTATTTGAGCGACCAGTTCTGTCAGTATGATGCCAAATATCTGGAAATAAAATATATAGAGCAATTTCAATAAAAAAAATTACATGTCAAAGTTTGTGAAGAAATTTCAAAAAATTTATTACAAAGTTTCGATGCGTCACGTAACCGTTGGAACTCCCTTCCCCCCCGTTACGCCACAATCACGCATGATTTCCCCCCCCCTTCCCCTCAAGGGTGAGTGACGTAATAAATCAAACGCAAATTTTCGTTTATAGGTGACGTATAAGGGGTATGTGTTGATATTATATCTTGAAGTAAAAAGGTTTTAGTAAAATAGGCCGTGATTGATAAATACGTATTCTTGTAGGTTGGTTTAGTTAATTAACGTCGCACAGTTGGCTATTTACGAAAGTTTGGAGCCTATCTCGAAGGAAAGACCCGGGAACAATGCCTTTTTTTTAACCATGTATTTTTGAACCATGGTGAGATGACGAGAACAACACCTGAGCTGGCACCCGACGAGTGTCAGGACATTGGACCCCGATCAGATTTTCCCTCACTAGTCCCGTATACACCCGCAGAAATTGGTGGTAAGTTCGGACGACGTATTATTACTTCGCAGCGAATCTGACAACCCTCTGATCACAATTTTACTGCATTTTAACTTTTTTGTTAAGTCTCTTGTATCAGCCATATTTGAACTCGCAACCCTCTGGTTGCTAGCCGATGATGGTACCTCTGGGCTACGGACCCCTCTATTCTAGTAGGAACTTGGATTTGGCATTAAGTCAAAAGTTAAATGCACATTTTTACCAATAGATGGCGCTATGCCCGTTTTGACTATAAAAAAATATAATAACTTAAATATTTAAAGTATTTACAGACAAGGAGGGTTATCTAGTTTAGCCTTGTTACAGATTATTATGTACTGTATTATCAACTAGCATCTCCATGTACGCTCGCCTGTGCGAGGAAAATAATCTTGGCGCGATAATTGTTCCAGCTTTGGCGATATTGATAAGTTTAGTATTTCGCAACCCTGTGGAAGGAATTGCTGTTCGACATTTTGACTGACCTTTTTTGTTTTTGTTTTTTAAATGGCATTGTAATTGTAGCATGGAGAAGAGCTAGTTTTTTCGCAATAATTGCGACTATGGTAATTTCACGATTTAAGAACATGCATTCGATTTATTGATATATATATATATTTTAATATATTTATTTGATTGTAATTTGCAATTTTAATATTATTGTAATTATAAAAATGATTTTACGAATATCTAAGAAATTATATTATACCATCGTGGGACATACCATAAACCAGGTTGGCCATTTATTCACCCCGAGACCTTTGTAACATTAACTTTGTTATATTAAAATAGTATAAATTTAGTTTGCTTATAATTACAGAAAAGGATTTATGAATTATAAGAAATGCTTATGTGAATCAAAAATACTCCATACACAAATACAATTTCTTTATAAACATTCGTTATGTATTTCAAATTAACCTTATATAACTTGTAACTTCCATAAATTACTTGCTTTTTTTCTGTTTCTTATTCTTAATTTTTTTTTCTACAGAATACTTAATTACAAAATATTAAAGATATTATACTTTGTTTATTAGTTCAAATTTTTAATGTTTTATAAGACTATTTTTGAAATAAATACTACACTTTATTTCGAGCGCCCACTCTTTCCTCATTAATAAGCAGAAAATTTCCCCCTCCCTCCAACACATTTGAACCTCCAAACAGTTGAATATCAATAAAAAAAAACATCAATTTAAACAACCATATGCTGTAAGGGGAAGGGAATAAATGCCATACAAGGTTGCAACATTTGGCAATTTATCCCCTCACCGCCAAACAATTATCGCGCCAAGATGCTTTTCCTCACACAGGCGAGCGCGCATGGAGATGCTAGTGTATTATCAGGGACATGTCCTCAGATAAGGTGGACAATAATTTGTTATAAAATGTTAAATATTTCCTGATAAATAATATCTAATTTTTTATTTTATATTTTGCTGAAAGCAAGTTCAACCATCGCGAAAAATATTTTAGCGCAAATTATTTTTGCATGAAAAAAAAGCCATTTATTTTTATCAGACATTTTTGGTTCAATGTTAACAATTTCCTAATTTTAAATGATTTTTCTATGAACTTACCATTGTAGAAGAGTTGAGCATACAAGCACACACTGACTCTGAAAGCGGGTATGTAATTTCAATTGCATACTCGAAACCAATTGGTAGAAAACTTGTCAGAAAGAATCTGGGAAAAAATATAAAATATTTAAGAACTCAATTAAATAATTAACTTAAAATTTAATAAAAAGAAACACAGAGACCCCAACTTTAAGGACCGCCATTTAAATTAAATCATTTTATTAATATTCTACATTAAATTTTCTAATTCTTATTAAGTCTACTTATTACGGATTAAGCGATTCGGTCGGGTTCGAAACGCTAAGCCTAAAAAGAAGAAATAACGCCACCTCGCCAAAGCAGTCAACCAAGAAACGAATGCCCGACAGGACTTGAGCTTATATACTCTGACTAACTCCTCTTGTTAAGAATCATCTGTAAAATATAGTCCAGAACCCGAACTATATTTCGTAAAAAAATAAAACCAGTATTGGTAGAACCGTATCAGTGCAACCTTTAGTTAATTCAAGAATAATTTTTAAAAATTGAAAATCAACGGTGAAAAGGAGTTTTTAATTTGCGTAAAGTTAGTCGATTTGTCACTTTTTTTAAATTATGAAGTTCAAATTTTGCCACCAAGCTAGACACTACAATATTCAACTGATTCTGTTGATTAAAAGCTTATCTGCTTAGCTTATGGCATTACTTAGTACATTTTGTTACTTTTAGTTTAAAAGATAATTTATTTATATGTTTAATTAGCTAATATAGTAATTAGATCAAAAAAATAATATATCACCAAAACGTTCGATAGGGAGCCAATTATGGCTAGCTACTTTTTGTTGATTTTATCTGATCTATTTATGTGGCAGAACTTTCCAAATAAAAACTTTACTATCCATTTTGAAATTCGTGCACATTTATTTTATTTCTTCAGTACAAGCCAGTAAATCAGTGTAAGTTATATCTTTTATATTGAATTGTGTATATGTGATTAGCTGGTTAATTATCCCGAATATTTCAAATAGACAATGTTCTGATTTGTCAATTATTGGATTTTGATTCGAACTTTCGACAGTTCTTAGTTAATGGCATATTTTGATTGTGGTTGGTATGTTTTGTTTGGAGATTAATTAATTAGTTTTTAATTACGATCGTTTTCCTAAAAACTTTGTGTGCTTCTAATTGTGAAAAGTTGATTTTGACCTTCCTTCGTTATCATGATTGGTTTCTGGAAGTAACGTGAATAACCCGATATTTAAACTTTCGACAATTCTGAAATACAGGAAAATGCTTTCTTTTTTTAAATATAGATAATTGTCCTTAACACGTTGACTGCCACGCTATATTGGAACTTCATGCTAATACTACGAGATATCTTGTAGTTGGTAGTGAACGAGTTAATGTAAACCTAATTTTTAATACAAAGCGTGTGATTTGTTCTGGAACTTTCATTGATGGCAAAAATACTAATGGTAGGATAAAATAGTGGTTTTAAAAAAAGTTAAAATCATGTTTCGTCTGATATTTTCCAAAAGGTGTGGAATATGCAGTCACATTTTTCTTCTGAGCCGCTTGCTATTTTGATTACAGATGCTGGATTGGTTGGTTGGCCAATTCAATAAATCAACCAAACATGCCTGTCTGTTGTCTCTGAGGGAACGCGCGGCCACTACGGTTTGGTTTGGTTTTGTCGCACTAGAGCTGCACAGTGGGCTATTGGCGACGGTTCGGGGTCAATCTCGAAAGAAAGACCCGGGAACACATACACATTCGCATACACATTCATACATGCACCTCGTTATTTTAGAACCATGGTCAGATGACGAGAAAACACCTGAACTGGCACCCAACGCCTTCAATAGACGTCGGGACTTTGGACCCCGATCAAATTTATCGTGCACCAGTCACGTATACACGCCAGTCTAATTTGTTGGATATTCTGGACGACTTTCTAGTATTTTTGTAGCGAAGCTGGCAACCATCCGATCGCAAGATCACTACTTTTTTACTTTTCTATGTCAAGTTCATCGCACGGATTCGAACCACCAATCCTCTGATTAGTAGCTGAACGCCTTACCAACTGAGCAACTAGGGCTCACGCGGCCACTACGGATTTTCCCAGATTAATTTACAATATTTTCGAATTTAACCCTTTAGGAGTATTCCAATTTTTTTTACTAAATACATAATTATTTTAAATCAAAAATTAATTTCCGTATCTACTAATTTTTATTTAAGTAATGTTGATTTTTTTTTAATATTGATCCAGATATAATATAAATGTTATTTTTTTTTCAAAATTTACTTAAGTATTTCTTTCATTTGTAATAGGTTTTTTTTTTTTAAATGTTTCTTTTATTGTACCTTGTACATAGCTAAATATTAAATTTATTAACTATGTTATATCTTCCTGATTAAAATGTATTTCTTCTCAATGCATAAAAAGAGGCATTTTATGCCACAAAATAAAAATATATATATTTTTCAAACTTAGGTCATCGGCAACGCCGGGCTACATGACTAAGTTGAAAATGATTCATCTAAAAATGAACAGAATAATGAAAACTACAAAAGATAGCTTTTAGCTTGAAATCTCGATGGAAATCTCTTGGATTTTCTCGAATCTCGATCCCACCTAGTCGGAAATCTGTTGGAAACGATCCCACCTACTGTTGGAAAAGATCCCACATAGTCATTGAATCGTGGGATCTATCTCAACCGAGACATCGTATTGACCATGCGCAGTGAAAGAAAGTGACGTATTTCCGGTCGTCATCAAACACTTGACCTATCGTGAAAGGCCTTTTATTGAGATTGCGATAAGAAAAGCGCGCGAAAACGATCTCGCATTCGAAGTCACTTTACAATCCCAACTCTTTCTGTCGGCATCTCAAAAGAAATATCACGTGACCTTTCGATTCCAACAGAAAGTCTTGACATCTCGAGATGATGCTAGGGCCCCTGGTGAGAGGCTGGCCCTAGTGCAGTTGGCTGGGTCATTTGATATCACAACTTTTTTAGTAGCAATTTTGGGTGGCTGTCAATTCCAGACAAAACTTTGCAGTTGCAAATTCAAAACTTCAGTTCTGTGTATTTTACCAAACATTTCATTAGAAAGAGAGTGATTTCAATTAAAAGTGATTAATGTAAAAGTTTGTAAAATAAATTTCAGAATTACTTGCTACATCATGTAACCACTGAATCATATCAACCTCACGCCTGATAGACCCCCCCCCCCCCCCCCCCCCCATACTTCAACTAAGATGTGTGTTGTACTAAATGAGCATCACTAAATGATATTCAAAGCATTTAAAATTCTAAATAAGTGTGGAAGATAAATATCTGATAAATATGCTTACCCTAGTATACCTATAACCAGAAATTGAGACCATAGGCTTCCTAAAGGAAGAACTGCAGTAAACAGGACATATGAGAAGAAAGTTGCAACGCAAATTGCAACTGACGTTTCCCTGCAAGGAATAAAATAGATCAGGTGATTCTTCCCTAAATTTATTTATAAGACACTATGATTGTATTTCAGTAGTTTCTCACGGAATAGATACAATTAATAAATAATTACAAATTACCGATTGGTAACAAGGCTAGCCATATGGGACCTACAGATACATTCAGAATGCGATTACTATAATATTGTCTCTTTTTGAAGTGCTTCTATTGACACTAAAAGTTTAATGCTTGTTAACACAGTAATTTTTCTATATATAGATATCAAAAACTAAAAATAAAATAACTTAACTGTAATAGTACTAGGGGAAAATTAATTAAATAAACTCGTGTTTTATGAAAAAAAAATCCATAAATGTCGGTTATTTGGTAAATTGTTTAATTTTTCAAGATGAATTGTAAAAACGTGTGCATTATTTTTAAAGATTAATCTTGCTCAATGGGTCTCTGAAATTTTTCAAGAATTTGTCTATAAAAAAATTTTATTTCATCTTGTTAAACGTAAATTTAATAAATTGCTTAAAAATAAACAAGAAAATAGTTGCATTTCAATTATAATCATATGCTGTACATTGCTTAAAACATCCGAACTTACTTGAACCTGTGTGTGCGATCCAGAATGTATCCCGCAATAATGGATCCAACGAGACCGGCTACAATCAACAGCATTCCCATCCAACCAGTTTCTACCTCTCTATTCTAAAATATAAAAATATTAACTTAAATGTTAATTTGGTACAACTATCCGATTGTCACGTAATGCTTCTTGATAACAAAATCGTCTCTGGTTTATACGTTCGTCATGCTTCTTCGGATAGTTTATCAGCTCTCAAACAGTATATAAATTCTACGTATAAATCGCGCGCTTTCAAGCCGAGAAAGAAAAAAAATGACCTAATTTTGAGTTCGCCCTACGTTTCCGCAATATCTAATATTATATGCATGTCTATGTCCATTTGGGTCAAGCATAGATAAGCTAAACATTTGATGCTTTGAGGAGATCTAAAGAGGATAATACAGTAACCTAGGATTTGGATAATCGACAGTAAACAGAATTTAAACATGTGAATAGATATTAACAAACTCTTGTACACGAACTATTAAATATTGGAGGATAGGATACAAACGTTAAAAAAATAAATAGTTGATTTCTCAGAGTTGTTCGTGTAGTTTTCAGTTGAAACATGTAAGTTTTTTATAAAGTTGATAAACCATACTTACTGGAAAATATTGTAGAATCAAATTGTTTAAGAATGTGGCCAAGCAGAAATACGTCCCAACCATGAGACCTGTAACCAAAACAAAAGTACTTCAAAATTTAAATAATTTTCATAATTGAAGTTTAAAAATTGATTTAAATGCCCACCTATTAATGTAATATATTTTTTGTAACTTTGTGCAAAAGCATTTTGTTGGGGCGCTCTAGCCCTAACATGTTAATTATCATAAAATCAATTATAAATATCAATCATCATTAATAGTAATAAGCCGAAATTGGTTGTCGTATAGTGTAGTACATATAATAACTAGTTCCCTTGCGAAATGTCAAATAAATACCAGGACTCTGGAATGGATTATTATGGAAGAAGCACAAATCATTAGATAATAATATGTTTATTTACAATTTTAAACTGTCTTGATTACATTTAATTCCGTTACACATAGTGACTTCCATTAAGGTATATTAACCTCTAAAACATTACAATTAATTGTCACTTGAGATAAAATTCCCTTCACCTTAAATAACTAAACATTACAATAACAATATCGGGTACATTAATAACATTACCCATTAATACTAATTCAATCGGGGAGAGAGAGTGAGTTACTGTACACCAAATCAAATCAAAGCTCACAGTACCTATTTGCCATTCCAATGGCAGAGGCTGGCGGGTCTGGGGGGAACTTAGTGGTCCGTCACTTAGAAGAATTCTCCATCCCGTTGACCGGCATATTGGCTCCGCTGGGTCAGTCTTGACCCCTTAAGGATTACCTGGGAGTTCGAGCTCTGGGCAGTTAAATGACCCCCTCTTTAGGTTATTTTGTCCCCTTTTCGGATTTTACACCCCCGCCTTAAAATCCTCTCAACAAATCGGGTGCCTTCGTCATTTCGAAGTTGTAGATGTCAGGTTACGAATGGCTACTCCAAACTCCACCTCAATTCCGACCACAGGCATTGGTCAGTCTCCCCTATTTTATGTGGTTTCATACCCTCCAAAACATCTGGTTGTGGGAGTTGCTCCACCAGAACTTATTGCCTAATAAACATGTCGCATCCCAGACACCACAACAAATTCTAACCTCAACCCATTGTACCTATCTGTCGAAGAACGCAACCCGCAACAATGAGTTGAAGAAGTATTGGCGTTTTGGTGGCTTGTTAAAAAAGCTTTCTAACAATCGCCTATTCTTAGAGAGAGGTTTGGCACATTCCAGTCTCAAATTCCAAACACCTTTTTCCCACATGTCTGCTTTTAAGACCAGCTCTCACAGCTGCTCATTAACTAAACTGTTGAGAAATAGCACTTCTCAACAACTTGAACATTGAAGTGCAATTAAACTCGTATAAGATGCCTACCATAGACTACGAACACCAGTAGGAATTGCACGTTCTTCAGCATACTGAAGACTATTTCCTTGTAAGCCTGAGGGGAAGAACTTCTTTTCTGGGCTTGGGCGAGACTTGGCGGCACTTCGGGGGCATTCTGGAAAGCTAATAATTTCAGGAAACAATTAGTTCATAGAATTGATTAGGTAATGATGTAAATTTATAAAAAAAATATACATATCCGCTTTGGTAGAAGGGCAGTAGTGTAAAAAGGCCGCTACGGAGCCGCGGAGTACGGCGGAGTAATGAGGAATAATGAGGAATACGAGGTGCTGTGCGGATCTTTGGCGGATCTTGGTGGTGCTGTGCGGATTTTGGTGGTGCTGCTGGCGGATCAGGGCGGATCTCGTCTGTCAAGCCGAGGGGGCGTGGCCTAATGGAGATGACCTCAACCAATCAGGTGTCAGTAAGTGACGTCACACGCAGGGGGCATGGGAACAGGTGTTGATGACTCATCGCCGCCCATAGGCAAGTCGTCGATGGGCATGTTACATCGTGTCTCAACGTGTATGTACAGGAATGAACCAATCAGAGTCTTGTGTGAAGATGACCTCATGAAGAACCAATCAGGTGTCAGTAAGTGATGTCTATGGAGTGTCATGTGACATGAAAGTTGCTTTTTTGTTATTTTGCGTTTTTATTTGGGTATTGGTGGAAATTTGCGACGCACAGCATCTACACATTTTTAATTATAAGCTGTGGGTTGTGACATCATAGGTATAATGTTAGGAATGGTTGGTTGTTGAAAAAACTGTGAGCTGTGAAAGTAATGTGAAAAAACTGTGAAAGTAAATAAAATATGATAGAATTAAACTAATATTCTTATTTTAATATTTATTATATTTTAATATTTATTTATATTTTGATATTTATTTGTATTTTATTATTTATATTTTTACATTTATTTTTAATATTTAATTATATTTTAACTTCTATATTTTATTATTCATTTATATTTTAACTTCTATATTTTATTATTCATTTATATTTTATATATATTTTAATATTTATATATATTTTATTATTCATATATTTCATACATATTTTAATATTTATTTATATTTTATTACTCATTTATATTTTACATATATTTTATTTACGTATACATCTGTGCCAAAAAAAATTAACTCAGTGAGAGCAATTACGTCCCACTAGAGCTGCACAATGAACTTATGTTAAAGGGAATGACAGTAGTGTATATATTTTAACTATGGTTAGTACAAAAGAAAAGAATTTTGCAAGAATGGTTTTAGAAAAATATATTTTATGTGACCAACTCCAGCATATAATTTCGCAATATAACTCTATGAGGAATCATCCTATGGGGGTAAATAACATACCATCGTGTACAGGAAGGTAGACCAGATTAATAAGTAAAGCTTTTTTTACCTTTTGACATGTGTACTAAGGGTATAAAAAATGACAGTCTGGGGGTTCTATGAAAATAATGTTTATAACAATATACGTTTAAATTACAATTTATATAACGGAAATCAGTCTCAGTGGATGAAAAAAAAGTAATTAATATGAAAGCTGATACTTTGAAAAAGAACCTTGGGAACCAAAACCTTGTATTACGGTTAATTAAACTTTTTATAAAAGTAATGTGTTCTTTAAATGTTTTTCACATCATACGTAAAATTATTATTTTAAGAGGGAAAATATCATATCGTTATGACTAGAAGGAGGGATCTCACCTTGATCACAATTGGATGCATTAGAATTGCTTACTGTTTAGGAATATGATGTAAAAGTTACTCTATCGCACTGTTTGTTGTGCTGGGCTTGATAAGAGCAGATTTGGGGTTGGTATGTAAGATAATGGATCTATTACTTGTTCTAATACGTGTTGAATAAGGGAATTTGTCTTAGATGTTGCTGTTTTAGGGGTGTTTTATAATTGGTTGTTTGATTGAACGATACAGTGCAGCTATACAAAGGGGTTTATTTATACGCTTGGTACAAGTACACATTTTTTCTTATGTCATAAAATTACACTATAACAAAACGCATAGGTGGATGGTAGAAATGAAGTAGCACCATACAAGGGGAATTATTATGGCTGGCTGATTAAATTTTCAAAGACTAAGAGGCAACAAGTTCCCATATGAGTACAATTGAGGGTGAATGTGTAGAATTTGGCGACATCAAGTATCCACAAGGGGACAATTTGAGAGGTGTATTCGTAAAATTGGCGACATAAAGTACTCATAGGGAGACGTTTGTAGGCGTATACATAAAATTGGGGTGAAAGCGGGGTTTGTAGTTGTACATTAGACAAGAATAAATGAAAAAGTTTAAGTTTGAAATAAATTATAAAAAGAATAAATGTTAAAAAAAAAAAGTTAAAATACAATTTAAAAAGCAAAATGTAAAAAAAAAAAAAAGTTTAAAAAGAAAAATGTAAAAATAAAAAAAAGTTTAAGTGTGAATTAAAAACTAAAAGGTTAAGTAAGAAAAAAAAATAACTAAAAGTGAAAAAAAAATTTTAAAAGTGAAAAAATATATATATATATTTATATAAAAAATATTTGAAAAAAGTTTAAGTGTGAAATAAATTATAAAACTAATAAATGTAAAATAAAAAGTTTACGTGTGAAATAGATTATAAAAAGTATAAATGTAAAAAAATAAATAAAAAGTTTAAGTGAAAATTATAATGTAAAGATAAAAAAGTTAAAAAACAGTAACTGTAAAATAAAAAAAAAGTTTGTATAAAATGAACTTTTAAAAGAAAAATGAAAAAAAAAAGTAAAAACAATATATATAAAAAAAGTTTTAAGTGTAAAAATAAAATTAAAAAAAAAAAAAAATTAAAAAAAAAAAAAAAAGACAAATGTAAAAAAGAAAAACGTAAAAAAAAATTTAAAATTTAAAAAAAAAAATTTACAAACGAAAAATATGAAAAAAAAAAGAAACGTTAAAAGAAAATTGCTAAATGTAAAAAAGAAATGTGTTAAATGTAAAAGATTAACCATCATAAGTTTTTTACCCGAATCGACCCAAAGCCATATGGTGTTACGGAACGTACTAGCCCCATATAGGCACAGATGCCCGTGGTGAGTTCTGTGAATGGTCTACCCACTAATCAAACGACAAGTACCACAATTACATTAAATAATTAGCAACAAAAAAAGCAGGAAATACTACTATAGATATAAAAAATATTAACAAAGTATCGAAAATAGAACCAAAGGTAACTAATAAATCTGTATAGAATGAGTGTCTATAAATGTATAAGAGAAACCAATGTATATATTTCTACTAAAATGTTGACACATATACTAAATTTTTAACAAATTAAGTCAAATATTTGCGAAATAGAGAAAATAATACATACTTTTTAAAATTGTATCAAATAGTCTATGAATGGATAAAAAAAAATATCATGACATGTATTAAAAAAAAAATTAAAATAATGGACTTACGTGTAACACATTAAGTTAAGAAATTTATACTTATCAAAGAAAGTAACGTAAGTCATATAAAAAAAAAAAACCTGTAGTTAAGTACAATTGTTAATTGAATATGCTACAAAATATTGTCAAATTACACCATTTTTAGTGATAGGACAAGCAAACTTGTTAAAATGTCATATAATTATCAAAAATATTATACAAAGTACGAATTTAAAAAAAAAAAGTAAATGCAAAAAGAAAAAAAAGTTTAAGTGTAAAATAAAATGTAAAAAAAATAAATGTAAAAAATAAAAAAAAGTTTAATAAAAAAAAAGTTAAAAAATAATAAAAAAAAAATTTAAGTGTAAAATACAATTTAAAAAAAAATGTAAAAAGAAAAAAGTTTAATAAAAATTACATGTAAAAAGAAAAAAGTAAAAAAAAAAAAAAAAAAAAAAAAAGTTAAAAAAGAAAAAAAAAAGTTAAAAAAGAAATAAAAAGTTAAAAAAGAAAAAAAGTTAAAAAAGAAAAAAAAAGTTTAAAAAGAAAAAAAAAAGTTTAAAAAGAAAAAAAAAGTTTAAAAAGAAAAAAAAAATTAAAAAAGAAAAAAAAATTAAAAAAGAAAAAAAAATTAAAAAAGAAAAAAAAATTAAAAAAAAGAAAAAAAATTTAAAAAAAAAAAGTTAAAAAAGAAAAAAAGAAAAAGAAAAAAAGTTTAAAAAAAATAGCTATGAGTCAAATAGTCAATTTTTCACCACATTCAGGCATTTGTGTTATTAATGCCTGAATGTGGTGAAAAATTGACTATTTGACTCATAGCCGTATACTGACCCCCTTGTTCCTGGTAAAATTGATGTAAATCCACATGGTTTTGTACTATAATCATGTGCAAAGACCTTCCTTAGGTATTCTTCTTCTTAATTTGTGAAATATTTTTGATAAACACAAAGGGGTTTTTTTATGTAAAAATTCTACCTACATATTATAAATTGAACAAAGCAGTCTAAAAATATTACATAAATTTCACTAATAAGAACTTAATTTCCATATATATATATATTATTGTAACAAAGACCTTATTTTAGTATTAATGAAATCACTTTGTTAATAATTCAACAATATTATTTGTATACATCTCCTACACTGGGTGTGTACTTGACATTTTATCCTTAGCAGCACACTATTGGTTTTATTTTTTGAGGCAAGATTGCTGTTAATCTCCGTAAGTTTTCATGTGTCGTAGGGTGCTGAAGGTCATTTTGATCTGTTGGGCATGTACTATTGGTAATATTTTAACATATTAAGTAATATTTTTCTTACTTTGTATAATATATTTGATAATTATATGACATTTTAACAGTAATGTGAAGTATTTTATGATAATTATACACATTTGCCCCTATGTTAGTTTCTAAAACTGCGTTATCGTAATCTTTAAAGACAAAGTGTTTGGTTGTTAAATCGCTACCATGGAATAACTTGGCAATATTTTGTAGCATATTCAATTAACAATTATACTTAATTACAGTTTTTTTTTTATAATAACTTATGTTAATTTCTTTGGTAAATATAAATTTTTTAACTTAAACTGTCACGCGTAAGTCCATTATTTTAATACATGTCATGATTTTTTTTATCCATTTATAGATACAATTAAAAATTATATATACAATTTTTTTTTTATCCATTCATAGACTATTTGATACAATTTTAAAAAGTATGTACCATTTTTTCTATTTCGCAAATATATGAGTTAATTTATTAAACATTTAGTATATGTGTCAACATTTTAGTAGAGATATAAACATTGGTTTCTCTTATACATTTATAGACACCCATTGTATACAGATTTATTAGTTATTCTTGGTTCTATTTTCTATACTTTGATAATATTTTTTATATCTATATTAGTATTTTCTGCTTTTTTTTTTGCTAATATTTTAATATAATTATTGTACTTATCGTTTGATTAGTGGGTAGACCATTCACAGAACTCACCAAGGAATCTGCGCCTATATGGGGCTAGTACGCTCCGTAACGCCATATAACTTTGGGTGGATACGAGTAAAAAGCTTATGATGAGTAATATTTTACACTTAAACTTTTTTCTTCTATTTTTTACACTTAAGGTCTTTTTATTTAACATTTTACACCTTTATTTTTTTTTTACTTTTAGCAATTTTCTTTTTACTTTTTTTTCTATTTTCACATTTCTCTTTTAAAATGTAATTTTACACTTACATTTTTTTTTTAAATTTTTTATGTTTTCATTTTTTTTTTTAAATTGTATTTTACACTTTAACTATTTTTTTTAAACTTTTTTTCTTTTTCTTTTTTTCTTTTTTAACTTTTTTTTTTTAAATTTTTTTTCTTTTTTTTAATTTTTTTTTTTTTAATTTTTTTTTCTTTTTTAATTTTTTTTTCTTTTTTAATTTTTTTTTCTTTTTAAACTTTTTTTTTCTTTTTAAACTTTTTTTTTTCTTTTTAAACTTTTTTTTTTCTTTTTTAACTTTTTTTCTTTTTTAACTTTTTATTTCTTTTTTAACTTTTTTTTTTCTTTTTTAACTTTTTTTCTTTTTTTTTTTTTTTTTTACTTTTTTCTTTTTACATGTAATTTTTATTAAACTTTTTTCTTTTTACATTTTTTTTTAAATTGTATTTTACACTTAAATTTTTTTTTTATTATTTTTTAACTTTTTTTTTATTAAACTTTTTTTTATTTTTTACATTTATTTTTTTTACATTTTATTTTACACTTAAACTTTTTTTTCTTTTTGCATTTACTTTTTTTTTTTAAATTCGTACTTTGTATAATATTTTTGATAATTATATGACATTTTAACAAGTTTGCTTGTCCTATCACTAAAAATGGTGTAATTTGACAATATTTTGTAGCATATTCAATTAACAATTGTACTTAACTACAGGTTTTTTTTTTTTATATGACTTACGTTACTTTCTTTGATAAGTATAAATTTCTTAACTTAATGTGTTACACGTAAGTCCATTATTTTAATTTTTTTTTTAATACATGTCATGATATTTTTTTTTATCCATTCATAGACTATTTGATACAATTTTAAAAAGTATGTATTATTTTCTCTATTTCGCAAATATTTGACTTAATTTGTTAAAAATTTAGTATATGTGTCAACATTTTAGTAGAAATATATACATTGGTTTCTCTTATACATTTATAGACACTCATTCTATACAGATTTATTAGTTACCTTTGGTTCTATTTTCGATACTTTGTTAATATTTTTTATATCTATAGTAGTATTTCCTGCTTTTTTTGTTGCTAATTATTTAATGTAATTGTGGTACTTGTCGTTTGATTAGTGGGTAGACCATTCACAGAACTCACCACGGGCATCTGTGCCTATATGGGGCTAGTACGTTCCGTAACACCATATGGCTTTGGGTCGATTCGGGTAAAAAACTTATGATGGTTAATCTTTTACATTTAACACATTTCTTTTTTACATTTAGCAATTTTCTTTTAACGTTTCTTTTTTTTTTTCATATTTTTCGTTTGTAAATTTTTTTTTTTAAATTTTAAATTTTTTTTTACGTTTTTCTTTTTTACATTTGTCTTTTTTTTTTTTTTTTAATTTTTTTTTTTTTTAATTTTATTTTTACACTTAAAACTTTTTTTATATATATTGTTTTTACTTTTTTTTTTCATTTTTCTTTTAAAAGTTCATTTTATACAAACTTTTTTTTATTTTACAGTTACTGTTTTTTAACTTTTTTATCTTTACATTATAATTTTCACTTAAACTTTTTATTTATTTTTTTACATTTATACTTTTTATAATCTATTTCACACGTAAACTTTTTATTTTACATTTATTAGTTTTATAATTTATTTCACACTTAAACTTTTTTCAAATATTTTTTATATAAATATATATATATATTTTTTCACTTTTAAAATTTTTTTTTCACTTTTAGTTATTTTTTTTTCTTACTTAACCTTTTAGTTTTTAATTCACACTTAAACTTTTTTTTATTTTTACATTTTTCTTTTTAAACTTTTTTTTTTTTTTACATTTTGCTTTTTAAATTGTATTTTAACTTTTTTTTTTTAACATTTATTCTTTTTATAATTTATTTCAAACTTAAACTTTTTCATTTATTCTTGTCTAATGTACAACTACAAACCCCGCTTTCACCCCAATTTTATGTATACGCCTACAAACGTCTCCCTATGAGTACTTTATGTCGCCAATTTTACGAATACACCTCTCAAATTGTCCCCTTGTGGATACTTGATGTCGCCAAATTCTACACATTCACCCTCAATTGTACTCATATGGGAACTTGTTGCCTCTTAGTCTTTGAAAATTTAATCAGCCAGCCATAATAATTCCCCTTGTATGGTGCTACTTCATTTCTACCATCCACCTATGCGTTTTGTTATAGTGTAATTTTATGACATAAGAAAAAATGTGTACTTGTACCAAGCGTATAAATAAACCCCTTTGTATAGCTGCACTGTATCGTTCAATCAAACAACCAATTATAAAACACCCCTAAAACAGCAACATCTAAGACAAATTCCCTTATTCAACACGTATTAGAACAAGTAATAGATCCATTATCTTACATACCAACCCCAAATCTGCTCTTATCAAGCCCAGCACAACAAACAGTGCGATAGAGTAACTTTTACATCATATTCCTAAACAGTAAGCAATTCTAATGCATCCAATTGTGATCAAGGTGAGATCCCTCCTTCTAGTCATAACGATATGATATTTTCCCTCTTAAAATAATAATTTTACGTATGATGTGAAAAACATTTAAAGAACACATTACTTTTATAAAAAGTTTAATTAACCGTAATACAAGGTTTTGGTTCCCAAGGTTCTTTTTCAAAGTATCAGCTTTCATATTAATTACTTTTTTTTCATCCACTGAGACTGATTTCCGTTATATAAATTGTAATTTAAACGTATATTGTTATAAACATTATTTTCATAGAACCCCAGACTGTCATTTTTTATACCCTTAGTACACATGTCAAAAGGTAAAAAAAAGCTTTACTTATTAATCTGGTCTACCTTCCTGTACACGATGGTATGTTATTTACCCCCATAGGATGATTCCTCATAGAGTTATATTGCGAAATTATATGCTGGAGTTGGTCACATAAAATATATTTTTCTAAAACCATTCTTGCAAAATTCTTTTCTTTTGTACTAACCATAGTTAAAATATATACACTACTGTCATTCCCTTTAACATAAGTTCATTGTGCAGCTCTAGTGGGACGTAATTGCTCTCACTGAGTTAATTTTTTTTGGCACAGATGTATACGTAAATAAAATATATGTAAAATATAAATGAGTAATAAAATATAAATAAATATTAAAATATGTATGAAATATATGAATAATAAAATATATATAAATATTAAAATATATATAAAATATAAATGAATAATAAAATATAGAAGTTAAAATATAAATGAATAATAAAATATAGAAGTTAAAATATAATTAAATATTAAAAATAAATGTAAAAATATAAATAATAAAATACAAATAAATATCAAAATATAAATAAATATTAAAATATAATAAATATTAAAATAAGAATATTAGTTTAATTCTATCATATTTTATTTACTTTCACAGTTTTTTCACATTACTTTCACAGCTCACAGTTTTTTCAACAACCAACCATTCCTAACATTATACCTATGATGTCACAACCCACAGCTTATAATTAAAAATGTGTAGATGCTGTGCGTCGCAAATTTCCACCAATACCCAAATAAAAACGCAAAATAACAAAAAAGCAACTTTCATGTCACATGACACTCCATAGACATCACTTACTGACACCTGATTGGTTCTTCATGAGGTCATCTTCACACAAGACTCTGATTGGTTCATTCCTGTACATACACGTTGAGACACGATGTAACATGCCCATCGACGACTTGCCTATGGGCGGCGATGAGTCATCAACACCTGTTCCCATGCCCCCTGCGTGTGACGTCACTTACTGACACCTGATTGGTTGAGGTCATCTCCATTAGGCCACGCCCCCTCGGCTTGACAGACGAGATCCGCCCTGATCCGCCAGCAGCACCACCAAAATCCGCACAGCACCACCAAGATCCGCACAGCACCTCGTATTCCTCATTATTCCTCATTACTCCGCCGTACTCCGCGGCTCCGTAGCGGCCTTTTTACACTACTAAGGGCAATCTATATTTCATTTCTTTGAAAACTAGTTTTTCTAAATACGAAAAGTTAAAATACTAGGAACTTTTTCTCTCTTAACTAACAAGTTTTTCTTAAACCCTTTGATGGATGAGCAAAATTTCGAATCTGTAGGTTTGTTTTCACTGCGAGAGAGTTTAATTTATATTTATAACACATTCTTTTTATTACAAGAATATATTTTTTTAATTATATCATCAACTTTTATATTATGTACTATTGGAAAAATTGCAGATACTCGAACGTATATACACGTTTGTATCCATCAGGTGGTTGAATCGATATGAATTTTCTATGTGTGTTTATTAATATTATTATTACAAATAAAGTTGTTAACAAAGTTAAATTTTGCTCAAAATGTGAGAGACATTTTCGTACTGAAGCAAATTAATGAAATATTATGGAATACATCGCGGGTGAATGGCTAAAATTGAAGTTCAAAATAACACAAAAAATCAGGATTTAACGTTTATTTCGTAATCTAATTTGTTTTCTTTATTTGTAATTGGAATTTCAATAATAATTTAGTTGAATTATTAGTTTACAATTTAGTTTAGAAAATCAATTTTTGGCAATATAGTATACATAATGCTTGAGTGTATGATTATTATCATTGACAATAATAATTTTTTATGCTGTAGGAAAACTAATGAAAAATATATTTAAAGAACTACTAGCACACAACAATTTTTTTAAAAAACTAATTTTAAATTTAACAATTACAACTCAATTAGTGTCAGAAACATTTCCAGAGTATAAAAAATATAGACAAGAAACACAAATAGTTCAAATTATAATCAATAGAATGCATTAAATCCATAAAATAATTTATTTATTAAAATTAATTTAATTTGTGTTCAGTTACTTAGATTTTATTATCGTTATTCTAATATAACTCTAGAAGGGGATAGATGGAACAGGAGTTATCATATTAATACTAATACAAGGAAAATAGTTAAAACATATCTACTAAGGATACTAAGCCTCAAATAGGGTATTCAATTTTTACCCAAAAGATGATAAGGCTGTTTTTATTTATACGTTAGTCATAGCAGACAAAAATAAAACTTAAGTACTGTGGAGTTAGAGATGAGTGATGATTATCAAAATAAGGGACAGTTTAAGTTTATAACGTTTTTATTCTATGCTCTCGTGGATAGAAATCCACCTTCCTTCATCAACACTTCTCTAGCTCTCTCTTACAACTGATCAGTGTTGCCAGCGACACCCAGGTGGCGCTGGAACACATTACAAAGTAACTCCCTCTAGTGGTGTGTATCCGCACTAGGGCATTCCGACACTCGGGCAATCCTGACATATTACGCCCTCGTAATTACAATGATACTAAAATACTATACATTATATTACAATACATGACATTACACAACTACACATACATGCACAATATTGATATGTTAATCGTTATTCTATTATAACTTAACATTAGTTTTCATAACACCTACAAATCAATTATTATCTTACTTCAAATTTAAAATTTCAAAACATTATCAAATTTATTATTAAAAACTTAAATTCTCAAATCACTTTTATCATTAGAGTTCTATATGTCCTAAAAATAAGTGTTCCAAAAGTTTCGAAGTTAAAAATGTTCCAAAGTCTTTCAATACTCAAGAAATTCAAATGTTCAAACCTAAAAAATAATTAACACTAAAAAGTTCTTCACTTTTCACCAATAGATTCTTTTCAAATCCTTTCAAAAATGTCAGCATCACAATTAAATTTAAAAAAATAAACATCAATAGTAAACTTAAATCACAAAATTTTTCAATGATACACCACTTTCATTCTTTACTGGCATTATGCAACACTTTATTACTGCACAATTTAAACAAATAAAACTTCTTTCTTTCCACCACTGATAAAAAAAAAAATTATCGAAAAGACCACTCGATTTACCAAAATAAAAATAAAAAAATTTCGCAACCTCAACCAAAAATAAACAACTCACAAATAAAAAAACAAATCACGAAAAAGATGAAAAGCACATTTCACAATCTTGCATACAACTTTTTCGTAGCACAAAAAAAAATAATGATTCACTTCTTGACGGCTGCAAGGGTTGCTTCACAGAAAAAAGAAGATAGTTAACGCCAAGGCCGCTCACTCCTTGTTTGGCGCATTGGCATTCTCAAGTTGGCTTCTGAATTTGGGCCATATCTTCGCCAAGGTGGTTGTGTTCGTTGATCCTGATCCGTGATTGGACCGCAGCTCTCAACTATGGATCGGTGATCGCCAAGACGTGACTTCTGTCGCCAACTCCACTTGCTTCCAAATTGTTGGATGGTAGGTTTGCTTCTCTTAAAGCCGTTCCTATGATTTGGGCTTGCTCCCAAATTGCAGACTTGGCATGTTGTATTCCGTCGCCAACCTCGTTCGTTTGCATCAGTTGGTTTGTATTTAGTTGGAAATTGATGATCAACTTGCGAGCTAATTCGCCAATTGTGGTTGTAGCTTTTGCTCTTCGGGAATTTGTATTTTGATTGACTCTTCCGATTCCGTTTTGTTTTTCGGAAATGTTCAAATTGGTTTTGAGAGAACATCTTTGAGTTTTCTTTTTTCGAAGCGATTCTCAAACCTACTTCGCTTATTTTCTTTGGTGCACAGTCTTTTTCAAGCTGACGCGCCGTCTGTGTTTGCAAGTTTTGCGATGATATCACTCGTATCAATCCACATCTAAGTGCGTTCGTACTATTGACTTCACTGTCATCTTTATTTTCCCTGCACTCGAAGGATTTATGCCCGATTTCTCCGCAAGCATAGCATATTATTCCTAGTTTTCTATTCACCTGTCGATTTTGCTGAGTCGGCTCCTTCGCATAAGCTCCTCCCATCTGCCCGCCGGCGCCGTCACGGTTTCGAAGGCTTCTACTTGTCTCCTCGTGCACTCTGTTTTCGTATGGCTTTGCGCTTCTTCTAAAGTTTCGTGCAGCTTGAAAATCATCTAATTTATCCGTTAGAGTTGCTACTTCTTTGATTTTTTGTAGTTCATCTATGAAATGCTCCTGCATCTCCCTCGGTAATTTTCTTTTGATTTGGTCGACTAACATGAGTTCTTTAAGCGCTTCGAATGTGGTTATTTCCATTCCGTTTAGCCACTCGGTTAGGTAGTTCTTTAAAACGTACGAAAAGTCTCTCCATGTTTGACTTGGTTCTTTTCTGGCAAAACTAAAATTTAGTCGGAACTGTTCCGCTGTCAGACGAAACTGCCTAAGTAGGATGGTCTTGATCTGTTCGTAGTCGCTCGTCACATTTTCCGGTTCTCTCGTAATGGCATTTGCGACCTCTAGTGGTAGTAGACCAATCAGGTGATTTACCCATGTATTTTTGTCCACTCCCAGTCGAACTATTTGTCTCTCGAATAAAGCCAGGTACATGCTAATGTCGCCTCCTTCAAAGGGCTTTATCACGTTACGACTGGAGACACTTGTTTGTTCTGTTGTCCACGAGTCTGTTTGACGGTTTTCTGCCTCTATTCTTAATTTCGCCATTTCTCTCTCATTAGTTTCTTTTTCTTCTCTTTCCGCTACAATGGCATATAACAGGTTTTTTGTAGTTTCTTCATCATACCCTGTGTGCCCAGTTATGATTTTGCACATTTATATAACCTTTGGGTTTTCCGGTGGAGTCAGATCCAGTTCGTCTAAAAGTACCATCAAATCTACCTTACGCGTCTTTGCCAGGTACGACATCTTGAGGGCAAAAGTTAGTCACTTTTGTACACTCCACTATTGCTTTCGCACGTCCTGATCCGCTCTTCACTGGCGACGATGTTTTTGGATTCTGCTGTGCTGCGAATCGGATTTCGCTTCCTTATTCGACGACGACCGCAGTTGTCTCGTGGTGCGTTAGGCTTAGCCTCCGGTTCCTTCCGTATTCCGATTCTGCCGCAACACTAATCCTCTGTTGCTCAGTGATTCACACACGGCCTCGAGCCCCCATGTGGAGTTAGAGATGAGTGATGATTATCAAAATAAGGGACAGTTTAAGTTTATAACGTTTTTATTCTATGCTCTCGTGGATAGAAATCCACCTTCCTTCATCAACACTTCTCTAGCTCTCTCTTACAACTGATCAGTGTTGCCAGCGACACCCAGGTGGCGCTGGAACACATTACAAAGTAACTCCCTCTAGTGGTGTGTATCCGCACTAGGGCATTCCGACAGTACCGAGGCAAAAAAAATTATTGTTCTTTTTTAATTATCTATTTATTATTTATGACATATATTTATTATTTAACTTCTCCAAAATACTAAACCCAGTAAAAACGTAGCAGAAAAATAAGTATAAAACCTTCATCAAAGTTGTGAAAGTGAAAGTTTTATGATAGAATTTGTAACAAAAAACTGCAGTTTTTTTTAATAAGTTTTTCATTTTTTTCCATGAAACCTTTAAAATTTTTCCATGTTACCTTTAATTATTTCAATACGTCAAAATTGAATGGTTTTTTGGCAGGTTTTATTAAGGAATTTGAAGCAAAAACATTTATAACTGATTCTTTTGTAAATTTTTCTTTTTCTTTTATTAACCTTCAATTTTTAAAATTTAATTACTTTTTATGTTGATTTTTTGCTGGGAATAACCCTATAATTGCACCTTCTGTTTATAAAATGTACTGCATAAATTGGTTATTCTCTGGATGATAGGAATAACAGCAACATGATATTAATAAAATCTAAACACCAATGTTTTTCTTAAATTTTTTTTCCCGTTCCCTTAAATAATGTGTTAACGTATTTGTACAGGAAAATGTACTCACTTAAAACAATGAGAACCAATGTGATAAGATTCACGGCTGTTAGCAGATATGCGAGATTTTGTTTTCCGGTGAAAATCAGATCTTTTTGAGAACAGTCACTGGAGATCATGTTGCTTGGTATGACGAACCCCAAAGCGACACCAAACTGCAAAAGAGTAAAAAAATTATAATGTTTCAAATGTTAAACAAACATCATGTTATTAAATACTCGAGTATTTTCACTGATAATTGAGATCGTCTATTTCTCTATGTGTTTTAACGTTCGGCCAATTAATTAATAGGAAATCGAATTTTCATTTTAGAAAACGGGAATTTTTAATAATTCCCAGGCCCCTACCCCTCCCCCCCCCCCCCCCTTCACCCTGCTTTTGCTGTACTTTAAGATTTTTACACGCATAAGCTTTAATTTCCTATCGAATAAGAAAAGCGTAACATAGTGGTTTTTTTTATGATAATACCCTATTTAGCTGATTTTCAAACGTTGATTGTTGATTGTCGATTATTTTCACTTGCTTCCATTAGGCGACAATCATTGAAGTTTTATCTCAGGGGCCATAAACTGAGATACGTACCAATTTTACAATAAAAAATTATTAATTTATCTCTATATATAAGAAATAACATAAATGTCTCCAAAGCAGAGCCTTCCGATTTCCATAGCATTAATACATGTCTCTAAAGGGGAGCCTTCCAAGCACTAAGAGTTAATAATGAATGAGAATGAAATATACTAAAATACGGTAAAGTAATTCATTAATGCAGCGATTCTCAACCTTTCAGTATTCGCGGCCCATTTTTCAATTATAATTTTCATCGCGCCCCCCCCCCCCCCCCCCTCCCCGCTTACAATAAAATGTTTACAACAATAATGTATATTGAGAATTTTGGATTCTGTTTTCAAATTATTTTTAACTAACTGACAAAACAAGAGTAAAAGTAAGCCAACGTTGGCGAGAAACCACATCTGGCATTTTGCCAAGCGGGCGGTGAACAGATGAAGCGAATGAAAGCGGGGAAAATTTAAATATTATATTTGAAATGAAAGCCAAACAGGGAGATAACGTTAAAAGAATATGAAAGTAGAAAAATTCGTTAATGAAAGTTTACCTAGGCGGGGTGAGCTAAATTCAGAAACTGGGAATACATTTTTTCGAATAATAAAAGAAAGAAAACAGAAACATGACTAAACAAAAGAGAAAAAAATAAGTAATGTTTGTGGAAGGGAATCCACACGACCGATATCATCTCGAGCCAGTGGGGAAAAACAGGAAATTTATAAGGGGGGGGGGGGGTTTGATCAGATTACTTTGCACGTGTATAAATATATATATATATATATATACGCAGGGTGCGGCAAGTTATCTTCCTTTTTTGAAGTGAGTGCTCTGAAGCTTACAGCAGCCCCAGGCAGGTAGGCGTGGTCTCGAATAGATTTTTTAAAGTTTTGTGACCTTGTGGTTCAGACGCCATCATACGTTGGAGTAACGAATAGCGTGCATTTGCCGTAGAGGCCTATTTTTCCAACGGAAGTTCGGTGGTTTCAACCCAGCGCGCTTTCCGAAATCGCTTCAATATTGAGCCTTTGGGACATATCCCGGACCCGAAATGTATTTTTTGGTGGGTGACAACGTTCAGGGAAACTGGTTGTGTGCAGAAAAAAAGAAGTGGAGGCGCACGTCCCATCAGATCACCCATGGTTTTTCTAGGAAAATGAACAGACTATCACAGTCTCTTCAGACCATTATGTAAACATGCTCGAAGAGGTTTTTTTTGCTGATTGATTTAAAAAATATATATATACTTTAAGAAATAAAATACTACAGAGTACAAAAATTTTAATTTAGGGACTAGTGGAAAAAAATAATCATTTAGAATTAATTTTGTACTTTTTACCACTCTTTAAAAAAATTTTGCCAATTCACAAAAATACCACACCTAAATTTTAGAGCCAATTTTAAAATGTGATAATGACCATAAAATTAATACTTAAATATTTAAAAAAAATTCCACTTTTGTTCCTTAAATTAATAATTATTTTTAAAAAAACGTTTTAGAGCTTTTTTTAAAGCCGGTTTTTATTTTGAAAAAAAGATTATTTTATACTATATTTTATTCACATTAACTATAGATTATTATGCTTGAGTTTACTTGTCATTCGGGCCCAATTAATTTTCATACTTACGAATCTGCCATTGTTTTTCACATACATTAAAAAAAATTGCATATGTTTGCACAAAATATAAGTCATTTGTATTTTAGCAATTGAATTTTAAAGTAAAAGCAGTACAAATGTAATAATTCTTCTAAATTAGTATGCATGGGAACTGACAATAGGAATGAAGTCTTTTAAAAACACATATGGAATAATCTCACCTTTCCTGATTAATCGTTGGGTTGTCTTTTCCTTCGCTTTTTTTTAAAAGAAAAAAAGCAACTAAACTGGATTGTTATTGCCTTAGCTTTTTTCTAGAAAATAATTTAACACAATCATCTGATACATGTTTTATTTTGGCTTTAAAAGGCAAAACAAAGCACCATAACTTTCAGAAATACTAAATAAATAAAAGGCCTCAAAAACTAAAGTCCAATTATCAGGAGTACAAAAAGTAGAAACTGTTCAAAACATCTTTTCATTTAACCTTTATTTTTGACCTGACTATTTTAGTCATCCTTTACTTCTACACTACAAGACTTACAAGATATATTCTAAATGACCGGCGACAAATTTTTTGAAACAAAATATTCTAAACCAAAAAAAAAAATGCGATATTTTATTTACCATTTTAAAAAAAATATTTCGTATTGACTTATTAAATTTTCAACGTAGATATATATCGGCGCCAAAATTGTTCCCGCCCTCTAAAATCGAAACAGATTGCTTTTTTGTTTATTTTACATTTTCTTTTTTTTTCCTGTCAAACGATGAATATTTTGTAATGACGCAAATGGGAAGGCGCCTAAATGGCTATTAGCTGTCTGCCCGTTGGGAAAAGATCATACGAGACCCCCCCCCCACACACACTTTAAATGAAAAAAAAACCGTTTGTATTTTTTATAAGCTGTTTGTTTTGTTTTGGAAATGTTTATTAATTGGGGAAAAAAAGCATTATTTTGTATTAATTTTTTTTAAACTTCATACCGATGGGGGGGCTGCGTACGCCACTGTCTCGAGCATGCGCAACAGTCAGTTAATCAATATTTTTAAATAATATTTTCTCTTGGATATTCTCGCGCCCCCCTTCTACTGTGCTCGCGCCCCCCTAGGGGGGCGCGCCCCACAGGTTGAGAATCGCTGCATTAATGAACAATATTATAATTTCAATTGGAATACTTCAACGAACTATGTTAGTTTTACTTTCAATCTGAATCAATTGCCGAACACAAACGAGATAAATTTCCACATTTCATACGTGGTAATTTTTTGTTTTAAGTATAGTAAGATCTAAGATTTCAAATATTTCCATAGCAGCAATATCTGGAAATGCACTAACTGGCTCGCAATGTCAACAGATCGTGAATGATTGGAGATGAAACGAGTTATATTTTACTCAAATCTTAACGATCGTTTCATGTGGTTTGTGAAAGCGATCTAATCAGCATAAATTAGGTGCAAACGAGATTTTAAAAAATTCCACCTGGATTTCAGATGAGTCACAATATTTCATACAATAAGAGCAGCTGGTGCGATTTGAGAGGATGATATACACATAATTCGAACTTAAAATATTAGACACATGTGGATGAAAAATTATGCGGTTATGGGTCACGTGGTTAGGGATGGAACGTCATTTAACCATCCTTGCATGTAAGTGTATTGGTTTCGAAATCAAAATATATGAAGTGTGAAATTTTAACTATACGATACTTGCGCCAACTCATCGGCAATTTTCTCCATTCGGTCTAGAACTACCATAGTTAAATAACTCGAAAGTTTCGAATCGCCAAATTAAGTTAATAAGCGCTGATTTCTAAAATATTTTGCAGGGGTCCGTAGCTCCGAGGTATCATCGTCGGCTAGCAATCAGAGGGTTCAAATATGGCTAATATATAGTTCAAATATGGCTAATATATAGTTCAAATATGGCTGATACAAGAGACTTGATAAAAATGTTAAAATGCAGTGAAGTTATAATCGGAGGGTTGCCAGATTCTCTGCGAAGAAACAATACGTCGCCCGAATTTATCCACCCATTTCTACGTGTGTATACGGGACTGGTACACGTTATATCTGATCGGGGTTCAATGTCCTGACGCCTATTGAGGTTGCGTCGGGAATTGTCCTAGTCATATGACCCGAGGACTTCGTGGGCGAGTGAATTAAGGCGTCAGCTGGGAATCCAAGGGTCCCCGGTTCAAAACTTTGCGATGGATTAGACTAAAGAATAGTAAAAAGTAGTGATATTGCGATCGGAGGGTTGCCAACTTCGCTACCAAAATACTAGAATGTCGTCCATAACATCCACAAAAAATTAACGGCGTGTATACGGGACTGGTGCGCGATAAATCTGATCGGGGTCCAAAGTCCCGACGTCTATTGAAGGCGTTGGGTGAAAGCTCAGGTGTTGTTCTCGTCATCTGACCATGGTTAAAAAATACGAGGCATCGTTCCCGGGCCTTTCTTTCAAGATAGGCCCCGAACCGTCGCCAATAGCCCACTGTGCAGCTCTAGTGCGACGTTAATTAACCAAACCAAACCAATTGTCATATGACCATGGTCCAAAAACACGAGGCATTGTTCCCGGGTCTTTCCTTCGAGATATTCCCCCAAACCGTCGCCAATAGCCGAATGTGCAACTTTAGTGCGACTTTAATTAACCAAACATAAAACATTCTGCGTATTGTTTGAAATAAAATGGTAGTTTAAACAGTATTTACATTGACTAGATCCGAACAACAACATCTACAAGACGCAACAAAAATGGAAAAGGGACATTTAATTTTTAGTAAGTTTAGTTTTACCTTTGAAACTAACTTCAGTATTATTTTTTAAAGTCAAAATGTCAACACACAAAAAAATGCTCTAGTGTTTTTTTTATTTGTGTTACAGTCATTTTAAAGAATAAAAAGAAATAATATTTGTTTGCTACATCCTGAATTCTAATTGTCTGCCACGAAGGTCGCTACCAGTTCTATCCTGTTAATTCTCCATCTGTTTTATCCTGCCCATTGTCATATTGTCACATTGTTCATATTGTCTGGACCGTACTACCTCGTGAAGAACCATACCACCCTATGGGCCCAACAATGCTAGCCGTGTGACATGCGACGCCGGCCAAGAAGAGATTGACGAACAATTTCACAACTGCATTAAAATTGCCTATTTCCCCCCTATTCTAGCGTGAAATAGTAACCAAGTCTTTTTTCGCTTAATGTTGAATAACATTATTAGGTCACGTATTTACAACTCTAACATTTAAGTTAGGACTCTGTGGTGATAAATCTCATTAAAGGAAAATGTGGATACTAGTCCACGATCATATGGTAAGCGTATTACTGTTATAGAGAAGACATTTCCATATTTCTAAATTTTAATAATTAGTGTGGTTAAGTAATGACACAATAGAGCTACATAATGTGTTAGGTGACAGCTTGCCAGCTTCGCTACAAAATACTAGGAATGTCGTTCAGAACATCCACAAAAAAAATATCATTGTTTATACGGGACTGGTGCACGATAAATCTGATCGGGGTCCAAAGTCCAGACGTCTATTGAGGGCGTTAGGTGCCAGTTCAGGTGTTTCCTCGTCATCTGCCCATGGTTCAAAAATACGAGGCATCGTTTCCGGGGTCTTTCCTTCGAGATAGGCCCCGTATCGTCGCCAATAACCCACTGTGCAGCTCTAGTGCGACGTTAATTACCCAAACCAATTCGTTACGTTAATTCAACCAACCATTCCAGTTTACTTGCTGGAGGAAGATGTCTCCAGTCTCAAACTATTCCAGTCCCACGCACTGAATGACAATATTCTTCTTACCAAATCAGGATGTGTTTTTGTATTTCATTGTGTAATTAAAGTAATTGATTGTGTAATATACATAACTCTCATTGTTTTTACCCTCATTGTCATATCAAGGTTAGGACTCGCGTACACGGACGACTTTTTTTTCCCTCTCCGACAGTTTTTGGCCGTGAAAATAACTGTTTTCATCATTTCCTATGACTTTGGAACGACGAAAGTCCTAAAAGGTTTGTCGTTAAAAATTTACAAATAAATTTAACATTCGGAGTGCGTTCAACTGTTCATACAGATATTTTGTAAGCTCCCAGAAATCAAATAATTTACCCATGTATTATGACAATACTGCGATCGTAATTTAAAAAACACTAACTCCAAACGTTTGTAGCTCCTTCGATTTGTCCTTAAAAATACACCTTTTCATGACATTAAAAAGTCCTCAATCAAATACATTGTATGAGAATTACCTTTGAGCTGGCCAATTTGGCCAGGTAGTGGACAAACACGGCCAAATGCTTGTTGCGTGTCAGTGTTGTAACACCCTGTATAATGGTGAGTTATACTGACATTTATATTGGCCCTAATTACAGTTCGATTCAGGTGATAAATGTTCTTTGAGTTCTGAAAAGTTTTGTTATTTGGAGGATATGGTTTTCTTCGTTATGAGGGTAGTATACAAAGGTTTCTTTAAGGTTGAACGACAGATGTGGTAGGGAATATATTTCTTTGTCGTAACTTAACTCACCTGATTTCCGAACACTCCGAATGCGCATGCCCGAGACAACTCGTTGCTAGGGAACCATTTGGCAGCTAGGAATGGCGGCACCCCGAGCACGAACACGTTGGACATGGACGAGAAGAAGGAAGTCACCATCACGTACGTGAAGCTGCTGGGGGACAGTGTGGCGAATTCAACAGCACTTGCTGGTAAAACAAAATGCCAATATTAGTCATGCTCAGCGTTAAAAAAATTTATAAGAAACTAATCAGGTGTGGCTGTGTTAGGGCACAGACAGAACGGTTTTGCCTGATACTTCATTTCAACAGATTTTAGAAATGGGTCGCCAACGTAAGGCGGATAAACAAGCTGTTATGTCCGAATTCGTGGCTTTCGCCCCACGCCCCGTACTTCCTTTGTGTTATTTAAAAGTGTGGTGTTTTAGCAAAGAATACAAAAGGGTAGACATGACATTATTGAAATATATTTAAACTTTAGGTTCAAGCTAAGATAATATTTAAAGATAGGAACATTTAAGTGGGTGCCTACGAGGTTGACCCACTGGAACGACACAGGACTGATTACATGAAGATTTTCAACATGAATGACAGGGTGTTTCCACCATTAAGTTACAAGTTTATATGCATGGGTTGTTCTATTAAAAACAAGCAGGGGTGATGGGAAAATGGGCATTGATATCCTACAAAAAGTTTTAAAAGCATCTGGGTCTAATTTCCTATGAAAAGGGGATAAAGTGTGCGTCAATCGAGCTATTGTCATACTGTCGGAATGTATCTCAAAAAACCCCATGTAGCTGGCTTTATGTCCCGTCAAAAAAAATTAATTGAGTTAGACAAAGAACAAAAGAAAAGCATTTTATTATTTTCAAGAACATGCCGTTCTTGTTCAATTTGAAGACCATAGAACAAAAGAACAGGTCGTTATTTTGGTGAATGAGAGTCACCACTTGAATCAAAAGAGTGAAGAGGGGCGAATAAGACGAAGAATTAAACGCAGTCTAAGGTCTTATACTCAGGGTTAAGTTTGACCCTTCAATTTCAAAAATGAAGCCAACCTACCTATCGTAATTTCGAAAATGAAGCCAACCTACCTATCGTAATTTCGGAAAATGAAGCCAACCTACCTATCGTATTGAAAAGCGCCGTGACGATGACAGTCCACCTCAGGTCTATGCAGTCGATGAGGTAGGACACGGGGAAGACCAGCACTATGTACACCACCATGAATATCATGGCCGTCCATGCGATCGCCTCCTGGTCTTCCCCGTAGTAGCACATGTTGAGGTTGGACATGGAGGAGTACAGGGTGAACATGAGGCCACACAGCATGGAGCAGAAGCTGAAGAGGAAGAGCATCCACAGGCGTCGCCTGTACACTTTGATCTCGATGGGAGGGGTCGGATCTTTGGGGGGAGGGGTGTCGTAGACGCCGTTGCTTGCGATTGCGCTCAAAGAAGGGTTCTTCTCCATTGCGGCTAGTTTGTGGTCAGGTCACCGGAGAGATCTTGAAAGAGAAATGTAACTTATTTTTTGTAAGTAATATCGTAGGTATTCGGATTTCTTTTTTTACAGATATGTAGATTAATATACAAGTCAAAAGTAAAGGGACAGTTTGAAATGTATGTTTTTTTTTTTTAAAAAGACGCACGCAAATTTAATTATTTAAAAGAGCATTAAAATTTAATTATCGTATTTTTTATCCTTTCTTGAAGAACGTACAAAAACTGAAATTAATTTTTTAAACCTTTTTTTTAATATTAAAAATATAAGGTAATAAAATGTTTTGGTTGGTTGGTTAATTAACGTCGCATTAGATTGGCGACGTAAAAAAAGTTCTGTGTTTTATAATCTAAAATTATTTTATAAAGGTGTTGGTTGGTTGAAATTTTTTTTTCACTAGAACCGCACAATGGTCTATTATAATTTTATTAAGACTTTTACTTTGAAAAGGATTTTTTTTTAATTGTATTTTGATAATTCTTTTTCATTCATTCAAGCATTTTTAATAGATTTTCGGCTTTATCTTACTAGAGATTGTATCTCAATTCTTAGATAATGCTTATGCTTATTAGATAATGCTTACAGCCCGTTCTAACGCAGTTTTCGGTGTAACGCTCCTCATTTGCCGTATCATAACAAGAAGAAAAAACATTCTCATTGAATAATATTGGAATATCTCAATTTATAGTGATGATGTTTCAAATATACAATTGCTGAATCATGCATAATGCAATGTAAAAACTAAATTTTCAAGATAAAAACATCTCATCTAAGCATGTACATGCCCAATCAACAGAAAATCATAGTTTTAGGGTTAGTGAAAGAACAAGCTTACGATAAAGACGATTTTTTTAGATTGATTAACATGCTGTTCTTGTTCATTTTAAAGAACAGGAAGAATAAATAATAAGTTATTTTTCTACTGAGAGGACAGTAAACGGTTAGCAGTCATTGTTCACATACTTACACCTTTTTTACACATACTTGTTCATAATGTATTGTGCCGTAATAAAACTCGCACCTCCAGTCCAGCTATATTACTCAGCTGCATAGTTTCCTTTGATTTTACCGACAACCGTTGGGTTGCCATTTATTATAGCTCTTGATTTGAACTATATCGCTGGGTTATATAGCTGTTTTCCGGTGACGTTTTCAAAAACATGTAGCAATGCTATATAACTCGGCTATATAGCTATTTTTCTACATAGCATAATCTCGGCTTTAAACACCTGTAGCATAATAGTTTAGCGTTACGGAAAAAAATCGCATGGGTTTCTACAGTTGTTTAAGCACATAACATTTGGAATTCGACTGAACTAGGCTGTGGTTAATAAATTTAATGAAAAAAGAATTTCCTCAGCCTAACATATGGTGAACATGAAAAAAAATACGGAAGTGCTGAATGATGTTAACAAATTGAAAATTTAAATGTAGCATATAACATATTGTTATAAATTAATTACATTTTTTTTATGGTTGAAAAAGTTCCTCCACAACTTTTTTTACCTTGCACTTTACGATGAAATGTTATAATTTCTGCGTGTGTTGGTGTGTTAAAGTAACGGTTATAATTCAATATAAATTCAAAGAAGAAATAATAAAAGTGATTTTTTTCTAACCCTGTTACTTATTGGAGAATTTCTACATAAAATTTACTTATTAAATTCACCATAACATACCTTCCCATGGTATTGCCTTTTGTAAACAAAATCAGTGGAACAGTGAAAACCATACATTAAAATTTCGAATATAATGCAAAACTATACTTTCATATTACATGTAGAACACATATATGGATATAGTAAAATATGCAACTAATTATAAAAGTGGCAAACTCTTTCTTAAGCCATGAAATACATAAAAATTTAAGTCGATTCTACACGGACGTTATTAACGCTCTTTGATTGGTAAATACAAGCCACGAGATCTTTATTCCTCAATCACAGAGACATCTTCTAATAACGTGCGTGTAGAAGGCCCTTATATTAAAGTAACTACAAACCTGAATTCATACGTTTTTCTGTTAATACTCGTACCACACACTTTATCAGGTCCCGCTGAATGCTTTCTATTTCAGAAGTAGTTTTGAATAAAAAAAATCGGCGGCAACAATAAAGCAACTTTCTTATAAGACCTTCGAATTGTACGCTCTTTATTCCTGAATGCAATATTTACAATTCAAAACAGTGTTTCATTGCATTTTTGCCTGTGCAACAAATCAGATTTCGTGTTGCTGAATCACGTAGTTTTGTAACTAGAGGAAGTTTGTGTATTAATATTTATACATTTTCGTTTGTCATCGCATTCGTTATAATTTCGGAGAGTTTATCAAATCTTGATTATATTCTTTATTTCATTGCATGGTCCTATATTAGAATGTTATTGCATGACGAATTGAAAAGCACAATCTACAAATGTTATCCTTTCTTTCTTGTTGATATTCTTTATTTTTTTTATATTTTGATAAATGCAATAAAAATATCGAAAACTTATTCCAATTTTTAATTTGAAGGTAAAAATGTAATAAAGGTAATTGAAAATATTACGATAAAAATAAAAGTACTTAACCAAATTATAAGCCAATACTCATCAGAAAACTGGAGTAATTATAGAAAGAATATTAAACCTCCTATAAAATGTTATTTCGACTCCATGTTTTTCAAAGTAATTAATTGAGTTATGTAATTGATTTTTTTAATTAATTATTTGTTCAAATAACTTAGATGCACGCTCGTGGATAATTACGAAATATTGTACATTTCGGTGTAAAACACATTAATTTGTACAATTTATTTTAGTTCATTGTTCAGCAAATTATTTAAATTTGAAAGAAGTTGATTGGTTGAACTCAAATTCTTATGCTCAACTATACACTATGAAATTTAAGTACAAAACAGTTTATTCATAAAATATAATTGAATTTTAACCAGAAAGTCGCAGAAACTGTTTTGTTTCCCATGTTAAAAAAAACTTTTTTTAAATATCTTTTTCTCCAAAGTTTGAAAAGATATTGATATAAACTTCGTATGCGTTTACCCGTGGAACGTTTTTAATATACACTGAGACTTGAACTTAGCAATCGAAATATTTTAGAACTTAAAAACAATATTTTTACTTCCCAAACTATAAAAAGTAACAACAAATAGTTTTTCGTCTTAAAAGTACCATAATGAATTAAATTCTTGTTATATTTTTTAAAAACAATTAAGCCTTAAAATAAATCCATATGCTTTTTAAAAACAATCAAGCCTTAAAATAAATCCATATGCTTGCAATGTGCTGTAAAATTTTGAAATCTTCCAATTGCTGAGAATAGGTACATCGAGTTTATAAAAAACATTGTTCTCAGATACAAAATATACAAAAATATCTTTATCGTATGTTATGCCACTGTTAACTGAACAAAAATATTTTTTAAAAATACTTCTATTTATAGTAGAAACAAAATTTAAAATGCGTTAGAAAGAAAATTTTTAGGATATTTCAAAACTATAATACCAAAAGAAACCACGATTTTTTAATTCTATTAATTCCCCCTTTATTAGCAATTAATTGGATCCTGTATCCATAAAACTGATCTTACTCCTCGTAAAACTTATGAATAAACCTGTCACATTTTGGAAAGCCAATCGGGAATTTGTTTTATCAACTTTAAATGTAATTGATTATCATCGATAAAAGTTTGATGCGGCTACATTTTAATTTGTGTTTATTAATCTGTATTATTGTTTTCTTTTAATATCAAATTTAAAATGAGTCTAATTTCCTACAAAGCGTGGCTAAATATATGTCAGTCGTGCTATTTGACTGTATCCTGACGTGGTCTGAATGATTCTCCTAAAAGCTTAGCAGGGTGTTTTTATCCTGATACTTTGTAGTTGATGTGAAAAAGACGTTTCACGTTCAAAGTAAAACATAATAAATTCCTTTTATCTGTCACATTCTCATTTTGCACAGGGGTCCAGTTGCCCAGTGGATAAAGGCGCTCAGCTAGTAATCAGAGGCTTACTGGTTCGAACCCGTGAGATGAACTTGACAAAGACAAGTAAAAAAGTAGTGATCTTGCGATTGGAGGGTTTCCAGCTTCGCTACAAAAATACAAGAAAGTCGTCCAGAACATCCAACAAATTATACTGACGTGTATACGGGACTGGTGCACGATAAATCTGATCGGGGTTCAATGTCCTGCTGAAGCTTATCGAGGTTGCGTCGGATGCCAGCTCAGGTGTTGTCCTCGTTATCTGACCATGGTTCAAAAATACGAGGAATCGTACCCGTGTCTTTCCTTCGAGATAGGCCCCGAAACGTCACGAATAGTCCACTGTGCAGCTCTAGTGCGACGTTAATTAACCCAAAACCAAAAAACTCATTTTGCCCATTTTTCTCTAAAATGACACCCGGAGCTCCTTCAGAAGCGCAGGGTCTTGTGCGGTATCACGTGTCGCACACCCCCTAAGGACGGCCCTGCATGTACACGTAAACTGAAAAGTTGAGCAGCTATTTAAAAAATACTGAATTTTCACACGTAAAACATTTCATATTGTTAATCGAAAAAATTTCAAATAAAACATTAAATAATTAAATTTCTTAAATAGCGGAATATGTCTTAATAGTCAGGGTGCCAAATCGAAAAGCTTGTTTTGGCGTACGGAGAAAATGTTTTCGTGGTTTCTGATGTAGTAGATGGTGTAGATTTCAGAATCGATTGATGCCACTCTGTAAATCTTGAGCATTTTGAAATATCCAAGATGGCGCCTGCCGCGCACTGTTCGCGAACACTTGAGAAGCTTATTTTGGCGTACGGAGAAAATGTTTTCATGGTTTCTGATGTAGTAAATAGTGTAGATTTCAGAACCGATTGATGCCACTCTGCAAAACTTGAGCAATTTGAAAAATCCAAGATGGCGCCTACTGCGCATCCTTCGCGAAGAGTGGAAAACTTTGTTTTGACAGATGGAAAAAATGTTTTCATAGTTTCTGATGCAGTAAATAGCGTTGATTTTACAACTGATTGATGCCACTCTGCAAAATTTGAAAAATCTAAGATGGCGCCCGCGAGATATTCGTCGTTCATTTGAGTGACGCTGTGATCGACGAAATACATCAGTGTTGCCCAAATCGAAAAGCTTGTTTTGGCGCAGGGGGAAAATGTTTTCGCAGTTTCTGATGCAGTAAATAGCGTTGATATTAGAACCGATTGATGCCACTCTGTAAATCTTGAGCAATTTGAAAAATCCAAGATGGCGCCCATGATAGACATTAAAAAGATGTCCACTTTGGAGTGTGGTAATAGTGACATGTGATACATTTTTCTTAATGGGTTTTGATTCAGGAATCTGAATACAATGTTATTTTTCACATAAAATAACTGTGGAAAATAATTTGGATGTTATTCCAAGATGGCGCCCAAGAGATGGCCGCTTTAAAAATATCCACTTTAGAGTGTAGTAATAGTGGCATGTAAGACATCGTTTGAAATGTTTTGGGGTCAAGGAATCGGAATACAATGTCATTTTTCAATTAAAATTAAATCTGGAATACAATTCAGATGGTATTCCAAGATGGCGCCCATGATGACCACTATAAAAATGTCCCATTTAGAATGAAGTAATAGTGGCATGTAAGACATCGTTCTTAATATTTTTAAGTCAAGGAATCTGAATATATTGTTATTTTTCACTTAAAATGACTGTAGAAACTAATTTAGATGGTAAACTTATGAATTCAACACAAATTATGTACCTGCCATTAATTGATCTATCTCCAACAAATTATGATACAGTATTAATCTCTACGTTGGAAGTCAGGAAATTTACCATAGTTTGTGAGCAGCCATTTGTTGTATCAGAATACAATGTTATTTTTCACATAAAATAACTGTGGAAAATAATTTGGATGTTATTCCAAGATGGCGCCCAAGAGATGGCCGCTTTAAAAATATCCACTTTAGAGTGTAGTAATAGTGGCATGTAAGACCCAAACAGTTTTCAAACTTTGTTCCTCGCCTTGGGAGGATGAATACACTGATGCTCTTCATAGGATCTGTAGGTTCACTAACGGCAGGAAATGGAATTGTGGAAATACCAGAATCAGCATTTGCAGGTGTGTTGAAATAGTTATCAGGAAAGAAGTTTACTGAAAACATTCGTTCACTAAGATTAGTGCCCAAAGAAATGCTGCGACCTATTTTAAATTACATTGGTGCAACTAGTATTGACAAAATGATGGCTAAACTGGGGGATGAATGCTCTTTAAACCGCACAACTAAGTTATGGACCGAATATTACATCAAATCTGTCCAGCTAATAATGAATTTTGTGAGAGCTGAAAGGGAAGTTAATTATTGCCTTTTTCTTAAACTATACGTTATATACTTATCTTTAGACAGTAGGCCATATTTTGCATGTGCAGTCTATTATAATTATTAAAAGTATGCCACTGTTTATGTGATATTCATAGAAAAGATGCCACAAAGATGTTTAGAATTTTTTTTGAAAGAAGAACATGGGATGAGATATATAACTCGTTATTGGAATGTGATATGGTCCGATACGATGATAGATAACAATATTATGTGATATATATATGTTGCAAAAGGATCTTCTTTGACGGGTCTTACACTAAACAGTGCTGGAGTAAAGCGATGGGCTTCAAGTGTACTTGTGAGGAATCAGCCAGAGAAAGATTTTTGCAAAGTGGCAGAACTGGAATTATGCATGCAGCTTTTAAATCCATCAGAGCACAAAAGGCCTAGTACACATTGTGACTGGAAATATTGCATCAAGAAAAATTAACGTTGACAATGCTTTTTAATTGGGTGGTAAATGTGTACTGAAGTTTAAAGACACCCTTCCAAGTGGTTTCTATGACAGTTTTCAGAAAGGTGTTGTCAGCATGGATGAAAGGATGAACCATGGATTATTTGGTTCGTGATTGCGTAAGTCTTCATTTTACTTCAATGCGTACCTGATTTTTTTAAAAGTGAAAAGTCATTGCAACTTACAATTAGTTCCTTCCTTAACCTGAAACAAATGTGATTTTATATAGTTTGTTACATTATTTTTTATATTATCTTAATTATTTTATAAATAAACTACTTGGAGTTCATTTTTCCTACAGTTGCACTTTTGATGAGAACATAAAAAACAACTATTACCACACTCCAATGGGAACATTTTTAAACCGCCATCATGAGCGTCCTCTTGGAATACAGTACTAATTAGTTCTCACAATTATTTTAAGTGAAAAATAACAATATTTTCAGTTTCCTAGATCCAAAAACATTTAAAACTATGTCTCACATGCCACTATTATAACATCTAAAGTGGATGTTTTTATAGTGGTCATCATGGGCGCCATCTTGGAATACCACCTGAATTGTATTCCAGATTAATTTTAAGTGAAAAATAACATTGTATTCATATTCCTTGACCCCAAAACATTTAAAACGTTGTCTTACATGCCACTATTACTACCACTCTGAAGTGGACATTTTTAAAGCGGCCACCTCTTGGGCGCCATCTTGGAATAACATCCAAATTAGTTCCCACAGTTATTTTATGTAAAAAATAACATTGTATTCAGATTCCTGAATCAAAACCCATTAAGAAAAACGTATCATATGCCACTATTACCACACTCCAAAGTGGACATCTTTTTAATGTCTATCATGGGCGCCATCTTGGATTTTTCAAATTGCTCAAGATTTACAGAGTGGCATCAATCGGTTCTGAAATCAACGCTATTTACTGCATCAGAAACTGCGAAAACATTTCCCCCCTGCGCCAAAATAAGCTTTTCGATTTGGGCAGCACTGATGTATTTCGTCGATCACAGCGTCACTCAAATGAACGACGAATATCTCGCGGGCGCCATCTTGGATTTTTCAAATTTATAAAATTTTGCAGAGTGGCATCAATCAGTTGTAAAATCTACGCTATTTACTGCATCAGAAACTATGAAAAAAAATTTCCATCTGTCAAAACGAAGTTTTCCACACTTCGCAAAGGATGCGCAGTATGCGCCATCTTGGATTTTTCAAATTGCTCAAGTTTTGCAGAGTGGCATCAATCGGTTCTGAAATCTACACTATTTACTACATCAGAAACCATGAAAACATTTTCACCGTACGCCAAAATAAGCTTCTCAAGTGTTCGCGAACAGTGCGCGGCAGGCGCCATCTTGGATATTTCAAAATGCTCAAGATTTACAGAGTGGCATCAATCGATTCTGAAATCTACACCATCTACTACATCAGAAACCACGAAAACATTTTCTCCGTACGACAAAACAAGGTTGACCTATTTTTTGGCATTTGGCACCCTGACTATAATTATCATTGAGTACTCAATTTTACGTCACTTTAAATGAAAGCGTGAAAACCTCACACTATTTTTGCTCCATTCGTTTGTAAACATTGCGTAATAAATTTCTTAGGCTTTAGTGTAAACACGCGCATTTCCAACTTATCTTGCTTTTATTTATGTAAGATAAAGAATGATTCAATGTTACTGATACTTCAAACACTTCATCGACACTGTTGCACACAATATTTACATAAGATAACAATTGCACATTAAAATTGACCTAATCAAATTCCAATTACTTGATCTAACTGTTTTGTCTGATTTTTAAGTTTGTAATTTCTTTTAACATACGTTGAAGAAAATATTAGAAATAATACTTTTGGAATAATCTAGAATACTTTTATTTAAGCTTGAAAGCAAATATCTGATTTTTCCGAGGGTAATTTTCTAATACCATAATGGGTTAACATAGAATGCTCCTTTCTATTTTGGTATTTATTTCAATTTGGGATTGACTATGTTTCAACATGTACCGTGTTTTTTGCCAAAAACAAACGCAACATCAGATATCGGAATAACCATAACATAAATTTAATACTTACGTTTTTCTTAAATATAATTTCAATTCACGTTCTTAAATATGATCTATGTACACGTTTTTTTTAAAGGTATGCTCTTTAACAAACTAACCTGATCGTTCCAGTCAATATGTTCTATTCTAACCAAATAGATTACTGTGGTAACCTAGTAACCTTCTAAGTTGTAGTGATGCCAATACTAAGTAAAATAATTATATATAAAATTATAAAATATGTGGTTTTTTTATTTGAAGAGTTTGAACGTGTTTTTTTTTTAATGTGTAGAATTTAAATTGAGTTTAGAAGACTGCTTAAAGGGGGATGAGAAACACCCAACAACTTCAAGGGGGTACCAGCTGTTTCCGAACAGCAATGTGCCAACGTAGGGTCCCGAAATCGACTTTTCAAATTGAGGAGAAAAATCCCAAACTATAAGAGGGTACCAGCTTATGAGCAGAGTGGCGGGTATGTTAGAATGGGCTTTTACTAAGATTTTCTTATTTACTATCAGTAGAAAGATAATAAAATTTTATTATTGTAACCGTTTTTTGTAATTATGTATAGATTTCTTCGCAATCGATATTCGCTTTTTAGCTCAAATTAATGTTACCCCAGAAAAAACATCACAGGGTTGCTACTACTCTTTGGCGGTATTTATCTCGCCAAGGTCACAACATAAAATATTTCTTGAGGTGAAATTCACATATACTCGTTAAAGGCTACAGGTAGAATTCACGTGTCGCAAGGCGGATTTCGTACATGACCTTCGTATCTTGATACCCCGGGAATGACCCAGTTGCGGCCGAAGGGAGCCGGGTTACCATATTTTTTGAAAAAAGAAAAACAATGCGATTTTTCCTTCCCCCTCGTACGATAATGAAAAGAAAGTGTACGCAAGATCGAAAGACAGCCATCTTTGGACACAATGAGTTAACCTTCATTTGTAACACAAATGAGTTTACGCAATCTTTGAAAGTTTCATGCATATCAAATAGTAAAATAAATAAATAACTTTTCCCAAGAGAGCGATAAAGTAAAATATTGAATTGCATTTATGAAAATTGAAGACAAAATAAAACGTTTGTTTGACATAGATCTTTAAGATTTATACTATGTTCTCAGAAGTATAAAAAATTAATCTGATTTTAAGTGACAAAATGTACCTTAAAAACTTTTAAGCACTTTATTGGTTATTTATTATATAAGAGTAAAATATAACAAAAATATCAACAAAAATATTTTGTGGATAATTAATTGGACTATGCTTTAGGTTTATGCGGTAAGTAGTTGGGATAGTACTAAAATATCAAAACATATAAAAATCATACTTATTGATTTTGAACAAGACTAATTTAAAAAATTTAACCCTGAAATACTAACTATGTGTATAATTCCTATACAAAATACTACTATTCATCATGCAATGCATATAAATAACATAAAATATTATAGATATTTATTCTCAAACGGCATTAAATAATTTACAATTTGGATTAATAATTAATTTTTTGACCTGAAACACCTTTAAAATCACCTAATACTTGGAGCATCAGATTGAACACCATATATTACTCTTTTAGGATTATCCATTCCAACACTTTTATTCCCTGAAAAATATAACTATGTACTATTTACATAAATTTGTTTTTGTTCAAAAGGAAATTAGCCGACAATGCGTGTAAAATGTGGTAACAATGCAAAGCTTCTACGGAACGTGGATGGGCGTGGACAGTTTGTTTAACTTCATTTATTGGATATGTTTTGGTTGGCGACTCGTTCCTATTTTTGATGATATTTGCTAAAATTACGTTTAACGTATAATCCTTCTGAAAGTGCTTCAACAAAGCCACATCGTATTTTTTTAGGATGAAATAATTTTATATGTACAATTTATGTCGAGGATACTAGCACCCCCGTCGGCGAAAGTCAGCCTCCGTGCCCACCGCGGAATTTCTGGCGCCACCACTGTCCGAGCAGTCGTTTTTGCCTCTTAACCCCATTTCGGATAGTCGTTTTGAGAGTCTTCTATAAGATTAATTTTTTTTTCACTGAAATTACACCTAAATTAAATCCAAATTAAATTCTGCAAATAATATAGAAAAAAAAACATGTACAAATTCAATAAAACCTCCCGAAAAACGCATTTACAACTTTGTTACATATTCCCTCGTAAAAGGAAATACATTTAAAAGATAAATTTAGTGTGTCCAAAAATGGCCGCATTTCGACCGTGCAAAAATTTTCCTTCCAAAATAAATTATTTTCAATACGAGGGGGAAGGAAAAACAGGTGTTTTTTATCGCTCAGGAAAAAGGTTGCCAATAGCCGCAACTGGAAGTTTCCGGATACCCCATGCAGGTGGTATTACATACGTTTCACGTTAAAAATGTGCAATGTAATCTCAATTATACAGAACATTTTGGCAAGGAAAATTATGGAGCATTGAGCAGTCTATCCAAAATTACAGGTTTGTCAAAAAGATTATTTAAAAGAGAGCTTAACACAAAATAACATTTCATTAAAAAATTAAATTAATTGGCTCTAGAGCACGTTTTGAAAAACGGGTTAAAGTATTTAAAATAATTATTTTAGTGTTTTAAATAGAGGATAGTGGACCAAATTATGGAACAAATATTAGTTTGGGTAGATTTTAATTAAATATAAGGTAATATAGAGAAAGAAATAGATTATAAGAACACAGTGTTCTTTATTTCCACATACTTACGCCGTATAAAAAGAATCTCCCAATATTGCAAAAAATAAAAAAATAAACATGTTTTACGATGAATAAATTTGAAATAAAAATTACGAATATTTTTGAAAGTAGAAAATAAACTATATTTAAGCGAATAAAACTTTCTTTATCGTAGTCCAAATTTGTTATGTAAGATAACTCAATCAGAAAGTAAACAGAATATATATATATTTTTTTTTAACTGTCTTAATATTTAATGTTTTTTATTGTGCATAGTTATAACAATATAATTCTAATGACAAATATATATTTTAACATCTATAAACAAAACAAATAATGCCTTTAAAATTTATATTCAAAAATTGGATAATAATTTTTTTTTTTTAATTCCTTTTAAAATATATCACATTTATTATTTGATTTAAGTTATAACTAAACAATTTTGAACTTGGATAATATTTTTTAAAGAAGAGCTCTACTTACTCGAAATATTTAGCATCCTGAAATGAACGGCAGTTGAAGATGTAGGGTTATTCTTTCCCATTCTGTATTTCTTTATATTCGCCTGGAACTCTTTCGTTCAATACTAGAAGATAACGCGCAAGTTTCTTTATAATTCCGAGATTGGAATGATAATGGGGCAGTAAATTCCTTATAAAAAAAATTGGCACAATTACTGGTGGGAAGTATCTTAATAACCTCAGTGGTAAAAAGTAGGCAGATGTATGCATGAAGCTATTTTCTAAAGCGTCTCGCAGAAAGCAGTTAAAATAGGAATATCATGACCTTAACACATTTCACTATCTGTCGAAACGAAGGCATTCATTCAGTCATTGCTTTGTTTGACAAGCCACGGCCGATTGCGATGTGCGACAAACTGACTTCGAGAAAAAAGAAATTTAACAAATGACTTTGCGTAATTATTTATTTATATATGTATAGGAGCGAGTGTAGATTCTTTGTATATCGAACAATGATACTTTTACTAAATTTCCTCAGGAAATGTTCTCACTATGTAATGCTCTCTGTAGGTATTATTGAAAATGAAGCTAGTATTGTTTTCTCTAAAAAAATTTGGTTGCAGTTTTACATTTTTTAAACGCATTTTAAAGTATTTTGAATTTATAATTGTAGTTTTTTTTAAATGTCTGTACATACACGAAAATAATATATAATGCAAATTTTATTATATATTGCTCTTAAAGACACTATTCTATTTTAATGCCTGTTTTTTTTAATGAATACATCATTCCTTGAGTAGTTCTAATATTTACAAGTTGGAATTTATTATTACCTATTTTGGTTAGATTTTCATAGATTCACGACATTTACATGACTACTAAATGAATTTGATAAAAACGATACGAGAAGCGTTTTCTATGTTACAATTAGAGACCCGACCTTTCACTCTAATCTTGTGCTGTTGGGAGTTGCATTACATAGTCGCCTCTCTGGAGAAATGTTCTAGTCCATTTTTCGTTTTTGAGTTATGACCCAACATCACCTTAAAAAATCTTATCATATTTTCTACCATAAATGTTATTATATTATCATATCTATCATAAACTATATCATAATATCTAAAAAGCTTATTGTCGGTTTAAAAGTAAAACTACGTATATTTAAACTAAAGAGCAGTCGTTGTTGGCGACGAAATCTAAGCAATAAAACTTCTAAATGTGAATGACCTTGGTGATGTGTGCTCCAGATAGGAAAAAGCATTGACCTTGGGTTTCGTGGCCAACAACGGCTGCTAAATCTTTGATTTAAATATACGTGGTTTTTACTTACAAGCCGACGCACATAGGGGTATTTGACCCAAAAATTTGGCCAAAATTATTTTATTGCATTTTCTATTTTAAAATTACATATTAAAATAAAAAATATTGAAATAAGTTGAAAATTCAAACGAGTTACCTCTACAGCTGCAAAACAAGACATATCCAAACAAACCAAGAATGCTTAATTTGTAGAATTACTTATATTGCGTTACTTTCAAACTTTCTAAATTTAAATAGTTTGTTTTGTATATATTTTATCCACCCTTTAGATACTCATTAATAATTATTAGTTTTAGATGAAAATAATTATAATAAAAAATATAATTTTTTTTAAAGTGGAGTTGTCTATTTTTGCAACTATATGTCAGGCATATTTACAAAAAAATAATAAACAACCTATATATTTCTAATTATGTATACAAAGTTATATTTTTTGCAAGAAATTAAAAAAAACATTGGGTTTCTTATAAATTTTTATTTGATTTTTTATGTATTGTATTTCTTCATTTGTGATATCTGCTCTTTCATGTATAAATCTTATCGTGATGGGCCTGAATATCGCAGTGACGATAGTGTAGGATTTTTCCATAGCAATGCATTTTTGTTTTTTAAACCTGTTAATTAAAGAGGCTCTAAAGCAGATTGGAAGATATTCGCATCGGAATCGCAACTATTCTCAAATCTTTGTTTGTACTGTGATTGCTCGGAACCATCACATCCCTATTTGTAAAAAAGTTCTAGCGATTTTATTTCATCAATATAAACGTATTTAAAGCCTCTCACAAATATGTGATTAATCGCTCACTCGTATAAAGCTTGAAGTTGTATTTCGGTACCAGTAGAAATTATTTGATACGTGTTTGGAGCAGGATATCATTATTTCTTAACCTAAAGAAATAGGTTTTTGTCACTAGTTCTTACTACTTCATATCGTTTACGTGATAACCCAGCTTCCACGAAAATTGTCAAAGCACGAATTGGTGTTAGCTGCGACTTTTTTTGTTCAGCAGTGTGGCTAACAAATGCTTTTCTGTATTTGGCTGCTCTTAAGGGAGACTTTGTGATATCCTTTACTACTTTTGAACCCTCGATATTTACAGTTTCAAGTAGTTTCATTTGAGTGGCATAGATTAATTCTTCGGATTTGGCTTTTTCTCTTAGCTCCTTCGTTTTGCGTATTTTACTGCGGTCACTTAACCCATCAAATGATTTCGAAGGTCGACAAGCGATTTTTTTTTGTGGGAATTTCGATTGAATGTTCCAACCATTTTTGGTGTTTCTTTAGAATTTTTTCTTCTGACATATTAACTGCAAGCCATTTACTTTTAAATCTGGATTTCAAGTTATTATACATTTCTTCCCTTAGAAATAATTTGCGTAATATTCTAAGCCATAATATGTTTAAATAATTGTGACACTTAATGATTGTCATTATGTACTTTTATTATTAAAGCAAGTTTTTTATTGCTTTAATTTGTGTCTTATTTATAATGAACCATTTTTTTTTTTTAAAGTCTTGCCAATTTTAAACGCTTTTAACTCAAAAGATATGTTTAGTGGACTACAACCCAATTCAAGACCCTAGGCAATCTAACGAAGCAGATAAAGCGTACAGTTGATATGTGGAATCAAAATCCGTTAAAACACTTCTTATTAAGTAGATTTTTAATAGTACGGAAAATCATAGTTTTTGTACAAGAAAAGCTTTACTCGATATTAATAGATACGTTTTTATTTTGACGGCGCATTTACCAAAGTAATACACTTCTCTACTTTTGCGTTAATTGTAATTTTATTGTTTTCAGACGAGCTAGAAGGTTTCCTCAAATATCAATGCTCAGGAAATAGAATTCAACGCTACTGTAAGGTTAAACAGAGTCAGTGCTAATAAAACGTATTTTTATTCCAGAGTATAGTCATAGTGGAATTATGCAAGAACAGTTTTGGCAAGGTATGGAACCAATTTCTATATAAATTGTAATTATGTTTGTACATACATTCTAATAATGGCATAGTCTGACGGTGTTTGGCCACAATATATAGTGTTAGAAGAAATTATATACTTATACTTGTGTGTTGTGTACCGATAATTTTAGTAAACTGCTAATCTTCACTAAGCATAGATGCAAAATCCAAAATTGTAAAATCCTCAACCTGACGAAATTTTTTTTTTAAAAATTTAAAAATTGCTACCGTTAAACTTTTAAGTATTTATGTCATTTTTTTAATGCAAATTTATTTAATTTTGATTTAAAAATGTAAAAATATTAAATTTTGTTCCCATAACAAATGAGTTAAAAATTATTAAAAATACCCTCGGCAAAATATCCCTCCAATAAAATGGAGAGTATTTTGTCGAAGCTGAAATATGGTTGAAATGTGAAGCAGACTGCTGCACGATTCTGATTATAAATTATCATAGGGCGATCACGTTTTTGTCACTTTAATATCTTAAGTAAAAATCCCGAGTTATTTTTATCTTTTCGTACGCTAACAAAGAAAGTAGACTTGAGATTGCATATTTTTATTCACAGTTGACAACTGAGTTCATGCTAAAATGTGATAAGCGTAGAAAAATCCAAGGTAAGTAATTACAGTTTTTATTAAGACTCATTTTAGTATTTGATTTAGAGATGAAACATTTTATGAAGTAGTGTCTTATCATATCTTTAACTCTGCATTAGGTTCAACGTCTTTAGAGTAAAGGACATAAAAATATTACTTTCTTAAATATATAACTGAAGAGTTGAGAAGAGGTATCATTTTAGAGTTTAATTGAAGAGTTACAATCGAGGTAATTTTTTAGTGTCAAACCTGTGTGAGTTCAAGGTGAGTTCCATTTTTATCTAAATTGTGATAAAATCTTTTTTAAAACCTCCAAATGAAAAAGAACATGTGTACAAAATATTTCGAAGATCAAATAAATAATTCAAACCTATTAATTTTGAAACAAATTTACATGTTAGTCCCAAAACTGCGTTGTATGTCTATAAATTTAGATACCACACTGGTTAACGATTGCTTAGCGGTCAAATGTAAATAGAATTCGATGTCGTAAATTTTTAATCACGAGGTGATTACTTCTCTGAGTCATCTCATCCTATTTCAGATATCATCCATGCAGTGAGTGATCTATCACAATAATTGAGGAGAAAGCGCATTTTGTCCAAAATATCTGAAAATTTTACTATTTTATCATTGAATGTGTTTTATGAATTTTTTATAGTACTAACATATTTTTAACCGACTGAACAGAGCGCCAACCAAAACTTCCAAATAAAACCACCAGAAACTTTAAATTGAAACCGCCAAATCGCGCGCCAAGTCTAGAGGTTATCAATTCGACTGTTATGTATTTTTTTTATTCGTTCGAAACGCGTTTTGTCCTATTGAAATTAACTTGTGAAAATTGGAATTTGAATACGATTCCATGCATTTAGGAAAAGTTATTTGTGTTTTTTTCTTCCACGAATCACTTTAATGTGACAAAACACGTATTTAATGTTTGTTCCACAATCGTTCTGAAACATGATTGGCTGCCGCCGAGTAGCCCTAAGTGACGTCATGTAGTTAGCAACAATTAAAACAGGAAAATTGTATTTTCAACATTAGGCATTTTTTTTTGCAATTTTCCCGAAAAAAAAAACTTTTGCTTTAAATTAAATTTTTTTTTAGTATGTATAACACTAAAAAATAATTTATTTGATTTCTTCAACTATTTAAAATATTTAAATAATAATAATAAAACAAACAAGGAACGATAGTAAAATTTTATTAGAGATCTTGAAATAATAAATACGACAAAAACACGAATGCATAAACGATAATGAGAGATTCTTTTTTTTCTTGAAGATTTCTTGAAAACAGGATCAAAAACTCTTACACAGTAACATTTTTACAAAAGGAAAATATTCAGAGAGGACAATCAGTTTTTGATTCTACGTTTTGTTTACATCTCTTGTAATCCTTCGAAATAAAACCTATAACGGAAAATGTATAACTGCAAAATTTTGCTTTACAATTCTTATTTACATTTATAAATAAAACTAAATTCTTCCAGTGGCGGCTCGCCCACTACAGCAAGTACAGCCGGGCTGCACCTAAATTCTTTAGTGTATTTTAAAACTAAAATCAGATATTTTACTAATTTTCTTAAATGAAGATTAGAATTCAAAATGAAATTTCTACGGTAGTAAACAAAATCTCCGATAAATAGCAAGCATGTTACCGTAATGCACAATTCAGGAGGGGGGAAAACTCCATTCAATCAAACTGCAGCCAAAAGGCGAAATTTGAAATCGGCTGCATCGTTGCCATAGCAACCACTACGTAGTATGGAGATTCCCTCCATGCTAATGCACTGCATTTGTGAGAAGGTACAGCCGAAATGAGTTTTCTTGTTTTAGCTGCACTTGAGGTTTGATATGCTGATTGGCTAATGGGTGAAACGAGAACTTACGAGATTATATCCAAACGGAAATGGTTTTCGTGATACGTTTATCGTGTGCTGTTGTTTCAGGACATGGTCCTGCTGCTGTTTCGTTATGTAAGTTAATATTTAAATTGACCGATTCGCATGTTTAAAAGAAAGGAGGATTGCTTTAATTTCCAAAAAATAAGTAAGTGTTTTCTATTTTTTTCGCATGTTATCATTTCTTAAAAATTGAAAGGAAACTTGATTTGAGTAGTGAATAATAAAGAATTTCCGTTCATGTAAGGTTTTTGGAAAATAGGGGGTGCGGGGGGGAATCACATGATTTCGGCTGCACTAACATTTTAGACCACGGGCCGCCACTGAATTCTTCACTTTTATAAGCTATGCCTTTCGTGTAGAAACAAAAGTTTTCTTCTTGTAATTTGAACATTACTAATAAAAATGGACTGCAAATTGGAAATATCATTTATAATTATTTTTTAACTCCATAAAAATGAAAGATGGAAAATTGAAACTACAACAAGGATCGCAAATGAATGTCATTCTCTTATAATTTTGTTAAAGGTATAATCACATTAAAACTAGTACGTGTGTCCCGCCGCAATCTTCTCATTTTTTGCATGATTTAAAAAAAAAAAACTATTTGTTTATAAGAAAAGTTGATAGTTTAAATTACATAAGATTTCTTCTTAACTTTATTTTGAATAATAATATATAACTTATATAGGTTAGTAGGTTGGACGATGTTGATATTTTGCCATTGCAATTAATCGCCAGCCATTAATCGATATTTTCTGATAAATCTATATTTTCTATTATTCGATATTTCTAAAATATTGATTTTTTCGATAACTACAATGTTGATATATAGATATTTCCAATATATTGATATTTTATTATTAGAATAAGTATACTAGCATTAAGTAAACATAAATATCTAAATCTTTGTGTTGACTTAACCCTTTGCACTCCAAGAACACTTTGCGATTTGTGTTCTTTCTATGGAACAGTTATTCCTCTCTTTACGTTCTTTTCCACAGATTTTTTTTTATACTCATAAAGGGAAAAATATCCTAATCTGTTTTGTATTTGAAAGAGAAAAAGTTGAAAAAAATATTGATGTTCTAAACACAAGATCAAGCTGTTCTCGTTTATTTTAAAGAACAGGGAAACAAAAGAACTGGTCGTTATGTTGTCGCCTGAGAGGCGACATCGGAGTGCAAAGGGTTAATGCTACTTTCGTTTCTGAACTGGATTGTTTTCAAATCAAGGAATAGGTAATTCTGGTTTCTTCTTTATACATATTATTAAAAATATAGATACTCTGACACTTTTGTTAAAGCATTTCTACTCTTACGTTTGTTGCAATAAAGGGCAATTCTTCTAGAGTTGACTTTGGGCATTCCGAGCGTTCTTCCGAACTTGGGTTTCTTCCGTATTTCCGAGTGTACTTTCGACTAATCAACAAATTAAAAATTCGAAATTTTTTTCTTTCCGGAATTTCGATATATATCGAATCCTAAGCCTATAAGGAGCCCCAGTTGCTCAGTTGGTAAGGCGTTCAGCTACTAATCAGAGGATTGGTGGTTCGAATCCGTGAAATGGACTTGACATAGAAAAGTAAAAAAGTAGTGATCTTGCGATCGGAGGGTTGCCAGCTTCGCTACAAAAATACTAGAAAGTCGTCCAGAATATCCAACACATTATACTGGCGTGTATACGGGACTGGTGCACGATAAATCTGATCGGGGTCCAAAGTCCCGACGTCTATTGAAGGCGTTGGGTGCCAGTTCAGGTGTTTCCTCGTCATCTGACCATGGTTCTAAAATAACGAGGTGCATGTATGAATATGTGTGTGTGTATGTGTTCCCGTGTCTTTCCTTCGAGATTGACCCCGAACCGTCGCCAATAGCCCACTGTGCAGCTCTAGTGCGACGTTATTTAACAAAACCAAACCAAAACCAACCCAAGCCTATAAGTAGGTCTGATTAACATAGCAAATGACCACTCTCTTTTTTTAAGAATACTTTTTATTGTTATTTTACAATACATTTATGTACCTATGATTTTCAAGTTATTTTTTCATGAAAATTTTTATTTTCTCATTGTTTCATACAATTAAGGCATATTTCTTATGTTTACAGTAGCTTTCGAAAATAAGCAGCTTATTATTGTTATTTTTAATATCTGTAAGCAATCAATTGCTTGCAAGAATTGGCCAGCGGAGGTCGAATAGTAAAGGCGTCGACTCAGTAGTCAGCATCCGATGTGACGGGTTCGATCCACAGCAAATGTGTAGCGATCTAGTACACGGTTGTCAGAATCGTTCTTTTCGCGCATCGTAAAATATCCACCGTGTATAGCGGGTTTTTTTTAAGCCTTTGAGGCTGAATCGGGTGCCGACTTGGGTGTTGTCCCCGTCATCTGACTATAGCTCAAAATATTAAGGCAGTATTATCGGGTCTGTCCTTCAGGATATATCCCGAAGTATCACCAATAGCCCATTGTGCAACTGTAGTCAGACGTTAATTCAATCAACCAATTAAATAACTTATAAGAATCAGTTTTTAAGCAAACGATTTTGAAATTTCTGTGTTTTGAAAGCATATATATTAATATTTTTTTCTCTCAACTAGCACCATACCGGTAAGCTCGAGCATGAAACATTTTCGTTTTTAAAGGGAAGAATTGTACAAAAGTGTATAATACAAGTATTTATTTTTAATTTCCTGATGTATCACGTAAAAATACCTTGAACGGACAAAAAATTCGACAAATGAGAAATTTTCGTTCGACATTAAATTTTGTTTACCATCAAATACAAATTGTCGTGTTAAAAGAATAACTTGAACTAAACAAATTCCTTTTTTCATTGAAAAATTGTATTCTGCATACTTCATCATCATCATTTCTTATTATGCCCAGGACCGCATAAGACCTTATTCTGCGTGATTCAGCAATCGCATATTTGAATATCATCACTATAAATTGAGATATTCAAATATAATTCAATAATAATGTTTTCTTACTTGTTATGATACAGCAAATGAGAAGCGTTACACCAAACACTGCATTAGAATAGGCTGGGCCTGCTGAATCCAAGACTCGAGATACTATCTCTGTTAAGATGAGGCCGAAAATCTATTAAAAAATTTTGAATTAGTAAAAGAGAATTATCAATATATAATTTTAAAAAAACTTTTTCAGAGTAAAAGTCTTAATAAAAATTATAACAGTCTATTGTGTAGCTCAAGTGCGACGTTGTTACAACCAACCAACAACTTATTGAAGTGATTTCATATTGTATAAAACAAAATATAAAAAATTCTTTTGCTAATAGCCCACTGCGCAGCTCTAGTGAGACGTTAATTAATTAATCAACCAACCAGAACTTTTATTATCTTTTATATTTTTAATATTAAAAAAGGTTATAAAAATTGGTAAAAGTGTGTTTGTATGTTCAAGAAAGAATAAAGTTACATTTACTGCGCAATTTAACTAGTGTACATGTTTCGTCCATTTGTTAAGTAAGTGAGAAGAACCTGTCTTAGAAATAACACTCTCGTATTTTAGATTCTGCGATCGCCAAGGCCACTTTCGTAATATTTGACAATCGTTTCGTTATTGAATCGCTTAACTTTTGACGAAATAATGATCTTAAAATTTTTAACGAAATTAATTTACTCAAATTTCTTTTCTGTGGTATCAGCTGATTTTCGTTTCATATGCGCACATTGCCACAGCACGAACGAGCTATTTTGGTCTAATGGATACCGCACCTTACCAATACCTTACCTGTTGACCTTTACTCGGAACAGAGAGCTCGCTGTTTCGAGTAAAACGTCGATGTTTATTTAAAATCGTCCTCATTTTTGACGGAATAAATTTTGTTAAAAAAAACGATACAATAAGTTTTCCTCGGTTTGACGAAATATTTAATCGGAGCATAGCGCAGCCGTCTGTTTCGTCGAAAATAACGAAAGTTTCTTTAAGAAAATGCATTAGAGGTAAGATATACACACAATTTAGTACTTATTTATAAAATATAGAACAATGTGCTAATTATTAGACTGGATGTGATAATTTATTTTAAAAAATGTAAGTAATCAAACTGCTCAATCTAAATCTAGCACTCAGCACAAACTTCAGTCGTGAAAGTAAGGCCGCTTTTACATTTAACGACACGACACCGATAAATCGTATACGATATCAGCGGCACGATATCGGGGTACGCAAAATACACATACGAAGCCGGGCGCTTTTTCACTAGCCGATACGATAACGATATTGTCGTTGCCGATCAGACGATACAATTTATCGGAACGTTTTATCGTGGGCACGCGCCTTCCCTACTTCATCGTGACGACATTTTGAGTTTGTTTCCGAAAAACTTGTTGCCGTCTGCTATAGTCTACTGTGTTTTTTCTTATTTATATTATCAATATGGCTTTTAAGTTCGATATTGTGAACTTGTGTGAATTAGTGGAAGTAAAGACCTGTATTTGGGATAAGCGAGAACAAGATTGTTCAAGAAAAGGCATGGGAGGCAATATTTAGTCAAACCGTCGCCAATAGCCCACTGTGCAGCTCTAGTGGTTAGCTCTAGCTCTAGCTTTTTGTAGAGGTTCAAATAAAACATAAAAATCTCCTTCAACATGTCTTGCTTTGATGATATCATGCACCCAGAAGCGTTTTGTTATTGATCTATTTTTTTCTCCTTAAATACAGCAAATACAACAATCGCAGTTTGTTATCATGTAATTTGTTGCGATGCGCCATATCGAGAATAGACGTGCTCTCGGCAACAGACGAACACGCACTGAATGTAAAAATTGTCGTTTTCGGCGAACGATATCGGTGCAATGAAAAACTGACCGTCAGACGATACGATAAAACGTTGTGTCGTCCCTTCGCGGTCGTTCACGATTTATCGGTGTCGTGTCGTTAAATGTAAAAGCGGCCTTATCCTATCGGCTAGTGAAAAAGCGCCCGGCTTCGTATGTGTATTTTGCGTACCCCGATATCGTGCCGCTGAAATCGTATACGATTTATCGGTGTCGTGTCGTTAAATGTAAAAGCGGCCTAAGTCGCACAAAGCTGGTAATTCTAAATATCGTATCATATAAAACCCAACCAGTTTTATAATACAAAAAGTATAGTTTGATAAGGAGTACAATTCAGTGATGTAATAATCTAACTTTTAAAAACGTTGGACACAACACGTTTCGAATGTTTGCTTCTAATGTAAATGTACAGCCGCGGAAAAAAAAAACGAACCACCGAAGATTATTTCGTTAGTTTTTATAGTAGAGCTAAACTTAATATACCTTTTTGTAGGGAATAAAGTCTACTATACATTGATATACAAAAAATTTGCATAGGGGACTATCTTCATACTCGAATCCGCACCAACTTTAAAATTTTCAATAGCAACACCTACTTTTGATAGCGCAGAAATGTTCCCCGCCCTCAAAATAATCTAAATATAAATTTTCGTTAATTTCCTACATTTATATGCAGAGATATTAGACGATATGTATCTATCTTATTTGAGGGGCTACTTCCACATTGGACAAAGTATTAGTGAGACTTCGAAATGAAGTACGCTGGTAGAAAATGTTTTGGCGTAAGCCGTTGTTCTTATTTTCCCGTGATTATTCATTCCCCCACTCCCGTATACCCCTCGCCTTTATATAAGAATTTATAATTTTATGCCAACGCGATCACAGCGCTTTTAATTCTCAAAATTAGTAGATTTCTGTTAAGTTCTGCAGATTTTAAATTTGTGTATGACCCCTTAAATGATCATTTGATGCTCATTTAAATATAGCCAAAAAACTACAAAGAGGAAAATCATGAAATTTTAGATATGCATATAAAACGTTTTTCTGAATCCATCACTATCAAAATATAGCATGGTTGCTATTCATAAATTTTATGAATATTAATATCCTGATTTAAATAAAATTAAAAAATATACATATAAATAATGAAAGTGAGTGTATTTTGTTTGGGTTGTTTAGAAGTAACACAGATAAAAATATCATCTTAATAAAATTATTATTTCGAAAGATATGATTAAAAGTTTAAGAAATTCATTTAACATTACGAGTTCTAAACTTTCGATATTCATAATTAAAAAACTACTTAACCAAATGACTTGCAAATTGATATTCAACGATAAATTTTGTCGTAGATTCTAAATATTGAATCAAAATTGGGTGTTGCTATTGGAAATTTTAAAGTTGGTGCGGATTCGAGTATGAAGATAGTCCCCTATGCAAATTTTTTGTATATCAATGTGTAGTAGACTTTATTCCCTACAAAATGGTATATTAAGTTTAGCTCTACTATAAAAACTAACGAAATAATCATCGGTGGTTCGTTTTTTTTTCCGCGGCTGTACGTTATTTTTAACTCTTAACTCACCATTGCGGAAGCATTGAGAAGACACGCGCACACCGATTCTGAGAGTGGATACGTCATTTCCAATCCATACTCGAAGCCAATCGGAAGAAAACTCGTCAAGAAAAACCTTTAAAGAATGGGTCCTTATAAGTACGTAGTTCTTATAATCAAACAATGGAAATACAATCTACTTTACAAATTACTAACAGAGTAATCTGTTTATTTCTGTTCCCACGTAAAATGAAAACAAAATTAATGTAAAAAGTTTTTCAGTTTTATTTTTATTATTTAATATACCTTTCCCATGAAAGTTAATAAATAACAAATATGCACAGTAATATTTGTTGTAGTGTGAAGATCTGGGCACTGTTGTTCGGCGTTTATCAAATACAAATACAAATATTGACGACCAACAACAGGCTCAAGGCCCAACACGGTTGGTCCATCTAGTACCTCTTAACTATCCCCCAATGCATATCTAACTTCTTCTTAAAATCCGTTACTCCTTTACAATTAACAATATTCACTGGCAAGTTGTTCCATTTGTCTATTACCCTATTATAGAAATAGTGTTTTCTCCCTTCCGATTAAAATGAGATTTGTTTAACTTAAACCTTTGACCTCTCGTTCTATCACTCATATTAAAATCTAAACCCTCCACATGCAGTGAACTGCTAGTGAGTGAACTGCTAGTGAAGACCTCTGTATCTTCGTAAGCAAATTCACTGGTTTTAGAGGTCTATCAAAACTTCTTATTTAGAGGTCTTCTGAAACACTGCTACAGATGATTTAAGTTCGTACACCCTTGAACCACTTAGAATGTAGTATCTTATACCTTAAAACACATTCCTTAACAATAGAACGTACAATGTCCTTCCGCGATGACCCAGCGCAAGGCCGTAGCCAGGATTTTTTTTCCTGGGGTGTTATCAGTGACGGTTTAATTTCCGTTGTTACGACAACACGAAGACAAACTTTTCCTTTATAATTTTCGAATCGTATCTAAACAATTTTCAAAACTATTTGATGCAGTTTCTACCTCTATATTTCATAAACTGTTCATGCTAAAATATGCCGAATTGTAGTGTTTTGGCAAAAAAAAAATTTAATTTTACATTAAAACACATTTTAAATGCCTATTCTTTGAAATCCATTTTAACCAATAAAGTGGATAAGTAGTAAAAAAACCTCTAGTTTTGGAGATATACGCAAATTGATTCTATATATAGAAAATATAAAATGTTTGAACATATTTAACATTTCTAGAACGATTTGAGAAGAAAAAATCCACAAGATCCCTTTAAAAAATTAGTTGGGGTACAGTATTGTTTCAACCACGACCATAGAAGGAACTGGTTATAAGCGTTCCAGAAGTTGTAATTTCAGTGCCGAAAGAATCGAGAGTTCAGCCACGGCTGTGGTTCAGCTCACTTCCGTTCCGAACACTCCCAGCCGATGTAGAAAAATAGAATATGATTGGCTGTGACGTCATAGTTAATTTTTATAGTTCTACACCATCGGTGGTATTAGGCACTATAAGTAAATAGTTTTCTTTGATTCAAGAAAGAAAAACAGGACATGAAGGAAGAGGAGTGAGTGTTGAAAAAGAGTATCACACAATTTCGGAGGGGGGGGGGGGGTTGTCCCGTCGGTCCCCACCCTGTCTACGGGCCTGACTCAGGACTCACCTTTACGATCGAATAGAAGTTTTTACTTCTTTCTGGTAGGACGAGTCTACCAATAGGAAATTAAGAAAATTGTGAGATAGCGCAACAAAAGAAAGTAAAAAGTTTAAAAATCCGAACTGTAATATTTTTTTACGAGATTTTAAAAATTAATTTGGAAGTTTGCTTGCCTAGCAAAAGTAAACTGAATGTGTTAAAACCCACGGAGTAAAGAAGAAGGTGGAGGTGTGAACAAGTCTGAAACCGGTTTGCGATGTGAAGTAAGCAATAGCTTAAAAAGTAGGAACTGGCGAAGTGTTTGGCGCTATTCCAAAGCACTACTTTGTACCAGTACTTGGCGATAATTTATTTTTCCCTCGTAGGAAAACTACTGCAAACTAGATTTGTTTGTTCCTAGTTTGGGGTTGCTAACTTAAATCTCATGAAATCTCACCAAATCATCTCCACCTTTTTCTTTACTCCGTGGTTAAAACCTGCTTTGTGTGAGTCAGCAATACTGTTTTAGATAACTTCGCTTTTTAATTCACTAAAATTTTGTTAAAAGTTCAAAATTAAAATCAAATGAACGTCCTGCCGGCAAGCCACAGTGATTGGTGGGACAAAAGTGCTTCCGGTAGGTCCTTCTTGCAGGACTTTAGCCTGTGCGTTTTATCATTAAATCTTCCGAATATGTACGCAAGTCTTTTTTAAATGCATTTTTCAGTTTAGATGTTTTCTGAAACTCTGACCACTTTTGCATACAACACTGTTGAAAATTTTGTTCTAACTAAACTAGAAGTATTTTAAATACTTTTTTTAAACTTTGTATTACATTCGCTAAATATACGTCAGCACATGTTACATACACTAATAATATGTTTTCATTCAATCCCAATTTTCTGAAAACTGTGTTTTTTGTCTTTAAGCACTACTCTTTCATTTACCTTCAAACTTCACAATTACATATAATTACATAAATCAGCCCACAAATTTATTCATCAAACAGTGTAAAGTGGTTTTAGATATAAAAACTGTTGGAATTGTGATAGTTTTTTTTTAAGTATATATCTTTAGAGAATTTTTGTTTAAATAACCTTAACTTTGTATTACATATGCCATGCCTTGAAACCATATGTGCAAAACACTTCAAGGAATACATATACAAGTCATTGATCATTTTAGTTTAATGGTATATTTTTTATGTCTACGTAAAGACCAAAAACATAGTTTTGTGAAAATGAGGATTTAATAAAAAAATTCCGTGTGTTTAATGCATGCCATATAATGTTTAAAATGTTATTTAAAATACTTCTAGTTTAGCTACAACAAAAATTTAAACAATGCTGTATGCGGAAGAGCGTAGAGGTTTAGAAAATATATAAATATCAAAATCCATTTTAGCAAAATTTTGCGTGCGTCGATCCCTTTAAGGTTTGAGTTTTTTATATGATAAAAATAATCCATATTTTCAAAATGCATTTTATCTGGTTCGAATATACAGAAAATATATCGTCCTGGTATACTATTAAAAAAAACAGTTATCATAGAACACTCAAAATCGTCATTTGGTCATTTATGTCTTTGATCGGCAATGTGGAAGCGTTTAACTTCTGAGACGTCTTTAGCGACGTGTGAATTTTTTCAAAATTGTAAGGTGGTTTTCCCGGCAACATATTTTAATATATATTTCAAAATGCACACATTTTCAAATTTTTAATTTTTTTTTTTATTATTATTTTATTAGAGATAGCTTTTAAATAATACCCTAATGCTTTAGATTTAGAAGAAAAAAAATCAAAATTTGAGTATTTACATGAATTTAAAAGTTATATTTACTGCTAGGAAAACTGGAAATACAAGGACTAAAAAAGGTTGTAACGGTCAGAAGGTTAACTGTTCTCTGTGATCATAAACAAAATTTCAGTAAGTGAAGAACATGGGTTTTTACGTAAACGGTTCCAAATACCTCAAGCTTCCACGAATCGATGTTGTCGAGCTGCGTTTTCAGCAGAAGTGATCAACCTCTACCTTCGAGCATGAATGGACTGTAGTAGAGCGAATATGACGTCATAATCGTCTACTGTAATCAAACTACTGCAGCCAATTTAGCTTTCATTTGCTAATAATATTAATTTTCTTCAGGCATAAATTTTCTCAACTCGGGGATTTTTATAATATAAAATATGAAGAATTTTATCGATCTGCATCTTCGAGTATGAATGGACTGTAGTAGAGCGAATATGAAGTCATAATCGTGAAACCAACATGTCAGACCGAATGGCCTCAGACACGTGACTTCTTTTCAAAATTATGAATTAAAAAATACTTGCCTTGAATTGGGAAATGTGTAACAGTGAAAATTTATGAAAGGAATGACGTAATTAACCACGTGTTTGAGGCCATACATGTTGGCCTCACTTTGATTTTATCGAGATTACAAAGATATATTTTCTCTACTATGAAGGATCCATGCTCGAAGATCTCTACTTTACCTATTCACCAAAATTATATTGCTTGCAACTCAATATGGACATATTTCCTGCATCTGTTATTAAATTAATTATATTTCTATTTCCATACAAAGAAAATACCTTTTTATCGAAAATACCTTTTTATTGCTTAACATTTGATAAATTAGTATAGAATTTTCAATGATAAAATGTATGTTAATTAGATATTGTGTAACGTCATTTTGTATTATTTTTAGATATTTTGTAACGCACTCGACTTTCACTTTCCAACTGTAGCGTACTGTCTTTATGTTTGCGGGGAATTTTCCCGGTTACCGCTCAATTGTTTTGATATCATTTAATCCTTTCTCTAGATAAAGGAAAAGATACAAAATTCTTTCGCGCAGTTTAACAAAAGACAGGAAAGTGAAGACTATGTTAAATGTTTAAACGTAATGCGTCAAGATTACCTCTATAGATTCAAGGGATTGTCGTACTTCTCAGCATAGAGTCTAGTTCTAAAATGTACCAAAAGTTAAGAAAAACCTTTTAAGTAAATAAGCAATGGATTTAGGTAGTTTAATTTTTCCTGGGTTGTTTACAAATGATAGTTTTCCTAGGAATCCGCCAAATAGATATCATAAGAGATATCTTGTCAAAGGTAGAGTACAGATTTTTTTAATACTTTGTGATAGGTTTTTGTTTTGGAAGTATTCAGCGCACATGCATTTTTTAAAAACTTTTTAAAAGTACTTATATTTTAATTTTATTTTAACAATAAAATATTTTTTTTAAAAAATACTCAACATGTTCATAAATTTAAAAGAAATTAAAGTAAATTATTTTTTATTCCAGTATTTAATAAAATAATACTTTTAGAGCTTTTAAATTTTTCTTAAATTTTTTTGCTATTACTACTTCTAAAGCTAATCAAGTTCAACATAATCGTTTGTTTTATCATCTAATAATAATAGGTTGTCAATTAAAATTCACTCGTACTTTTAATAAAAATTCTTTGGTGGAAATTCAGCTCATTGAAGGATGCAAATAAATATGATATAAATAAGTCTATAACAACTTTTTCTATAAAATATTAAACAAGGAGATGCAATGAAATATATAATTTTATCTAGAATATTAGTAATTTTTTTTAAATATTTGTTATCAGATACATTGTGAACATTTTTTGAACAATTGTTGCATTATTCAAGTAACTTTTAAAACAAAATATAATAAAAGTAATGATACCCATATATGGCTATTGACATGAACTGCACCCATATCTCATTCACCAACAGTAAACAACTGAAGAGAATGAAAGTTAGTAGACTTGCTATGCATATCACCAGCGACGTCTCTCTATAAACATAAGAAATATTGATTTCAGTTAAAAAATACACAAAACTATCAAAAACATTCGAAATATTTTACGTTTTAAAAGATAAGTCATAATATTGTAAATCTGATATTATCACCAAATTAGTCGTTTTCATGTAGTTAACTTTAGTTTTTCCCACTTTCATAAATTTTAGCAAACGAGTTTTTAGTATTACAGTATGAAAATTCCGTACAAAACTATGATGATTCATATTTATCGAGATTTCGCCGACTTGACTTATGTCAGCTATTGAACTGTACTCTCGTTATACTAAGGGAAGAACGGTGATAGAAAAACCTTAAAAAAAACGGGATAGACCCTTCGATAGTCCCTTAGAAACTTCGAGATAGACCCCGAACTGTCGCCAATAGCCCACTGTGCAGCTCTAGAAAGACGTTAATTAACCAAACCTTAAAAAAAACATTAAAAGGTCATAATAATGGGGGGGGGGGAGGGTAAAATTTGTTTGTACGAGGGCATTAACATTGTGAGCCCAGTCGTGCGTTCAGAAAACCAATTGTTGCATAACCACATGTAAGATGGTATTCAATCACATATTTTATAATACGGTTCATTTGACATTTCGTAAAATATTTTTTTCTATTAAACTTATAGTGGTCGCTTAAATAGCAGATCCAAATACACGGTCATGATGGTGATCGTTTTGGCCTCGCTGTATTACGCGTTCTGCTACGGATTAAGAGGTTCCACGATCCTCCGTCCTTCGCAGCAAACTTTCATTGTGAATGGACATAATTTGTAGTTTCATTTTATAATGCGATTCGCATTTTAAAGTATCAGAAGTGCGACATTTCTCAAGTTTCTGTTTCTGTTACCCTCAATAAAATAACATGTGATCCCAAAACAATATTTTGCTATTTCATTTCCTGAACAACAACCTTCTCATTCAACTGATAGCGATTTTTCCTTCTGGTATGTGTCGTATTATATTTCTCTACAACTTCGAAAACAAAACGTAATTTACGAAAAAAAAAAACATTCCTTATCAATTTTTGACCTTTAGGTCAATTTATATACTGATTTCATTTAAACCCATCTCAAGAGCATGTAAAACCGGAATGTCGACTAACTCGTTAAGCTAACTAAACCATTCGGCTTTTTCGGAGATTTTTTTTTTAATCAAAGAATGACAGCCGAACAGAGCCCGATTAAGACATTGAAGCAAGGGAAGCCCGCCTTTAAAGGAAGGCCCCATTACTCTCAAATAGACCCTGGAACATCCAATCGAACTTTTACAAACACTATAACCATTGCCCTTAATGGCATTCAAATATAACATATTATTAACAATATAATAAAATACATTAATAAGTATTCCTAATATTCTGTATGTTTTGATTTATTTTTAATATTAGAACAAATTTAATACAAGTTGCAATTTTTGTTTACTAAAGTTTACAATGCAATTTTGTTAAGGTAAATTTAATAGTAAACTATGTGATGGATGTTCAATATTTACATAAAATGTGTGATTTGGGGGTCCCTCAAAAATGTAAAGTGTAAGCCTGGGCTTCATCGGCCTATTCGGTATTCGGGCCCTGATTATAATCATACTTGTAAATATTGATTTTAAATATGTCCCGTTTAACTGTTATTGAAAACAATTCGTTCAGAACTTACTTGAACATTTTCGTGTAATCTAGAAAGCACCCGGCGATTACGGATCCTACCAAACCCGCCACGACAAACACCAGTCCCATCCATCCTATTTCCACTTCTTTGTGCTTCAAAGATGTGAATGAAAGTACTTTAATATATAAAATATAGTTCAGATATAGTACTTTAAAATAATACTTGCGGCGTGAATCCGCTTTACCCAGGTTTAATACTTTCAGTAAGAAATAATAATTCCAATAAGAAGCAACAGATACTTTTACGGCAAAGAAAAATAATATATAATTTATAATTTTTATATTTTTGCGTGATGCATGTTCACATTTAGATCTCTCAATTAGAAAAAGAATCATCAAAATCTGGATACAAAACTCGTAACTTTTGTAGAAAAGATAAATTGTTTTGGATAATTTTGTCCAATAGAAAGCAAAAATCCTTTAAATTTTATAAATAAAAAGTCAAAGATTATTTTGTTAAAAAGAATGTAAGAAAGTAAAATCGTGACTTTTATATTTTTATACGCACCAGAACTCTCTTTAAAAAAGAACAATCAAAATAAATCTATTATCTGTAACTTTTAATTGAGAAGGGTTAGGGAAGATTTGATTCAGTTGTTCAAATTCATCAAACAAGAAGATGTGGAGGGTTTAGATTTTAATATGAGTGATAGAACGAGAGGTCATGGGTTTAAGTTAAACAAATCCCATTTTAATCGGGAAGGGAGAAAACACTATTTCTATAAAAGGGTAATAGACAAATGGAACATCTTGCCAATGAATATTGTTAATTGTAAAGAAGTAACGGATTTTAAGAAAGAGTTAGTTATGCATTGGGGGATAGTTAAGAGGTACTAGATAGACCAACCTTGTTGGGCCTTGAGCCTGTTGTTGGTTGTCAATATTTTTGTATTTGTATTGACTTTTTTTTTACTTGTTTTTTCTTAATTATGTCTAATATGAAGAAAAATATATTTTCTGACAAATAAAGAACGTACGAAGTGTAAAATCTTAAAATTTTGTGCATATACAGGGGTCAGTACTACTGGATAACTGCAAAATTGGCATAAGATTGGTTTGTATAAATATTTTATAGTTATCTAGTTGTTGTAGTTATTAATTTGTAGTTATCTAGTAGTAGGACTGACCCGACGATATATACATATATAATATTAAACTTCTAACAAATCTTTTATTTAAATATAAAAAATACTTTAAAAAAAATTCTTACAGCAAAAAAGCGAAGTATCAGATCATTCAAAGTTGTTGACAAAGCGAAATACGAGCCAACCATAAGACCTATAACACAAAAATGGGAAATTTACAAAAATATAAGTACACCAAAAGCAATTGCATATCTTAATTTTAATAAAATCCCAAAAGGTAAACAATCATTCAAAATATTTTCATTTCATCTACAAACGTTAAGTTATAGAAAGAATGCTTGTAAAACGTAAATATGCCTTACTAATTGGCGATAAATCATTTATTATAGAAATAATTTCCTTCACTCACCATACATTATGAAAATCAAGTCAAAATTGATATTCTTGAACATGCTCAAGACAATTTGCTTGTAGGGCTCTTGTCTTGTGTTCCTCTTTTTAGCTTGAGACAGGCTTGGAGGAACTTTTGGAGCATTTTGGAAGGCTGAAATAGAATAAGTATTCTATTGAAATATGCAGTTTAACCTTTTGCACTCGTAATTATGATTTAGAAAGTTAGCAAATAACTAGGAATTTTTTTTCATGTTCGGTCAAGATGAATTTTTTTGATGGAAATGTGTTCCAATTTAACTAGAAGGTTTACCATCCTTAAATCAAAATTTTTAAAATATAACCCCTGAATACACCCCTTGACCTAGGATGGAAATGTAGCCACATAATATTTTATTTTTCAATGTGTAAAAATAATTTATTGAAACTACTAAGAATACTTAAGTATATTACACTACACCGCATTAAAAATCTATGAAATGTAATAATATAAACAAACTATATAAACAATATTTAGGGGCGGAACGTAATGCCGGCACCTCCAAAATAGCAAATCAACTTAGAAATACTTCGAACAGAAATGTTTTGGTTAAGTTATCTCAGTTTGCCCAAAGAATTTCTATTTTCTATAACTAGTAAGAAGTAAGTAACTGTAATAAAACTAACTAAAAGACAATGTTATGTACCATGCGAGCTGCGGAGACGAGAGACGATCGGGAATTGGCATCTTTTCTCTCGCGCGTTGGCGCACTTGGCGCTCTTTCTCCTCACGGCATACTGGCAAACCTTCATTCGGAAGACTACGCTCGTTCGATAAGGGCGTTTTTTAGCATGGGTCTAGGATGACCAAACTCACCGTCTCTCCGTTTCCCGGCTCAGAATGACCGGTTGCTTGCATAATCTCTTTCTAATAAATCGTTTGTTACCAAAAAGCTATACAGTCCATTTTAATTAACCAGCGCCGGTACTCTAGAAGTAGTACGTAACATGGTCCGTCGAGCCGGAGTGTTTTGATTTTGAGGAAACGAAACAGTAGCAAAAAGCAAGCTTTAGAATTTAAAACTAAAATGTCATTAGTAAAGTAAGGACCTTGGACTTTTTCGCACGAGCTTTGAACTTTTTAGTGTAAACGTTGGACTTTTGGTTTCGATTATGGACTTAACAGCACTAAACCGAAAGCGCGGCCTGCTCAAAGGCCAAATAACAAAATTGTCAACGTTCATAAAGGAAGAAGCCAGTTCAACGAGTGAAATCGGCTTAAATGTCAAGATAGAAAAAGTTAAAAAGATCAGCTCTCAACTGGAAGAATTGCATTTGGAGTATCAACAGCTGATAAAAGATGATAAAGATCTCACAGAGCATGAAGATATACTATGCAGTTTGGAAGACGATACTGAAAACATTGAGGTAAGCCTGAATGAACTTTTATACTCCTTGAATATTAATGCTTTGGGCTCGCCTAACACTCAAAAGAGAATAGGTGATGAGTCACCGCGTAGGGTAACAGTAAAGTTACCGGATATACCACTTCCAAAATACGCCGGATCTTACGCTGATTGGAATAATTTTAAAAAGCAATTCACATCGTTAATTGAAGAAAATGAACAACTAACCCCCCAACAAAAACTGTATTATTTGCAATCGGCCTTGGAGGGTAACGCAAAGGACATTCAAACAACTGAAGATTCGTATGACTCTCTTTTTAAAGCGCTTGAAGAGCGATACAACAACAAACGCATGATTGTGAACTGCCACATTAATGAAATTATAAATGTGCAAAAATTAACAATAGAATCTTCAAAGGAGCTTAGATCGTTGCTGGATAAAGTGCTCAAAAACGTCAGAGCATTAGAGTCGATCGATTTTAAGCAAAATGATTTAAGTAGAGCTATTTTAATTAATATATTGTTGAGTAGAGTTGATCAAGAAACGCGTAAGCAATACGAAATGTCATTAAACTCTAATAATCCGCCCCAGTGGGATGAATTTATTGAATTTCTAAAAATCAGATGTCAGTTATTAGAGAATGTGCGGCCAGAAAAAACATATCCCTTTAGGCCCAAAATAGTAAATAAAGCAAATAATTTCATGCTTAGCAGCAATGGTTTAAAACCATGCGTTTTTTGTAAAAACATGCACTCTCTCTTCAAATGCGTGGAATTTCAAAAACTAAATATCAATGAAAGATTTGACTTTATCAAACAGCAGAAGCTTTGCTTTAATTGTTTTGGAACTCATAGAGTATCAGCTTGCAAATCTAAGTTTAAATGCAAACATTGTCAGAAGATGCATAATTCACTTTTACATAATCCCGCACCTTCGCACGATCCGAGTACATCAAAAGAGGTTACTCGTGCTCAAGAGGCTTCAACTGAAACCGAGGAAATAAATCAACAGTCTGTTTGTACAACAGCTGCTTCTTCTGATGGTTCAGGATTGCGCAGCAAAACAGCGTTATTGCCCACTGCCATCATTAAGATTAGAAATTCGCAGGGAATAAAAATACCAGTTCGATGTCTATTAGATTCAGGCTCCGAAACCAATTTTTTGACACGGGATTGTGCCATCATGTTAGGACTAACTCAAGTAAAATTCCGATCCTCAATATACGGATTAAATGGACTAACAACTGAAATAAAGTCTAAAACTAATTCTTTAGTATCTAATAAAAAAGAGGACTTTAAACAAAAAATGGAATTTCTAATTGTCCCACGAATTGTGGCCAAAACACCTTCATCTCTTATTGATTTTCCAGCACATTCCTTGCCTTCAAATATAGAATTGGCTGATCCTGAATTTTCAATCCCTCGGAAAATTGATGTACTGTTGGGTGCCAATGTATTTTTTGAGATATTGAAATCAAATCAAATCAGACCTCCTAATAGCAACCTTATTTTACAAGAAACCAAGTTTGGATACGTTGTTAGCGGAGAAGGTTCTTTCAAGTCCAATGACGCATTGCATTGCGGACTTTCCGTTACAAATGACAATCTTGATGAAATATTAAAGAAATTTTGGGAAATCGAATCCCTAGAGGAACCTGTAATGAAAGGGCAAGAAGAAGAGTTTTGCGAAACACATTTTCTGCAAACACACAAAAGAGAGCAGGATGGGCACTACACCGTTAAAATGCCCTTTAAAGAAAATCCAACTAGTTTGGGAAATTCAAAAGATATTGCCCTTAAAAGATTAAATTCGTTATGGAACCGTTTGGGAAGAGATGCTCAGTACCTATCTTTGTATAAAGATTTTTTAAAAGAATATGAGGATCTCGGTCACATTATAGAAGTTAAGGACAATAGCGAAAAAAGTGGTCAGTACTACATTCCACATTTAGGCGTTCATAGACCTGACAAGAGCTCAACAAAATTGAGAGTAGTTTTTAACGCATCAAGCCCTAGTTCTAATGGAAACTCACTGAATTCCTTGCAGTATAATGGTGGAATCATACAAGACGACTTATTCTCAATCATACTACGTTTTAGAAAGCACCTAATTGCATTCACTGCAGATGTTCGAATGATGTATCGTATGATTTGGGTGCATCCTGAGCAAAGATGTCTTCAGCGAATCCTTTGGAAAGAAGGTGTTGACAAGCCCGTGAAGACGTTCGAGTTGGCTACAGTAACATACGGCTTGGTCAGCGCTGCGTATCTAGCAACCAGAGTACTAAAGCAACTGGCTTGCGACGAAAAGATCGATTTTCCCCAGGCAGCTAACGTTGTTGAAAACGACTTTTACATGGATGATGTTCTCTCTGGTGGTTCTAATCTCGAGGAAACCAAGGAATTGCAGCGACAATTAATTCAAATGATGCAAAGAGGTGGCATGGAGCTGCATAAATGGTCTGCAAACCATCCTGAACTCGTTAGCCAGGGTTCAGCAATTTCTGAAGGCTATACTTTTGCGAAAGAAACAAAAGTTCTAGGACTCTTGTGGTGCCCAGATAAAGATCTTTTCTCTTATAAAGTGACTGTGGAGCCTTCACCAGTGCTAACAAAACGATCAGTCTTGTCAACCATTGCTAAGCTTTTCGACCCCCTAGGCCTCCTAGGCCCTATTATCACAAAAGCTAAAATCTTCATGCAACAGCTTTGGTCATTACCACTGGACTGGAACGACTCCCTTCCTAAAGAAAAGGCTCAAGAGTGGGAACAGTTTTTGTGTTCTTTACCTTCAGTGCATAATATTAAAGTGCCAAGATGTGTTTTAGGTGAAAATTTGAATGTCTATGAAGTGCACGGTTTTGCAGACGCATCTGCAAAAGCATACGGAGCAGCTATTTTCATTAAGTCTTCATCTTCGAGTGGTGAAATTCAAGTCAGTTTACTGTGCAGTAAAAGTAGAGTTGCGCCCATCAAGCCCGTCACTATTCCAAGGCTAGAGCTCTCTGCAGCAGTATTACTAGCGCAGCTTTATAACAAAGTTGCAAGATCCATCAAGCTTGAGGTAGCAGAGAGCTACTTTTGGTCAGACTCTACAATCGTGCTTGCCTGGCTAAGAGGTGATCCAATGCGCCTCAAGACCTTTGTCGCCAATCGAGTTGCTACAATTAAGCAGCTCACAGAGGTCCAGCAATGGCGTCATGTGCAGTCTGAACAGAACCCTGCAGATCTCATCTCAAGAGGTCTAGATCCAAAACAGCTAGTGAACAATAGTTTGTGGTTCACTGGTCCTCTATTTCTACGAGAACCTCATGTGCCAAATGATGCAGTAGGTCCACCTTCATGTGAGTATTTCAACGAGCTCAAAAATCCCAAGAATAGTGATGAGGGGCATTTGGCTCTTACTGTAAGCACCAGTGGTTCACTTGCAACAACTTCATCTTCAGTTTTGTTAGAAAATTCTTTAAGTGATTATATAATGAGTATCTCTAATAGTTATGTTAAAATTGTTCGTATTTTAAGTTTTATCTTTAGGTTTTTTAATAATGTGAAATATCCTATGCAAAAGAAAAAGGGACCTCTTGTATCTGAAGAGCTTAAAAGGGCTGAGATTGTACTAGTCAAATGGGCACAAGAAAAGGAGTTTCATGATGAGTTAATTGATTTAAATAAGGGTAAACAAGTAAAACCCCAAAGTAAAGTGAAATCTCTTAATCCCTTTCTTGATGATGACAAAATTCTGAGAGTAGGTGGTAGGTTAAATCACTCTAATTTAACTTATCAACAAAAACATCCAGCTCTTTTGCCAAAGGGTCACAAATTTACCAAAATAGTTGTGGAATACTTCCATAAAAAGTTTCTTCACATTGGCCCACAATCCTTACTACATTGTGTTAGGCAACAATACTGGCCACTTAATGGCAAAAATCTATGTAGAAAAATAGTTTATGATTGTGTTACTTGTACTAGAAGCAATCCTGTTGTAGGTAATCAATTAATGGGAGACCTTCCAACTAAAAGAGTTAACCCTGCACCCCCATTTTCCAATACTGGTGTCGATTTTTGCGGACCTTTTCTTATTAAGTACAAGGGTCAAAGAAAAGGATCTTTGAGCAAAATCTATGTGTCTGTTTTTGTTTGCCTGGCAACTAGAGCTATACATCTTGAAGTAGTCTCGGATTTAACTTCTAACGCCTTCATTGCAACTTTGAAGAGATTCTTTGCTAGGAGGGGTTTATGCTCCTCGCTACTATCAGATAACGGGACAAATTTTGTGGGAGCCAGTGCTGAAATTAAACGTTTGCATAATCTTGTTAGGAATCCCGACGAAGTTTTGGCTAGCTATTTGTCATCCGAAGGCATAGAATGGAAATTTAATCCTCCTAGAGCTGCACATTTTGGAGGAATTTACGAAGCGGGTGTCCGTTCCTTTAAATTTCACTTGAAAAGAGTTATGGGTAGTGCTAATTACACATATGAAGAATTTCTAACGGTAGTTGTGCAAATAGAGGGAATTCTGAATTCAAGGCCAATAACTCCCTTGTCTTCTGACCCCAATGAGTTGGAAGCCTTGACTCCTGGTCATTTCTTAGTGGGTCGACCTTTAAATGCATTGTTAGAACCAGATCTTTCAGAAACCCCAGACAATAGATTAACACGTTGGCAGCGTTCAACTAAAGTTACACAGTATGTGTGGAAACGTTGGCATCGCGATTATTTAAATCATTTGCAGCAAAGAAATAAATGGCAATTCACCAAGGAAAATGTTAAATTGAACACTGTGGTGATACTAAAGGACGAAAACTTGCCTCCATGTAAATGGTTATTAGGTAGAATAGTACAGTTATTTCCAGGTGTAGATGGGAAAACTAGAGTTGTGCTAGTACGTACCAAAACTGGTACTCTAAAAAGACCTATAACCAAACTGTGCATTTTACCAACTATGTAATGTTAAATGTAACTTTATAATATTATTTGTAACTTTGTATATATCTTATGTCTTGTAAGTTTATGTATAACCTCTTTTTGAATGTTTCACATTGCAACGCCGGGCGGAATGTTATGTACCATGCGAGCTGCGGAGACGAGAGACGATCGGGAATTGGCATCTTTTCTCTCGCGCGTTGGCGCACTTGGCGCTCTTTCTCCTCACGGCATACTGGCAAACCTTCATTCGGAAGACTACGCTCGTTCGATAAGGGCGTTTTTTAGCATGGGTCTAGGATGACCAAACTCACCGTCTCTCCGTTTCCCGGCTCAGAATGACCGGTTGCTTGCATAATCTCTTTCTAATAAATCGTTTGTTACCAAAAAGCTATACAGTCCATTTTAATTAACCAGCGCCGGTACTCTAGAAGTAGTACGTAACAGACAATAAAAACAACAAAGAAACTACAAAAAAGAAACAAAATAAAAAGCACAACATAAAGAAACAATTACATTTTATAATTCTGTGTTTTTCCTATTTCCTATTTCTATGGCGACATACGAACGCAACGGTACAGATGCGATGTCCCCTGTACGGGGACATGCGAGCGCGATGGTAAAACGAGTGATGTCCCCCATACGGGGACTTACGAGTGCAAAGGGTTAAAGTACTAAAATGTCAATTTATTGCAAATCATTTTATTTTGTAATTAAAATTCACATAAGGAATAAAGTTGTTATAGGAATATCAAGTAACTTGTCATATTGTAACTTTTGCAACAAATTAAAACATTATTATTTTTTTAATCTCATTCAAATTGCTATAGTTGTTATACTTACTAAACGTAACAAGAATGAAGACAATGACGTTTACAGCGGTGAGTATGTACGCTACGTTCCCCTTACCAGCGCTAATTAGATCCTTCCGCGTGCAATCGCTGGGGATCATAAGAGGAGAAAAAATAAAACCCAGAGCAACTCCAAGCTGAAGAAGAAAAAAACTTATTGAACTTCATTTTGAGAGAAAATCTTAATAGCCATATTAAAAACAAATTTTATCAAATTTTCTTAATTACTGAGATATACTGATTGACAAACATATTATGACCACGTGACGTTTATAAGTAAATAAGTTATGACCAGTGGCGGATTTAAGACAAAAGGCCCAGGCGGCAAAAATGTTTGAAGAGGGCCCGTTTTCTAATAAATAATTTAGGAGCAAACATTCAAAAAACGTGTTTTGTTTTTTTAAATTTCTAAAAATAGGATTATTACCTCTTTTGAACTTGCTTCCGAATTTTTAATAGAACTTAACTATTTTATTTGTCCAAAACACGTTTTATCCTTTGAATTTATCTACCAAAGTTTGGAATCTGTAGATCAGTCAATGTAGTAAGAAAAAGTTATTTGCGGTTTTTCCCACGAACTCTTCGAATTCTATAAGCGCACTTAATGTGACAAAACACAATTCGAATGTTTGTTTCTAAATGATCATTTTCTATAATATTAACAAAAATTAATATTTTGCTCGACGCAATTATTCCCCATTTCGAGAACAGCGCAACTGTTCCGCAGCCCCTTGCATCAATTGCGCTGTGTTGTAATCTCGAAAATAGAACTTTTCGATATTTGTAGCTAAATAAACTTGATTCGTCTAATTTAACAAAACAAATAAAATATTTTACAATAAAAGTTCGTAAATATGGCTTTATGCCGTATTTTAGGCCTCATTGTCCAGTTTTAATTTTCTTACAAGGAAACGTACCACATTCTGAGAAACACCGAAAATGAAATTACCAAAAGTAATAGTTTTTTTTTTTTACATTATTCTTATATTTACTTTTTACATTTTTAACGAAGTGTTGTAGATATTCATATAAATATCTGAAATGATGTTTATTTCAGCTACTTAAATGGATACATTTTATAAATAGTTTTCAAACTTAAACTTTTTCTGTTTAGGAAACATAAAAAGTTAGTAATATAAAATATATATACGATTTTGCATGAGTCAGAGTTTATTGAGTACAAGAAAAGTTTAATTGTATAATGTTTTGAATAAATATAAATTATCAATTTAAATATTAGCAAATGAAATAAATAATAAATTGTTAACAAATGAAATAAATAATAAATTGTTGAATATATAATTATTCAATTGATGCAATAAAACCATTAGAAATTTAGACTATATAAACCGTATTTTCTTAGTATTTACAATAATTCGCTACATTGAAATTGCATTTATTATATGTAATTTATATATTATTCAAGATTAAAATGAGCTTCGACTTATTTCTATACATAAACATTCTTAGTGTTATTGACTTAATGGTGTATAGCAAAAACAAACATTTTAATTAGAGTCACTGCCAATTGATTAACATAATTACAAAAGCCCATTTCATTAGGAAAGATGTTATGATTTGTAATTGATTTTTAGAATATAGAAATATTTACTTACTTGCAAAACAGTAAAATATGCTGATGTAAAAAACCTCCTACATTTGTTATTAGTACTAAAAAAATTACTTCCTAAATTTACCGTCTTACTCTGAAATAAGAAGCTGTGAAATGGAAGCTGTTCGATCTCATAAATTAGGGATTTTTTTTCAAGTAGTCCCGTACGACCTCACGGGGCAATGTAGTTGTAGTGTAGTCCATTCTAAACCTCCACAAGCATAAAATGGCAATACTCATGTCACAATGGAAAGAGCATCTGTCAACCAGTACGGCCAAGTGACACTAATTACAAACAGAAGAGGACGAAGCGAAGTAGACCATTACAATTCCCCGAAAAGCAGTCCTTTGTGACCCTTGACCCTGACACATGTCTTGCTACAATTCCGACTCACGGATGCCTTTCAAACGAAGTTGGCAACATAACAGGTGCTTTGGACACCTCCCTGTTTGGACAAAAGGGCATTTGACTAATGATACATACAAATCGTCTTCGAAAGGAAACTATTGAAAAAGGTTTGCAAGCGATTTCATTGTCAAAGCTACGACAATTCATTCTTCTCCTGTTCTTTTCAAAACGACCTCTTTCCCATTCCAAGCGCACGTAAAACACGTTTAGGAATAAACAAGGGTTTCCTTTCCAAGGCGGATTTTTGTACAAATTCTCTATTCCTACAATTGGTATTTAAAATGAGATTTTTTTTTTTAAAAGGTAGAGGGGATTATTATATTAGGGAGGGTGACTCAGCCCCTTCAAAATATTTCTTGAAGGGGGCTCTAGACCTTTAGCCCCCCCTAAGCATATGCCCGGGATTGATTAAAAAAATTCATTACTATAGGCACAAAAGCACTGATAGGGGCCATCACTCTCGTAAAAAAATAGATTAAAATAATTAAAAATCCCACATATACAGTTAATTATTCTTTTAAAAAACAAGAAATTACAACGTTTTTGAAAAAATTGCTGTAAAGTTATGCAAAATTGCAGTAAACGAATTTTAAAAAACATAGGCAATTTTTCTACAATAAAAGATGAGGCTTATAAATCCAGGGCTCTTAGCTCCAGACTAAGGTGCCTAATGATAAATCAGGCAATGTTCAACCCAAACTTCATAGTTTATTAAATGAAATATTTTCAACGATTTGTCTTACGCTTTTAAATAGACCCTAAAGCATCAATTCGAGTTTCTAGATACGTGTTTGATAAGTGTTATATATTTTTATAGCATAGGGGAATACTATAAAATTGTAATTGTATGAATACTCCCCCCCCCCCCCCATCCCCCCGGCCTCCTTAGCGCTGTGACAAAGGGTCCCGTGCTTTGGATTGGTGGCCTTTTGCCAACAAAAAAAAACTTAATCTGTATTTTAATTTCTTAACCCTTTTTTTTTTAAATATTTAGATTAGACCATTTTGCTACATTTTTTAATTTTAAATAATGATTAGAAACTGCCGTTCTCATGCTCTATGCACTTAAACTCCGAGTTGATTTTTCGAGAGTCGTTGCTTAGCCCCACTCCTAAATAATAATAATCTTAAAATCCATTAAAAATATTATAATTCTTAAATCTATATTATAGTTCATGGATTCTCGCAGCTACCTTCGCACAGGGCCCTGCGTCTCATAAGAGGCTCCACGTTTGGTCTGTTTACAAAAGCAGGGCCCCGCCCCCGCGTCGTAGATGATTTGGGGCTGCTCAGAAACCAAGTACAAGTGTTGTTTGCACGGACTTATTCGATAATGGGGCCCTGTAAAGAGGAGGAGTGGGCCCGGGCCCGTTGAAGAAGGGGCACCTGTCTACTCGTATGCATAAGGATAAAGGAATCCAAACAGATAATTTCAGTGAAAAGTTTAGTAAAATTAAAATATGTTAAAAAATAAAAGAAACAATTATTTCTCTTCCTCCCTTTTCTAATTTTGTGAGTCGGGGAGCCCAAAATGGACCCAAGACAAGGGGGCCCAGGCGGCAACTGTCCATTTGCCGCCCGTTAAATCCGCCACTGGTTATGACGTCACACTGTTTTTCCGCCAGAGAGAGGTTGGTTTAAAAGAAAGGTGCTACTTGCTTAGAACATTATTAGAAGCATTTTGTTCGAACGGGTGTTGGTAAAAAGCGCGGTTTTACTGACTTCGAACTTTGGATGATTGTGGGTGCTCGGAGTCGTGGAGTGCTAAACCGCTGCATTTGTAAAATGTTCAAGAGCAGCTGTAGTGAAAGCTCTTAAGAACTGGACAGTTTGCCGTATGAACTGAATTTCAACGTGCCTGCTGTGGTCGTCAGCGGCTACTGAATGCTCGAGTGAAAAGGAGAGCGTCCAGTTTTGTAAGGGACAACCGAAGGGAAACAGTGCAGTAAATTTCAGCAGTTTTTAATCATGTATTCTCTCAAAGGATCTCTAAGCCATACAATTCAGCGTACGGGATATTGGAAATGGAAGCGTACTGAATATGATCAAAATACTTTGGCCACTCAATTTAAAATTCGTCTAATCTTATTTACCATGATTAGATTTGAACCTTATGTATAGTTATGTATCTATTTACAAATAGGCCTTTCATTGTCCTCTCACTAATACTTTGGAAAATAATTAGATTTATTAATACTTAAATAACGTTTTTTAATACATAGATGCATTATTTAATCAGGCGTTGTTCAGTAAAATAAAAATAACAGCATTGATTGCTCGGATGAGAGTTAATTGAATTAAGTTAGCGCATTAACATAATAGTAAAATTCCATTTTCTTTTGGAAAATATTAAACGGCTACAGTTCTTCTCTTAGGCAGCAAAGTACTTTAGAACTGGTTTAGCTTACAAAAGAGGGATCTATAGCCAAAAACTGTTATTTAGTTTATTTTTAAGATGTTTGAACATTTACATCCTCATTCGAGCAACAGGCGGGTTAAAAGAACTACAACACATTTGCAATTAGCATGTGTACTGTATTAGAATAGGGTTTCATAAGTTATAAAAGTAGAAGAAAATATGTACTATCCTCCAATGATAAAAATTTATAATAATTACTTGATATTAAACTTTTATCTTGCTATTGTTTTTCATATAAAACTAAATATAAATTCTAAATATTATTGTGCATGACCCTGCATTTATTCTTATTTTTTTTATTAAACTTTGTTTTGAATTTTAAATGTTACGATGTCATTTGTTTTTGTTTTCTTCAATATCGATTTCCTAAATTTTGTTTTGTCAAATGCCATTGCTTCGTTTGTTATCTTTTACACTTATTAAAAGGCAAATTATAAATCCATTCCAAAAATAATTAAATTCCACTGCCTTCATATACATTTCAATTTCCACATCATCAGTGCCTTAATTAAATCAACAGGTCAACGACTTTCAAGGACATTTTAAATTGCTCTCTTATTGTTGTGATGACTATAACATCTTTTTCAATGCCGTTAAAAATACTTTTGATTTCTTAAACAGAGTCTGAATAATCATTCTTTTTTAGGGATGAACCGGATAGTGGTTTTACCGGATATCGGATATCCGGCGCACATTACAAACCGGATATCGGATATCCGAACTAGAATTTGCCGGATATCCGGCAGTTTCTTTTTTATGAAAATAACTTCTCATACACACTAGAAAAAACGGAAATCGGTCAAAAATTTAAAAATATTTTTTTATTCTGTAATATTTCCCAATTTCTTATCTTTAAAGTGATACCAAAATTGAATAAACATTCAAAAAACTTTTTTATTTACAAAGGGTTATTCTAGGGTGCTGCTAGCAATGGTCGTATGTTTTGTACATTTTACACTTAATTTCTGAATAATTGTAATTTTACCGTATGCCTTTTCATTCCAAACATGAAAACTCAAGTTTGCTTAAACTTTTGAGAAATTTAGTTTTTTATTCAACTTTATATTAGTTGTGAGATGTGATGACCCTCCACCATAACGATTCGTTAAAAATATAATTTTAAAGTAAAAAATTTGAAAAAAAGTGTTTTTTTGAAAGTCTTTATTGGTTAAAGGGAGAATCTGCACACTGTGAATACATTGGTAGAATTTTCAGGAAAATACTTAAAGCAAAAACAAAGAAAATCGATCGCCACAAAAAAAAATTCATCCGGATATCCGGCATGGAAAATCGGATATCCGGCACTTTACTTCCGGATATCGGATAGTTACCGGATAGTTAAAAAGTAGCCGGATAGGCCGGATACCGGATAGTTACCGGATATCCGTTTCATCCCTATTCTTTTTTAATAATAAAGGTGAATATGTTGATTTAAGTCAATTTCTATGAACTTTGGCTCTTTAAAAGATTTTTAAATTCCAGTCTATGATCGATTCCAATAGAAGGTTACAAATATTACATATAATAAAAACTTACAGAACTGGATTATTCTAGACTAAAAACTAGTTTTTTTGCTTCAAAGGAATGGTAAGATTATTTAACTCACCTGGTTACCAAACACTCCAAAGGCACAAGCACGTGACAGTTCATTGCTTGGGAACCATTTGGCGGCAATGAAGGGAGGAATTCCGAGAATAAAAATATCCGATAACGATGCAAAAAATGAACTGAGGATGACATAAGAAAAACTGTCGGGTTTCAACGTAGCAAACTGCATTGCGCAAGCTGGAAAAAACAAAAATTGAAATAGAGATCATCCAGGCAAAAGTTCCTTTTCCACGACTTCGCAATTTGCCAACGTAATGCGAAGCTTCTCGCCAAGTCTTTTTTTATCACTAAAATCTTGTAATTATTTTATCACTAAAATCTTGTAATTATTTTATCACTAAAATCTTGTAATTATTTTATCACTAAAATCTTGTAATTATTTTATCACTAAAATCTTGTAATTATTTTATCACTAAAATCTTGTAATTATTTTATCACTAAAATCTTGTAATTATTTTATCACTAAAATCTTGTAATTATTTTATCACTAAAATCTTGTAATTATTTTATCACTAAAATCTTGTAATTATTTTATCACTAAAATCTTGTAATTATTTTATCACTAAAATCTTGTAATTATTTTATCACTAAAATCTTGTAATTATTTTATCACTAAAATCTTGTAATTATTTTATCACTAAAATCTTGTAATTATTTTATCACTAAAATCTTGTAATTATTTTATCACTAAAATCTTGTAATTATTTTATCACTAAAATCTTGTAATTATTTTATCTCTAAAATCTTGTAATTATTTTATCACTAAAATCTTGTAATTATTTTATCACTAAAATCTTGTAATTATTTTATCACTAAAATCTTGTAATTATTTTATCACTAAAATCTTGTAATTATTTTATCACTAAAATCTTGTAATTATTTTATCACTAAAATCTTATAATTATTTTATCACTAAAATCTTGTAATTATTTTATCACTAAAATCTTGTAATTATTTTATCACTAAAATCTTGTAATTATTTTATCACTAAAATCTTGTAATTATTTTATCACTAAAATCTTATAATTATTTTATCACTAAAATCTTGTAATTATTTTATCACTAAAATCTTGTAATTATTTTATCACTAAAATCTTGTAATTATTTTATCACTAAAATCTTGTAATTATTTTATCACTAAAATCTTGTAATTATTTTATCACTAAAATCTTGTAATTATTTTATCACTAAAATCTTGTAATTATTTTATCACTAAAATCTTGTAATTATTTTATCACTAAAATCTTATAATTATTTTATCACTAAAATCTTGTAATTATTTTATCACTAAAATCTTGTAATTATTTTATCACTAAAATCTTGTAATTATTTTATCACTAAAATCTTATAATTATTTTATCACTAAAATCTTGTAATTATTTTATCACTAAAATCTTGTAATTATTTTATCACTAAAATCTTGTAATTATTTTATCACTAAAATCTTGTAATTATTTTATCACTAAAATCTTGTAATTATTTTATCACTAAAATCTTGTAATTATTTTATCACTAAAATCTTGTAATTATTTTATCACTAAAATCTTGTAATTATTTTATCACTAAAATCTTGTAATTATTTTATCACTAAAATCTTGTAATTATTTTATCACTAAAATCTTGTAATTATTTTATCACTAAAATCTTGTAATTATTTTATCACTAAAATCTTGTAATTATTTTATCACTAAAATCTTGTAATTATTTTATCACTAAAATCTTGTAATTATTTTATCACTAAAATCTTGTAATTATTTTATCACTAAAATCTTGTAATTATTTTATCACTAAAATCTTGTAATTATTTTATCACTAAAATCTTGTAATTATTTTATCACTAAAATCTTGTAATTATTTTATCACTAAAATCTTGTAATTATTTTATCACTAAAATCTTGTAATTATTTTATCACTAAAATCTTGTAATTATTTTATCACTAAAATCTTGTAATTATTTTATCTCTAAAATCTTGTAATTATTTTATCACTAAAATCTTATAATTATTTTATCACTAAAATCTTGTAATTATTTTATCACTAAAATCTTGTAATTATTTTATCACTAAAATCTTGTAATTATTTTATCACTAAAATCTTGTAATTATTTTATCACTAAAATCTTATAATTATTTTATCACTAAAATCTTGTAATTATTTTATCACTAAAATCTTGTAATTATTTTATCACTAAAATCTTGTAATTATTTTATCACTAAAATCTTGTAATTATTTTATCACTAAAATCTTATAATTATTTTATCACTAAAATCTTGTAATTATTTTATCACTAAAATCTTGTAATTATTTTATCACTAAAATCTTGTAATTATTTTATCACTAAAATCTTGTAATTATTTTATCACTAAAATCTTGTAATTATTTTATCACTAAAATCTTGTAATTATTTTATCACTAAAATCTTGTAATTATTTTATCACTAAAATCTTGTAATTATTTTATCACTAAAATCTTGTAATTATTTTATCACTAAAATCTTATAATTATTTTATCACTAAAATCTTGTAATTATTTTATCACTAAAATCTTGTAATTATTTTATCACTAAAATCTTGTAATTATTTTATCACTAAAATCTTATAATTATTTTATCACTAAAATCTTGTAATTATTTTATCACTAAAATCTTGTAATTATTTTATCACTAAAATCTTGTAATTATTTTATCACTAAAATCTTGTAATTATTTTATCACTAAAATCTTGTAATTATTTTATCACTAAAATCTTATAATTATTTTATCACTAAAATCTTGTAATTATTTTATCACTAAAATCTTGTAATTATTTTATCACTAAAATCTTGTAATTATTATATCACTAAAATCTTGTAATTATTTTATCACTAAAATCTTGCGATTAGTAGGTGAAAAAACGCAAGTTAATATAGGGTGTAAATGGTTTAGAATAAGAAGTTTCAGATCTTCGGTGTTCATTAACCCTTGAATTTAGTCAGAAAATAGGTCCAATCTCTAAAAAATTGAGTAAATATAAGTGTATTATGAATGACGTGTTTCGAACATTTTGCAGTAAAGGCAACTTTTGATTCATACCCATTTCTCATTTGTTTTTTAAGGCAGAGGATTAATTATTTGTTAAGCCAATCAGAGCTAAAGATTTGTGCAGTTAGTCTTTTTGCAGATCATAGCATTCACTTTAGGTTCAACTTAGGTTGTCCCCGAGTGTAGAAGAATGAGAGTAGTCCGTCAATAAAATTAAATAACGATAAAAGATGAGTATGCTGTGTATGTCTATGAAGCATGAAACTCTGATTTGCATTTTCTGCACAATCTCTTCATGTGGACGTTCATCATTTTTCTCTAGGACTTTTAATAAATGTAACATCTCACCTGCCGTGTTCCAGAATGAAGCACAGAGGACCGTCCATCTCAGATCCATATAATCAATGAGCGACGACACGGGAAACACTAACACGATGTACACTATCAAGAAGATGTTTGCTGTCCAGTCTACGGCTTCTTGACTCGCCCCGTAGAAGCAGCTGGAGACATTGGCCACGGACGTGTATTGAGTGAACAGCATGCCACAGAGCATGGAGAGGAAGCTGAACAGGAATAGCATCCAAATGCGACGCTTGTACACTTTCATTTCCACTGTCTTATACGAATCGTTTGCTATTTCCGACGGATTCATGGTTTTCGTACCAATTTCGACTGCTTCTTCATTGCTTTCCATTGTTGAAGGCGATAACTTGTCTAGATGTGGTACTGCTGAAGTTCAATGAATTTCTAAACTGTGGATAAATTTTGATTCAGATAAAACTATTATTTGGAATTAACAAGTCAGCGTATTTTTCCACTTAATTCTGCTATTGACTTTTCAACTGAAAAGATATCTAAAATGTTTTATAAAATATCAAATGTTTATATTATTTTTCAAATTAAAACATTTAGAAGTACAAAATCAAGAAGCATCAACTTTCAGAAATATATATCAAGGTTGATGTAACAGTGCGTGGCATGAGGGAAGTGGCGTGTGCAAAGTTTTACCTAAGTTTTAACTTAAGTTTGCCAACAAGTGGATTCAAATATAATTTAAATAAAATTTATACTAGTAAGGCTTAATAACAGGTGACTAAAAGATATAAAAATATCCTGGTAGGTTTATACTAGTTGAAAAGCAATGGCATACCTACTTTCATCCAAATAATGTGTTGTAAAAAATATTCTACAAAAAATTAATCAAATGTCAAATAGCAAAAACATTTCTTATTTCCCTGCCATACCTTTATCAAGTAGGTTTCAGTACCACTGTTGAAAAGTCAAAGGCAAAAACGGCGAGGATCCGCTTTTTCTTGAAATGTTGACCCAACGTTAGTTATAGGATTTGTATCTTCATTGCACCAAGTTGTGAAACGGAAAGAACGATAATAGTCCACTACCTAAAAAATCGTTAAAAGGTGATAATGCTAGGTAATAACAATGAAACGTGCTTTTATTTTTATAGTAACAAATCACTCTAGAAGGATCGTTTTCTTTCTTCCCTTGGACTCATTATGTGTTTAACATTCTACCACGCAATTTTATGCTAAATTGAAAACGATCAGTAGAATTAATTTTAGAATTAATTGGTGGGATATAAATAACGATTGCTACTATTGTAAAACGTTTAAAACAAGCTGAATAAGAAAACATTTAAACGTATCATTCAGTAAAATATATTAGTCATTATAAAAAACAATCTTAACAAGTGACAAACTAGAATTTAAATAAGAAATTCTGAGGCGCATAGGTTTGAGATTTCCCAAAATATTAAAATTCAAGAATACTTAAAAGTTGTACACACAGACTCTCGTGAAAACTTTTAAGTTTTAGTATGGGAAGGTTCAATAAAATTACGTATTTTTGAACTTTTTAGAAATACTGAAAGGGAGCTGAGGTGTTGGGTTTGAGGCAGGTTTCTCGCCAAGGCGATTAACTTCTAAATGTGGCATTCTAAATCTTTATCTTTCTCCGTCAACGGTTGCGTCTGCATTTACTAAACCCTCGCATATGATTTCTAGGCACAATGTCGCGGAACAATGTTTTAAGGTTGTCGATTGGTTAGAATATGCGAGTGTTTAACGAACTCTGATTGGTTGTACCTTTTCGCGAAAAATTCAGTTTATCTTATAATTTTTGCAACATATTTGGTGACTTCGTATACCAGCCGGGATATAATTCAACATATAAGAAGTAAAAATTAAAAATAATTAATTGCACCTTAAAGAAAAATACTTGAGTAAAAAGTTTTTTTTTAATTAACTTTGATAATTTATCTGTTATTTAGTTAAAATTCTTTGAATAAAAACAAATCCTTAACCCACAGGTTCTTCATTTAAATAAATTCAAATTTTGTTGTGTAAGTTAACATTACCCTTCCCCATAACACATCATGGTCGAGAGTCGTAAGCAATCGCACACGCATTGAATACGAGTTCGAATCCCTGCAGGAGCGAATTTTAGCATTCACGCTTGATATATTTGGATTTCTCCCTTCCAACAATCCAATCGCGAAAGAGAGGATTTTCAGGCTTTGATTATTACTATCGTTACCTAAACAAAGCGCATCGGATTGCTTTTCTGGTATATACCATCTGCGCAAGCCCACTACATACTTCCGTTTCACGCGGATTTACTAAACGACACCCTATAAACCAAACTGAACGACATTTCCCATCAAAAATTATATATAAATACATTTATAATATACAAATAGTAATGTATTTTCATAAATGCCTTACCTGAAATATTTATAGGTTATGTTTAATAGAACCACTACTAAACAGAGCATATTGAGAATGTGAAGATAGTCTCACTTTTTTTCTTGTAGACAGCACATTCTATTATACAATACAGCCTTGACTAAATCCATGTCTTTTGAAAATCTGAAGAATGAAAAATAGACGAAAGAACACGTATTCTTGTTGATTTACGATTCACAGAATAAAGGATCCAGGATTATTTGGTAATAAACTTCTATTATATTTCAATACAATAGACGAACATACTAACATGCATTTGTCTGTTACTTTTTATCACTTTCAATTCTGTTATTGTCTAACTTTATATAAATACTTTCTCTGGCTAACTCCAGCTTGTATAATATTTCAGCTGTAAGACAGCTTTCCGTGTCATAGGGTAAAGGAGAAAATATTTTATTGACAAGAACGCAAAATATTCCCTTCCATTACGAGGCTTAAACATGCGAGATTTAAACGCAATATCGAAAAAGTTAATAAAATAAATATTTCTACTTTTATGAGAATACAGTCACCTGATGCTATTAGACGAATAAAAATATGTATTGTTTTTAATAAGCTATATAGTGTTCTTTTTAAACCAAAACTATTATATCGATTTATTTAGAGCAGTGGCACCCAAACTATTTTGGTCGTGGAACCCCAAAATTTGTTGCCAATGATCGCGGAACCCTGAATATTTTTTAATCAACGACTTTTCAAAATTTAATATCTGATATTAAATAAAACAAGTATTATTTTGGTATGTCAGATTTTATTGAATTAAGCAAAACTAAAAAAAAAACAATTAATCATAGAAATAATTAATAAAAACACAAAACATAAACTAAAATAAATGGAAAATCTTTAATGTGAAGATTGCACCTGCTTCTTTGATTCTAGGATTCTCTTAAAATTGGGCGTTAGGTTTGATAACTGAACTCGCATATCTGTTGCAGCATCAAGTCTGTTACGATATTTGGTTTTTGTCGCAACATATTTTGAAAACCCAGCTTCACACAAATAATGGTTTGCAAACGGCAATAGAGTTCGAATAGCCTGTTTTTCTAAATTTGGATATTCATCGAAAATGTGAATATACTAAACACCATTCTTATTTTTTTTTAATCAAATAAAATTTGTCACGCGGAACCCCTAAATTTTTTCGTGGAACCCCAGGGTTCCACGGAACCCACTTTGGGAACCACTGATTTAGAGTAATACAAGAACAACGGTGGTGGAAATAAATTCAATTAAAATTTCTGCAGAAAATATTACACACTTTAAATCGAATCTTTTAACAAATGCGTGAATCAATTTGTATGAATGGGTATTACAGTAATTACTAAATTTAACAGACGAATAGTTTTTATTTTTACCTACAAAGCTAATATTAGAAAAAATAATAATATTACCTGTAATTTTTTTCTAAGTCCAAAATTTTTTAAAATACATAATATTTACAAAACCCTTATCAATTTCCGTATTTTAAATATCAAATTACGGGAAAGTTCTATTTATAAAATTTGTTCTAAATGAACACAACAACCTATATATATTGGCCACTCAATATATTAACCTCAGCTCCGCTTGTAAGTACAAAATAAAATATGTAGCTTTTTTTTTTTATTTAATTAGAACCTTCTTGTCGAGTGATGGTTATCATGCAATATTTCTTCACACAGGTGTCAATGTATGATGAAAAGCTGTTCTTTATTCACACCACTTATTCACAAAGTATTATCAAAACATGCAATGAACAAATATTGCATTTTACTTATTGGGACTTTTTTTGCAACATTTGACGTTTTGAAAACAACAAATAAAACAAAATTGCTTTAAAATGTAAATTGATTATAATAATTAATTTGTAATGTATCAAAACTTATATATAAGAATGAAGTGTCTGTCTGTGGAATCGAACAAATACCCCCACTTTGAGTTTTCTTCACGAATTAGGATACACTGATTCTGAAAATCACATTTTTTTTTGTCTGTCTCTGTTTGTCCGGATTTAACTCAAAAACTACTCTGCACGGATTTTTATGAAATTTGCCCCATTTGAACAATATTTTCTTAGTTTCAAATCTGCACTTAGTTTCATGTGGATATCTACAACCATTCAAAAGTTGTAGAACTTTTTCCATTTTCTCTAACATTACGCCTATGGGAAATTTTCATCTCGATCTTCCGTTCATAACATTACTGTTAAAAATCACCTTGACGACCTAAAATATTTTTCGACAATATTGGGATAAACGATTCATTTTGATTGGCCGATGAATAAATGTCGCCAAATGAAATAAAATATCGCCAAATGAATTTAAAATATCGCCAAATGAATTAAAAATGTCGCCAAATGTTTCCAAATGAATAAAAAATGTCTCCAATTGAAATTTTTTTTTTGCCAAATACGCTAAAATAGAGGTCCTATATTTAAAAATATCATCAAAATGGCAAAATTAGTGTCCAAATAACAAAACTAACGTCGTTAACAAAAACCTCGACAACTGAAGGAGGAAGATAAACTAGCTCTTTCGACTGACGCCATGTATTCATATTCCGAACAACTTAACTTTATGACAATAGTGCTATTTGTTACGGAGTGGAATATTACTATGGTGTTGAAATGGGCCACCCTTAAAGTTTAACTTAAGGTTTTCTATATTTATATCTCCATGAAGCTTATTTTTAAATTTTCACCTCAAAAACATATTATTGGAATTCAAAAATAAATATTTGATAATTAATTTTTATAAGAAATATTATCCGTAATATTGACCCATATGAAATTATATTGAAAGACGGATATATAGACTCCGGTCGCCAATTTTTACAACAAAAAAAATCATCAAATACGATAAATTATTTCGATTTGGAAGAATGCAATATTTTTACTTTGTTATATTATTGCGTTACCAATATTAAAACAACTAATGAATGTGAAGTTTGCTACATGGGTTTATTGTCACTAAATAGTTAATTTTAATACAAAAAATATGCAATTAAAAATGGGAATTTCCCCCCCCCCCCCCCCCCCCCTCATATTTGAAAATAAACGAGTTGGGAAAATTTATGTCTGAAGAAAATTAATATTTTTAACAAATGAAAGCAAAAACACCAAGGTTATTAAGGGAAAATTAGAAATTGTCCAACTTGTAAAATTAAACTTAAATTCGTGTGTTTGGTTTCAGAGTTTACTGCACACTTTATACCGATATGACGCAAAGGTTCCCAAGGCTACAGATGGAGTTGACTAATGCAGTCTACAACCGACACAACGCCAGTGGTGGAACTGTTTTATAAATTTCATTGTAATTGTTTATTGCGTCAAGCGAAAAAAAATTGTAACCGTGGCATAGTTTTCTTTAAAAAAATAATCCCACATTTTAAATCTATAATGAATTCTTTAAATTAAGGAGCAATGTTTTCAGATTTCCAGACAGGTAGGCGCCTAAAAAAATGCTCGCATCTGCTCATTCTGTTGTTCTTTATTGTCAAAGTTATATTATATGTTTTAACGTTTAGGTTATCATTTAAAGAATTTTAAAATATATGGCGTTGCTCTTTACGCGAACGTCACACAGTGTTATTTTTATTAAAATAACTTCTCTTTTAATTGTGTTAGGTGTGATTGTCTAAATCAAAATCCACTCCTTTTATTCGAAAATCACTTTTGTTTCATATAACTATTGGTTATGCCTTCCACGATGTAAAATTTCTTCGAGCTAATATTCGAAGCGCCATTGCGCTTTGAATATATGGGACTGGCGCGCCAGTCCCTTATAAATTTATCGTCTCGTGTCTAGGATTTTTTTTTGTTTCGTTTTGTGATTGGTTAGTTGAACCTTCCCATATTGTGTCCTAATATTGTGTAATATTGACGCAGTGCGTTTTCCTTTCTGTTTCTCTCTCTCTCTCTTTTTTTTTACCGGTTTCTAATAGAAACTTTCAGAATTTTCCATGGTTTTTTTTATTTAATTCACCCATTGGTTCGGTTAAAAAAAAATCATTCAGAGTCCCCAAAAATTTTATGCGCGGAGGGCGGCATCTTTCATCTCTTTACCTAATTTTATGTGATATGTGTTTCGTTTTAACATTAACTTCGGAAGACTCTCTCTTTGAATTCTTTTAAGTTTATTGAATTTATTTATAATAATTTAAATTCCAGTTTTCCTGCATTGATTAATTTAGAATTAAAATGGTTATTAATTAAAAAAATTTAGAATTTAATTACTACTTGATAAATATGGTCATATTGGTATGTAGGTACTTTTTGTTTTTGAATATTATTTTATTCATGTTAAGATTAGCAATGGCTATTGGGTTAGCACAGCTGTCGAGTTCCTTTGACTCCTACTATTTACAGATCACGTTACCATTTTCAGAAAATAGCTATATTTGTCACAATGCATCAATTCAGAAATTGCTTACTTTGAAGTAAGGTATTTTAAATGAAAAGACCCATTCATACCTTACGTGCTTTAAGAAAAGTTTGTAAATGACTCCCGTCAAAATATAAGGCCCCTAATTGTGATCCTCTTCGCTCCCTCACAATGCCGGTGGAATTTTTTCCCCTTCTCAAAAATCAGTTTTCTGAGAGGTTGTATGTCTCTCATTTGCCATTTGAATTTGAAAATCACTCCAGTACTGCATGTGCTTGCTAAGGTTATCTGAATTACCATTTTCACTGTATGCCGTCATCAAAACATAAACTTTTGAAAGATTCAAGACAAAAGAAAGGAGCATCGTGCAAAAAATTTGCTGATATGTTTAAAGTATGTACTCCTTTTCTTATTCAAATATTTTTTGTTTATTGAGATTATCGTTGAAAATACCCAAACCAAAACCAACTAATTTTTTATTCAATTACATTTACAAATTAGTTTTCTGTCACTCAGATGTGTTACTTTTAACGCGGTTTTCCGCTTTTTAAAAAAAATTGTGTTTTGTTCATTCTCAAGGTTGATGCACATTCGTTTGAAAAATTTTATGGCGGATTACTAAAAAGTTATATTCAACTATTATAAATACGAAGGGCACAAAGTGGAAAAGTTGGCTCCATTTACGAAGGGTGGGGTCAACAGATTCTCGTTTAAATCTGTGTTCATAACCTTTTTCTGAATTTTTTTCTGCGGCGCTGCGTCTCGTGCCGATGATTAGACAAGCATTTTTCCATTGTCTAGCTTCACAGATTCTACAAATTAATGTTTTTTTACGAGCAACGCCAATTTTCGTTATGATTTTGCCGCAATGCGCCATTTTGCTGCGTCACGCAACCAATGAAACCTCCTCCCCCATGCCACAGTCATGCATGATAAAATTAAACGGAAAATAATGATTATTATTCTGTTATTTTTAATTATATATTAAAGAATTATTTACTAATTTAAAATTGCTTCAATTCACACCACTCATCAATATTTAGCTTAAATCCCAATAAAATGTCAGCCAGGTTTGTTAGTAATTTAAATTAGGAAATGACTAAAGATTAACCTGCAAAAATTAAGCTTTTAATTTAAATCTTATTTATAATTTATATATATTTAATTAATTAAACTTATTATTTAGAATTTTAATTTAAAACTACTGTATAAATTAAATTTATTAATTTAAAATTACTACTTAAAAATTATTATGATTAATTAAAATTACTAATTTAAAATGTTTAATTAAAATTGCTAATTTAAAATTATCAATTCCAATTAATAATTTAAAATTATTAATTAAATTCTATTCAAATTATTAATTACATTTTATTTAAATTATTAATTAAATTTAATTAATGATTAATTAAAATTATTAGTTAAAAATTGTTCAAATCAATTTTTAATAAAAAAAAATTTGGTTTTGGTCAGACCAAAAAAAATTTATGAACCCCCCCCCCCCCCCCGGGGGGGGTTCATAAATTGTAATTTTTTCGGGGAAAAGGGGTGGGGCTAGTTTGAACCCGTGCGATGTACTTGACAAAGAAAACTAAATAAGTAGCGATCTTGCGATCAGAGGATTGCCAGTTTCGCTACAAAAATACTATAAGGTCATCCAAAACATCCACCAAATTATTCTGACGTGTATACGGAACTGGTACGCAATAAATCTGATGTCCTGACGCCTATTGAGGTTGCGTTGGGTGCCAGTTCAGGTGTTGTCCTCGTCATCTGACCATAGTTCCAAATTCGAGGCATCGTTTCCGGATCTTTCCTTTGTGATAGTCCCCGAACTGTCCGCAATAACTCACTATACAGCTCTAGTGCGACGTTTTTTAACCGAGCCAGTATGTAAAGTATTTTTGAAAGTCATAAATGCGTTTTTAAAGCTACGCAAATGTATGCGAAAGGATTAGTTCCCGGGTCTTTCCTTCGAGATTGACCCCGAACCGTCGCCAATAGCCCACTGTGCAGCTCTAGTGCGACGTTAATTAACAAAAACCTAAAGAAAAAAAGCGAAAGGATTACTTTTGTACCTTTGCTGAAATAGGAGTAAAGTGGTCGGCCACGCTTAGTCCTCGTATCTGGTCTGGTTTAAGATTATAATTTTAATTCAAAATCTTGTCAATTTGCTTCTATGATTGGCAAATAACACACCACGTGGTCACCACCAACCAATAACTTAGGCGCTTTGCCCGTGACGTTTGCTCATACTTAAAAATGACGTCACATAGAAACTCGTTTCCAAAGTGCGCATTTAAGAGGTCTAAAGATTTTATACAGAGTTTGGCAACGATTGTTTCTTTTGACAGTTGCTATATTTGTTTTGTTTTTATCTAATCACTGTCTAAAATAAAAAGTATTCCTGACTTCAAATCTTTCCTTATCATTTCTTTCCTTGACAATTAATATAGATATTTTCTTTCACGCCTCAAACAGCCTATGCAATTAAAATTTTAAACTACGGTAAGTTTTTTTAAAATTACAGTTATTTATTTTGTTAACATTTATATTGCATTACGATATAGAATCGGTAAATAAATATATACTTCTTAAATCAGTTTTTTATTTAATTTTTTAATCTTGGAAATATGTTGTTCTTCCGATTCTAAAAAAAATATTTTATATTCATACATGTAAACTTTTTATATTTATTGGGAAGATTTATATTTTCTTATGAATATAATATAATTATATATAAAATTTTATATTAATTTCGAGTTCAATTCCTAGTAAAGCCAACTAAACCCAGACTACTTATAAGTTCCCTTCAACTTATAAAATAAAAATAGTAGAACTATGGTTTTTTTAGACTTCAGTGTGTTTGACAGATACAGAATTTTACTCTCTATAAAATAGAGGACTAAAAATAGGCAATCAGTTAAGACACAGATCCCATTATCTATTTAAATTTTTTATGATGGTTGTAATTTGGTTCCCAAGTAAGAAAAGTGAGGGGGATCGAATCGCAATAAAATTCAAGCAAGATTATATATCAATGTAACTCGTAGGTAATATGAATAGACAAATTTTAAAAAATATAGGTATTTCTTGTAAATATGCCAACTTATATGACCAAGGATTTTATATGAATTTAAATAAATAACTGAAAAATAAAATACTAATTTTATTATAATAGGAATAACGTTCATTATTCATCTTACAATAGTAAAACTATTATTTTATTTTCAAATATTAGTTCAAACCAACAAATTTCATTCATATTCGATCAAACCAGCAAATTTATTTGTCGATAACATAAAAAATATTGGAAAATTTATTAATCCTACTGCGTTATGTGGAATTTCTGATTGTTAATTGATGTAGTACAGTAATCCATACATAGAAACATTAACAAGCAATTGCTTTCTTGTCTCGGCTACTTAAACTGAGATTTGGTAAAATTGTTGCAATGAAGTTCACGACATTGCATTGAGTTGTAAATGTAAAACCTCATGAGTTGCCATAAATTATTTCCCATGTATTATATAAGAAAAAAAATTAATTAACGGAGCTATAGTCCAAAAAAGTGACGGATACGGCACCCATGCAAGACCATTGTAGGATTGGTTACCTCTTAGGCCCAATATTCTTAGTTTATAGGTAATCAAGCAAAATATTTGCCTTCGTAGTCCCAGTGATTTAAATTGGAATCAGAATTTATTGAGGTGGTCAAAGTAATAGTGGTGTTGTTAAATTCGTAGTACACGGTACGGCTTGAAAATTGGAGCCAAAATGACAATTTTTGTTTGCTTCCAAATCAAAATGGCAAACCTAACGGTTGATTAAATAACGTTCCACTAAATCTGCACAATAAGTGACAGTTCGGATACAACAATTTTGAAATTAATCAAGAAAAATAACAACAAAATCAAAAGTCTTAAGCACACGTACATACCATGTCCTAATGTCACAGACTCGTACCTCGATTTATTAAATAATGCAACATCGGTCTCTGACTTCCTGCTAAGAAGGTAGCCCCTTCAGAGAGTAGATTACAATGTACTTGCATGCAGTCGCTTATGTCAAAAGTCATCGGAAACACCTTACAACGGAGCAATTGGGCAGTAACTGGTCTCCACCAGCAAGCTATAGTCGGGGACAACCTAAGTTGAACCTGAAGCGAAGGCTACGATGTGTAAAAAGGCTGAGCTATGGCACTGATTGGCTAAAAAATATCATCCGTTGATTTAAAAACAAATAAATATGTATCGGAGTAGTCATATTTGGCGCCGTTATCGCATTTCCCCCCTACTGCTTATATGTCAAACTGAGAAAACTTGGGAATGAGTCATTTTGTTAAGAGGCCATTTGGGTATTTTATCGATTTAATACGCAGCTACAATAAACTATTTTCTTGATGTTTTCGAAATCAAAGCATTGATAATTTTAAAAAAAAGCAATTAAATATTTTCTGCCATTATCTTTGAGAACATTCGCTGATAAGTAAAGTAAACAAATATATTTTTGTGGATTGTGTTTTAAAAATGTTAAAATAGGAGATTTTCTGACGAATATAAACTAATTCAAAACCAAACTATTTAATAAATAATCATAAATAAAATTATAAACTATTTGTTTTGTAAAATCTATAGAAATTATAAGTTTAAAAAAGTTAATCGTTTTCATTAGATTTTGCAAGTGTATGTTTTTGGTTTGATTTAATTTAACAATTACTTATACTTTAGAAGCAAAATTTATTAAAATATACTACTTGATTTAATATTCGAACTCGCAGAGTGCCAAGTTCCTTACCGGAAGGTTGCAAGCCCGTTCTCCCATAGTACAAACATTTGACGTTTGGAGGCGACTGGCGCACATTAAATCTGTCGTGGTTAAAATGTTCTATTGGTCATGGAGAGGGACTACGTTCTCACATTGGTCAGGCCCTCACCTGGTCGGACGAGTTTGTAATCGGATGGTTCCAAGCCCAGACTGTAACCACGAGCACCCTAAGTTCGATCCTCACTGTGGTCCGACTGAATTGTAAAAACGAAGAACATCCAATGAGCGCAGCTTCGTTTCCCAGCAAAAGTAGCGATCTGATGATTGGAGGGTTCTCAGAATATCGTTCCTTACACGCACCAAAAAATATTCACAATGTATAGGGCATATCTGCATGTTAAATGAACGACCACTGTATAGAAAGCCGTATGGCACGCGTTTTTTACATCACAAACTGAAGGCCGATTTCAGTTTCTGTGTGTGTCGTAAAAACAGGAGTTACGATTTCCCCTTCCTCCGCCACTTTTGGCATACAGTTTGTAATGTAAAAAGGATATGTTATACGGATTTCTATACAGCAGGCGCTGGTTAAATTCGTTGTGCTTCAACGTCCACACACTCATTAAAGTTGCGTGATGAGCCAATTAAGGTTTTGTCCTCGTCCTCTGATCAGAATTCAAAATTACGAAGCAGTGTTCCGGGTGTTTTTTTTTTCAGGATAGTTCCCAGACCGTCGCCAATAGCCCATTGTGCAGATTTGTGCGACGTTAATTTGACTAACTAACGTTTTGGAAAGAAGATAGTTTTAATAATCGGAGGAAGCAAGTTCGATACCAGTTTTTAAAATAGCACCGGGCTCGTGATCGGTAGGGTGCGCATTTTTTCCCTCATCGTCCAAAAAAATATTTGCCAAGCAACGGGGAATTGTGCACATTAAATCTGTCGAGTTCCAAATGTTCTCACATCAGTCAGATCTGTTGCAAGTTCAATGCTAGTTTTTGAAAGAGTGGAGAACTCGTATAATTTCGTTCCTCAACGTCCAATCAAACATGCGATGTAAAGGGGAATTATGCACGTTAAATCTGTTCCTCTGGCATCGTCAAATCCTGTTACTTTTTCAACTTATAATCGCAATAAGTTTTGCGCTACTATAAACGGTTTTCCTTTTTTATGGCTCTGAAACATTCGTTTCATGATTCATTCATATTAGATGTAATTTAATAACTTATTAAAGTAAAAATATCTATTCAATCCACAACGAGTCAGAAAGAGATTTGAAAAACGTTAGTTCATAATTCAAATAAAATTTACAAAATCGGAAAAGAATGAAAAAAAAAAAATCCAAAAGAAAGAAAAAAAAAAAATCCAAAAGAAAGAGAAAAAAAAAATCAAAGCGCAAGAATACTCGTATTTAGCTTGCCAAATTCAAGGGTTACTGGACGCAGTCGAGAAGGAGCTTTTTAATTCGTTGATGTTGGAATTACATCGGCAGTTAATTAAATACCAAAATACACACAAATGTAAAAGTAAAAACTGCTTGATTTGACAATAATGTGAAAAATTTTCAAACTCAATTAAAAGATTTGTTTATTATACCGTGGTTTAAATGTATTTTCAATATTGTTGAGGAACTATATTTCTCTGCGGAAGGGTCAACTCCTACAGCATAAATCTATTGGTCCAAGTTAGGTTGTCCCCGACTATAGCATTCATACACTAATCAATGATGCAACAATTTGTCTTTGCCTTGCACCTCTAACTCCCAAAAATATTTACTATTAGATACACACCTGCAGCATACACATCTTCCCTCACATCCATAGCTATATCAGAACGCAACCACATGTCAAACCCAGTGTATAAAATGCTGGAATAATTTTAAACCAACCATGTGCAAGGCTGATAATCCTCAGTACGATGTGTAATCAAGTTTATGTCATAAATTAGGGTTGCCAAAATATAAACTTTATCCCTTACCAAATGTTGTGTATCTTGGTACTGTATACTAGGAATAGACCGTGGTGTCAAACTCACACCACTTTTCCCACCAGTTGTGTTCAGTACCTAACCAAGGAGTAGATTGTTGACACAACTGGTGTAAGCCAGACTTTGGCTTGTATCACTATTACTCAATTGACAAAATAAAATTGGGATTTCTTTATTCTTAATTATTCTGCGAATAAAACTTTTTATAAACTGTTCTCTATAATATGTAAAATGCTTTTACCAACCCTTAGTACCCGATAAAGAATTTGTGACAAGGGAAGCCTCCCATGCGACTCAAATAGGATCCCGGGACATAAAAAGCGAACTTTTACATTCACCAATACTATCGTTCATTCGCAGTGAAATGACACAAGTTATCAATACATAATTCTTAATATTTTGTAGGTTTTAACTTTTTTAAATATTCGAGCAAATTTAACACGTAGGATGTCATTTATTTTCTTCTGAAGTTTGCATTAAAAAAAAAATGTATGGTAAATTTAGTAGCAAACTATGTTAGGGGTGTTAGATACTTATATAAGGAATTTGGGGGCCCCTCAAAAATGTAAACTGTAAGCCTGGGTTTCATGGGCCTGTTCGGTAATCAGGCCCTGCCAACCCTTTTAAGTAATGTTTTAAAAATAATATGATATTAATGTTATGTTTTATTTAAAGGGTGAAGATGGGGTGTTGTTTAGTGACTGTCATTTCTGCTGTGATTGCCATCTTGATTTTGAGGTACTTGTTTCGATTTCTCTTCCCAAAACACAAACGAGATGACAGTGGCTACAAAGAAGGATGGTTCGGAAAAGGTCCCAGTCCACAAGAAAGCAATGGTATCATTAATTAAAACTATTTTTTATATTTGAATAATTAATAAAGCTATATTCTAATAATGTGTATTATAATGCTAATATTGCAAGCTTTTGTTAATACAACTTTGGACATGGTTGCCTCACACCTGGAAAAACCTGAACTTATCAAGGGAAATGTAAATGACCTTAAAAGTCAAGGAAAATTACATATTTCCATTTTTTAAAGAAAAAGAGTCCGGGAACCTTTCGTATAATTAGTGTGGTCGTGTTAATTGTATTTTTTTAATCATCATTCACATAACTTGTTTGCAATCTTATTTAAATCACAGTATCAATTCTGATAATTTTACAAATTTCATGTTTTTCGAATATTTATTGGGTTACCGATACTTTTTAAATATTAATTTACTAATTTTCTTTTATCATTTTTTTCTTTCATATTTAATATTTTGACTCGAGGTTTTGAAACCTGTACAGGACATGGATTGCCTAAGTGACAACCCTATTTAAATCATAAGCTTGTTTATACAATTAAATGACACTCAATAATTCATCGTAAATCATTGTGCATCAAATTGCTAATTACCCAGAATTTCATAAATATTTTTTTTAATTCTGTCTTAACCCTGAGAAGGGTGTACTTAATATTGAAATTGAAAACTTATTTTTATCAAAAGAGATTTTTATTTAAATTTCTAATATATAACTTTCAAAAATTATTAATTTTTTTTTTCTTCAAAATACAGTACTTTTATGAATTTAAAAATTGTGTTTTGCAAAAATAACTAGAAACGCATACATGTATCATGAATGGATACATTCTGGATCTCTCAGTAAGTTAAACATGGAAAATTACATAAATATGTTATTTTCATTAGCCTGTTTCTGAGTTAAAAACCATGTTGTACTATAAATTAGCTTGCAGTTCTGAATATCTAGGAAATCATTATAGTTTATTCAGAGAAAAAATAAGAATTGTATATGTGCTTAGAAATCTATAATTTTCAACTATAATTTTATGCCTAAATGAGCAATCTGTGTACTGTACCAAAAATGCACACCTTCACAGTCATACAGGTATCTCTTCAGCTACTATCTGCTATGTATAAAAACTTTTAGTCTTTTTATTGTAAAACTATCAGATATTCAGAGAAACAACTCTTCTTTATTTATAACCTATCAATATGTGTTATCTAGAAGGATCGTAAATTAAAACGATAAACTTGTATTCAGTAAGAAAATTGCTAATTTTTCCTATAACATACAAATAGTTTACATTTTTTTCACCTCCCTCCTTAGCCGACACCTCCATTCGACCATTCAAACTGCAGGTTCTGGATGAAGTCTTGACTGATCTGAAAAACCGCCTGGAGCATACTCGATTTGAAGATCCCATTGAGGATTGCAAGTTCTTGTATGGGTTTCACTCAAAGGCTCTTCGCCCTCTTGTGGAGTACTGGAAGACAAAGTACGACTGGAGAAAACAAGAGGAAATGTTAAACCAGTTTCCACAATTCATAACAAACATTGAAGGCATTGATGTGCATTTTGTACATGTGAAGCCCACTCTACCAGAAGGAAGGAATGTAAGTTAAACTTTAAAGATCATACAATATTTGTTTTATCCCTGTTTATATAGATGTTTGTTAGTAGCAGCTGGATGTTACAAAATTATATCAAGCCTTATATACATAAACTCATATTTTTTTATATATAAACTAATACTGAGTCATAATATACAATATATTTGCTTCAAGTTATAAGGTAAAGAGATAAAATAAACCACACAAAGTTTTTATTGAGAGATTAACAGTAACCATTAAAAACCAACTTAAAGATGTAATTAGCGTAACTAATTTTAAAACACATAATGCATACTAATAAGATACCGTTTCTTATAATATACATAATATTATAGGAAATATCAAATGACTTTTTCTGATAAAGCCAATTGCCAAAGTGCACTTATGTCATTTTAGTTTTTGTACTAAAAATATTTTCTTCATCCCAAATTAATTTGTGTGTTTATATAATCAATATATATACTTCTTGTGATCCATTTCAAGAGTTATTTTTCAATTTGTTAGATTAGATTTTTATCTATTAAAGCTATAAGATTTATGTATACATTTTAGTTGACCTTTCCTTATGAAGCTATCTTTGCTTTTTATTAATGTAAAATAGAATGTTCACGTTCAAAAAGTGTTATTTTATTAAATGTTTTGTTAATCCTTCAACGCTCAAGCAGTTTATACAATAGTTTTTGTTTTCACTACTAATGTCTTCATAATTTTTCTGATGATATTTATTTATATATATTAAAACCTGTTATAAAATTAATATTATATAAATTCATATATTAAATATATATAAAATCAGTTTTAAAGAGACAGCTTTTAAATTGTAATTAAACCCAATAAATTTAAAATATAGCGTAAAATTGAGTATTTTTATAAATTGGACTCATTGCTTAAAAAAAACTAGTGAACCTTGGCCATGATATCACAGCCTTAAATGTCAGTCGGTTGAATCTGTTTCCTAAACACTTGAAAAAAATGGTAATGTCCATTATAAATACATATGTCCATTATACTTTACATATGTCTTTCACTATTCTTACCAAGCCCCAGTTGCTCAGTTGATAAGGCGTTCAGATACTAATCCGAGGATTGGTGGTTCGAATCCATGCAATGGACTTGACATAGAAAAGTAAAAAAGTAGTAATCTTGCAATTGGAGGGTGGCCAGTTTCGCTACAAAAATACTAGAAAGTCGTCCAGAATATCCAACAAATTATACTGGCGTGTATACCGGACTGGTACATGATAAATCTGATCGGGGTCCAAAGTCCCGACGTCTATTGAAGGCGTTGGGTGCCAGTTCAGGTGTTTCCTCGTCATCTGACCAGGGTTCTAAAATAACGAGGTGCATGTATGAATGTGTGTATGTTCCCGGGTCTTTCCTTCGAGATTGACCCCGAACCGTCGCCAATAGCCCACTGTGCAGCTCTAGTGCGACGTTAATTAACAAAAACCAAACCAAACACTATTCTTACCAGAAAAATATGTAATAACATTATCCAGGCATGTTGAGCTTAACATTTTTGAGAACCTTTACTCTAATATGTACATTAGGGTGGAGCGAAAAAAATCAAAATTTGATTAATGTAAAGTAATAGTGCGGAAAAGTTGCCTTTCGTATACATTATTCACCATGTAAAAGGATTTTGATAGCAAATAATATCTAGAGGTTCCCCTCAGGCCTTGAAATTTACCAATAATAGGTAAAAATTTAATACGTTTTAACGCACTATTAGTCCAGTCAGCAAAGGGTTCAATTCGGAAAAAAAAATAGGGGAAAGCTGGAAACAATTTTAATCGCTTCCAAAAAGTGTTCCCCCTCAGGGGGCTCGCATCTTGCGAGTACGGGCTTGGCAACCCCGAGGTACCCTAGCTGGGCCTTAGCTTTTTTCGTTCTTTCCTTTTTAGTTAAGGTCCTACCATGTGCACGATTTTTGGTTGTTGTATTTTGTTATAACATTCATTTTTTCCTTTGTTTATGATTGTTGGGTTTTCCTTATTTATATTTAAGTATTGTTTTGTGGTTTCAATTATGTTGTTTCACTTATTGTATTGGTTCTGAAATTGCATTTAATTTTTGTCAGATATCTGACCTGCACGTTTGCCGTGTGCGGTAACTCGTATCGTAGGAAAGTGGAGTCCTGGGGATCCTGCGACGTCTCGTTTTAGGACGGGGTTTTGTTTCCTAGAGACGTCGTTGCGTTCCCTTTGGTCCATGCTTCGACGTAAACGAGAGGCCAGGAGTGAGCCCGCTTTTGGTCAACCGGCTCGCCTAATATCACTGTGGTTCAGTACGCCAGGTGAATTTCTCCCCTGACGTGCTGGACACCACTGGTTTTTGGCATTTAAGGGCTAGTACTGCAGCTAGGAGTGCCCTTGTGGATCCACACTTCAAAACTGTAGCACTATACCCCGGTTTTACCCCCGTGGCAGTGTGGCACTGTTACCCCTTGTAGGGCTCGGTGGTGGGCGGGGCTGAACCGGGATGAACACCTAAACTCATATGGATCCTAAAACCCATGCCCTGCCGGAGGCTTTGTATCCGGCGACCCCATCCAGTGAAACAAATACAACTAACTCGACCAATACTCAATCTACTAATGTAAATGCTAAATTTTTAATGATAACCTCCCCTGACCATATTCTCGGTACCATGTCTCCATTCTTTATTCAGAAAGGTTTACAAGGCATCTGTGGAAATCCTAAATCTGTTAAGAAACTTAAATCTGGCGACTATTTAATCGAAACAACATCAGCAAATCAAACCAAAAACTTACTCTCAGCTACTAAGATGGGAAACTTAACCATCTCCGTATCACCTCACAATAGTTTAAATTCCTCTAGAGGTGTCATCTCAGAATCTGATCTCCTGACTGTTCCTGAAAAGGAAATTGAAGCCGAGCTTTCATCGCAAGGCGTGACTAACGTTCACAGGATCACGATGAAAAGAGATGACGCCATTATTCAAACCAAGCATTTAATTCTAACCTTCAATACCCCTGATCTACCAACAAATATTAAAGCTGGGTATCTTAATTGCCCAGTCCGACCCTATATACCGAATCCTTTGCGCTGTTTTAAGTGTCAAAGGTTCGGTCATTCTATAAACACATGCAGAGGAGTAGAGACTTGCTCGAGATGCTCCAATGTTGGACATTCCTTCCAGAACTGTACCCTTCCACTCAAATGCACAAACTGCGAGGGTGAGCATTCTGCCAACTCTCGTATTTGCCCAAAGTGGAAGGAAGAAAAAGAGATTCAGGTTGTGAGAACAACGCAAAAACTCTCTTATTTGGATGCCAAAAAGCAAGTTTCCATCTCTCTACCCAAGCCTAATATATCATATGCAGCTGCCACTAAAAAATCCACCTCCTCTATCGCAATACAATGCGAAATTTCAATAGATCAGCCGTCAACAAGCAATAGTCGTCAAATTACTACTAAAACACCACCCACTCCTCTTTTTTCCAAAGGCACAATAACTACAAATAACAAAAGTAAAGCTGTTGAAGTTGTATCTCCTTTAACAGCTTTCAATAAATCTCTAAAAAATAAAAAACAAGCTGAAAACGCCAATAATAAAAAAACAAAAAAACCGAGAACCCCCATCCCCCACAATATCCCTTCAGACTCCTCGGATGCTGCTGATATGGAAGTGGAGCCTGGTATGGAGACGCCAGGTAATCTCGCTCCAAAACCGAAACCAATAAAGCAGCCCTCAAACCCCATAACCTTCCCATAATGGCCTGTGTCTTTTTGTGGAATTGCCGCGGTTTTCACCAGAATTCGGTAGACGTTAAAAATATTATTGATGAATACCATCCAATCTGCTTTTGTCTCCAAGAAACTCTGCTCAAACCAACTCAGAGTTCTCTTGTTAAGGGTTATACTCCCTTGAGAAAGGATTACGTTAGCGGAGATAGAGCCAGTGGTGGAGTTGCTATTTTTATATCTAATAGCGCTCCCTTCACCCCACTGAGTCTCAACACAAACCTGCAAGCTATCGCAGTTAGAGTCACTGTAAAGTCTATCATTACAGTGTGCTCTATTTATCTACCGCCTAATGATATCATCCATCAAGCAGATCTAGACAGGTTATGCGACCAGCTGCCAGCTCCTTATATCTTATGTGGCGATTTTAATGGTCACCATCCTCTTTGGGGAAGCCCAGACACAAATCGTCGTGGAAGTCAAATTGAGAAATTAATACACGATCAAAATCTATGTGTACTCAATAATGGGCAACCAACATACTTCCACGCCCCATCGAGGACCTTCCATGCCATTGATCTTGTCCTGTGTTCACCCTCTCTGTTTTCTCCCCTGACGTTTCATGTGGGAAATGATCCATTTCATAGCGATCATTTCCCCTTGTTTGTTACATTTCCGGGGAGTGCTGCAGCCCATGTATCTCGTCCGCCTCGATTTAAATTTGAGGCGGCGAATTGGGATTTGTTTGCGTCAATTGCTGATTTGTCAGACGAGGTGGTGAATCAAGATGACATTGATCAATGTGTAGAATCTGTCACTAATGTTATAATGGATGCTGCTCGTATATCTATACCTGTCTCATCAAAGTTACCGAAACTACCGAAACCGTGGTGGAATCAAGCCTGTAAGATAGCCCACAAAAAGAGAAAAAAGACCTGGGATAAATTTCGAAGGTATCCCACAACCGAAAATTTGACTCGGTTTAAATTTGCAAAAGCCAATGCGCGACGAATACGTCGTCAGAGCCAAAGAGAATCATGGCAAAAGTATGTCTCTAGTATAACATCTGCCATTTCCTCAAAGCAATTATGGAACAAAGTTCGGAAAGCCATGGGATTATATTCCACTCATTCTATCTCGTTGGTGGAAGAAAATGGCCAGTTGGTAACTGACACGGTAGAAATCGCAAATTCTATTGCGAGAGCATTTTCTGCCGTGTCCAGTTCTACCACATATCCTGGCAATTTTCAGCGCATCAAACAACGCGCGGAATCCCATGGTATTAATTTTACTCCTGAGAGAGATGCCGCACTTGTCTATAATTGCAGTTTTACTGAAAGGGAGTTGACACGATGCCTTCAGAAGACCCGGATGACAGCACCGGGCTCTGATGGCATCACGTATATTATGTTAAAAAATCTTTCTAGTCACTCTCTGAGGAATTTATTGCTACTGTATAATCGTATATGGCAAGAACATGCTTTTCCTTTGTCTTGGCGACGTGCCATAGTTATTCCTTTTCCGAAACCCGGAAAAGATCCTAAAGATCCGAATAACTATCGGCCAATTGCACTTACCAGCTGCCTGTGCAAGCTTTTAGAAAAGATGGTGAATTCTCGCCTTGTCTACATGTTAGAGACAACCAACGCTCTAACACCATTTCAAAGCGGATTTAGGGTCGGCCGCTCTACGGTAGACAATATCTTGTACCTCGAAACTCAAATACGCCATGCCTTTCTGCGCCGAAACCATCTCGTAGCTATTTTCTTCGATATGGAGAAGGCGTACGATCGGACATGGCGATATGGTATACTCCGAGATCTGTATTCCCTTGGGTTTCGAGGACATCTACCGATATTTATTAAGAACTTTTTGGCATTGCGAGAATTCAGCGTCCGCATTGGCTCAGCATTTTCGGATACTTTTATCCAAGAAGAGGGCGTTCCTCAGGGTAGTGTACTCAGCGTTACTCTATTCGCTATCAAGATCAACGATATCCTGAATCAGTTGCCTCCTTCTGTCCAGGGCAATTTATATGTCGATGACCTGAGCATTTTTTGCCAGGGAAAGGATATGCGATTTGTCGAACGACAACTGCAGTCAACCGTTTCAAGGTTGACCAAGTGGAGTGCAGAAAATGGTTTCAACTTCTCTGTCCAAAAAACATCCTGCGTTCACTTTTGCCGTCTACGAAACCTGCATCCTGACCCAGACATTTTTCTGGGTGGTAATAGGATTGCAGTAGTAGACGAAGCAAGGTTTCTAGGAGTCATTTTTGACAAGAAGCTTACATTTTTGCCTCACATTAAGCATTTGCGGGTGTCATGCATGAAAAAGCTCAATTTGTTAAAAGTTCTATCTAATACATTTTGGGGAGCAGAGCGATTCACTATGCTGAATGTCTATCGAGCTGTAATTCGTTCCAGATTGGACTATGGCTGCGCCGTTTATGGTTCAGCTCGTCCATCTGTTCTGCGTAAGCTCGATACGATACATCATTCAGCACTAAGAATCTGCTCTGGAGCTTTTCGCACATCACCCGTCGAAAGCCTCTATGTTGTGTGCAATGAATTACCATTAGCCTCCACACGCAGTTTGTTGTCTCTGCGACTTTATTATCGCATTTTGTCACATCCTGACCATCCTTTGCAGAATTGCCTTCTGGACAGATCTCGAGATGTCCTTTTCAGGAATCGACCATCTTGTATCCCATCTTTTGGGATGCGAATGAGAGAAACCCTGAGTGGCACTTCCCTTGATTCAATTGAAGTTGCGGAACGTCCTCTCTTTGATAGTATACCCTGGAGAAATTCAAATCTTTTAATCTTAAACTTGTTTCCTGGATATGAGAAATCTTGTACTAATCCAGTTATTTTTAATCAGATTTTTTATGATCATCGTAATAATTTTAAATCTCACAAAGCCGTATATACAGATGGGTCAAAATCCATTAATCACGTTGGCTGCGCATTTGTATGCGGCTCTGAAAATATTAGCTACTCATTACCACTTTTAATATCTGTTTTTTCATCTGAATTTTTAGCTTTGTATAAAGCATTAAAATATATTTCTCACCAGACGGTTGGCAATTTCATAGTTTACACCGATTCAAAAAGCATATTGGAATCTCTGTCATCAGATTCCTTAAATCATCCTTTAGCTTTTGAGGTGTTTACTATTTATAACAAACTTATTCGACGGGGCTATGGCGTCATATTGTGTTGGATTCCTGGGCATGTTGGCATAACTGGCAATGAGTTGGCAGACCATGCTGCCAAAAATGCCACATCCCAGCTTAATATCAGAATCCCATATGACGACCTGCGTAATGTTTTGCGGGACCTTGTACGGAAGGACTGGAGCGATGGCTGGAGGTTACAGACGGCTAATAAATTGGCCTCTGTATTTCCCAGCATCCCGTTCCTACCTTCCTTGTCATCTCGACGGTGTGATGTGTTATTAACCCGTCTCCGCATAGGTCATTCGAGAGCAACACATAGACACCTATTGCTCAATGACACCGCCCCGCTTTGTAACCATTGCCAACAACCTCTCTCCATAATTCATATTTTAACTTCTTGTCCTCGTCTTAGAATTTTATATAATCGTTTTTTTAATACATCATCTCCCACATTATCTTATTTATTGAATCATCCACATCATCCATCGCTATTTATCTTTTTAAACTACACCAGATTTTTACCTTTGCTTTGAAATTTAGTTTGTTTATATGTATATTTTAGAATTTTAATGTTGGTTTAAAAATCTAGTGTTTGGCGCAGCTTGGCCATATTTGGCCCTTGTGCCAATAAACCCCAATTAACCAACCAACCAACCAAAAAGTGTTCTGTATGATATATTAATTTTGCACCACGCCGGCGTTGGCCGCCATCATGGAAAAATGGCGGCCAAAATCAGTTTTTTGTGATTATCTCCTTATTTTTTAAATTTATAGAAAATATTTCAATTACAAAATTATTCCCTAAGTAATTTTACACAAAAATGCAATTTACATTATGTTTCTGCGACTCACCATTTAGACGCTAGAGGCGAATAAAGTGGATACTAAATCACCAAGTAGCATGAAAACTCAAGAAACCGCTTTGACAGGACATCTTTTGTTCCTTACTTTGATTAAAAACATCTCTATACCTTATGAAGGTATAATTTAACAAAAATGGTTGTTTGACGTTAAGATAAAGTTAATTTTACTGAGGGGATTTTGCAAATAAGTGTTATATTTCCATTTCTGAAAGAGATTTCACAATGGGCTCCCATAGAGTTGAAGAATAAATATTCCCTATTTATTTCTAAGTAACTATTCCGACTTGGAACACCCTTCTACAATCCAAATAACATTTTAAATTCCAATATTGATATTGAATTATTATTCGAAACTTAAAATATTTCCATAGAGCTAAATTTTATCATTCAAAGTACGAATATAAGTACTATATTACTTTTAGTTGTCTGATTGCTTGAAAAGTATTACTTTGTTCAAAAGGAGGAAGAGCGCCAAAATGGCTTGCTTCTGTTAAAAAAAATTCTGATAGTGTCCTTGATCAAATCCTACTTAACGAATGGATATGAATCACACATTAAAAAAAACCTATTATAAACTCAGGAAACATTTAAATTTAGCATTATGTCTTCGAATTTTACAGAAATACTAGAGTATTTTCTTTTACCTGGCTTTTAAATGACGACATAATTTTTTTTTAAACGTTTGCTTACACCCAGTGTTTACTCTCATAGCGTGGAACTAGTGCGACGTTAATTAATCAAACCGAACCCACAGTGTGGAAGGACAATAAATAACCTTTGCCCAATAAAAATAAATTCTTAAAAGGCTTTCTAATGTTGTAATGCAAATAACTATTGATGCCATTGGAAAAATATAGTGCAAATACTCAATCACGGAATAGTTTTCAAGGCTTGTTTCCCTAATAGACCTCAATTGTTACATTTAAGTCGATAATGATAGTTTAGTGCTACACAAATTGTATTCAAGCCTCTTATTATTATTGTACCCTGTTAATGATCTTAGAAAGCTGGTGAAATCGCAAGGCTTTTGAAAGCTGGTGAAATCGCAAGATCACCATACAACACATACTTACTTACCATGTAGAAAAAGGACTCCAGCCTTGCTGGAGTCAAATACATGAGGTGTACTTTGTTGTACCGAACTATAATATGAAGGTAAAGAAATATCATAAAAAATCGTAGTTGTAATTTTTATATATACGGGAACTGACTTGAAGTAAATAATTTTAGGAGTGTACATAAAGAAATTTAGAACTATCTGCATACAATGATAATATAGAAAATATGACTTGTGTTGAAGCTGAAATTTTTTTTTTAGTTTTATGATTACGAAATACATTACTAAAACGTTAATTAAAAAATATTATGCGTGAATGAGGTATTGAGAGGTTTTTAAACAAAGTAAGAAACAAATGACGTCCTGTCAAAGCAGTTTCTTGAGTTTTCATGGTGATTTAGTATCCACTTTATTCGCCTCTAGCGTCTAAATGGTGAGTCGCAGAAACATAATGTAAATTGTATTTTTGTGTAAAAGTACTTAGGGAATAATTTTGTAGTTGAAATATTTTCTATAAATTTAAAAAATAAGGAGATAATCACAAAAAACTGATTTTGGCCGCCATTTTTCCAAGATGGCGGCCAACGCCGGCGTGGTGCAGGGGTGCAAAATTAATATATCATACAGAACACTTTTTGGAAGCGATTAAAATTGTTTCCAGCTTTCCCCTATTTTTTTTTCCTAATTGAACCCTTTGCTGACTGGACTAATAGTGCGTTACAACGTATTCAATTTTTACCTATTATTGGTAAATTTCAAGGCCTGAGGGGAACCTCTAGATATTATTTGCTATCAAAATCCTTTTACATGGTGAATAATGTATACGAAAGGCAACTTTTCCGCACTATTACTTTACATTAATCAAATTTTGATTTTTTTTCGCTCCACCCTAATGTACATAGCAAATCTAAACTAAAATTAAATGTTTCGTACACAGCTCAAAGTTCTTCCCTTGATGGTCATCCACGGTTGGCCAGGATCTTTTGTTGAGTTCCACAAGTTGATTCCCCTCCTCACCACCCCGAGCCCTGAACGGGATTTTGTGTTTGAAGTGGTGTGCCCATCCATACCAGGATTTGGCTTTTCAGAATCTCCCCATCAAAAAGGTTTGTATCTTTGCAGTATTTTATTTAGAGATTTAAATACCTAGGTAAAATCTCTGTTGGAATAGCCTATTTTTCTGGCTTCTGCTGTGGAGTTATAAATAAAAATAGGTTTATTCATTTGTACTTCTGTTCCAAAAAATGTCTGAGTATTTACTTATTCAATATTGTGTTGAGGGTATTTCTTGTTGTTCAGTTTTTAATAAAAAATACTGTATTGTATATATAAAAAATATTGTTCTCCATTATTATGTATTATAACTATTGATGCAGTTAAAGATTAACAAAAAGATTTTAATAAAGAAAAAGCCGTCAATATTTGTATTTGCTACATTATAGCAATATAAATTATTCATTTTATTCTGTTACGTTACTTGCTTTTACTCTTTGTAATAACTTCAAAAATACATAATGTTTGATTGGAGTCTCCATTAACTTTTTAGGCTGACCCTATTTTCTGTATACTAAAACAAAAACACAATTGCATTACTAATATTTTTTTGTAAACTATCAACTGATGCATTTTTGAAATTATTTGTTAAATTGCAGTTTTTATTCACAGGTTTCAATGCCCGTGCATGTGCTAGAGTTTTCCTCACTTTGATGGAGCGGCTGGGACATCCAAGGTTCTTTGTGCAAGGAGGTGACTGGGGTTCTTACATTGCCAACCTCATGGCCAGATATTACTCTCCTAGGTATGTTTTGATAAAAAAAAAATTGCGTTATACTGCTGTAGGGCAGTGGTAGATTGTTCCCTCTGAGATTTTCTAGCTTATACTACGTAAAATAAAAAAAAATCATTTAGGAAAGGATTTGATGGTTTTTAATGAAAATACAACATTTTAATTTAAATGACATATCATAGAACATATAATAGGAACACTATTTGGAATTTCCCTGCATTCTACAAAATTCCACACCTAAATCAATGTGAGGGTAAATAACTATTACATATTAAACGTTCAAAAAGCCACTCTACCCAGTAATATACTTCATATCCTATGTGTATCCTGGTATACTGGATATTCAAGTTTGTGTGGAAACTTCAAGCTTGTGTGGAAAAACTTCCATACATGCAAAATAACTTTGTATGGACACTTTCCTTACAAACCAAAGTTTTCTAATGTTCCTCAAAGTTAGAAAATACTTCGGCAATTGTATCAACATACAAACACACTAAAATCACGTTATATTTGATAACCATGGCACGCTACCAGTATAATGTGTGCCCAAAAGTGTGGAACCCAGATATATGATACCGATTCTCTTAAAAGAAATTTCATCAGTGGAAGTACCCTACCGAGAATAGGGGAATCAAAGAGGATGCAGGCGCATTTTTCCCTCTGTCTGCGAATTTTAGTGGAGGGATTTTCTAAAGAACCAATGCTACACTGGCCTATGAAAAATAATTAACTCTTTGACACTAATACGATCACCATTGATATACTCGAATTATTATTGTGTCCTGTAATCTCAGTTTTTCCAGCAATGTCAGTAACCTACTTTGTTTTGGCACATATAAATAATAAGCCCCATTTGAAGAATTTATGCATAAGAATATTTATTTATTGTAATAATAATAATCATTTGGCTTTATATGCAAGACACTTCAATTGTATTTAAATGTGAGTTTAATTAATGTCATAACTACTACAAATATTTTAAAGTTTATATTTCTTTTTGTAACCTAACAATAAAATAATCTTTGTTCTTCAGGATATTGGGACTCCATGTGAACATGTACTTCTTTGCACTAACGTCGTGGGACTTGGTTAAATATTTCCTTGTGGCTTTCTTTCCGTTTCTTGTGCACCCAGAGGAGTACAACATCTCCTTTCCCATTAAAAGGAAGCTTCGCTCCTTGTTGCAAGAAAGTGGTTATTTTCATATGCAAACCACAAAACCCGATACTCTAGGTAAAATCTTGAATGTTTTATACTGCCATCAAAGTTTAATTTTTAGAGTTATTTTTGTTATTTTTTTAGTTATTTATTATAATTCAACATTAATTACGACTTATATTACTAAATTCAACTTTTTTTAGGGGAAAAGTTGAAAGTTTGTCTCATTATTTTTTGTTTGTTAGTTTTTAGGTAAAATCTTGAATGTTTTATACTGCCATCAGAATTTATTTTTTAGAGTTATTTTTGTTATTTTTTTAGTTATTTAGTTATTTATTGTAATTCAACATTAATTGCGACTTATATTACTAAATTCAACTTTTTTTAGAGGAAAAGTTGAAAGTTTGTTTCCTTATTTTAATTTTTGTTATATATATAGTTATAGATTTTTTTTATATATCCGCCACTCACCATATTTTATTCACATAAAGTTGTCTTTTGTAAACTTTTAGTGCTTGAAAGATAATCTTCTAAAACAAAATACTTTTGTAATTTAATTCTAAAAAATTAACAATAGATTTGAGCACTAAATATTTCATGTAGGACTAGAAGACTTTTTCAATATTTAGTAGCAGTTAATAAACTACTCAATTTCAATTGAAACTTATAGTTTTATTGGATAATTTGCCTATTCTGCTATGATACACATATGGCACTTTTTAGCATATCTTGCTTTAGAGATATGAAAATATCATTATAATTTATTTTTTGCTAAATATGAAACACTTTTGTAATAAAAATATTTTTTATGGTCTGTTAATTGTGTTAAAAATCCATATCTGTAATATTTTAGGATGTGCCATGTCAGACAGTCCTGCTGGAATGGCTGCTTATCTCTTGGAAAAGTTTTCATCTGGCACCAACTCAGAGTATTTGAAAAAAGAGGATGGGGGCCTGACAGAAAAGTTTTCGATGGACGAGCTTCTCACTAATGTCATGGTGTATTGGCTCAACAACAACTTCACAGCTGCTGCAAGGTTCTACAAGGAAAATGTCAAGGATGTATTCAGCTTCGTACATGAAAAGTAATATTTTATTCACAAATAAACCTTTTAATCATGGATTAGTTTCTAGCAGATTACTAGTATAGAATGGTAACCCTATACATGTCAGATAACTTTTAGTTTCAATCTTTTGAAATCATTTATTTTAATGCATATACTTGTTGCCTTCAGAAAAATTGAACATGTACTTTAATAATTAGGAATGAAACGGATATCCGATATCCAGCCTATCCAACTGATTTTTAATTATCTGTTTTTACCCTATATCCAGAAGCAAAGTGCTGGATTATATAATTACCATGTCAGATATCCGGATGAATAAAACTCATCGAAGTGGTTTTTTTTTGTCATGATCCATTTTCTTTTGTTCTTGCTTTAAGTATTTTGCTGAAAATACTACCAATGTATTCTGTAGTCAGCATTCTCCCTTTAATTTTTTCCGGGCTATTCAGGTGAGTAAGAAGTGAAGTGATAACTTTATCTTTGAAACTTGACTAGTTGTGTTTCAGACACGGTAGGTCACAGAGAATAGTTCGCAAGGAAGATATGCTGCAGACCTTCTGAACCAGCCACTAGCCACCTTGGAGTATCTTCGAACAATCCGCCTGAGTAGTGGTGTGTAGGGCGCATAGCTACATCTCTGTTCATTATATATTATAAATTATTTTATTCTCCAGTCTAGTATGAGCTAGTTTTAGCATTTAAATATCACAATTTAAATCAACAATTCGAAAATATTTCAAAGTTACATTTTCAAACGCATCAAATCAGTATTAATCAGTACATTCTAAATCAGTGAATATGAATAGTTTATTAAAGAACTGTTAAGAAAAGATTTTTTTATAAAAATAAAAGCTGTGGCAAAATCCTGTTTGGATATCCAGTTAGTAATGTGCGCCGGATATCGGTTTTCCGGAAAAACCACTATCCGGCTCATCCCTATTAATAATTCTATTATACTAATAATGTATACAATAAATCATTATTTTGAGTTTAAGAAATGGCTATGGTAATGAGTGGGCTCCAGGCTATACTTCAAATTCGAATTTTCGATAAAGGCATCAAAAGACTGTAGAAAAAGATATTGCATATTAAATCTGTCATGGCTTGAATATATTTAAGTTTCATGGTGGAAAGTAGAGTGCCTACTCGTGTTGTCTTCATCATTTGATCATGATACAAAATGACAGTAATATAAATATAAGTTTCCCTCATTCAATTCTACTGAGACAATGTAAGTTTTTCAACCACATGATTGGTGCAATAAAAATTCCCACAAAGTTCCTAATTTGGTGAACAAAGTTCTCATATAAGCTAATTGCAAAATCTAACTGAATATCTTTATCAGGCATTTAATTTTTTATTTTCACCATTAGATCCATCTACACAATTTCTGAAGTTTTTAGTCTAAAAATTTGATGATTATATATATGTATGTGCTGAGTCCAAGGTAAAAACAATGATTGTTAATTAAGAGTGATTATGCAGAATTATAAACAAAGTTTTGTCTCTTGTAAACAAGCAAAATATAAATACTAATAATCATTTACTTTCCCTAGGCCAAGCAGGGTTTGTCCTGTCTAACACATTCTAACATGTCTCTTAGCAATGCTGATGCAATTACTTTTAATCCTGAAAAATTAACAATATAATCAAGCAAGCATACCATTTGTCTATAACGTTTTTTACCCTCCTGATTAAGCCGTGATTTGTATAACTTGAATCTATGACATCTATTCCCATTGACAATAATAAATTCAAATCCTTCTACCTAATTGCATAACTTATCCAATAACTAACCCAATTTGATTCTGATCTTCTAACGTTTTTTGACAGACAAAATCATAACTTGGTACAGACCAAAATCATAACTCGGTACAATAAAAATACAACTCTTTATGTGTAGCTAACATTAAAACATTGAGATCACGATTTCAATGAAAAATGGACTGCCATTGTTTAATCGCTGAACTCTCCATCTACATTATTCAATAATAAGTCATCAGCAAAGCATGGCTGAAATGAGTACTTGTCTATAACACATGTTAATTTGATCTCCCCAGAACCCCTGTGACCGTTCCTTCCGGGGTAGCTCTCTTCCCGCATGAGGTGTTGATATTCCCCAAGATGCTGATGTCGCAGCAAATGAAGAACATCGTGTCCTACACCATCATGCCTCGGGGAGGGCATTTCGCAGCCTTGGAAGAGCCACAGCTGCTGGCTGAGGACATCTGGAATTTTGCGGGGATTGTGAAGGAAAAGTACTTGTGAACTGAGCAGTAAGACACGTCTACTGGACTATCCCTTATATTGTTATGTTGCAGGGTTAAGTAATTACAGGCTTTGGATATTTATCAATCTTTTAAGTGATGGAATTATAATATTATGCTTGAAGATTGTAAGCTATAAGTTGTTGCAATGGATAAATTAACCTTAGCTCTAATTTATAGTTACAATTTTTGCAAAATTTTGAAAATTAATGTTGAAGTGGACGTGTACTTCCCTAGCGTTCAAAAGATTATATAGAGGAAAAATTTTCCTCTATTAAGAAAAGTACAAGTTTTAAGTTAAATAATATCAGGAATTGGTGTCTCTTCAATATATTAGCTTGAAGCATTGTTTTTAGAGACATATAAACCGATCAAAAGCGTCTCTGTTAACAATTCTAAAAAGTATTAAAAAAACGTCTGGAAAATGGTAGAAGGTAAACTTTTCATCCAAGCCATCCTAAGTAGTATTTTTTTATTACTCTGACTTGTGTTTGTAAATCAGTCCCAATGTTTTCTGAAATAACATTTTAACATAACATTGGCGCTTGTCCACAATAGTTAATTTGTAAAATGATTATGGAATAGAATTTTAAAACACATTAACATTGTAAAAAGTTTTCTATCCGTTTGCTATTTCCATGTAAGCAATTTATGGCAACGTTTTATTTTTGCCACACCTTATTCCAAAATTTAAAATTATTAAATGCAATATTTATTCCAAAAAAATAATTAATTCTTGTGATTCAAAATTTAAATAACAATCTCGAATTTCCCCATCACTCTTTTCTCAGCAATTTCATAAATACTATTTCAAACTATTTCGACTAAATTATATATACAATTTATTTTGGATTTTATATATATCTTTAGTAATTTTATAAGTAAGCATATATGGAGTATTTATTTAATATACATTTTTTTTTTATCTTGGTGGCTCGTAATTTAGTACTACTATAATACTTATAATTTACATAAAGAATTTTCGTTCTTGTACAATTGTTGCAAGTGAATTGTCTTGTATAAATTAAACCTGCTTACATAAAACTGTGAATAGTTTTTAAAAATATTCGATAGCTCAATCCTTGAAATGGTTTCATAAACCTCCATTTCACTAATTGTTGCATCCAAACCTGTATTTTTTTAAAACAATGATAATTTTTTGTTTGTTTTCAGAAAAATGTTATTGTTGGGATCTCACTTCTTTGTGAGATTATTCGATAGTTTTAACAAAATTTATTAATTCAAACTGCTTATTGCCAAAATATATTTTTTCAAAATGAAACTTAATTCATCGCCTGCAGCTCTCGTTTCTCAGTGCCCGTTTCTATGACTCTAGTTTAAATGATATTGGAGGGAAATCATTCCATTTTGTATTTGTTAAGCGAGCGAGAACAGTCTAATTTAAATATTGTTTTTAAGTACCTATAGTAACTTAATTGTTCATAACTCATTGATATTTTCATAGCAAATAAATAAATTGTCGTTGTTGGGTTCTTTTCATCTCAATTTGAGGTATCCACAAGGGGTGTGGGGGGAAGATCTTCTTTGTACGACAAATTTTTTATCTCTAATACTACCCATTCATTTTCAAGATTGGTTGTCTTGAAAAAGTGGTAATAAACCGACACTACTTTCTAAGTACAGGTAACTTCAAAGAAAGGCTTAACCATAAAAACAATCAACTGTTTGATTTGCTTTTCAATGTGAGGTAATAACTTTTCTAAAAGTAAGGCTATATATTTTTTTACATCATAATTGCAATCTATTTACAAAATGCTCAATTTTTTTTAAGTGCCTTGGAGCCAAATGTCTGTTTTACGTGATGATAGATTATTATATCATTCATGTCGAAACTAGTTTGGCAATTATTTACTATTGCTTTCTTTTTTATTGTCTTGGCTTTCTGGTCTTTTGTTACTATTTACTGTTAGTTGTGTACTTTACACGTTTAAACATTATATTGATTTTTATAGATATTATTATATTATTTATAGTCTAATTGTTTTCTTTATATATTCATTTATAATCTATTGAGTAATTTTTTTCCATTTTATATATGTGTACAAAATTATATAATTTTTTTTATTACTTGCGAATAATAATTACTTGTACACTAAATACTAAATGTTTTTTTTTAAATATACTGTATGTTCATTACAAAGTTGCTTTATTCTTGCAATTTAAAATGTTATGATAGTTTATATTTAAGATGCAAATTTAATAAGGAAAGGTTTGAGCATTTGCACAAATATAACAAGCTTGTTTTACATTTTAAAACATCAAGCTTTCCTATAGTTTTCTTAGATATATTTTTACATTAATATAACAGTGCCGTATTTGTGCTGTTTGCAAATACATTTATACTAATAAAACTGGTGATAGAATGTTACTGTTATTTTATACTCTAACCTTGTTAAACATGTTTACATATCTGTTTATACATTTTGGCAACTATAGTTTTTGTATTCTACCTTCATGGTGACAATAAATTTAATTATTTTTGTGAAATATATGTTTTCTTTTTTATAAATTCTAGATTGATTATTTAATTTTCATTTTATAGTAACACTTTCATACAAATTAGAATATTCTGACTTCCAAACCTGTTCCCTTTTTCTATGAAAGTATCTTTTAAAAAAATTGTATATACTTAAGTCCCTTTTCTTTTATTTCCCAACCAAAACATTTTCATTCAACTCTTAACCATAAAAATTTTCTTTTTCAAACGATTAATATAATATGAAATTAAACTTCATTTTTTAATGATTCTTATGTTTAGAGCTATTCTAAAATCAAAACAAAAGTAACATTCATTACAGCAATTTATCCAATTGTAAAGATTAATTTGTACAGTTTTCCAATAATTGTGCACAAGTTTACTATTCTGAATACGCTGATGGATTTCGATGACAATACAGTTTTACTTCCACAAATTCTACTCCAAAAAGAGCCACAAAATTTACTTACTATTGTCAATTAGTTAAAAAAAATAATGAATGAAACAACTAAACTGAATAGTTAATTCCAATTTATATCTTTATAACATGAAGGAAAGCAAAAAAATATTTTTTTTGTTTGTCAATCACTAAAGAACAACTGAAAAGATTTTAATGGAACATATAAAGAGAATTAACCAAACTTGTATAGCTTCTCATGATATTACAGCTTACACCCCCTTTGAGAGACATCCCTCTTTAATTAGCCACTTATTCTCACCTTTCTCATTCATTCTTTTATCAATCATGGAAAAACCATTGACCCTATTTTGCTTTCAACTTTCACTGGAATTTAGAAAGCGATTTCCATGCTAGCATATCATCTGGTTCTTCTGGAATTTAATAATAAAGATGTTACTTGAAACTAATCGGAATAAAAACCAAACTGGAACCCACTAATTATTTGAAGCCAATACTGAATACTTTCTTTTGCAATCGCAGTTATTTTTTTAATGCAAAGTTTTAAATACCGTAAGCGGGGTGTGGCTTTGACAGATTTTGATGTTTTTTCGCTGCAAGCCGATCAATAAGTGAATACAAGAGCAAAGTACCGTTAATTGTAGCTACGCTCTTTGGCTAAAGTAAAAGGCACTGGTAAAAAAAAAGTTGACAACAAGTAACCCCACACAAACTGTATTTAAACAATATATTCATATAATGAAAAATATATTTTAACAGTTAACATAGTATGGTCTTGGCTTTTTTGTCCAAAATATCTTAACTGATATCAGTCCATCTGTTCGGCACGCAATTTTAGTCTACGCCTCGCACCTGAAAAAACCACGGCTAAGGATTTGTTTTGGTAGTTGTATAGCATTTCATATTTCTCGTAAAAAATTGCATCTGCTTTAGTAGCCTATTTCCAACTCATTTTGGATCTCTCCATAACAGAGAAAATGTACATCAGATTTTGCTTTCATGACCTCCCCGGGGAAAAGATTACCCTCATAATTGATTACAACATACTTTCAAACTGTAAAGTTTTTTTTCTTTGCACTGCCCATTTGAACTGCTCGTTCCTGGAAGAGGTATGAAGGGACTCTCCGATTCATCGGACATCTTCCCATGCAATGTCATACTTTGATTCAAATCGTGTCTTGTTGGGCTTGGTTTCTGCTTTTTCTATTTTTTATTTAACTCTTGAAAAAGTGTGTCACTAATGCAAGTGATCAAATCAATCAAACTTGTATCAAGTGTTGCTTTAGGGACATTTTTATGCTGTCACAAAGCCACCCCCACGAAGTTTCGATTTTTAGGTTATCAACTTGCCTTCGTCATCAGGAAGCAAAGCATCGATTTAAATTTTAATTACATTAAGTAGTACCAAACAAGTAAGTTTCAAAGAATAATTAACTGCTTTAGTCATCTTTAACAGTAGAAATGCGTATAACACAAAGTTCACAGAACTTGCACGAACTGCGGAAAAACGTGCTGTATTTGAGAGGCGTCTATGTACTTATAAGAAAATCACTAGAGGCTTAAATGATGAGTGCTAGATATCAACACTATTGAAGGCGCCTAATCCAACAACCTTTAGTAGGTTAGGTTCGGGTACTGGGTAAACGGCGGGAGTAACTGCGGTTAGGTTGGGGTACTGAACACCCCAACCTAACCGCAGAACACACACACCTTGCTTACGGTATTATAAAAATCTAATAGCGACAATAATGGCATGGTTCTTGTGTAATAAGTAGAGGATGAAAGTTAAAATCTCATGGCATACCCAGGTAAGAACGTCGAAGGGACTTTTGAATGCCTAGCTGACAAGAGCCTAGCATGAGAAAGGTCTTAAAATAATTAAATAAAACTTTATTTTTTAAACTTGTACATGGCGGGATTACCACTTGCGAGTTGCAGGCCTGCTTACCTGGCCTGGAAAAGGATTTGAACTTGTAAAAAAAAACGCTACATCGATCTTTCGTTAGAACGACCATCTCGTATTGATCCCTTAAGGGGTCATTATATCGAGGGTCTACCTCAGTTGACAAGCCCTATGACGTCAACACCGCCCCCGCGTTAGTTTGCATTTACCTTGCACCGGCGCTTGCACGAAAAGTTATGATTCTCTTGTAAGACCCGAATTAAACAGATGCGTTCTATTTACAATGTTTCCAGATAACAGGTGTGATAAGCAGTTTTCACTATCAGATAAATGACGCATCTCGTTCAGGATACTTGGAAAACTTATGTTTCAGTTCAACCGATGTTTCCCGCAGGGAACGAATCTTGGGACGACAAAATGGTATATTTTGAAAGAAACTAACAGTCTCTACTGAATTCTTATGGTTTGCAGAACACTTTCAATACGGTCTACCACGTAAGTTGGACGACAGTGTAAAGTATTGTTTTTATTCAATTTATCTTTAACAGTTCAAGTTCAATTGTATCATTCTATGAAATCACAAGGATGCTTTTTTTCTGCACCCGAAGCGATCTAAATTTTTTAATTAAAGTTGAAGGGGAAATAGATATTTAATTTGTTTAGTGGTGTTTTTACGTTTTTTCTCTCCTCAACTATGTATTCAAATTCAGTATTTAAAAAAATATTCTTTAAAAAAAAAAAAAACTTTTAAAAAAAAAGCGCTAAAAAGTAAAAAATAATTTTTAATTTTAGGAACAGACAGGCTCGCAAGAACTAACAATGGACCGAATCGACCAGATAATTTTGCTCATAGGGTGACCAGAGGTTCGAGTGGTTGCTTGTTTATTTTCTTTAATGTTATTGCACCGCTTGGGAAAGTAAGAAGAAAAAATTACCTCGAGTGAACGATTTATAAAAATTAGATAATGGCTTTCTGCTGTGCAACATCTACATATATAAATGCGAAAGCCCTAGCCACTCATCTCTAATTCTCCAACTTTTCGCATACCCATGAAGAAGAAATTTGGCAAAGTTGTCCCTTATACCTTAAATGGGAAAAGTAAGGTATTTTTGTTCCGCACGAACTTATTTAAGGAGGTGTAAAACACCTTTTTCGATGTTATCTACAGATCCAAAAGACAGAGTGCAGAAATTTGGAACACAGATTCATCTTCGGCCCTAGGGGTGCTCTAAAAAAGGATATTTAAAAATTCAAACTCGAACTGCCAAAATAACGATTTTTGAAAACTTTTACGTAGGATTAACATGGAAAACATGTAACAATGCAATAATTCAAGATTGAAACAATGGAAATTTTTTATATTATGTAACCTACGAGGAGCATTTTAATTTTTCTGATGAGTAAATATCGCCAAATGAATAAAAATGTCGCCATGTTTAGTTTTGGGGCATTTCTGATTGTCTTAAAATTGTGAAATTCTGCATACTGATAAAGTTTATCATACAATAACAAAGGAAGCAATTTGAAAGTATGCAATTCCGCACAGGAAACATTTTTTAAAAAAAAATCTTTTTTTTTACAGGACGTTAGTTTTAAATATTTTTATTTGTCCTAGAATTGGGAAATTTTGGATATTGATAGGGCTTACCATATAAGGGAAAAATAAGAAAATCTTGAATTTTGCATGAAAACCTTTTAATATCGTATTTTTTTTTTATTATTATTATATTCTGTCCAATATGGGAAGTTTAACGACTTTTGTTGATATAGGTGTCTAATAAAAGTTAATTAGAGATAATTATTATTAATAATTACAGAATTTGTTCATATTTAAATATCTGGGATTAACTTCCCGTATGTAGGACGGGAATTTGAGCTAGTGTAAATATATTTATGTTTTAAGATGATCGTTTATTTTATTATATTCTTGTCGAACCTGTGCTGGTTCTTGGCAGGGTTTAATGAAAAAACCAAAAGCGGATCAAATCACGATGCGGGGCGTAATAACGGACGGTCCCTCACAAAAATACATTATTCCAGTCGTCATCTTTCTAGTTATTCGTATTATATATATTTCAAAGCTATTACAAAAGTCGACTAAAACTAAGGTAAGCTATGAATTAAACATGATGGAAGTTTATGAATTATGTTGGTTCTTTTGCTAGAGACTTTGTCTGCCGCCCCAAGATGGTTCCAACCCGCAACTTGAAATTGACTGTGGCCGGAGACAAGGGCGTGGGCAAGACCTCCCTCCTCAAGACATACGCGAGGGGCAGCTTCCCGGTTGGGGAATACGTCTCCACAGTCTTTCCGTGAGTTGGAATCCGCACACACCTTTAGTCAACATTACTCAACACGCTCACTGCGGTACGGGATCAATTGTCCCTTTATCTAACTATCATCTAGTGCTGAGCATATGGGAGGTAAACTTTCATAAATTTCTACACCTGTTTTAGCTTTAAACGTTTACATACAGTTGAAAACAGTATGGCTGTGTGTTAAAAAGTCCAATAATCTCTCAAAATTTAATAAAAAATAGCACGGGGTAAAATGATCCCTTACCGCACTGAACGAGTTAAGTTCTCATTAGGGTCCGATTTAAAAAATCCATTATTATAGACACAACGTCATTAATGGGGGCCCCTCTCTTAAAAATAGTCTCTAAGAATTAAAAGCATCGCATATTAAGTAAATTATTCATCTAAAAAACCAATTAAATTGTATAACTATTCGGGAAAAAGTACCTAAAAGTTATAACACGTTCCGTCAAAATTTTAAAGTTTGCGACCTCTAAAGATGGGGGGTCTATAGGCCCGGGAATAACTTGCCTAATATTAAATCAGGCCCTGAAGTTAAGGAATCTTTAGATGAACGGATTCGTAATCTTACACCGTAGAATACTGCTTTACCACCAGTGGCGGATTTAATGGGCGGCAAATGGACAGTTGCCGCCTGGGCCCCCTTGTCTTTGATCCATTTGGGGCCCCCTTAACTCCAAAAATTAGAAAAGGGAGGAAGAGAAAAAAAAATTTCTTTTATTTTTTTAACATATTTTAATTTTACTAAACATTTCACTGAAATTATCTGTTTGGATTCCTTTATCCTTATGCATATGAGTATACAGGTGCCCCTTCATCAACGGGCCCGGGCCCACTCCTTTTTACAGGGCCCCATTATCGAATAGGTCCGGGAAAACAGCACTTTGTACTTAAGGTTTCTGAGCAGCCCCCAAATTATCTACGACGCGGGGACAGGGCCCTGCTTTTGTAAAGAGGCCAAACCTTACCAGACGCAGGGCCCTGTGCGAAGGTAGCTGCGATAATCCATGAACTATGGATTCTCGCAGCTACCTTCTCTAACACATGCTATTGAAACCATATTGTGGTTTGCCTCTTCTAGCCACGACCGCATCATTTCGTTAATCTTAAAATACTTCATTATAAGTTGCCAGTTTATTCTACAACAAAACCATATCCCATGTTTTCTATAATGGTTTTAAATTTATTTCTTTTATGGGTCCGCGAAAACACCTGCTCTTTGATTATTATCTAAATTTCTCGAAAAACAAGCCAGCGATTTGTTTTCTTTTTGTACGAATCAACCCATCACCCCAGACCCAGGACGCAGACCAGTCGGCTCGTATCCCTCTTTTTATTTTTATTCTGAAAACAGATCAGACACCCTTTCTTTTATCCAATGTAACACTTTTTACATTAAAATGTTGTATTACGTAATCTATAGGCGCCGAAAGTCTAAGCATATTTGGCCTTGTTTTATTCGTCTTTGTGATTTGCGTTTTTTTTCCGGTCAATAACATATAAATTAAATCAAATTTCAATGAAGTGTATTAGTATAAATACTAGGAAAATACGTTTTACATAAAGTTAAATTTCTAATAGTTTTATTGCATCAAAATTATATATTCAACAATTTATTATTTATTTCAGTTTTAGTAATGCTTTACTAAGTTTATTTCTTAGTGCTGAGAATAATTTTTTAGACCTTTATATTTATCTAATTACCCTTAAATATAAATTTAATTTAAATAATTAATTAAAAAAAAAGTATATGATTTTAAAAAGTATATGATTTTAAGAATATTTAATAAGGGGCGTGCGCCTTTTATTAAATAAGAGGCGCAAGCCCTTTATTAAGCTCCCCCCCCCCCCCCCCCCGCATCAACTGCCCCATTATAGTCTACTTTTTTGGGAGAGTACTTGTAATTGTAAATTTCTGATTACGCCTAATGAGAGCGTTCACTGTGTCACGCCACTTTGCATCTTTTTGTATCACCTCCCCCTTCTCTGTCACGTGTACTCACAGTCGTACGTCACCCCCAACCTCTCTCCCCCACATGACGCCATGATCAATTTTTGTATTAAAATAACAGTTTTTAAAACTTCCAACTCTGTTATTTTATAAAACATATTATTAGAAAATTTGTGAATTTTAAAAAAATGACTCAAGTCAAAGTTTGTGCAAAATTTTTCATGTTTTGTCTAGAAAGTTTTCCTACGTTACATAACCACAATGACGCTCCCCCATGCCACGCATAAAAGAACCTCCCCCCATCCCAAATATGCGTGACGTAATATTGAACGGCCTCTACTATGTATGAAATTTGGGCCCCCTCGAAGGTTTTGCCGCGTTGGCCTTTTTCCTTAAATCCGCCACTGTTTACCACTTATGGAGGGAGACAACATATGAATTATCCCAAATTCATATTTTCAGGGAGTTGAATAAATTTTAACCAAGGAAAAAGTACGGGGTCGACTGATCTCGTGACGCATATGTGGATAGTTACTGCACGGGGTTAATCGACCCCTTTCCGCCTACACGGGACGGGGTCAATTAATAAAATAACATGTGATAAATACGGATTTGACCGTCCACACTGAATGTATTAATAATATTTTCACAAATATAAAATGCTTAAATAATTTCTAAAAGCCTATTAAAAATCGAAACATTCCAGAGAA